>CM061749.1:154617917-155296667 GCA_030979885.1 Lolium multiflorum
GATCAAAGAAATGAATCCAACATAGCAAAAGAGGCAATGCGAAATAAAAGGCAGAATCTGTCAAAAACAGAACAGTCCGTAAAGACGAATTTAAAGCTGGCACCAGACTTGCTCAAATGGAAATACTCAAAACTAATGAAAGTTGCGTATATATCTGAGGATCACGCTCGTAAATTGGCAGATTTTTCGAATTTTCTACAGAGGCCTGTGCCCAGATTCGTGACAGATAGCAATGCTGTTTCTGCGCAGCGATCCCAAATATAACATCAACTTTGACATAGAAACATTACTTGGCACAAAAACATGATAATGAGAGGTTGCTACAGTATTAAACAACTTCCAAGACTCAACAAAACAAAAAAAATTGCTGTAGTAAAAACATGGGTTGTCTCCCATAAGCGCTTTTCTTTAACGCCTTTCAGCTAGGCGCAGAAAGTGCAAATCAAGTAACATCGAGAGATGAAGCATCAACATCATAACCAGGGGTGTTGGGAGTTTTCTCAACAATGCATTGTATCTGGTCTATATAAGTAACTCCTCTCTCATTGCTCCTAGGCTTACTATTCTCATCAAACAAATTTTCAGGAACAAGCCAAGCATAGTTGTTTTCCAAAGCTTCATGCATTCCTAGTAGTTTACTAGGTATTGGCGCTTTAATTTCCCTACCATCATTAACATTATTAGTATACTTAATTCTATCCATATCCATCTTTTCAAGTATTTGTTTAAAATTAGGAAAGAAACCAAGCCTCTTATGCTTAATAAAAACTTTTCTAGCTTCTTTAACTATATCCTCAAATTCTCTAACAAGGACTTTTAAAACAAAATTTCTCTTTTCCCCCATCTCCATATCCGAAAGTGTAAGAAACATATGTTGTATTATGGGATTGAGATTAACAAATCTAGTTTCTAACATGTGTATCAAACAGGCAGAAGCACTTTCATAAGTAGGAGCAGTTTTTAATAATGGTATATCTTCAAAATCTTCATCCATACTAACATGGGTGAAAAATTCTTCTATATTATCTCTTCCAATGATACACCCTCGTCCTACCGGTATCTCTTCCAAAGTAAACTTAGGATTAAGCATGATGAAATAAGCAAAAAGTAAACTAGGCAAACAAAGTAAAGACAAGTAACTAATTTTTTGTGTTTTTGATATAGAGAGCAAGACAGTAAATAAAGTAAAACTAGCAACTAATTTTTGTGTGTTTTGTTTAGGTGCAGCAAACAAAGTAGTAAATAAAATAAAGCAAGAAAAAAACAAAGTAAAGAGATTGAGAAGTGGAGACTCCCCTTGCAGCGTGTCTTGATCTCCCCGGCAACGGCGCCAGAAATTTAGCTTGATACGCGTAGATGCACACGTCCGTTGGGAACCCCAAGTGGAAGGTATGATGCGTATAGAAGCAGTTTCCCTCAGTATGAAACCAAGGTTTAATCGAACAGTAGGATCCAAGAAGCACGTTGAAGGTTGTTGGTGGCGAAATGTGATGCGGCGCAACAACAGGGATTCCGGCGCCAACGTGGAATCTGCACAACAAAACCAAAGTACTTTGCCCCAACGAAACAGTGAGGTTGTCAATCTCACCGGCTTGCTGTAACAAAGAATTAAACGTATCGAGTGGAAGATGATTGTTTGCAAGAAAATAGTAAAACACAATTGCAGTAGATTGTATGCTATGTAAAGAATAGGACCGGGGTCCACAGTTCACTAGAGGTGTCTCTCCCATAAGATAAAAGCATGTTGGGTGAACAAATTACAGTCGGGCAATTGACAAATAGAGAAAGGCATAACAATGCATATACATGATATGATAAATATAGTGAGATTTAATTGGGCGTTACGACAAAGTACATAGACCGCCATCCAACTGCATCTATGCCTAAAAAGTCCACCTTCAGGTTATCATCCGAACCCCATTCAGTATTAAGTTGCAAAGCAACAGACAATTGCATTAAGTATGGTGCGTAATGTAATCGACAACTACATCCTTAGACATAGAATCAATGTTTTATCCCTAGTGGCAACAGCACATCACAACCTTAGAACTTTCTGTCACTGTCCCAGGTGTCAATGAAGGCATGAACCCACTATCGAGCATAAATACTCCCTCTTGGAGTTAAGAGTACAAACTTGGCCAGAGCCTCTACTAATAACGGAGAGCATGCAAGATCATAAACAACACATAAACAATAGATTGATAATCACCATAACATAGTATTCTCTATCCATCGGATCCCGACAAACACAACATATAGTATTACAGATAGATGATCTTGATCATGTTAGGCAGCTCACAAGATCCAACAATGAAGCACAACAAGGAGAAGACGACCATCTAGCTACTGCTATGGACCCATGGTCCGGGGGTGAACTACTCACTCATCACTCCGGAGGCGATCATGGCGATGAAGAGTCCTCGGGAGATGAATCCTCTCCGGCAGGGTGCCGGAGGCGATCTCCTGAATCCCCCGAGATGGGATTCGCGGCGGCGGCGTCTCTGGAAGGTTTTCCGTATCGTGGCTCTCGGTACTGGGGGTTTCGCGACGGAGGCTTTAAGTAGGCGAAAGGGTAGGGGGCTGACGAGGGGCCCACCATAGGGCGGCGCGGGCCCCCTGCGGCGCGCGGCCCTATGGTGGCGGCGCCTCGTCGCCCTTCGTTATCTCTTCGGTCTTATGGAAGCTCCGTGCAAAAATAGGACCCTGGGCGAAGATTTCGTCCAATTCCGAGAATATTTCCTTACTAGGATTTCTGAAACCAAAAACAGAGAAAACAAGCGGCTCTTCGGCATCTCGTTAATAGGTTAGTTCAGAAAATGCATAAATATGACATATAATGTGCATAAAACATGTAGGTATCATCAATAAAGTAGCATGGAACATAAGAAATTATCGATACGTTGGAGACGTATCAGCCCCCTCCGAGGCTCCCCTTTTGCCTATTTAAAGGTCCTGACCTAAAAACCCCGACAGAAAAAAGCCACGGTACGTGAAACCTTCCAGAGCCGCCGCCATCGCGAAGCCAAGATCGGGGACGAGTCTCTGTTCCGGCACCCTGCGAACGGGAAGTGCCCCCGGAAGGCTTTTCCATCGACACCGCTGCCATCTCCACCGCCATCTTCATCACCGCTGCTGCTCCCATGAAGAGGGAGTAGTTCTCCATCGAGGCTCGGGGCTGTACCGGTAGCTATGTGGTTCATCTCTCTCCTATGTACTTCAATACAATAATCTCATGAGCTGCCTTACATGATTGAGATTCATATGATGATGCTTGTAATCTAGATGTCATTATGCTAGTCAAGTGAGTTTTACTTATGTGATCTCCGGAGACTCCTTGTCCCACGTGTGTAAAGGTGACAGTGTGTGCACCGTGTGGGTCTCTTAGGCTATATTTCACAGAATACTTATTCACTGTTATGAATGGCGTAGTGAAGTGCTTATTTATATCTCTTTATGATTGCAATGTGTTTTGTATCACAATTTATCTATGTGCTACTCTAGTGATGTTATTAAAGTAGTTTTATTCCTCCTACACGGTGTAATGGTGACAGTGTGTGCACTCGTGTTAGTACTTGGTTTATGCTATGATCATGATCTCTTGTAGATTGCGAAGTTAACTATTGCTATGATAGTATTGATGTGTATTATTCCTCCTACATAAGCATGAAGGTGACAGTGTGCATGCTACGTTAGTACTTGGTTTAGTCGTATTGATCTATCTTACACTCTAAGGTTACTTAAATATGAACATTGAATTGTGGAGCTTGTTAACTCCGGCATTGAGGGTTCGTGTAATCCTACGCAATGTGTTCATCATCCAACAAGAGAGTGTAGAGTATGCATTTATCTATTCTGTTATGTGATCAAAGTTGAGAGTGTCCACTAGTGAAAGTCTAATCCCTAGGCCTTGTTCCTAAATCTGCTATCGCTGCTTGTTTACTTTTTTACGTTACTACTGCATGTTTACTTCTGCCAATATTACTACCATCAACGCACGCCAGCGAGCTATTTTCGGCGCCGTACTCTGCATATTCATTCATACCACTTGTATTTCACTATCTCTTCGCCGAACTAGTGCACCTATTAGGTGTGTTGGGGACACAAGAGACTTCTTGCTTTGTGGTTGCGGGGTTGCATGAGAGGGATATCTTTGACCTCTTCCTCCTGAGTTCGATAAACCTTGGGTAATCCACTTAAGGGAAACTTGCTGCTCTACAAACTTGGAGGCCCAACACTGTCTACAAGAATAGAAGCACCCGTAGACATCAAGCACTTTTCTGGCGCCGTTGCCGGGAGAAAGGTAAAAGGCACTCATACTCGGTTCAAGGTAACATACTGGGCGCTATTGTGTGTGTGCTCGAAGCTATTTCCTTTAGACTCTGCAATTGCGACATTTGGTTTCTTGTTTACACTAGTTAGGCATAATGGACAACAATGACCTTTTTATTCTATTTCCTGATTTAAGACATGGATGGTTTGATGCGAAAATTAAAAAACCCATGGAACATATTAATATGAATGCTTTGAACACTATTGTTGCTAATGCTATGGAAAATTCTAAGCTTGGGGAAGCTGGCTTTGATGAGCATGATATTTTTAGTCCCCCAAGCATTGAGGAGAAAATTTACTTTGATGATACTTTACCTCCCATTTATGATGATTATAATGATAGTAGTCTTTTGTTACCACCTGTTATGGAGGATAAATTTGATTATGATTACAATATACCTCCTATATTTGATAGCTACTTTGTTGAATTTGCTCCCACTACAATTAATAAGAATGACTATGCTTATGTTGGGAGTAGTAATTATTTTATGCATGAGACTCATGATAAGAATGCTTTATGTGATAGTTATATTGTTGAGTTTGCTCATGTTGCTACTGAAAGTTATTATGAGAGAGGAAAATATGGTTGTAAAAATTTTCATGTTACTAAAATGCCTCTCTATGTGCTGAAATTTTTGAAGCTACACTTGTTTTATCTTCCTATGCTTGTTACTTTGCTCTTCATGAACTTGTTTATTTACAAGATTCCTATGCATAGGAAGCATGTTAGACTTAAATGTGTTTTGAATTTTCCTCTTGATGCTCTCTTTTGCTTCAAATACTATTTCTTGCGAGTGCATCATTAAAACTGCTGAGCCCATCTTAATGGCTATAAAGAAAAGAACTTCTTGGGAGATAACCCATGTGTTTATTTTACTACAGCAATTTTTGTTTTGTTGAGTCTTGGAAGTTGTTTAGTACTGTAGCAACCTCTCCTTATCATGTTTTTGTGCCAAGTAAAGTTTCTATGTTAAGGTTGATGTTATATTTGGGATCGCTGCGCAGAAACAGCATTGCTGTCTGTCACGAATCTGGGCCTAAGTCTCTGTAGAAAATTCGAAAAAATCTGCCAATTTACGAGCGTGATCCTCAGATATGTACGCAAATTTCATTAGTTTTGAGTTTTTCCATTTGAGCAAGTCTGGTGCCATTTTAAAATTCGTCTTTACGGACTGTTCTGTTTTGACAGATTCTGCCTTTTATTTCGCATTGCCTCTTTTGCTATGTTGGATGAATTTCTTTGATCCATTAATGTCCAGTAGCTTTAATGTCAAAGTGTAAAGAATGATTGTGTCACCTCTGAATGTGTGAATTATTAATTGTGCACTAACCCTCTAATGAGTTTGCTTGAAGTTTGGTGTGAAGGAAGTTTTCAAGGGTCAAGAGAGGAGCATGATATACTATGATCAAGAGGAGTGAAAGCTCTAAGCTTGAGGATGCCCCCGTGGTTCATCCCTGCATATTTCAAGAAGACTCAAGCGTCTAAGCTTGGGGATGCCCAAGGCATCCCCTTCTTCATCGACAAAGTATCGAGTTCCTTCTCTTGAAACTATATTTTTATTCGGTCACATCTTATGTATTTTACTTGGAGCGTCTGTGTGCTTTTATTTTTGTTTTGTTATTTTCATTCTCTGAATAAGTTCATCCTTGTGTGGGAGAGAGACACGCTCCGCTGGTTCGTATGAACACATGTGTTCTTAGCTCATAATATTCATGGCGAAGTTTCCTCTTCGTTAAATTGATATATGGTTGGAATTGAAAAATGCTACATGTAGTAATTGGTAAAATGTCTTGGATAATGTGATACTTGGCAATTGTTGTGCTCATGTTTAATCTCTTGCATCATATACTTTGCACCCATTAATGAAGAAATACATAGAGCTTGCTAAAATTTGATTTGCATATTTGGTCTCTCTAAGGTCTAGATAATATCTAGTATTGAGTTTTGAACAACAAGGAAGACGGTGTAGAGTCTTATAATGTTTACAATATGTCTTTTATGTGAGTTTTGCTGCACCGGTTCATCCTTGAGTTTGCTTCAAATAACCTTGCTAGCCCAAACCTTGTATCGAGAGGAATACTTCTCATGCATCCAAATCCTTGAGCCAACTACTATGCCATTTGTGTCCACCATACCTACCTAATACATGGTATTTCTCCGCCATTCCAAAGTAAATTGCTTGAGTGCTACCTTTAAAATTCCATCATTCACCTTTGCAATATATAGCTCATGGGACAAAATAGCCTTAAAAACTATCGTAGTATTGAATATGTACTTATGCACTTTATCTCTTATTAAGTTGCTTGTTGTGCGATAACCATGCTTCTGGGGAACGCCATCAACTATTTTTGAATATCATGTGAGTTGCTATGCATGTCCGTCTTGTCTGAAGGATCTATCACTTTAATGATTGGAGCATGCAAATTGTTAGAGAAGAACATTGGGCCGCTAACTAAAGCCATGAATCATGGTTGAAGTTTCAGTTTTGGACATATATCCTCAATCTCATATGAGAATAATAATTGTTGCTACATGCTTATGCATTTAAAGAGGAGTCCATTATCTGTTGTCCATGTTGTCCCGGTATGGATGTCTAAGTTGAGAATAATCAAAAGCGAGAAATCCAAAATGCGAGCTTTCTCCTTAGACCTTTGTACAGGCGGCATGGAGGTACCCCTTTGTGACACTTGGTTGAAACATGGCATTGCAAAGATCCGGTAGTCCAAGCTAAGTAGGACAAGGTGCGGGCACTATTAGTATACTATGCATGAGGCTTGCAACTTGTAAGATATAATTTACATAACTCATATGCTTTATTACTACCGTTGACAAAATTGTTTCATGTTTTCAAAATAAAAGCTCTAGCACAAATATAGCAATCGATGCTTCCCTCGTCGAAGGGCCATTCTTCTACTTTTATTGTTGAGTCAGTTTACCTATCTCCCTCCACCTAAGAAGCAAACACTTGTGTGAACTGTGCATTGATTCCTACATATTTGCATATTGCACTTGTTATATTACTTTATGTTGACACTATCCATGAGATATACATGTTATAAGTTGAAAGCAACCGCTGAAACTTAATCTTCCTTTGTGTTGCTTCAATACCTTTACTTTGATTTATTGCTTTATGAGTTAACTCTTATGCAAGACTTATTGATGCTTGTCTTGAAGTACTATTCATGAAAAGTCTTTGCTTTATGATTCACTTGTTTACTCATGTCATTACCATTGTTTTGATCGCTGCATTCATTACATATGTTTACAAATAGTATGATCAAGATTATGATGGCATGTCACTTCAGAAATTATCTTTGTTATCGTTTTACCTGCTCGGGACGAGCAGAACTAAGCTTGGGGATGCTGATACGTCTCCAACGTATCGATAATTTCTTATGTTCCATGCTACTTTATTGATGATACGTACATGTTTTATGCACACTTTATGTCATATTCGTGCATTTTCTGGAACTAACCTATTAACAAGATGCTTGCCAGTTCCTGTTTTCTGCTGTTTTTGGTTTCGAAATCCTAGTAACGAAATATTCTCGGAATTGGACGAAATCAACGCCCGGGTTCCTATTTTGCCGGAAGCATCCGGAACACCCGAGCGCGGACCACAGGGCCCCACACACCACAGCGCGGCGGGGGGGCCGCGCCGCCCTATGGTGTGGTGGCCCCAGTCCCCCTCCGAGGCTCCCCTTTCGCCTATTTAAAGGTCCTGACCTAAAAACCCGACAGAAAAAAGCCACGGTACGCGAAACCTTCCAGAGCCACCGCCATCGCGAAGCCAAGATGCAGGGGACAGGAGTCTCTATTCCGGCACCTGCCGGAGAGGAAGTGCCCCGGAAGGCTTTTCCATCGACACCGCTGCCATCTCCACCGCCATCTTCATCACCGTGCTGCTCCCATGAAGAGGGAGTAGTTCTCCATCGAGGCTCGGGGCTGTACCGATAGCTATGTGGTTCATCTCTCTCCTATGTACTTCAATACAATAATCTCATGAGCTGCCTTACATGATTGAGATTCATATGATGATGCTTGTAATCTAGATGTCATTATGCTAGTCAAGTGAGTTTTACTTATGTGATCTCCGGAGACTCCTTGTCCCACGTGTGTAAAGGTGACAGTGTGTGCACCGTGTGGGTCTCTTAGGCTATATTTCACAGAATACTTATTCACTGTTATGAATGGCGTAGTGAAGTGCTTATTTATATCTCTTTATGATTGCAATGTGTTTTGTATCACAATTTATCTATGTGCTACTCTAGTGATGTTATTAAAGTAGTTTTATTCCTCCTACACGGTGTAATGGTGACAGTGTGTGCACTCGTGTTAGTACTTGGTTTATGCTATGATCATGATCTCTTGTAGATTGCGAAGTTAACTATTGCTATGATAGTATTGATGTGTATTATTCCTCCTACATAAGCATGAAGGTGACAGTGTGCATGCTACGTTAGTACTTGGTTTAGTCGTATTGATCTATCTTACACTCTAAGGTTACTTAAATATGAACATTGAATTGTGGAGCTTGTTAACTCCTGCATTGAGGGTTCGTGTAATCCTACGCAATGTGTTCATCATCCAACAAGAGAGTGTAGAGTATGCATTTATCTATTCTGTTATGTGATCAAAGTTGAGAGTGTCCACTAGTGAAAGTCTAATCCCTAGGCCTTGTTCCTAAATACTGCTATCGCTGCTTGTTTACTGTTTTACTGCGTTACTACTGCATGTTTACTTCCTGCAATATTACTACCATCAACTGCACGCCAGCGAGCTATTTTCTGGCGCCGTACTACTGCACATATTCATTCATACCACTTGTATTTCACTATCTCTTCGCCGAACTAGTGCACCTATTAGGTGTGTTGGGGACACAAGAGACTTCTTGCTTTGTGGTTGCAGGGTTGCATGAGAGGGATATCTTTGACCTCTTCCTCCCTAAGTTCGATAAACCTTGGGTAATCCACTTAAGGGAAACTTGCTGCTGTTCTACAAACCTCGCTCTTGGAGGCCCAACCTCTTCTGAGATCAGCGGGATCGACGTATGGGTTTCCCAAATCGTCGAAAGCCTCTGACGTCTCTGGTTCTGCTCGGTTTGTCTCCTCGATTGCATAGACTTGATGATATTTTGAGTGTTGGTTTTGTCGGGATTGGTGACACCATCATAGAGATTGGTGAAGACCTTTCCAATGGCAGCAGATTTGTCGATGAAGTTGAAGCTGTCGACGCTGTCGGAGTCGCTGCTTATAACGGAGTCCGCAGACGACTCGAAGGATGTGTCGCTGAAGATCTTGGCGAGCTTTCCGCTTGCCTTGGTGTTGATGAAGCGTGGCGACGAAAGCTCTTCATCGCTCGATGAAAAGTCAGAATCGATCGCTGAAAATTCCGACGAGATCGGAACTTCGAGACGATAAGATCCTTCCTTGTTGACGCCGAATCGGAATTCTCCGAACGTCATGACGATGGGCTCCTCCAGATACGCACATGCATCCAAACGGGAGGGCGGGTGAGGAATAAAATCGACTAGATCAGTTTTTTCCTGTTTACCTCGATCCATCGCATTGCTTGCTACCGACGAAGTCGACGATTCTGGACGTGCCATCGAGATCAGCTCCTTGCAACCTCTAATTCCCACAGACGGCGCCAATTGACAAGGGATTAACTTGTCAATGCCTACAGATTGTAGACTAGGGTTTTGCTAGAAGTAGAGGGCAAGTAGATCTCGAAGGTTTCAGCCGAAAAGTACTCGCGATTGTAAAAACTAGGGTTCTGTTGACAATAGATTCGATCCTTTCTTTGTCCCTCAACTCCTCCTTATATAGGAGGTGGATCCGAGAGCTTCGTAATACACAAGTTACAGAGTCCGGGAGGGTTTCGTACCCGTCCCGCAAGATTACAAGTCTATATTTCCTAATACAACTCTATCTTTCCTTAACACTAATTGGGCTTCCGAATATTCTTATCCTTCGAGTCCTGGGCCTTCAGTAAACCCCGGGTACCATCTTCGGCAGGCCCATTGGGGATGCCTATGTCAGCCCTCCAGATTTTACAACAAGAACCCTGAGACAAAAGCTAGAAACGCGATCAGGTCCCTGGGCACCTCCGCCACCCATCGCCGACGTCCTCCAGGCGTCGCCGCCGAGGAGCAAGGGCCAACTGCTCGGGAGCCCCCTTCCGACGAGAATCCGCTGCCTCGGTCCACCACCATCCCGCGGGGAACAAATCACTTCCCAGGAGAGTGGCTTCGAGCACCCGCGCCGGGGATTGACCATGTCCTCCTCACCGGAGGTTGTAGAGTTGTCGTCCTCACGGCCTTGGATAGCAACGGCGAGATCGCCAACTGCTTGGAAGAACTCAGTAACGTAGCACCACACAGGCAAGGGTCGTCGACGCTGGCCTTGAGGAGTAGTTGGTTCGCCACACCTCTCCTCCTCGCCACCACGGCAGGCCAGGAGAACGCGCAGCCGAAACGCCCACCACCTCGAACAGCTCCGTGACGGGAACCGCCACCTCCCGGATCCAAAAACAGCAGATCTTGCTCCACCTCCTCCAGACCACCATGTCCGGCAAGGGGAAACAACAGACCGCTTCTCCGCATCAGATCGGCACTCCCCCTCGCCACCACGGCCGGACAGGAGAGCTTCAACAACGCTGAGAGATCGAGGAAGAGTAGGGGTAGGAACCACCATATTATTGGGGAAGGCGGCGATGCCGATGCTCCTACTTCTCTCCAGCCGCACGAGAAGAAGAAGAAGCAGCAGCCTCCCTAGAAGCTTCATGGATCCGGCGGCCGGGATCCGAAGCTCCGCCTTCAACTAGGGGCAGAACGCCCAAAACGCCGGCAGCGGCCAGAAAACACCAAGAACCTATAGATCTAGGGACCTAGACTACTTCGGCGCCAACCTAAACCAACTCCGGCCAGCTATTCTGGCGGGCGGCCGTCAGCGGCCCGGTCAACGACGGAGACCTCTCAAGGGCACTGTAGCGAGAGGAGAGCGGTGTGGGTTTTTTTTTTTCAAATTGTGTTTTTCGATCTTGAATATGAGGTATCTCTGCTCTAGTACCGTGTTGGATCGTATGCAACCAAATTTACACGTAAAGATCAGCTAGTAAAAGAATTGGTTATCTGAGGAGCGTGTGCCGTGCTAAACTTGAACACATCGGACCAATGTTATGTCCAAAAGCGGTTGTTGTTCTAACGTTAAACTTGAGCATGCACCTAATCATTTTGACTTATTTTCCACGGGTCGTCGTCATCATATATGACGCCCTATCCGAAACAGGATCCAAATTAATAGGATGGACCAAATAGGGTCATTTTCTCCTTGGTTTTTCAGTTTGCTGGATTTTTTTTTTCGCCGATGCATCCAAATCGATGGCGCGTGTTAGGTGGAGAGGAAAAGGACGGGCTACGCAAGATGCTGCTGCACCCGTGATTCAAAGTGCCCATCTCATGTACTGTACCCTTGGATGACAGTAGTCCAAATCAAGTCCAATCTGCTAACCATGGATGTTACTGCACAATATCTCGTAGGTAGGCGCAGCGCAGTACGCGTTCACGTGATTAGATTTTTTTTTGTGAGACAACCATGCTAAGTTTTATTGGTTAAACGAGATGTTTAAGTTACATAACTTGGAACACCATCTAAAAATACCGAATGCTTAGCAAGGTCGTGTTGTGTGCTTGAAAACCTGGAGTACTACCATTGATATCTCTAATAGTAGAGATATTCCTTCCCATTATCCCTTCATGAATTTCAGTCACGACTACCTTGCAATCTGAAGCTATATATATTTTGGCTAGGCATGGCCCTTTGAGGCCTTAGTTGTCATGGGCTGAAAGGGGTATATACATCAGCTACAGAGCTACCAATAGGAAGAACATCACAATTAATTAGTTATCATATACATCTATTCACTAGTAGAGAACATGCCTTCCGTTCGGAGGCAGAAATAGCATTAGTCCTGGCGATGACACGCACGGGACCACCACCACCCTTTAGTCTCGGTTGAGTTGACCAGGTAAGGGTTTGCGGCCATCGCACGTCTCGAGTCCTAGTCGGTTGACATCTCCAAGTAGGACTAAAGGTCCAACACTATATATACTTGCTCTGTCCAAGCTTGTGAGACATATTTAGCTTTTCCACTTATTAGCATAAGAGGTGTATGTTGCTATGCTTTCCCTTCTCATGCACAAGAGATGCTTCATGAAATGCCTAAGAGCATGATGCCACTTGAGTTCACACAAAGCAAGCCACGATTAACTGCTTTTTTCTTCTCCTCTTTTTTCCCTTCTCGATCGAGGTTAACAACTTTATCAATTCATCCGTCATTGATAAAATGCATGTGTTGATCATCGCTTCACTATTCATGATGTTCTGTAATGGTTTCTGATAAACTTAATTATATAATGCAGATGGACCGACAATGGATGTACGGTGAAGACGCTTTGCTTTCTTAGGGGAATAGCTCTTTTATGCGAGATGGTCTGTCTCCTTAATAAAGAGTCGAGGAATAGGAGGAATCCAGGTGTCACTAGGGAGAATATCCTAAATTCGTCACTGGAATTCCATGTGGCTGAGGAAACAAACGGCCGGATGGTTTTATGTGTTTTCCATGTGTTAACTGTCAGAATAAGAAGAATTACTCTTCCTCGACAACCCTTCACACCCACCTAATTCGGTTCGGTTTCATGCCCAGCTACAATTGTTGGACCAAGCACGAAGAAAGAGGGGTTATGATGGAAGACAATGAAGAAGAAGAGGGTGATGACAACTATCCTATGTTCTCTGAATACGGTTTTACTGCAACGTGGAAAGCAGAAGATCAAGAGGCATGAGATGAGTGTGCTTATGATCTTGATCGGGCCATTGCTGATGCAAAGAGAGGCTGCGAAACTGAAAATGAGAGATTGAAGTTCGAGCAGATGTTAGAGGATCACAACAAATTGTTGTACCCAACTTGCGAAGATGGCAAAAAAAAAAACCAGGTAGACACTGGAACTGTTGCAATGGAAGGCAGAGAACAACGTGACTGATAAGGGATTTGAAAAATTGCTGAAAACAATGAAGAAGCAGCTTCCAAGGGGTAACAAATTACCTGCCAATACGTACGAAGCGAACAAGGTTGTCTGCTCTCTAGGATTAGACGTGCAAAAGATTCATACATGCATTAATGACTACATCCGTGAACAACCTCCGCTAAAGATTTACATAGCACCGAAACAGCCCCCGCCAAAAATGTATATAGCACCGAGAACAGTGAAGCACTATATCAACATGGTTGAGCGACCATCACTAGTTGAAGTGCTAGATGACTATGACCGCTCTATTGTACGGTCGACTAAAGCAAATCGGCAAGTAGCACAGCTGGGAGAACAGAAAAACCAAGAGTTGTTTGTTTGGGCTCCATCCGTAGTTTCGGTACAACGAATCAAGAAAAGAAAAAGAAAAAACAAGATAGTTGTCCTTATGAAAACAAACCCTAAAATTCAGCTCAGTTATCCATATGTGCTTGCTTACTACTGTTTTTTCACATTAGACTGAAAGCGAGACGTCGACTCTAGACAGGAGACGCTATCGATGTCATGGTTACCAACTTCTCAAGTTAGTCTCGGGCTTTAGAATTGCTGCTCCAGCCAACCAATTGAACCGCGCAGAGTCACTTTCTATCATTTGAGGGTTTGCTTTCTAGGCGCAAAACAAAACGGCGACTGCTGGCCATTGACTTGAGTCAGTCACCCCTCCGTTAAACGCATGATGGTGACCTGAGTCCTAGAGATTCTCTTCCGGTCAACAATTAGACGAGGGCGAGAAATGTGCATGATTGCGGCTTTGCTGCCAACCCACATCTGTTGTGAAACATGACGAGTTGATGACATGCTGTTACCTTCTCGCCTCGGATTTTTCTTGAAATGAGGGTAATATTTTGTTTGCCTCAATCGATTAAATAAGACGAGTGTTATGTTAAAATTGTCCAGGATGAAAGACATAGCACAAGGAATTACTCTCTCGGCTTTATTTCGCCCAAATGCTTCTTAAGTCTACCATGTGCGAAGCATTTTTCACTCCGCTGTTACACCCTTAGGTGCAGTACGCAACTGTACCTGTGTTGTATGCACTGCGGCACCCCGAAACAGGCGAGAGAAAGTGATCGATCACGGTCGAGATTGAATGATCTCAGTGCCAGGGGAACTGTTGTTTTAGTTGCTTCAGACTAACTCAAGGCCGCCCAGCGTGGTGTCTATTTAGTACCCCATGTACAGCGCTTTGGTCATCTGAAACTACTAAAATGGGCTCCATACTTTCTTGTTATCGGTCGAGGTAGTTTAGGTTGCTCTTTTCCACATATGCCATTTGGCCTGTTTGCGTATTGGGACGGAACATTGTTGGGCTGTCATCGTGTGAGTAAAGGGCCGCCTGGCTGCAAAGGACATCCTGTATCAAATAACCAATACTCTTGAAATCTGCTTCTTTCGTCATGTTTTAATTTACATTCTAGTTAAAAAATTGTATCATATTAATCTACATTCTATCTTTAGTCAACAATAACATAGAAACTGAAGTGGTCATGCTCTCTCTCTTTCATGTTTGCTTTCTAATTTAGCTTGAACTGGTTGTTTACATCTCTAAGTAAGTTTTTTAATAATATTTTTAAATTTCCAGATGGATAGATCTTCTTCGGTCTACTCCACCGACACCCAATTCCTCCCCTAAGAGCATCTTCAGTCGCCTCCTCCAAACCTTCAACCAAAGGGATTTGGGCCGCGGCGAATGTTTGACCTCCCCAGTCGCGCGTCTCAAAGCCCTTTTCGGTCCTGTGCGGCCTAATACGGTGTCCGGCGCCCCAGCCCGTCCCCGCTACACAAGGGACACCGCGGGGACGCCGGACAGAACGAAAACCCGCGTGGATTCCTACCTACCAGCGACCATAGCCAATACCGTTGATTCACGCCTTTCTTTGATGCCGCACGTCCTCTCCTTCGCCTCCCACCCCTCCATCGCCGCTCAAATCGCCGGCCACAGCCGTGCAATACCTCAAAAACGTTGGACTCCGCCGCGCGCCTGACTCCCTCGCCTTCCTTTTCACTACCGGTGGTTCGCGTACTCTGGCCAGGACGCGGCGGCCACTCCCCCCTTCTTCCCCCGCAGAAGGTGTTCAATCGTTTGCCTGGTAGGCGCCACCCTTCATAGTTTGTAGTCCCCATTTCTGCCGCGGATTTCTAACTATTTGATTTGCCTCATAGACATGGATAGTGATGACGAGATGATCCAACAAATGCTTGTTGACGACGCAACCTGCGATGACGATGTTCGCGAGCACCTGGCGATCATCGCTTGCCTTCAAAAAATGCTTGATGAAGCTGAGGAGAAGAAGAAGAGGCCACGCTGTGGAGGTTCAAGGCCGGGAAGAAAAAAAGTTGAAACCCCGGCAGAGGTTGGAGGTCATACTATGCTGTACAATGACTACGTCGCCAACAATGAAACACATGCGCCAATTTTCCGTGGCGCTGTAGGATGAGCAAGGACTTGTTCATGAATATCGTTCATGGCGTGAGAGAGTTCGAACCCGACTAAACTGTTGAAGTATGATGTCGTTGGCACGGGCTAGGCTTGTTGCTCTGTAATAACCCAGAACATAGGAACATCGAAGGGTAGATTTAGAAATGGGATGTGCATTTCATCGCAAAACAAGGGAAATTTTCGTGCCTTATTGCATGAAAACCTAAGAGGGATCGAGGTTCTCTCTCAATTGCAATTAGGGTTAGGCAATGTGAGGTTAAGAATTTCGACATGATCTCTTTTGTAACTTGTTTACTTTGGGAGTTGATTTGATTTGGCAAAGCATGTTTTAATTTAAAACAAAAGAAGTAATTGGATAAACAATATAGAAATCGAATTATGAATTCATAATTTCAAATCACTTTATAATTCAAATCATATTATACATACACAAATAATTCATAAGTAAATAACACATTTACAAATAAGCTCATAAACAAAACTTGAGCTTTATTGATCATACACACATAATACATTGTCTTTACAATATTTATTATTACAAGAATTGAATGAATAATAAAACAAAGTAAAATAAGATTACAAGAATTTGAATCTATGCTAAAATCTAAAAGAAATGTCTTGGAAGAATTATTCCTTGATCATTTCCAACCTTGAAACCTGCAAATAAGAGAAGAAACTAGACAGGGGGTTAATTCAAGTGAGAAATCAGACAGGGGGTTAAAACCAAGTGTCTAGGAGACTTGTCCATGTCCAAAACCTGGACAGAACCAAGATAAGCTCCAGCATACCAAACCTGAGCCAATAATGGGCTCAAGTTTCACCAAAGGAACACACAACTCATGGAGCTGATGTGCACCCAGCAGCAAGACAAGGCCACAACTTAGTCACCAAGCCATGCCAGGCTTGTGTGTCACAGCCAGAGAAGAACCAGCAGTGGGTATAAAAGGGTAGAAACCCTAGAAACAATTCACAAGTCGACCAGATAGTCATTCACCAACAATCAACAAGGTATAGTGCATAGTTCATCCATGTTCTTGCTCAAGAACAGCACAAGCAACCATTGAAACAATCCATCCATCCAAAATCCACCAACCAAAACCAATAGGAAGATGAGATCTTAAGCAAGATCACCAGGAGCTAGGAGGAGCAGGGCAAGTAACCAAGAAAACCAAGAAGCAGCTCAACAGCAGCTGAACATAGCCATCTAAGAGCTGGAACAAGGTATACCAAGTACCTGGAGAGGATCCAGTGGATCCAATCCATAATAACTGCATGACACAAGGCATGAGATGAGCAGATGCTCATGGGGTTGTCATCACTTGGTGTTGACCAAGGATCACTGGCAGAAAAGGAGCAGCTAGAGCCCGAAAGCATAGATGCACAGATAGCACCGGCCAGTAGAGGATTTACAGGAACTAGAAACTACCAAAAAGCCACCTAGTGAGATCCTAGCCAAGGAAACCATCAGTTAACCCTATATTTCTTCACAGGCTAGCATAATGGCATTCATGTCATGTATGATTCCCTATTATGCAAGCAGAAATGAGTAGCCAACAAGAACTAGCCAAACTGTGTGAGCAACCAAGCAGTAGCAAGCCTACTTTGGTCACATCAACCACAAATCCATCCATTTGAACCCAAACAATAAGTCATCATCATCCAAAATGGATTCACACTCCATTTATTTCCAAATTGATCATGGAAATATCAAATCATGCACAGCAATGTATTTAATCAACACTGCATAAGCAGTTCATCCATAAATAATCAACCCAAGCATAAATACACAGTAATCCATGCTTGAACAATGTAATAGCATCACTTTGAAGCAACATCTGCATGAACCTTTGCTTTCTAGCAATTGGATCTTGTCCAATGAGCTTTGGACAACAACAGCAGCACATACACACACTTGTGCATCAGCTAGAGAAAGCATAAGTCACATCAGTAACTAGTAAGCCACTCAAATAGCCAAGGATTAAACCAGTAACTAGCCACTTGCATCTGATTGAGCAAATGGACCAATTATATCAAGCCCCAGGCATAGCAGAGCGTCACAAGCATGCAATGATCCAAGAAATGGATCAAATAAAGCATACACAGGGCACAAGTGAGCACCACTGACACCACAAGTGTCAGTAGAGCTAACCTAGGTCAACAGCAAGGCTATTAGCAAGCAATTGCATAGCAGAGGAGCACAACTGGATAGAATAGGATGAACAAGGACCAGTAAGCATATGAACAAGGACCAGAAAGCAATTGGACAACACATGGACATGAACAATATGATAATCCTAGCACATGGAACCATCATGAATTACACGGGCAGTAGCATAGCACCAGTAGAATGGAATAGGCTAGAGCATGGCATCCGTAGGCTTAGGCATAGGGCACAACAAGTATAGCAGCACAACAAGCACAGCAGCACAGCAGCGGCAGCATACACATAGGGAGCAGCAGGCAAAGAGGATGGAGTAGAGGAGGTAGCAGCAGCAGAGGAGGAGGTTACCTGGCGAGTCATGGAGGCGACCAGGGTGGCACGGTGGCACAGGCCAGCCACGACGGCGCCAAACCGCGGCCAGGCCCGTGCCAGGCCACGCACGCCAGCGTAAGAGGCGGCGACCGTCCTGGCAGTGCAGATCGACGAAGATCGACGCGGATCCGTCGGTGTCTGCGAGAGGCGAGCACGCATGCGAGCCGTCGAGGAAGGAGAGGTCAGATTGACGCGGATGAGGAGGTGCGCCGTCGCGCACTGCGTTGATTGTGACCCACAGCGTGCCCTGATTCGGTCGGAGATGACCGGAGCACGGCGGCGACCATGGCGACGACACGGTCGCCACGAGATCGCCAGTTAGGGTTAGGGTTCCGCGAGAGAGAGGGTCGAGCGAGAGAGGTGGGCCGACTCGGTCGGTTTCCATGAACCGTTTTGGTCTGGCCTAAGTGGGCTGACCAAATGGGCTGCCCTAATGGGTTCGCTAAATGGGCCAGGGGTATTTTGGTCACTTCCCATTTTAAATAGCCCTTGGATTCTACCAAATTCTAAATAATAATAAATACCTCTAAAAATCCAAGAAAAATTGGATTAGTGAATTAAAAATTATTCTTAATAAGAATAAAATAAAGATGGAATTAACAAAACAAATTCAAATTTCGGAATTTTTGAATTTAAATATAAACTTGGAATTTTAAATTTGGAATTTTCCTTGGATATAAAAATCAAGGAATTCCAAAGGAATTCAAATATTTTTTTATCAAATATTTTAAAATAAATTCTATTATTCCAAGCCATTTCTTTTAAAGAAAAATATTTTCCAAGAGGAAAATATTCTATTATTCCAATTTCTTTTATTCTCAAAAAGAAGGAAAATTCTATTATTCCAAATTCTTTATTTGAAATAAATATTTTCCATAAGGAAAATTCTTTTACTCTTAAATCCTTTTCTTTAGAAAATAAAACAACGTTAAGAGATTTAAAGTAATTATAAATTACTGCCAAAGGCATAAATATTTAATTCTAACCTAAATCTTAATAATCATGTCGGGATAAGGGATTCAACATGAAATAATACACACATGCATGCACTATTTGGATTTTATAACATTCCCCTTACCGGACAATGATGCTTCTTTACAGAACCCGAGGTCCAGGTTCCATCCAACACATCGAACTGCATTATCTCGCAGTCACCAGGCAAGTTCACCCTTGCTCATGTCATCTTGATTATGTTATATCAATTTACCCGCAAAAGTACTATACTTATCATTCCTGCATTGAAAATAAAATGTTACGTTTCCAATTATGAATATGACTATGTGGTGGGCAATGGAACCATGGTATGTGTTGAAATGGTGGAGGTTCCATTGCAAGTGTTCTATTAACCTAGGACTAATCACCAATGTCGTCCAGTGATTCTAGCGCCGTACAATTCAGATTAACCATGAGATCTATAATGGCTATGGGGAAGTCAGCTGTATCTTTTCCCTCTTGCATATCAACAGATTTGATAGAGCCTGGCTGGGTGTTGGGATAACACTGCAGTAGGTTGGGAAATCCTTTAAAATCCACATCCACGTGGATGAGAGGCTCTATCGTCTATGAGGGATTGTCCATCGTACATCGGGGGTAAAGTCGTATGATCGGGAGATGTCTACCGGGGATGTACGGATGGACAAAGGGTGGGTATGCAGGGTCGCGGAGAAGGCAGTGATTGGTGATACGTCCAATTTGCATCACTATTTTGTATCATAATTTGCTGTTATTCATTGATATATTTCATATTGGGACACAATACTTATGTTATTTCATCTATTTTGCATGTTTCATCATCATTGGAGGATCAAGCACCGGAGCCAGGATTCTGGGAAAAAGCACCGTCGAACGCAATATTTGAAAGATCAACTGTGGAAGGGAATTTCACGTAAACTCCTATTTTTCGGATGACGGAGGGAGCAGGAAGGGGAAGAGAGGAGCCACTGTGGGCCCAGACCATAGGGCGGCGCGGCCATGGCCTGGCCGCGCCACCCTCTGCTGGGGGCCCCACGGCCTCTTTCGCCTCAACTTCGCGTACTCCTTCGTCCCGAAAACCTAAGCCACAGAGAGGACCTCACGAAGGGTTACAGCCGCCTCTGCGGGCGGAGAACACCAGAGAGAAAAGAGCTCTCCCGTGGCAGGAATCCGCGGAAATTCCCTCCCGGAGGCGGAAATCGCGCCATCGCCATCGTCATCGAGCGGGACATCATCTCCATCATCATCATCATCATCATCTCCACCATCTACACCGCCATCACCACCGCTGCACCTCGTCATCGCTGTAGCAATTCGGGTTAAATCTTGATTGTTTGATAGGGGAAACTCTCCCGGTGTTATTCTATGCTTGTTGTAGATGCTATTGAGTGAAACCATTGAACCAAGGTTTATGTTCAGATTGTTATTCATCATCATATCACCTCTGATTGTATTCCATATGATGTCTCGTGAGTAGTTCGTTTAGTTCTTGAGGACATGGGTGAAGTCTAAATGCTAGTAGTGAATTATGGTTGAGTAATATTCAATGTTATGATATTTAAGTTGTGGTGTCATTCTTCTAGTGGTGTCGTGTGAACGTCGACTACACGACACTTCACCATTTATGGGCCTAGGGGAGTGCATCTTGTATTCGGTTGCTAATTGCGGGGTTGCCGGAGTGACAGAAACCTAAGCCCCCGTTAGTATATCGATGCAGGAGGGATCGCAGGATCTCAGAGTTTAAGGTTGTGGTTAGATTTATCTTAATTACTTTCTTGTAGTTGCGGATGCTTGCAAGGGGTATAATCACAAGTATGTATTAGTCCTAGGAAGGGCGGTGCATTAGCATAGGTTCACCCACACAACACTTATCAAAACAATGAAGATTATTTAGCCACTTGAAGCGAAAGCACTAGACTAAAATCCCCGTGTGTCCTCAAGAACGTTTGGTCATTATAAGTAAACAAACCGGCTTGTCCTTTGTGCTAAAAAGGATTGGGCCACTCGCTGCAATTATTTCTCTCGCATTTTATTTACTTGTGCTTTATTTATCTGCAATATCAAAACCTCCTGAATACTTGTATGTGAGCATTTACAGTGAATCCTTCATCGAAACTGCTTGTCAACACCTTCTGCTCCTCGTTGGGTTCGACACTCTTATTTATCGAAAGTACTACGATAGACCCCCTATACTTGTGGGTCATCAAGACTATTTTCTGGCGCCGTTGCCGGGGAGTGAAGCGCTATTGGTAAGCGGAATTGGTAAGGGAAACTTTTACTGTTTGTGCTGATTTTATTTCTGCCTGCTGCTATAAATCATTATGGAGAGATCTTCTCTTCAATTTCTATTTGGGAAATCTACTACTACTGCAACGGTAGTGGATGAAGCGCCAGGTGAGGAAGTAGTACCATATAAGATACCTATGAAAATTATTGAACGTGTTATGGATAACCGCTATGAAGGGGATGGAACTGTCCATCCTGGTGATCATTTATTGTTTTTGCATGAATTATGCGGGTTATTCAAATGTGCAGGTATTTCTATGAATGAAGTTAGGAAGAAACTATTCACTATATCGTTGTCTGGTAAAGCGGCGCACTGGTATAAATTGCTGAAGAATGGTGATTCTATTGATTGGGAGGACATTGTGCCTTTATTTTATTCCAAATTTTATCCTCCAAGTGAAATTCACAAAGATCGGAACCGCATATATAATTTCTAGCCTCATGATGGAGAGAGTATTGCCCAAGCTTGGGGAGATTGAAGTCTTTAATGCTCAAATGCCCCATTCATGAGCTTCCTGGTAATGTTATTATTGATAATTTCTATGCAAGACTTTATTTTCAAGACAAGACCTTGCTGGATACTTCTTGTTCTGGATCATTTACACGCAATGAAGAGTTTAAAAGAGACCTTCTTGATCGGATCCAAGAAAATACTGAAGGATGGGAGAACGACAAAGATAGAGAATCAGGTATAATTTATGATTATGAATGCATTGAAGCTTTTATGGATACTGATAAATTTCGTAATATGAGTGCTACATATGGTCTTGATTCCCAAGTTGTTGCAAATCTTTATAAAGCTTTTGCCTCTCATTATGAACTGCCTAAGAAGAATTTTGATAAGTATCATGAACCGTATAAAGATAAAGTTGATTCATCTGTAAACAAATGTGTAGTGGTTGAAACTGTTGATAATGTTATTCCTGAAGCTTACATTGAAAAAACTCCTTTCCCTGCTAAAATGAAGGAGTACTCTGTTATATCTAGTGCGGTTAATAAAAGTGAAAAGAAACCTAAAGAACCTGAAGAACAAATTAAAATTGAACCTGCTGTTGCAATAGTTAAAGATCTTGTGACTGAAAATGTGGAGGATGGTCATATTATTTTCTGTGAAGATGCTTCTAATATTGTTTCACATCCTAATAAATCCAAACAAGTTAGTGTTCCTATGCTATCTGTTAGAATTGGTGATCATTGCTATTATGGTTTATGCGATATTGGTGCAAGCGTTAGTGCTATTCCTTATGAGCTTTACACGGAGATTATGCACGAAATTGGTTCTTGTGAACTTGAAGATATTGATGTGGTTATTCATCTGGCTAATAGAGAAACTATTTCTCCAATTGGTATTGTTCGAGATGTGGAAGTTCTATGTGGTAAGATTAAATATCCTGCTGACTTTTTGGTACTTGGTTCTGCTGCTAGTGATCATTGTCCTATCATTTTTGGTAGACCTTTTCTAAATACTTGTGGAGCTATTATAGATTGTAAGAAAGAGAAAATTTTGACTAGATTTGCTGGTGAACCTTATGAATTTAACTTTTCTAAATTTACCAAAACTCCTTATAAAGTTGACTTGCCTAGTAATGATTTTAAAATGGAGCAGTGTGCATCTATTGTTCTTGTTCCTAATAATCCTTTGCAGCAACATTTGGAGAATAGTGAAAGTGAAGCTTTTAGGAAAGAAAGAGATGAGCTTGAGGAAATTTTTCTTCGCCAACCTATTCTCAAGCATGATTTACCGGTGGAAGATTTGGGTACAACACCGCCACCAAAGGAAGATCCTGTTTTTGATTTAAAGCCTTTACCGATAATCTTAAATATGCTCATATTGATGATAAGAAAATATATCCTGTTATTATTAGTTCTAAGCTTTCAGAGATTGAGGAAGAAAGGTTATTGGAAATATTGAAGAAACACCGAGGAGCTATTGGCTATACTCTTGATGATTTGAAAGGGATTTCTCCTTCTATTTGCCAACATGCTATTAATATGGAAGAAGATGCAAAGCCTGTTGTTGAACATCAACGTCGTCTAATTCCGAAGATGAAAGAGGTGGTAAGGAACGAGGTATTAAAACTTCTTGAAGCTGGTATTATATATCCTATTGCTGATAGTAGATGGGTTAGTCCTGTGCATTGTGTTCCTAAGAAAGGAGGAATGACTGTTGTGCCTAATGATAATGATGAGCTTATTCCTCAAAGAATAGTTGTAGGTTATAGAATGTGCATTGATTTTCGAAAAGTTAATAAAGTTACTAAGAAAGATCATTACCCTTTACCCTTTATTGATCAAATGCTAGAAAGGTTATCTAAAAATACTCATTTTTGCTTTCTTGATGGTTATTCTGGGTTTTCACAAATTGCTGTTAAAGCTAAAGATCAAGAGAAAACCACTTTTACTTGTCCTTATGGAACTTATGCTTATAGGCGTATGCCTTTTGGTTTATGTAATGCTCCTGCTACTTTTCAAAGATGCATGTCTGCTATTTTTCATGGTTTTTGCGAAAGTATTGTAGAGGTGTTCATGGATGATTTTTCTGTCTATGGGAATTCTTTTGATAATTGCTTGCGAAACCTCGATAAAGTTTTGCAGAGATGTGAAGAAACTAACCTTGTTCTTAATTGGGAGAAATGCCACTTTATGGTTAATGAAGGAATTGTATTGGGACATAAAATTTTTGAGAGAGGTATTGAAGTTGATAGAGCTAAAGTTGAAGCAATTGAGAAGATGCCCTATCCGAGGGATGTTAAAGGTATTCGTAGTGTTCTTGGTCATGCTGGGTTTTATAGGAGATTTATTAAAGATTTCTCTAAAATTTCAAAACCTCTTACTAATCTTCTTCAAAAAGATGTACCTTTTGTTTTTGATGATGATTGTAAGGAAGCTTTTGAAACTCTAAAGAAAGCCTTAACAACTGCTCCTGTAGTTGAACCTCCTGATTGGAATTTGCCTTTTGAAATTATGTGTGATGCTAGTGATTTTGCTGTAGGCGCTGTTCTTGGACAGCGGGTAGATAAAAAATTAAATGTTATTCATTATGCTAGTAAGACTCTTGATGCTGCTCAAAGAAATTATGCTACAACTGAAAAAGAATTGTTAGCTGTAGTCTTTGCTTGTGACAAGTTTAGACCCTATATTGTTGATTCGAAAGTTACAATTCATACTGATCATGCTGCAATTAGATACCTTATGACAAAGAAAGATGCTAAGCCAAGGCTTATTAGATGGGTACTTCTGTTGCAAGAATTTGATTTACATATTATAGATAGGAAAGGTGCTGATAATCCTGTTGCTGATAATTTGTCTAGATTGGAAAATATTGCTTATGATCCTGTTCCTGTTAATGATAGTTTTCCAAATGAACAATTGGCTGTAATAAAGGTGAGCTCGCGAGAGAGCCCTTGGTATGCAGATTATGCTAACTTTATTGTTTCGAAGTATTTGCCTCCAACCTTTTCAGCTCAGCAAAGGAGGAAATTCTTTTATGACTTGAGGCATTATTTTTGGGATGACCCACACTTATATAAAGAAGGAGTGGATGGTATTATGCGAAGATGTGTTCCTGAATATGAACAACAGGAGATATTGAATAAATGTCATGGTAGTGTTTATGGAGGACATCACGCTGGAGATAGAACCGCGCAAAAGGTTCTACAATCAGGTTTTTATTGGCCAACACTCTTCAAAGATGCAAGGAAATTTATTTTATCCTGTGATGAATGTCAAAGAGTTGGTAATATCTCCAGACGCAATGAAATGCCTATGAATTATACTCTTGTTATTGAACCATTCGATTGTTGGGGATTCGACTTCATGGGTCCTTTCCCTTCTTCAGAAGGTAACACTCATATACTTGTCGCTGTTGATTATGTTACTAAATGGGTAGAAGCTATACCTACAAAAAGTGCTGATGGTGAGACCTCTATAAAAATGCTTGTAGATGTTATATTTCCTAGATTTGGAGTACCTAGATATATTATGACTGATGGAGGTTCTCATTTTATTCATGGAGGTTTTAGAAAAACTCTTGCTAAGTATGGTATTAATCATAGAATTGCTTCTGCTTATCACCCTCAAACTAGTGGTCAAGTAGAATTATCAAATAGAGAGATTAAAGCTATCTTGGGTAAGACTGTTAATAAATCTAGAAAGAATTGGGCTAGCAAATTGAAAGAAGCACTATGGGCTTATAGAACTGCTTATAAAAATCCTATGGGAATGTCACCTTATAAAATGGTTTATGGAAAAGCTTGTCATTTACCTTTAGAACTAGAGCACAAAGCTTATTGGGCTGTTAGAGAACTAAATAAAGATCCTAAATTAGCCGGTAATAAGAGGTTGTTGCAATTAAGTTCTCTAGATGAATGGAGAAGTGAAGCTTATGAAAATGCTAAACTCTTTAAAGAAAAAGTTAAGAAGTGGCATGATAGAAGGATCATTAAAAGAGAATTTAATGTTGGAGATCAAGTTCTATTGTATCGGTCTCGTCTCAGATTCTTTGCAGGGAAATTACTCTCGAAGTGGGAAGGACCATATGTTGTTGAGGAGGTGTATCGTTCAGGAGCAATTAAAATTAGCTCTCTCCAAGGCAATGCCACACAAGTGGTGAATGGACAAAGACTCAAGCATTATATCTCGGGTGATTCTTATAATGTTGATGTTGATATTATTCAAGTGGAAACACCGGAGGCTTTCATCAAAGGACAAATTGACAGTCCGCCAGAACTCGACTTTGAATAGGTAACAGTACAGGTAATAAAAAGTCCGCGTTTACCTTTCCGAACATTATTTCTGCTGTTTTTGGAAAATATGAAAAATTACGGAATCGAAACGGAGTGGAAAAGACGCGCGAGGGCCCGTCACCACAGGCCGGCGCGGGCCCCACCCTGGCCGCGCCGACCTATGGTGACAGCCCCTCGGCGTCCCGTTTCCACTCGTTTTCGGCCTGGAACCTTCCTTTTGTCGTAAAAATATTTGCTATATAATCCCCCGGACCCCTGGAGGTCCGTATATCGTTTTCTCGTCGTGTTTTGTTTCGAGCTGTTTTCTGCCAGATTTCAGTTTAGAAGCGCCATGGTCTCCAAGAACAAGGGCAAGGAGTTTCCGGATGAAGATGATCGAGATCTTGGGTGGAAAGAGGAAGACAAGGACGTCAAGGAAGAGGATGAAGAAGAGGTGGATGAAGATTCGCGCGCACACCCGCGTGCTACTATCGCAAGCATCAAGGTGGTGGACAACCCTTTTAGCGCAAACAAGAGCGCAAGAATTCGCACTGGAGGAGCGGTTCCACGTCATTACCTAGCTCCAAAGTCATCCTTATCAGGCACTCATCACCCCTTCCACAATCTAATTTTCAATAATCAAATTGAAGGGACTCCCAAGGCAGCATTGCCTAGCAAGTGGGATATAGATCGCTCTAACACTGCAGGAGAGAAGGAGCCTGAGGCTGAAGAGTGGGGAAATAACTCCAAGAGCTGGGACTCACCGTCGGACAGACTCCTTAACCGCGTCGAGCACAATTCAGAGATGATTCGCAATCTCATATACAGGATTGACGAGCTCCAGGAGCTTATTGAGAAGCTTGTCAGGAATTCATCACCACCATCGCCGAAGGAGTAATTCATCATCGGTATTGGCATCCCCTTGGTTTGTTCCAAGCTTGGGGGAGTGCCGCGGTATCACATCATCACCACCTTTATCTTTTACTATCAAGTAGTGTCATATCATGAGTAGGGAAGTTATCATATGGAATAGTATGCAATGTGGAAGTATCTCTCTTAGTTAGTTATCTATGTATCCGTTGGTGTGAGTTATCGTTATGGAATATTAATGAGAAGTCTTATCATTTACTTTTTGCACACCTTATTTTAGTTTGCAATCTCCATTATATGATTACTCTTGACATGAGTATTGATATCACTTTGGGAGCATCAAGTAAATCTATTTGGTTTTGGCAAACTTAGCATTGGTCAATAGCAACAACATCTTGATGTTTAATAGAAGAGAGAAATACACTTAGATACATTACTCTATTATCTCTATGCTTAGTATTCTAAAGTTAAAATTGCTTGTGCTTATGAGAAAGATGCATGATTGTTTCTATCATATGTATATTTGTTTGTTTCCCTCAACCTTTATGCTTTCTATCAAACCTTGCTAGCCAAAGACCTGTATCGAGAGGGATGCTTCTCATACATCCATAACCTTAGACCAAACCTATGCCATTTGTGTCCACCATACCTACCTACTACATGGTATTTTCTGCCATTCCAAGTAAATACTTCATGTGCTACCTTTAAATTATTCAAACTACTACTCCTTATTTGTGTCAATGTTTTATAGCTCATGAAGAAGTATGTGGTGTTTTATCTTTCAATCTTGTTGGGCGGACTTTCACCAATGGACTAGCGGCACATCCGCTTATCCAATAATTTTGCAATAAGAGCTGGCAACGGGGTTCCTAGCCCCAATTAATAACTTTCATTAATAATTCTCTTCACATGTTTTGCTCTGATTTATCAGTAAGCAACTTAATTTTGCAATAGACACTCCTCCATGGTATGTGAATGTTGGAAGGCACCCGAGGATTCGGTTAGCCATGGATTGAGAAAGCCAAGGTTGGGGGAGTGTCATCCTTAATAAAACTAAAACACATGTGTAAACAAAAGAGAAGGGGGATGATCTACCTTGCTGGTAGAGATGCCGTCCCTCATGGGAGCCGCTCTTTGAAGGTTCGTTTGGCAAGGGGGTTAGAGTGCCCGCTACCATTCGTTGACAACAACAAACACCGCTCAAAATCTTACTTTTATGCTCTTTATATGATTTCAAAACTTGAAAAGCTCTAGCACATGATTTAATCCCTGCTTCCCTCTGCGAAGGGCCTATCTTTTACTTTTATGTTGAGTCAGTAAACCTATTTCCCTCTATCTCAAGCAAGCAATTGAGTTGTTGCGAACCAATCATTTATGCTATGATTCAGTTAATCATGTCTTTTATACTTTCTTGTTTAGTACCAATTTTATCTGAATGAATATGACTTTGAAGTTATCAATGATTATGAAGAGATTGTCATGCTTAAATATGAAGGCTCAGCTATAAATTCTAATATGAAAGTTTTGCTTAGAAGTACAATCCGTTAGTAGTTCTCTGACCAAGAACAAAGTTTGCCATCACCAACTATGATTTCTTATGCACCTTTACTTGTGATTTCTCTTTACTTATTTCGAGATGAGTTATATGAGGAAGTTGTTTACTAGAATGTCTTGTGTGAATGAATATGATGCTTCTTGTCCGTATTCTATTTATCGACTCTTCACTCCATAAACA
Source organism: Lolium multiflorum (assembly GCA_030979885.1). NCBI lineage: Eukaryota > Viridiplantae > Streptophyta > Magnoliopsida > Poales > Poaceae > Lolium > Lolium multiflorum. Next base: position 154,646,896 of record CM061749.1, read on the forward strand.
TGTGGTCTCGTTTATCGAGCTCAGTTTCGCTTGGGGACAAGCGAGGTCTAAGCTTGGGGGGAGTTGATACGTCCAATTTGCATCACTATTTTGTATCATAATTTGCTGTTATTCATTGATATATTTCATATTGGGACACAATACTTATGTTATTTCATCTATTTTGCATGTTTCATCATCATTGGAGGATCAAGCACCGGAGCCAGGATTCTGCTGGAAAAAGCACCGTCAGAACGCAATATTTCGAAGATCAACTGTGGAAGGGAATTTCACGTAAACTCCTATTTTCAGATGACGGAGGGAGCCAGAAGGGGAAGAAGAGAGGAGCCACTGTGGGCCCAGACCATGGGGCGGCGCGGCCCATGGCTGGCCGCGCCACCTATGCTCGGGGCCCCACACCTCTTTCGCCTCCTTTTCTTCGCGTACTCCTTCGTCCCGAAAACCTAAGCCACAGAGAGGACCTCACGAAGGGTTACAGCCGCCTCTGCGGGGCGGAGAACACCAGAGAAAAGAGCTCTCCGGCGGGCAGGAATCCGAAATTCCCTCCCGGAGGGGGAAATCGACGCCATCGCCATCGTCATCGAGCGGGACATCATCTCCATCATCATCATCATCATCTCCACCATCTACACCGCCATCACCACCGCTGCACCTCGTCATCGCTGTAGCAATTAAATCTTGATTGTTTGATAGGGGAAACTCTCCCGGTGTTATTCTATGCTTGTTGTAGATGCTATTGAGTGAAACCATTGAACCAAGGTTTATGTTCAGATTGTTATTCATCATCATATCACCTCTGATTGTATTCCATATGATGTCTCGTGAGTAGTTCGTTTAGTTCTTGAGGACATGGGTGAAGTCTAAATGCTAGTAGTGAATTATGGTTGAGTAATATTCAATGTTATGATATTTAAGTTGTGGTGTCATTCTTCTAGTGGTGTCGTGTGAACGTCGACTACACGACACTTCACCATTTATGGGCCTAGGGGAGTGCATCTTGTATTCGGTTGCTAATTGCGGGGTTGCCGGAGTGACAGAAACCTAAGCCCCCGTTAGTATATCGATGCAGGAGGGATCGCAGGATCTCAGAGTTTAAGGTTGTGGTTAGATTTATCTTAATTACTTTCTTGTAGTTGCGGATGCTTGCAAGGGGTATAATCACAAGTATGTATTAGTCCTAGGAAGGGCGGTGCATTAGCATAGGTTCACCCACACAACACTTATCAAAACAATGAAGATTATTTAGCCACTTGAAGCGAAAGCACTAGACTAAAATCCCCGTGTCCTCAAGAACGTTTGGTCATTATAAGTAAACAAACCGGCTTGTCCTTTGTGCTAAAAAGGATTGGGCCACTCGCTGCAATTATTTCTCTCGCATTTTATTTACTTGTGCTTTATTTATCTGCAATATCAAAACCTCCTGAATACTTGTCTGTGAGCATTTACAGTGAATCCTTCATCGAAACTGCTTGTCAACACCTTCTGCTCCTCGTTGGGTTCGACACTCTTATTTATCGAAAGTACTACGATACACCCCCTATACTTGTGGGTCATCAATTGGCTTGGATCTTACACCTGGCCCCACACCAAGGAAGTGTGGACGAGAAATGTGTCTCGGTTGGTATCAAGGATAAGCTCTCTTATGGGAAAAGTAACGCACCTCTGCAGAGTGTATTAAATTGTGACTGTCACTCCCTTTTACGAGAAGGGAATTATGAACGTTGCAGGAAAGGAACTCCGTGAAGTTCAGTTCAACCTGTGAAGACTAGCGGGCATAGTTTTCAGAATAAAATAAATCTTTTGAAGAAATGTTTTCGAAACATGCATTGACCTGAGATTTTCTAATTAATGCTTGTAGCTAGTGCATCAAACACCTTTTCTCTTTTGAACTTGTGAGTACCTCTGTACTCACTTTCTTTCGACACCCTTACTATACTGTGACCATGAAGTGGAGGCCACCAATGATGGAGCACCAGAAGGAGACTACGAGCTGGTCTGAGGAACCTGATGTGGAGGAGTGGAAGGCGTGGACTATGGGATAGTCTACGGAGCTGGCAACAATGAGGCGGAGGAGTAGTGTATTACCTTAGTTATCTTAGAGCCGAGCAGCGTAGTAGCTTATCTAAATAAGTTGCTGACCTCACTTTAATCTTTATGTTGGTTTGTAAGACTTCAGTAGTATCTTAGGGTGTTCTCATCGGACCTGTGAGAATACCAACTTGTTAAGACCATGATTGTAATATAATCTAGAGTGTTATGACCTGCAATGTTTCTGTTGTACCACTCTGAGGGATGTGATATTTGTGAAGAAGTCCCTTCATGAAGATCATATCAACGACTTGTATACTACAACATGCAGTGGTATGCTGGGTCACCGCAGCTGGTATCAGAGCAAATGTTGCGACCTTAGGTTGGAAAAACCTAGTAAAGGGAAAAACCTGTAGGAGTCAAGTAGGAATAGTAAAGAATTCTCTAGAAATGTGGTGTTTATTCACTTGAGAATAGAAAAATCATATCTTTTAGTATGATAATTCTTTATTATAACTATTATGATGCATCATCACTACTAATATTTTACTTTTGTATACAACCAAATGGCGCACACTTTTCCAAGAGGACTTTAAGGAAAGTTGAAGGTTGGCTTGGCGATTATGATGGAAATCTTACAGATCTCCTGCGAGGGATGCTGAAGAACTTCATTATGAAACTAGGATACCTGTTCTCAAGTACATCTATTATGATGGAGAGATAGTAGCCAAGTGCAGAGTTTCAGTTCAACTACCTATGCAACTGGAGATGAGCCGTATATGCCATATGGAGAAGCCAAAACATCACCACGCCTACGACGTGGCCATATTTTAAGGCAATTCTCGAGATAAGGCAACACAAATCCGTAGAATTGTTGTATTCGGAGTATTCCCATGTACCTCATGCCGAGGAAGATGAGGATCCTACTACGAATCATCTACTCATGGCACATAAACATCCTGAAGTTGCGGCACAACACATGGACAGTGCAAGTCCTTGTGACTACGATGTATTTACTTCACATGAAGATGGTGGAGGAAGTCACCCACATGCTAGCTGAGTTCACGGACCCTGACAAAGTCCAGCTCGGCATGATCTTAGGGCACAACCCAACATACACCTTTCTTTAGCCTAGACAGCTATGTAGATTTGAGTGACCAGTTGCCCAAGAGAGATCCACTTACACCCAACTTTGTTCCACATTATCCACATGTGTCAGCATCATATGAGTCTGGATATGGGGGAGATGATTCCAGAAACCTAAACTGCTCGGAGTCACCAATCGAGAACTCGACTGGTTGGCGATTCGGGAACTATTTGGAGATGAAGAAGAACCTATTCCGTGTGATACGGAAGATGAATGAGGCGAGGTTAACCAGTATATTAACAGACACTACGGCGAGAGAGAAAGGTACCAACTCCATTTCTCTTGACTTGGAGATGGGGGTATCAAATACATCTCAATATGAGCTAGGTGAGAGTTCTGGAGTGAAGAAGAAGAAAAGGAACAAGATGAGGGGGCAAGTTGATAGAAACCCTTCATGGATGGCAAATGAGGGAGGTGTGTATCCTACTGGGGATACATACGAGTCACTGTCCAGCTATTTCGGCATGACAGATCTCTGTCTCGGCACTTCGTCCGAGCTCGGACTACATTCCAGCTGGAAGGACTTATGTTCGGACGGTGTTCGGAAGACAACCGCTGTACCGGATGGACCCCAGGGCATGTACACGGAGGCGAACAAGATGATGAGGAGTAGAGCTCCAAGGGAATAATGTAGTATAGATGGTATTGTACTAGAACGTATTTTAAATTCCGTTGGCTTGGGCTTTGAGCCAAATAAGTGGTTATATATGCCACATGTAATATATGTGTGTAATGTTATGTTATATACGGTGTATATACATAATAAATGTTTGCTTTGGATTTGCTTCTTGATTTCATTGTGTGACTAGTACTGGGCAATGAGTTGAGCTCAGAAAACATTTGCATGGTGTAATTATGAGTAATCGCTCTTTGTTACAAGACTAGGGGGATATGACATTAGTGGAAACCAAAGAGGCTAGAAGAGAGCGGGAGGCGAAAGAAAAGGAAGAAGCAGATGCAATAGCAATAATGGAGAATGCACCACCACCACATCCAATGTTACATCCAGACTTTCCAACAGTACATGAGGGCGATGGAGGAAGAGTGGAGGAGGTATCAGGAGAGTCAAAACAAGAATATGCAAGATTTCTTTGCTCAAGTTATCAATGACAAGGGTAACGAAGGAAAAGGCGTGACTCTATCGGACTTTCAGAATGCAAGGCCATTACCTTTTGCATCGGCTCCAGAACCAATGGATGCAGAAGACTGGCTGATGGATACAAAAAGGAAGTTAAGGACCGTGGATGCAACGATGAGGAGAAGATTAAGTATGCCACCTATCTGCTGTCAGGACCAGCGGCATCATGGTGGGAGAATGTCGTAGCAGTACATCCTCCAGAAAAGGTGTTCACATGGGAAGAATTTAAGAAGAATTTCCGGGATGCTCATGTTCCGGAAAGCGTGGTGGAGTTAAAGAAGAGGGAGTTTGACGAACTACAACAGAATACTGCACCAATCATGCAGTATGTTCGTGATTTCAATAGGCTGTCAAGATATGCACCTGAGGAAGTGAACTCGGATGAAAAGAGGAAGAAGAGGTTTATGAAAGGCATGAACCCTTACATGAAGATGCAACTGAGGTTGGCACGGACTGCAGAATTCTAGGAACAGATTGACTCGGCAATCACTTTCAAGGATGACTACAGGCAGGTCTAGGAGGATAGGAGGAAGAGGGCTCGTATCGAGCCAAGGAAGTATCCAGTTACTAAACCAACACCATACAGGAGTTTCAAACCCCGATTCCGACCTACCGGTAATCAATACAACCGTGGAGGTCAGAATCAGAACCCAAGGAATCAGATCATCTGCAACAGCTGTGGGCAGAGGGGACATATCCAAAAGGATTGTCAGAAGCCCAGGATCATATGGAAAGCTGAATTGCACAACCTTGGAACAGGCTGGAGAGTCGGATCAAGCAGTCTTATGTACGCTCATCATTCTTACTCATCCTGGCAAAGTATTATCTGACACTGGAGCAACTACATCATTTCTTGCACGGGAGTTTGTGGAAAAATACGGGCTTAGATGTTCCAAGTTAGAAACACCTATAACTGTCTTATCTGCGAGGGGAACAATCTTAGTAACCCACGTGAAAGAAGCATAGGTCATCACCATATGTGACTGTGTTTATTTCGCGGACCTTTTCATCATTCCTATGAAAGATATATCAGTCATCCTACGGATGGACTGGTTGACGGAGAATGGAGCAATGATTAACTGTGGAGACAAAACAGTATCACTCCGCAATTCCATTGGAGGTCAGATAGTGTTTCAAGGAGACAAGTACACTCAGTTGGAGATAGGATTGGAGCTGAATAGTCTGAAGGAGGTGAAGATTGAAGAAATCCCTGTAGTAAACAAGTTTCAAGATGTATTTCCCGAGGAACTACCGGGTATGCCACCCGATAGGGAGATAGAATTCACGATAGACCTGATTCCAGGCACAGCACCAATAGCTCAACCACCAGATAAGATGGGACCAAAGGAGCTAGTGGAATTGAAAGCTTAGATTGATGAACTGGAACAGAAGGGATTTATCCAAGAAAGTGTGTCACCATGGGGTACACCAGTTATCTTTGTGGATAAAAGAGATGGAGGTAAGAGAATGTGTGGAGATTATAGGAATCTCAACAATGTAACAATCAAGAACAAGTATCCTTTGCCCAGAATACAAGACCTTTTTGATCAAGTTCAAGGAGCTGGAGTCTTCTCGAAGATAGATTTGAGGTCAGGATACCATCAAATCAAGATTAAGAAGGAAGATGTTCCAAAAACAGCTTTTGTATCAAGGTATGGACACCATGAATACTTGGTTGTACCATTTGGACTAACAAATGCACCAGCTATTTTCATGAATTTGATGAACAAGATATTCATGAAGTACTTGGACAAGTTTGTGATCGTGTTTATCGATGACATTTTGATCTATTCCAAAGATAAAGAAGAACATGCCAAGCATTTGAAGATAGTTTTGCAGATCTTGAGAGAACATCAGCTCTATGCTAAGTTTAGCAAGTGCAAATTTTGGTTGGATATTGTCAATTTTCTTGGACATGTAATAACCAAAGGGATAGTTGTGAATCCAAGCAAGGTTCAGTCAGTACTGGAATGGAATTCACCCAAGAATGTTAAGGAAATAAGAGGATTTGTTGGAATGACAGGTTATTATCGAAGATTCATTGAGGGATTTTCGAAGATTGCAGGACCAATGACCAAGTTACTCAAGAAAAACACCCCATTTGTGTGGACTGATGAGTGTGAAGCCAGTTTGAAACACTCAAAGAGAAGTTAACCACCGCACCGGTGTTAGCAGTTCCTTAACCAGGAAAGGATTACACGGTGTATTGTGATGCTTCCAAGAATGGACTTGGATGTGTTCTAATGCAAGATCGTAAAGTGATAGCTTATGGATCAAGACAACTAAAGCCACATGAACATAACTACCCAGTACATGACTTAGAGTTGGCGGCAGTTGTGTATGCTTTGAAGAGTTGGAGACAATTTCTTTATGGATCCAAGTGTGAGCTCTATACAGATCATAAGAGTTTGAAGTATTTCTTTACTCAGAAGGAATTAAACATGAGACAGAAGAGATGGTTAGAGTTGATTAAGGATTATGAACTGACAATCAACTATACACCAGGCAAGGCTAATGTAGTAGCAGATGCTTTAAGCAGGAAGAGTACTGAGAATCAACCTACGGAATGGGAGATTCCAAAGGAACTTCGGAAAGAGTTAGAAGATGCTCAGATCTTGTTTATTCAAGGTGATGTCAAAGGAAGTATAGCAACCATGAGGATTATGGATGAGATGTATTCAGATTTGAAATATGAGATTATCCGAAAGCAAGCGGATGATTTGTTCATCCAAGAGGAAATCAAGAGGATTGGAGAAGGTAAACCATCGGAATTCCATCTAGGGGATTTTGATTCATTATACTTCCAGAAAAGGATGTGTGTACTAGATGATCCGGAAGTTAAGGCAATCATACTAAAGGAAGCACATGAAACACCTTACTCAATACATCCGGGAAGTACCAAGATGTATATGGATTTGAAAGAAATGTTCTGGTGGAACAACATGAAAAGAGAAATAGCACAATATGTCTCGGAATGTCATACATGTCAACGAGTAAAGGCAGAGCATCAAAGTCCTGCGGATTACTCAAACCACTAGAGATACCGGAATGGAAATGGGATGAAATCGGAATGGATTTTGTTACCAGTCTACCAATAACCAGTAAAAAGAAGGATATGAAATGGGTAATTGTTGATAGACTTACTGATGCAGCCCCGCCTATCGTCGACGCTACACCATGGCCAAGGAGTCCCCCAAGTGGACCAACAACGCAAAACCCCGCCATATATGTCAAGGTGAACCCTATCCTCTCTATGGTCGACCTCAACACCAACTTGAATGGTATGCTACCTCATGCCTATCATCATGGTGTCTATAGGTGCCGACGTCGACAAGGACCAAGAGAGAAGGAACTCCCATGGTGCAAGGAAGAGAGAAGAAGAAGGAGGAAAGGAGAGAAGAAGAGAAGAGGCGGAAGGAGGAGGACCACCGGTCCAGGACCCGGCCAACCGGGCCCCAGAGCCGGACCAGCCGGTCCGAGGTCGGTTGGACCAGGCCAGACGAACAGGCCCCGGCGCCAAGCCAGACTCTGCGATGATGCCTGCGGAAGGACGTCTGCGACACTTCCGGTTTACACCCGGTCCCTGGTCCGGTTTGGACCGGACATGCCGGTGATGTCTACGGGTGCTTCTATTCTTGTAGACAGTGTTGGGCCTCCAAGAGCAGAGGTTTGTAGAACAGCAGCAAGTTTCCCTTAAGTGGATTACCCAAGGTTTATCGAACTCGGGGAGGAAGAGGTCAAGATATCCCTCTCATGCAACCTGCAACCACAAAGCAAGAAGTCTCTTGTGTCCCCAACACACCTAATAGGTGCACTAGTTCGGCGAAGAGATAGTGAAATACAAGCGGTATGAATGAATATGAGCAGTAGTACGGCGCCAGAAACTAGCTTGCTGGCGTGCAGTTGATGGTAGTAATATTGTGGAAAGTAAACAGGTAGTAACGCAGCAGTAGTAGCGCAGTAAAACAGTAAACAAGCAGCGATAACGATATTTAGGAACAAGGCCTAGGGAATAGACTTTCACTAGTGGACACTCTCAACTTTGATCACATAACGGAATAGATAAATGCATACTCTACACTCTCTTGTTGGATGATGAACACATTGCGTAGGATTACACGAACCCTCAATGCCGGAGTTAACAAGCTCCACAATTCAATGTTCATATTTAAATAACCTTAGAGTGCATGAAAGATCGAAACGACTAAACCAAGTACTAACATAGCATGCACACTGTCACCTTCATGCTTATGTAGGAGGAATAATACACATCAATACTATCATAGCAATAGTTAACTTCGCAATCTACAAGAGATCATGATCATAGCATAAACCAAGTACTAACACGGATGCACACACTTTCACCATTACATCGTGCGGGAGGAATAAAACTACTTTAATAACATTGCTAGAGTAGCACATAGATAAATTGTGATACAAAATACATTGCAATCATAAAGAGATATAAATAAGCACTTCACTATGCCATTCATAACAGTGAATAAGTATTCTGTGAAATATAGCCTAAGAGACCCACACGGTGCACACACTGTCACCTTTACTCACGTGGGACAAGGAGTCTCCGGAGATCACATAAGTAAAACTCACTTGACTAGCACAATGACATCTAGATTACAAGCATCATCATATGAATCTCAATCATGTAAGGCAGCTCATGAGATTATTGTATTGAAGCACATAGGAGAGATGAACCACATAGCTACGGTACAGCCCCGAGCCTCGATGGAGAACTACTCCCTCTTCATGGGAGCAGCAACGGTGATGAAGATGGCGGTGGAGATGGCAGCGGGTGTCGATGGAGAAGCCTTCGGGGGCACTTCCCACGTCGGCGGAGTGCCGGAACGGAGACTCTGTCCCCGGATCTTGCCCGCGATGGCGGCGGCTCGGAAGGTTTCGCGTGCCGTGGCTTCCTCCGTAAGGGTTTTCGATGCGGGGGCTTTATATAGGCGAAAGGGCAGCGTCGGAGGGTCGAAGGGGCGACCACACCATGGGGCTGGCGCGGCCGGGGCCCAGGCCGCGCCACCCTATCATCGGGGGCCCACAGGGCCCCCCTCTGGCGGCTCTGGGGTGTTCTGGATGCTTCCGGGCAAAATAGGAACCTGGGCGTTGATTTCGTCCAATTCCGAGAATATTTCGTTACTAGGATTTCGAAACCAAAAACAGGAACTGGCACTCCGGCATCTTGTTAATAGGTTAGTTCCGGAAAATGCACAAATATGACATAAAGTGTGCATAAAACATGTAGAGTATCATCAATAAAGTAGCATGGAACATAAGAAATTATCGATACGTTTGGAGACGTATCAGCATCCCCAAGCTTAGTTACTGCTCGTCCAGAGCAGGTAAAACGATAACAAAGATAATTTCTTAAGTGACATGCCATCATAACCTTGATCATACTATTGTAAGCATATGTAATGAATGCAGCGATCAAAAACAATGGTAATGACATGAGTAAACAAATGAATCATAAAGCAAAGACTTTTCATGAATAGTACTTCAAGACAAGCATCAATAAGTCTTGCATAAGAGTTAACTCATAAAGCAATAATTCAAAGTAGAGGTATTGAAGCAACACAAAGGAAGATTAAGTTTCAGCGGTTGCTTTCAACTTATAACATGTATATCTCATGGATATTGTCAACATAAAGTAATATAACAAGTGCAATATGCAAGTATGTAGGAATCAATGCACGGTTCACACAAGTGTTTGCTTCTTAAGGTGGAGGGAGATAGGTAAACCTGACTCAACAATAAAAGTAAAAAAAGGTCCTTCAAAGAGGAAAGCATCGATTGCTATATTTGTGCTAGAGCTTTTATTTTGAAAACATGAAACAATTTTGTCAACGGTAGTAATAAAGCATATGAGTTATGTAAATTATATCTTACAAGTTGCAAGCCTCATGCATAGTATACTAATAGTGCCCGCACCTTGTCCTACTTAGCTTGGACTACCGGATCTTTGCAATGCCATGTTTCAACCAAGTGTCACAAAGGGTACCTCCATGCCGCTTGTACAAAGGTCTAAGGAGAAAGCTCGCATTTGGATTTCTCGCTTTTGATTATTCTCAACTTAGACATCCATACCGGGACAACATGGACAACAGATAATGGACTCCTCTTTAATGCATAAGCATGTAGCAACAATTATTATTCTCATATGAGATTGAGGATATATGTCCAAAACTGAAACTTCAACCATGATTCATGGCTTTAGTTAGCGGCCCAATGTTCTTCTCTAACAATTTGCATGCTCCAATCATTAAGGTGATAGATCCTTCAGACAAGACGGACATGCATAGCAACTCACATGATATTCAACAAAGAATAGTTGATGGCGTTCCCCAGAAGCATGGTTATCGCACAACAAGCAACTTAATAAAAGATAAAGTGCATAAGTACATATTCAATACTACGATAGTTTTTAAGGCTATGTTGTCCCATGAGCTATATATTGCAAAGGTGAATGATGGAATTTTAAAGGTAGCACTCAAGCAATTTACTTTGGAATGGCGGAGAAATACCATGTAGTAGGTAGGTATGGTGGACACAAATGGTATAGTAGTTGGCTCAAGGATTTTGGATGCATGAGAAGTATTCCCTCTCGATACAAGGTTTAGGCTAGCAAGGTTATTTGAAGCAAACTCAAGGATGAACCGGTGCAACAAAACTCACATAAAAGACATATTGTAAACATTATAAGACTCTACACCGTCTTCCTTGTTGTTCAAAACTCAATACTAGATATTATCTAGACCTTAGAGAGACCAAATATGCAAATCAAATTTTAGCAAGCTCTATGTATTTCTTCATTAATGGGTGCAAAGTATATGATGCAGAGCTTAAACATGAGCACAACAATTGCCAAGTATCACATTATCCAAGACATTTTAGAATTACTACATGTAGCATTTTTCAATTCCAACCATATAACAATTTAACGAAGAGGAAACTTCGCCATGAATATTATGAGCTAAGAACACATGTGTTCATACGAACCAGCGGAGCGTGTCTCTCTCCCACACAAGGATGAACTTATTCAGAGAACTAAGATAACAAAACAAAAATAAAATCACACACAGACGCTCCAAGTAAAGTACATAAGATGTGACCGAATAAAAATATAGTTTCAAGGGAGGAACCTGATGATGTTGTCGATGAAGAAGGGGATGCCTTGGGCATCCCCAAGCTTAGACGCTTGAGTCTTCTTAAAATATGCAGGGATGAACCACGGGGCATCCCCAAGCTTAGAGCTTTCACTCCTCTTGATCATAGTATATCATACTCCTCTCTTGACCCTTGAAAACTTCCTCTCACACCAAACTTCAAGCAAACTCATTAGAGGGTTAGTGCATAATCAAAAATTCACATGTTCAGAGGTGACACAATCATTCTTAACACTTCTGGACATTGCACAAAACTTCTGAAAGTTAATGGAACAAAGAAACTCATTCAACTTAACAAAAGCGGCAATGCGAAATAAAAGGCAGAATCTGTCAAAACAGAACAGTATGTAAAGACGAATTTTAAAATGGCACCATACTTGCTCAAATGGAAAAACTCAAAACTAATGAAAGTTGCGTACATATCTGAGGATCGCGCAGTAAATTGGCAGATTTTTTCGAATTTTCTACAGAGACTTGTGCCCGATTCGTGACAGACAGCAATGCTGTTTCTGCGCAGCGATCCCAAATATAACATCAACTTTAACATAGAAACTTTACTTGGCACAAAAACATGATAAGGAGAGGTTGCTACAGTAGTAAACAACTTCCAAGACTCAACAAAACAAAAATTGCTGTAGTAAAATAAACACATGGGTTATCTCCCAAGAAGTTCTTTCTTTATAGCCATTAAGATGGGCTCAGCAGTTTTAATGATGCACTCGCAAGAAATAGTATTTGAAGCAAAGAGAGCATCAAGAGGCAAATTCAAAACACATTTAAGTCTAACATGCTTCCTATGCATAGGAATCTTGTAAATAAACAAGTTCATGAAGAGCAAAGTAACAAGCATAGGAAGATAAAACAAGTGTAGCTTCAAAAATTTCAGCACATAGAGAGGTGTTTTAGTAACATGAAATTTTTTACAACCATATTTTCCTCTCTCATAATAACTTTCAGTAGCATCATGAGCAAACTCAACAATATAACTATCACATAAAGCATTCTTATCATGAGTCTCATGCATAAAATAATTACTACTCCCAACATAAGCATAATCAATTTTATTAGTTGTAGTGGGAGCAAATTCAACAAAGTAGCTATCAAATATAGGAGGTATATTGTAATCATAATCAAATTTATCCTCCATAACAGGTGGTAACAAAAGACTACTATCATTATAATCATCATAAATGGGAGGCAAAGTATCATCAAAGTAAATTTTCTCCTCAATGCTTGGGGACTAAAAATATCATGCTCATCAAAGCCAGCTTCCCCAAGCTTAGAATTTTCCATAGCATTAGCAACAATAGTGTTCAAAGCATTCATATTAATATGTTCCATGGGTTTTTTTAATTTTCGCATCAAACCATCCATGTCTTAAATCAGGAAATAGAATAAGAAGCTCTTTGTTGTCCATTATGCCTAACTAGTGTAAACAAGAAACCAAATGTCGCAATTGCAGAGTCTAAAGGAAATAACTTCGAGCACACACACAATGGCGCCAGAAAAGTACTGTTACCTGGAACCGAAGTATGAGTGCCTTTTACCTTTCCTCCCAGGCAACGGCGCCAGAAAAGTGCTTGATGTCTACGGGTGCTTCTATTCTTGTAGACAGTGTTGGGCCTCCAAGAGCAGAGGTTTGTAGAACAGCAGCAAGTTTCCCTTAAGTGGATTACCCAAGGTTTATCGAACTCGGGGAGGAAGAGGTCAAAGATATCCCTCTCATGCAACCCTGCAACCACAAAGCAAGAAGTCTCTTGTGTCCCCAACACCTAATAGGTGCACTAGTTCGGCGAAGAGATAGTGAAATACAAGTGGTATGAATGAATATGAGCAGTAGTACGGCGCCAGAAAATCTTGCTGGCATGCAGTTGATGGTAGTAATATTGTGGGAAGTAAACAAGCGGTGCTTGCCCAGCGGTATGTATGATAAGCGGTAACAAGCAGCGATAGCGATGTTTAGGAACAAGGCCTAGGGAATGACTTTCACTAGTGGACACTCTCAACTTTGATCACATAACAGAATAGATAAATGCATACTCTACACTCTCTTGTTGGATGATGAACACATTGCGTAGGATTACACGAACCCTCAATGCGGAGTTAACAAGCTCCACAATTCAATGTTCATATTTAAATAACCTTAGAGTGCATGAAAGATCGAAACGACTAAACCAAGTACTAACATAGCATGCACCACTGTCACCTTCATGCTTATGTAGGAGGAATAATACACATCAATACTATCATAGCAATAGTTAACTTCGCAATCTACAAGAGATCATGATCATAGCATAAACCAAGTACTAACACGGATGCACACATTGTCACCATTACATCGTGCAGGAGGAATAAAACTACTTTAATAACATTGCTAGAGTAGCACATAGATAAATTGTGATACAAAATACATTGCAATCATAAAGAGATATAAATAAGCACTTCACTATGCCATTCATAACAGTGAATAAGTATTCTGTGAAATATAGCCTAAGAGACCCACACGGTGCACACACTGTCACCTTTACACACGTGGGACAAGGAGTCTCAGGAGATCACATAAGTAAAACTCACTTGACTAGCACAATGACATCTAGATTACAAGCATCATCATATGAATCTCAATCATGTAAGGCAGCTCATGAGATTATTGTATTGAAGCACATAGGAGAGAAACCACATAGCTACCGGTACAACCCCGAGCCTCGATGGAGAACTACTCCCTCTTCATGGGAGCAGCAGCGGTGATGAAGATGGCGGTGGAGATGGCAGCGGTGTCGATGGAGAAGCCTTCCGGGGGCACTTCCCGTCCGACAGTGCCGGAACAGAGACTCCTGTCCCCCAGATCTTGGCTTCGCGATGGCGGCAGCTCGGAAGGTTTCGCGTACCGTGGCTTCCTCGTGAGGGTTTCGATGCGGGGGCTTTATATAGGCGAAAGGCAGCGTCGGAGGGTCGAAGGGCGACCACACCATGGCGTGGCCGGGGGCCAGGGCCGCGCCACCCTATCATCTGGGGCCACGGGGCCCCCTGTGCGGCTCTCGGGTGTTACAATGCTTCCGGGCAAAATAGGAACACAGGCGTTGATTTCGTCAATTCGAGAATATTTCGTTACTAGGATTTATGAAACCAAAAACAGCAGAAAACAGGACGCATGACATCTTGTTAATAGGTTAGTTCAGAAAATGCACAAATATGACATAAAGTGTGCATAAAACATGTAGGTATCATCAATAAAGTAGCATGGAACATAAGAAATTATCGATACGTTGGAGACGTATCAGCCGGCCCCAGGCCCGGTTGGACCGGCCCCTGGACCGGATTTCACGGGTTTGACCCACCAACTTGTACCTCTTCGACCCATGTCGCCTTGTATGCCTATATAAGACCCCAGGTCGCCCCCTTAGCTCTTTAGACAAGATTTAGGCTTAAACATGACTTTGAGCTTTGTCTCCCTAGGGTTTCATCCCCTTTGTATCAAGGCACCCCATGTTGGATGATTGGATCTATGTGAGTGAGATTCTAGTGTGCTCCACTCTCTCTCCCTCACCGGTCTCCGTCCCCAACACCGATCTCTCACTTCGGGATTCTACTTCGCGTCTCTCCCGGGATGATTCTATTGGCGTGGTCCATCGAGCCACGAGGGTAAGTATCGATTGTATCGGGTTGGTGTGCGTGTGTTCTTCGTGTTCTTCGTGCTCTTCCGCCTCTCCCTCTCTTTCCCCCTTTGGATCTTGGGTCAATCGCGAGATCGGGCCACAATCGGGGTCTTAGACCACATCATATGGTATCAGCAGCCTTTGGTTTCCGCGAATTTGACCCCCCACCCACCCAATTTCGTCTCTAAATTTTTTCCAAAAAATTCCCCAAAAAATAGCCCTAATTTGCCTTTGGATGGATCTGCGATTTTGTTGCGTTTTGAGTGGTTTTGGTCCATGGATTCGGTGTTGTTGTGCTTGATCTACTATTTCCCCCACTTTCCAGCCCCCAATTCCATCGTTTTCCTTCGATTTGGGTCGATTTGGACGGCTTGGCTCGCGAACAAGAGAGAGAAACAACAACAGCCGGTTGAGAAAACCGGTTGACCGGGTCCCAGACCGAACGAGCCGGCCTAGCACCTGGCCGACAGGCCGCCAGACCGGACGAGCCGGCCCAGCACCGACCGGCCAGCCGGCAAGTCCAGCACCCCAGGCCGCCCCCCTGGACCGGGCACCACGGCACCACCACCACCGCCGACCACCGCCACCCCCTACGCGGCAAGCACGCCACCTCTCAACCCACGGTAAACACCGCATGACCCGCCCACCATGATATGTCTCCAACGTATCTATAATTTCTTATGTTCCATGCTAATTTTATGACAATACTCACATGTTTTATACATACTTTACATCATTATTATGCATTTTACGGCACTAACCTATTAACAAGATGTCGAAGTGCCAGTTCCTGTTTTCTGCTGTTTTGGTTTGAGAAATCCTACAAAGGAAATATTCTCGGAATTGGACGAAATCAACGCCCAGGACCTTATTTTCCCCGGAAGCTTCCATAGAGCCAGAGAGGCACCAGAGGGGAGCCCTGGGGGGCCCACCCCACATGGCGGCGCGGCCAAGGGAGGGGGCACGCCAGCCTATGGGGGCCACGCCCTGGCTCCTCCGAGGCTGCCCTTCCGCCTATATAATCTCTCCGCTTCGAAAACCCTAAAAATATAAGCCACGGGATGAGAAAAGTTACGCAGCCGCCGCCATCGCGAAGTCAAGTTCGGGGACAGAAGTCTGTTCGGCACGCCGCCCCGGGGAATTGCCATCTCCATCGACACCACCGCCATCTTCATCGCCATCGCTGTCTCCCATGATGAGGAGGGAGTAGTTCTCCCCCGAGGCTAAGGGCTCTACCAGTAGCTATGTGGTTAATCTCTCTCTCATGTACTTCAATACAATGATCTCATGAGCTGCCTTACATGATTGAGATCCATATGATGAGCTTTGTAATCTAGATGTAGTTATGCTATTCAAGTGGATTTTACTTATGTGATCTCCGGAGACTCCTTGTCCCACGTGTGTAAAGGTGACAGTGTGTGCACCGTGTGGGTCTCTTAGGCTATATTTCACAGAATACTTGTTCACTGGGTTATGATTTGAGTTGGATGTCTCTATGAAATTGTGGTGTGTTAGTACCTCCTATGAATGCTCAAAGTGACAGTGGGGTGTTTATTAGTACTTGGGAATACATCTTTAAGGTTTGCTTTTGCATCCCTACACGGTGAATTAGTGTCGTTATCCAGCCAGAGAGTAATTCAGAATAGCATAGTGAAGTGCTTATATTTATATTCAATTATGATTGCATTGTTGAGAGTGTCCACTAGTGAAAGTATGATCCCTAGGCCTTGTTTCTAAGCATTGAAACACCGTTTCCAACAAGTTCTGCTACATGTTCGCTTGCTGCAATATTTATTTCAGATCGCAATTACTGTTTACTACCATCTATACCTGTGTTTTACTATCTCTTCGCCGAACTAGTGCACCTATACATCGACAAGTGTATTAGGTGTGTTGAGGACAAGAGACTTCTTGTATCTTAATTGCAGGGTTGTTTGAGAGGACTATCTTTGACCTCTACCTCCCTGAGTTCGATAAACCTTGGGTGATTCACTTAAGGGAAACTTGTTGTTGTTCTACAAACCTCTGCTCTTGGAGGCCCAACACTGTCTACAAGAATAGAAGCACACGTAGACATCAAGCTATTTTCTGGCGCTTCGGGGAGGTAAGGTAAAAGGTATTCACATCCTCCGACTACTAAGCTATTTCCTAGCATTGTGGTGTGTGAGTGCTCGAAGGTATCTCCTTTAGATTCTGCAATTATATCTTTTTGTTTCTTGTTTTTATTTTCACTAGTTAGGCTTAATGGAAAACAACAAAAAAATTAGAGATCTTTATGAACTTTATCTTGAATTAGGACATGATGTGTTTGAAGAGAAAATTAAAAAACCCATGGAACTTTGTTTGCAAAATAGTTGTAGCAATGTTATTAGCATGAACTCTTTGAACACTATTATTGCTAATGCTATGGAAGAATTTAAGCTTGGGGAAGCTGGTTGTGATATTTTTAGTCCCCCAAGCATAGAGGAGAAAATTTACTTTGATAATACTTTACCTCCTATATATGATGTTTACAATGATGAATATGATATTTTAAGTCCACCTACTATTGAGGAGAAAATTAATTATGATTACAATATGCCTCCTATATATGATGATTATGGTGATGAAAATAATAATGATAGCTATTTTATTTAATTTGCTCCTACTACAACTAATAAAATTGATTATGCTTATGTGGAGAGTAATAATTTTATGCATGTAGCTCATGACAAGAATGCTTTATGTGATAGTTATATTGTTGAGTTTGTTCATGATGCTACTGAAAGTTATTATGAGAGAGGGAAACATGGTTATATGCATCTTAATAATATTAAGTTTCCCCTCTTTATGTTGAGAATTTTGAAGTTACTCGTGTTTTATCTTTCTATGCTTGCCACTTTGTTCTTCATGAATTTATTTGTGTACAAGATTCCTTTTCATAGGAAGTGGGTTAGTCTTAAATGTGTTTTGAATTTTCTTCTTGATGTTCTCTTTTGCTTCAACTCTTATTTCTTGCGAGAGCATCATTAAAATTACTGAGCCCATCTTAATGGCTATAAAGAAAGCACTTCTTGGAAGATAACCCATGTGTTTATTTTACTACTGTTTTGTTGTGTCTTGGAAGTTGTTACTACTGTAGCAACCTCTCCTTATCATGTTTTTGTGCCAAGTAAAGTCTCTATGGTAAAGTTGATACTAGATTTGGATTCTGCGCGAGAAACAGAATTGCTGTCTGTCACGAATTTGCGTAGATCTCTCTGTAGAAAAATCAAAAAAATCTGCCAATTTACGTGCGTGATCCTCAGATATGTACGCAATTTCATTAGATTTGAGTTTTTCCGTCTGAGCAAGTTAAGTGCCTCTGAAAAATTCGTCTTTACGGACTTTTCTGTTTTGACAGATTCTGCCTTTTATTTCGCATTGCCTCTTTTGCTATGTTGAATGGATTTCTTTGTTCTATTAACTTTCAGTAGCTTTGTGCAATGTCCAGAAGTGTTAAGAATGATTGTATCCTCTCTGAAAATGTGAATTTTATTGTGCACTAACCCTCTAATGAGTTTGCTTTAAGTTTGGTGTGGAGGAAGTTTTCAAGGGTCAAGAGAAGAGGATGATACATTATGATCAAGAAGAGTGAAAAGTCTAAGCTTGGGGATGCCCCGTGGTTCATCCTGCATATTTTAAGAAGACTCAAGCATCTAAGCTTGGGGATGCCCAAGGCATCCCCTTCTTCATCGACAACTTATCAGGTCACTTCTAGTGAAACTATATTTTTATTCCATCGCATCTTATGTTCTTTACTTGGAGCGTCTGTTTGCTTTTGTTTTTGTTTTGGTTTGAATAAAGTTGGATCCCACCATCCTTATATTGGAGATATTACGCTCCGCTTTTTCATATGGAACACTTGTGTTCTTAGTTATGCTTTAATGTTCATGGCGAAGGCTGAAAATTGCTTCGTTGATTGCTATTTGGTTGGAATCAGAAAATGCTTCATATGGTTTTGAATAACTTGATACTTGGCAATTGTTTTGAGCTCTCATAGATCATGTTTAAGCTCTTGCATCATGTAGTTTATTCTATTAGTGGAGAACTACCGTAGAGCTTGTTGAAATTTGGTTTGTATGATTGGTCTCTCTAAGGTCTAGATATTTTCTGGTGAAGTGTTTGAGCAACAAGGAAGACAGTGTAGAGTCTTATAATGCTTGCAGTATGTTCTTGTGTAAGTTTTGTTGTACCTGTTCATACTTGTGTTTGCTTCAAACAACCTTGCTAGCCAAACCTTGTACTGAGAGGAAATGCTTCTCGTGCATCCAAACACCTTGAGCCAAAACCCATGCCATTTGTGTCCACCATATCTACCTACTATGTGGTATTTTTCTGCCATTCCAAAGTAAATTACTTGAGTGCTACCTTTAAAATTTCATTCCTTTGTCTTTGCAATATATAGCTCATGGGAAAATAGCTTAAAAACTATTGTGGTGATGAATATGTAGCTATGTGTCTTAGTTCTTATAAGTTGCTTGTTGAGCGGTAACCATGTTTCTGGGGACGCCATCAACTTTTTACCTTTGTTGGATATCATGTGAGTTGCTATGCATGTTCGTCTTATCTGAAGTAAGGGTGATTTATCATGATCAAATGGTTTGAGTATGCATATGTTAGAGAAGAACATTGGGCCGCTAACCAAAGCCATGTATCATGGTGGAAGTTTTCAGTTTGGACATTCATCCTCAATCTCTTATGAGAATATTATCTGTTGTTGAATGCTTATGCATTAAAGAGGAGTCCATTATATGTTGTCTATGTTGTCCCGGTATGGATGTCCTAAGTTGAGATCTATTAAAAACGAGAAATCAAATGCGATTGATCTCCTTGGACCTTTGTACATGCGGCATAGAGGTACCCCTTTGTGACACTTGGTTGAAACATATGTTATGCAATGATAATCCATGTAAATCCAAGCTAATTAGGACAAGGTGCGGGCACTATTGGTATTCTATGCATGAGGCTTGCAACTTGTAGGAAGTATTATGCATAACACATATGAATTATTACTACCGTTGACAAAATTGTTTCTATGTTTTCAAAATAAAAGCTCTAGCACAAAAATAGTAATCCATGCTTCCCTCTGCGAAGGGCCATTCTTTTACTTTATGTTGAGTCAGTTTACCTACTTCTTTCTATCTTAGAAGCAAACACTTGTGTTAATTGTGTGCATTGATTCTTACATGTTTACTTATTGCACTTGTTATATTACTCTATGTTGACAAATATCCATGAGATATACATGTTACAAGTTGAAAGCAATTGCTGAAACTTAATCATCCTTCGTGTTGCTTCAATTCCTTCTACTTTGAATCTATTGCTTTATGAGTTAGATCTTATGCAAGTCTTTTTGATACTTGTCTTGAAAGTACTATTCATGAAAAGTTTTGCTATATGATTCAGTTGTTTAGTCATTATCTTTTGTTAGCAATTCATTGCTTTGAATCACACCATTCATCTCATATGCTTTACAATAATGTTGATCAAGATTATGTTGGTAGCATGTCACTTCAGAAATTATTGTTGTTATCGTTTACCTACTCGAGGTAGGAACTAAGCTTGAGGATGCTTGATACGTCTCCAACGTATCTATAATTTCTTATGTTCCATGCTACTTTTATGATAATACTCACATGTTTTATACATACTTTACATCATTATTATGCATTTCCGGCACTAACCTATTAACAAGATGCCGAAGTGCAAGTTCCTTTTCTGCTGTTTTTGGTTTCAGAAATCCTACAAAAGAAATATTCTCGGAATCAACGCCCGGGACCTTATTTTCCCCGGAAGCTTTAGAGAGCCACCAGAGGGGAGCCACAGGGGGCCCCACCCCACATGGCGGCGCGGCCAAGGGGGGGGGGCAGCCTATGGGGGGCCACCCCCTGGCTCCTCCGAGGCTGCCCTTCCGCCTATAATCTCTCCGCCTCGAAAACCCTAAAAATATAAGCCACGGGACGAGAAAAGTTACGCAGCCGCCGCCATCGCGAAGTCAAGTTCGGGGGACAGAAGTCTCTGTTCCGGCACGCCGCCGGGACGGGGAATTGCCCCGGAGTCATCTCCATAGACACCACCACCATCTTCATCGCCATCGTTGTCTCCCATGATGAGGAGGGAGTAGTTCTCCCCTGAGGCTAAGGGCTCTACCTGTAGCTATGTGGTTAATCTCTCTCTCATGTACTTCAATACAATGATCTCATGAGCTGCCTTACATGATTGAGATCCATATGATGAGCTTTGTAATCTAGATGTAGTTATGCTATTCAAGTGGATTTTACTTATGTGATCTCCGGAGACTCCTTGTCCCACGTGTGTAAAGGTGACAGTGTGTGCACCGTGTGGGTCTTTTAGGCTATATTTCACAGAATACTTGTTCACTGGGTTATGATTTGAGTTGGATGTCTCTATGAAATTGTGGTGTGTTAGTACCTCCTATGAATGCTCAAAGTGACAGCGTGGGGTGTTTATTAGTACTTGGGAATACATCTTTAAGGTTTGCTTTTGCATCCCTACACGGTGAATTAGTGTTCGTTATCCAGCCAGAGAGTAATTCAGAATAGCATAGTGAAGTGCTTATATTTATATTCAATTATGATTGCATTGTTGAGAGTGTCCACTAGTGAAAGTATGATCCCTAGGCCTTGTTTCTAAGCATTGAAACACCGTTTCCAACAAGTTACTACATGTTCGCTTGCTGCAATATTTATTTCAGATCGCAATTACTGTTTACCATCATCTATACCACCTGTGTTTTACTATCTCTTCGCCGAACTAGTGCACCTATACATCGACAAGTGTATTAGGTGTGTTGGGGACACAAAGACTTCTTGTATCTTAATTGCAGGAGTTGCTTGAGAGGACTATCTTTGACCTCTACCTCTGAGTTCGATAAACCTTGGGTGATTCACTTAAGGGAAACTTGCTGCTGTTCTACAAACCTCTGCTCTTGGTGGCCCAACACTGTCTACAAGAATAGAAGCACACGTAGACATCACACCACCACCGCAGCCGCAAGAGCATCGACACCACCCACCACCGGCATACCACCGCCACCACCGCCGAGCTACTTTGACCCATTTCTTCCGCTAACTTGTGTTTGCTTGTTCCGGTTTGAGTGCCTTGTTTGTGACACTAACCCGCAGCTCCGAAGCAAGCGACGACATCCTCGGCACCCCGAACTTGCAAACGTACTCTTGACACCACCGCCATCATCGCAAGTTGGTGTCCATCACCGCCTAACATCTTAGGTATAACTTGCATTCCCTTGTAACCCCTCTTCTTTTGCGATCTATCCTATCGAGCATTGCTTATCGAGTGTTGCGAGACATTGCACGTGGCTGATGTGCGTAGATGTACACGTCCGTTGGGAACCCCAAGAGGAAGGTGTGATGCGCACAAAGTTTTCCCTCAAAAGAAACCAAGGTTATCGAACCGGTAGGAGCCAAAGCACGTGAAGGTTGTTGGTGGAGGAGTGTAGTGCGGCGCAACACCCGTGAAACCGGCGCCAACGTGGAACCTGCACAACACAATCAAAGTACTTTGCCCCAACGTAACAGTGAGGTTGTCAATCTCACCGGCTTGCTGAAAACAAAGGATTAAACGTATCGAGTGGAAGATGGTGTTTGTTTGCAAAGAACAGTAAAACAGTAGAATGTATTCAGATGTAAAAGAATGGACCGGGGTCCACGGTTCACTAGTGGTGTCTCTCCAATAAGATAACTAACATGTTGGGTGAACAAATTACGGGCGGGCAATTGACAAATAAAGATTCAATACATATCAATGATGATTACTATGTGATTTAATCAGGGCATTACGACAAAGTACATAGACCGCTATCCAGCATGCATCTATGCCTAAATAATCCACCTTCGGGTTATCATCCGAACCCCTTCCAGTATTAAGTTGTAAACAACAGATAATTGCATTAAGTATGGTGCGTAATGTAATCAACACAAATATCCTTAGACAAAGCATCAATGTTTTATCCCTAGTAGCAACAGCACATCCACAACCTTAGAACCTACTATCACGATCCCAGATTCAATGGAGGCATGAACCCACTATCGAGCATAATTACTCCCTCTTGGAGTTACAAGTATCAACTTGGCCAGAGCCTCTACTAGCAACAGAGAGCATGCAAGAACATAAACAACACATATATGATAGATTGATAATCAACTTGACATAATATTCTATATTCATCGGATCCCATAAACACAACATGTAGCATTACAAATAGATGATCTTGATCATGTTAGGCAGCTCACAAGATCTAAACAATGATAGCACAAGCGGAGAAGACAACCATCTAGCTACTGCTATGGACCCATAGTCCAAGGATGAACTACTCACGCATCAATCCGGAGGCGGGCATTGTCGTCGTGGTGAACAGACAGATGCCATAGGATGGCTTATGTTGGGGCCGAATGGACGCTAGAGGATTCGGGGGAGGGTTTGTGATTAGACGGGATGAACTTCCGGATGGTTTCCTCAAGAACTTGGCCAGGCCAGAGGTTGAAGAAGAAAGACACAAGGAAGAACTCGCTCTAGATCATCTTCTCTATTGATCTCCACAGGTTACAGGTTTGTGCTTACAGATCTCTCTCTCTGTCTCTATCTTCCGCGCCCGTGAAGGAGGCTGCCCCCTCTCCTTATATAGGGGAGAGGGTGGCTTACAGGGGAAGAAACCCTAATGGCATCTTTGACTAGACAAACTACTTTACAAAGATACTTTATAAAGCTACTTTAATCATAGATGACGTCGGGGTCTTCTTTAAACAGGGAGGCTGACGTCTTCCGGCTTCTTTGATCGTCATCCTCCTCTTTATCGTCAGGCCTTCGTTTAAAGCCACTTTGCTTAGCTCATCCTTGTCCTCTAGCTCTGGAGAGAATCTTTGACCAGTCCTGCCGACATGCTCTTCCTTCCGGTCCCGGTATCTTTCCTCCGGTCCGGTATACCCCTCTTGGGGACACCGGCTTAGCTTTACTTAGCCAAACTGTTATCTTTGTGCTCCGGTATGAACATTAAACCGGTATCTTGATGGATCAAACCATCCGGTTTAGCATGCCTTTGGCATACCGGGGGTCATCCCCCAACATTAGTCCCAAGCTGGTATAGTCGGCGGATTCTATCCAACAGACCATGCCAGGTTCTCACGTCCTGGATACCGGTTTAATTTATCCGGCGCTTAGCTTAGCTCCGGCTTCTTTGCCCGGACTCATGTTTTCTCTCTTTGCAAGGCATTTTTCGGCATCTTATCTTCCGGCATCTTAGTCATTAAACACTTCCTCGGCGAAGTCGAGAATATATCGGGTCCCGCGCCTGTCAGTGACATGCGCACTGTGACTGACGCGCCAGTGTCAGGGGTCACTTCCCTTCGGCTTCCGCGCGTATTAAGCATCCACAGCGGATCCCAACCACTATGCTGATCCGTGTGTACCTCCTGTGGTTTTTGATTTCGCGTGTACCACCGCGCCACGTGGCGGCCGTGGAGCGAACCGTCGTGACCCGGCGGTTTCGGCCCACTTCTCTCTCTTCCTTATAAGGGGAATCGCCCCTTCTTCTTCCTCTTCTCGCATTCCCCAACCTTCGCGCACAGTGCTCCTCGCCTCTGCGCCTTCGCCGCTCTTCGTCCGCCGCTGCTTGCTTGAGCTTCGCCGCCCGGCGAACTTACGCCGCGCCGAACCTCGTCGTGCGCGCCTTCTTCTCGGCGCGCGACATTGGTGCTTCTTCAAGCTCTTCTCCGCCTCGCCGTCGACGGACCTCCTCGCCAACCGCGGGCCGCCCAACCACCGTCAAGCTTTCCTGTGCGACCCGCCGCACCGGGTTAGACTCAATACTGTGTTTGCCCCTCTCTTGCTTGCTTTCTAGATCTTGAGTTGGTAGTGTATTTACTTCTCCTTTTCTTTTGCTTTTTCTCTTACTCGTAGATCTTCGCGCGGGGGTAGATTGTGGGATTCTTGTTTCTCGCACCAAAATTCATGTCTGAGGTCTTCCTCTGCTTCTTCTTCTACTTCTTCCTCCGATAGGCATAGTCAATCCTCCGACGGATTAACCGCCGATCTTGTTCGATGGACGTTGATTCGGTCGCGCTAGAATCCGGTAGCTCTAGCCAAGCTTCCGGCGTAGATGCTTCGGTGTCACGCGCGGGCTTGGATGGGCTCCAACGTTACGAGTACGAGATTGGCGGCTTTACCGGTCCAGGAGGATTCCGGAAGGAGTAACATGCGGCTTCCTGGCGACGAGATTGAACCGGTGCTTGAACCCGGTGAACGCGTTGTCTTTCTCGCTCACTTTGAGCGCGGCTTCGGCCTCCCCGTCTCTTCTTTTTTCCGGAGTTTTCTTGATTTTTACAAACTCCAACCTCACCATCTTCCCGGCAACGCCGTTTTCTACCTCTCTTGCTATGCCACCTTCATGGAGGCTTATATCGGCATTCGTCCCACTCGCGAGACGTTTGCCCGTTTCTTTGCTCTTCGGATTAATTCCGTTCAGGGCAAGGAAATTCCTAAACCCAAACCCCCCGTACAATGCGGGTCTTGCATCATCGGCTCCCGCCAAGGGAGCCCCTTTTTTAAGTTTTCCGGCCTAGAATCTTGCCGGTTGTGGCAAGGGACCTTCTTCTATGTGAGGAACAACGGCGCCGCAGATCTCATCGATCTGCCTCCTTTTGATCCGGCGCCGCCCACGAGGGCCAATTGGGGCTACAATCCGAAGGAATCTCATAATGAGACCAACCGGATTATACGCTTCATGAAGCAGCGGATGAAGGACACCAACATCTGCTCCGACGATATTATCCGCACCTTTATCTCGCGCCGGGTGCTTCCTCTTAAGCGCCGCGCTCACAAGATGAGCGAGATGTACGGTCCCGGTGATCCTACCAAGATCACCGGACTTCCTCTCAGCAAGAAGGACGTTGTCCTCAAGGCTAGGCAGATCTGCCAGACTGCCATGCCGGAAGATTGGGAATGGGGCCTCCGGCCCTTTAGTTCCACTAACCCTCCGACCCAAGAAGTAAGAAATTACGCAACTCGGGTCGGTTTACCGGTAACCTTTTACTTGCACTTTTTCCTTTTTTGTTTCAGGCCAAGGACCGCTTCCCCGACATTGACTCGACCGGCGAGGCCCTTGCCGGAAGCGCGTCCTCGACAAGTTTGACCCGGACCCCGTCATTCTTTGGCAAGATCTGAAGATGGGCCGGACTCCGGCTCACGCCTCGGCAAGGCTCCGCCGAAACCATCCGGTTCGTCTGATGAACTGACCCGCTTGAGGTAGCTCTTCTTTTATACCTCTCATATTCCCCTGTTATTGTTCTTCTGTAGATGTTCCCTCAGCCAACATCAACCCACAGGTCCACGAGCACGTTGCCCCCCTGCAGGCCGAGGCAGGCCAAGAGTTTGTGGATAAACTCATGGCCTGGGCAAGAAGAACAAAACCCCGACCGACGCCGGCTCGAGCCAAGCTCCTGCATCCAAGCGCTTCGGACCGAACCTTTCGCAGTGGTCGCAGGCGTGAGCGCTACAAGAGTGCGATACGGACCTCTTGGGTAAGACCCCGTTTTTCCGCTTGCTTCGTTTTTACCAAGGTCCTTTCCGGTTGCTTTTTTCCAATCTTTTCTTTTTCTCCCTTTCAGCCTCGCACTCAAGCTCGGCCCCGGGGCGGGCTCCGCCGGATCGCGAGGACCTCAACTCCTCCTCCTCGCAAGCCCGGCACCTTCGGGTGCCGGCAACTACTGCCTCCCTACGGGAGGCACCACAAGGTCGGGTGCGTGGCCCCTACACCGCGGATCACCGCGCAAGGAGGACCATGTCTCCCCTCCGAGACCCATGATGCGGCGCCGACAACATCGGTGCCGGACGACAGCGGGCGGGCGGACCTTTGGTTCCTCCCGTCCTGAAAAGAAGAAGAAGAAGACCAAGATGTCTTCCCCTCAAAGCCGCCGGAACCTTTACGGCAGCGCTCGGTGACGCCCGACGCTCCCCCTTCTCAGAGGACCACGCCAATGCCACCACCGGCTCCCCACGCCGAGCCAGCCGGTGCCACTCTCACGCGTCGCCTCCCAAGACCTTGACGCTTGTCAAGGGGAGGAAGCGACCCTGCGCCTCCTCCGGCGGCCAGCAGCCTTGGCGCTGCACGTCTCCCAGCGGCGCTAGCGCGGTGAAAAGGCCACCGGCCTGCCGCCGGATCACCAAGTTCCGGCGCGAAGGCCGGGAGCTAGGGCATCTGCTTCCTACGCGAGAAGTGGAGCATGCGGACATCCAAGGCGACCCGCGGCCGGGCAAGGACCGGCCACCGGCTGCCACTGCGGCGAGCGGAGCTCCGAGAGCACTTCATGCGGCGCGCGTGCCGTCAGGAGAGTTGGACAGCGCGTGGTTCGACGCC
Organism: Lolium multiflorum; assembly: GCA_030979885.1. Classification (NCBI taxonomy): domain Eukaryota; kingdom Viridiplantae; phylum Streptophyta; class Magnoliopsida; order Poales; family Poaceae; genus Lolium; species Lolium multiflorum. The sequence continues at coordinate 154,674,464 of CM061749.1, forward strand.
ACGAACAATCGATGGTAAGTTTCACAAAGCTTTCCATCTTTCGATTTATCTCGGTTTTCTTCTTCCGGCTCTTTTCTATCTTTCCTTGAACCTTCAACTTTATGCCGGTTTCTCTTTTTTGCTGAATCTTGTCTATCCTCCCAGTCCCCGAGTTTCGTGTTGAGAGCGTAGCTCTTAGCGCGAAACTTAAGAAACTGAAACCGGCATAGCCAGTCCCCGAGTTTCGGGTTAAGATCTTTGCTCTTAGCGCGAAACTTAACTAGAAACACGCGAAACCGGCATAGCCAGTCCCCGAGTTTCGGGTTAAGATCTTTGCTCTTAGCGCGAAACTTAACTAGAAACGCGCGAAACCGGCATAGCCAGTCCCCGAGTTTCGGGTTAAGATCTTTGCTCTTAACTAACATCATTTCTTTGAACAGAGCACGGCTGACGCTCGGAAGGTCCTCTTTGAGGAGCTTCTCTGGGAGCACCGGGACCTCGCTGAGGCACACAACAAGTGCCAAGGTAAACCTTGCACCTCCGGCATCTTTTACCGGAATGCTTTCTTTCTCTCAATTCTTAACATCGTGATTTTCTTGTTAAACAGCCATCCCGGAAGCTTCTCTTGAGGCCCTCGAGGACGCAGCTTGCCGCCGCCAAAGGTACGACTATCTGTTTGCCGATTAACTTGCTTTCCCTAGATTGTGTTAGTACAACTTTGCTAACGCTTTCTTTCGGTTCTCGAGAGGAGAAGGACAAACTTGTCCGGCAGCACCGAGAGGAGTTGGACGCCCGAAAACCGGCTACCGAAGCTCAAGGAGCAGCTTATCCAGCAGTCTTGACCATGCCATGCTGGACACCGCTGAATCGGCTGCAGAGGCCAGGCTGAACGAGGCGCTGGAGGATGCGGCAACGCCAACGTGGTGTTGCAGGCTGAGCTGGAAGAGGCCGCCAAGGCGCGGAAAGCAGCCGAGGACAAGGCCGCGCAGCTGGAGGCGGAACGAAGGAGTACGACCTTCAGTTACATGGTGACGCGCTTGCCCTCCGTAGTTTCTCTTTTTTCTTTTTCGATTATCGCTTATAAGCTTATCTGTTTCGGTATCATGTGCTTATCTTCTTTTCTTTGTCTTGCAGGACTCTTTCCGGATTCCCGGACTTATGCTGTGAAGAAGGTCGGAGCGCCGGTGCCGCAGCACACAAGAACACTGGTGCGCCCTGGGATCCCTATGACCACCTGGTTCGCTGAACGCGCGTGTGTCCCACATGCGCCGTGGACCGGAACCTTTCGATATCCCGGATGTGGCCAGCCAGCTCTACAGACTCTACGGCTCGGGAACAAGTGCCAGACACCTTCTCCCTTATCGGCGCGCCTCAAGGGTGCCGGCAGAAGAATCGGGGTGGCGGTGCTCGCTCCGTGCCGAGGCAGACTCAGCGCTTAGCGTTGCTGCTCACAGTACCGGAGCTGGACCTGGAGCGCTCTCACCGGCGTGCGCGAAGGGGCGAAACCGATCTGGACCCGGTCCTCACCGCTAAGCGGCAGGATCGCGCGTACCACATCGCGGAGTACGCCGACATGCGCACCTTCATCCCTCCTCCTGAAGACGTCAAAGACTATCTGAGCGACGAGGAGGAAGGTGAAGACGCCGATGACGCGCCTCCGGAAGGTCCGATGCCCAAGACGCTCCTCCCGAAGCTCCTGTTGCTTGAACTTGACCTGAATGATGCCTATGACATGCTTGCCCTGTTGAACTTGGAAACATTGCCCGTTAAATTCTACCCCGGTATGCCGGGGTCTATGATGTAAGATAATACTTTAACCTCTATTTTGGTTGTGGTACAACAGTTTATGCCGGTATGCTATACCGGTAGTTAATTAACTTATGTTTGCCTTAGCATATTTGCTTGTTGATTTGCTTTTTCTTGCACTGCAATGATTCCGAAATTGTTTCCGCATCCAATTTGATGCATACTTGGTTCTTTTGCCTTGGCTCTGCCTACCTTCTCTGGGCGTTTTTGGCGTATGAGCACAAAGTTCTTTTACCAAGCAAGCACTTTCTTGAACTTAGAAATAACTCGAAATTTTTGCAAAAAACCGGTATAACCGGGGTTAGTTAAATTTTCCGGATTGTTCTTTCCTGCTCTCCCTCTTCGCAGTTCATGTGCTTATCCCCTACCGGTTTATCTTGCTTGCCATGAAGCCAAGTTATGGACAACAGCAAAGTCGAAGACTCCGGTAGGGTCTAGCACACTACTAAACCGGAAAGAAAAAACGTTCAATAAGCAACCGGTAAACTGAAAAAATAAACATGTTACATGCAACTTTAGTAATGATAGTCCCCGAGATTCATTCGAGGTTCCGACATCTTTTATTCATAGCAAATAAGGTACAAAAAGGAACTTCTTACACCACAACTTCAAGAGTAGAAAGGACGCAACAAAGCTACATTCCATGGGCGTTTGGTCTCCTCTCCTGACTTGTCCGCCTTTCCTTTCTTCCATTCCTGTGCATCAATCAGGTAATAGGCATCATTGTGGAGAGCTTTGCTCACAATGAAAGGTCCTTCCCATGGGGGGGAAAGCTTGTGCCGGCCTTCAGTGCGCTGCACCAGGCGTAGCACTAGGTCTCCTTCTCGGAATACCCTCGGGTTAACCTTCCGGCTGTGATAGCGTCTGAGGTTTTGCTGGTAAATGGCTGTTCTTGCCAAAGCTAACTCTCTTGCTTCTTCTAGCAAGTCCACATCGTTTTCTCGGGCCTCTTTTACCTCTTCTTCGGTATAGAGCTGCACCCTTGGTGAGTCATGGAGAATGTCGGTTGGTATGACCGCTTCTGCTCCATAAACCATAAAGAATGGCGTGTATCCGGTAGACCGGTTCGGAGTTGTTCTTATACTCCACAATACTGATGGTAGCTCATCGATCCAACACCCCGGCGATTTTTCCATCGCATCAATGAGTCTTGGTTTGATACCGGAAAGTACCAAAGCGTTTGTTCTTTCAACTTGGCCATTGCCTTGTGGATGCGCCACTGAGCATAAATCCAGCCGGATGTTTTTGTCTTCACAGAATCGCTTGAATTCTCCTTGAGCGAAGTTTGAGCCATTGTCAGTTATGATACTGTGTGGGTATCCATACCGCAGGATTACATCTTTTAGGAACTTCACCGCTGTGTGGCCATCACACTTTGCGATAGGCTTCACTTCCAGCCACTTGGTGAATTTATCCACCATCACCAAGATGTGGGTCATGTTTCCCCTTGCGGTTTTGAACGGTCCAACCATGTCCAGGCACCAAACAGCAAATGGCCAAGTTAGCGGTATGGTCTTTAAACCGGATGCTGGGGTATGGTTTTGCTTGGCGTACCTCTGGCACCCATTGCATTTTCTTACCAGATCCTCCGCATTTTCCAAAGCCATTGGCCAATAGAACCCATGCCGGAACACTTTTGCCACCAGCGCCCTTGATGAAGCGTGGTGCCCGCATTCTCCTCGGTGAATTTCCTCAAGCATTTCTTTTCCCTCTTCCGGTTCCACACACCTTTGGAGGACACCGGTAACACTTCTCTTGTACACCTCGCCATTGATGATGGTGTAAGCTTTGGACCTCCTTTGTATCCTTCTGGATTCATTTTCGTCAACCGGCAAGGTGCCGTTGATCAGGAATTCCTTAATAGGTTTAACCCAAGATGGCGCTTCTCTAACCACAAACACCGGCATGTCTATGTCCATGCTGTCCACAAGCATTGCCTCTTCCGGTATGGGCGTCGCAGTCCCCGAGCTTACCGGTGGAGTCCCCGGGTTCGCTGGAGCAGTCCCCGAGTGTGCCGGAACAGTCCCCGGGTTTCCTTCGTCAATGTCCATTGGCACCACATGTGATTCCGGTACGAAAATTGATTCCGATTCCGGACTTGGTTTGATTGATGGAACTCTTAAGTGTGCCAAAGCTATTCCGGGAGGAATTTCCTGCCTTGATGAGCCTAGCTTAGATAAAGCATCCGCGGCTTCATTTTCAGCACGCGGCACATGGTGAAACTCACACCCTTCGAAGAAGCCGGCAATCTTTTGCACATGAAACCGGTATGAGGCCATGTTGGCATCTTTTGCATCCCAATCTCCGGAACACTGCTGTACCACAAGATCTGAATCTCCGTAGCAAATGATCCGGAGCGCTCCGATTTCTTTTGCGACCTTAAGCCCATGTATCAGAGCTTCGTACTCAGCGACATTGTTTGATGCCCTGAAGTGCACTTGTAGAACATACCGGAGATGATCTCCCTTTGGTGAGGTGAGTACCACACCGGCACCCAGACCCTCCTTGAGCTTGGATCCGTCAAAGTGCATCTTCCAGTATTCTATTTTGTGTTCTGGCGGCTTGTATTGTATCTCCGCCCAATCAACCAAGAAATCAGCTAAAGCTTGCGATTTTATGGCATCTCTTCTTTCATACACCGGTACATATGGTGATAGCTGAATTGCCCATTTTGCAATCCGGCCACTGGCGTCCTTGTTGCCCATGATATCGGAGATGGGTGCCTCACTCACCACCTTCATGGGGTGCTCCTCAAAGTAATGCTTGAGCTTCGTGGCGGCCATGAACACGCCATAAGTCATCTTTTGGAAGTGCGGGTAGTTCTGCTTTGAGGAGGAGAGCACTTCGCTCAGGTAGTATACCGGTCTCTGCATGGTTTTTCCTTCCTCTTCTCGTTCCACCACAACCACAACACTAACCACCCGGTTTGTTGCCGCTATATAGAGCAGCATAGGTTCCCTTTCCAAAGGTGAGGCCAGTATTGGTGCGGTAACTAGCATTGTTTTTAGCTCTTTAAACGCTGCGTCTGCCTGAGGGGTCCAGACGAAAGTATCGGATTTTTTCATTAAGGCATAAAGCGGCAAGGCCTTTTCTCCTAACCTGCTTATGAACCGGCTTAGCGATGCCAAGCTTCCGGTAAACTTTTGTACATCTTTGAGTTCTCGCGGTATTGTCATTCTTTCTATCGCCCGGATTTTTACCGGATTCACCTCAATGCCCCGGCTTGATACAAGGAAACCGAGCAGCTTACCGGCAGGGACACCAAAGGTGCATTTTGCCGGATTGAGTTTCATCCGGAACCGTCTTAGGTTATCAAATGTTTGCCGGATGTCATCGATTAAGGTGTCTTTTACCTTAGTTTTTATCACGATATCGTCCACATAGACTTGCACATTTTTTCCGATTTGATCAAATAAGCATTTTTGCATACAGCGCTGGTACGTTGCACCAGCGTTGCGCAAACCAAAAGGCATAGTAACATAGCAATAAGCCCCGTGCGGGGTAATGAACGCAGTTTTTATTTGATCTTCCTTTTTCAGGGGGATTTGGTGGAAACCGGAATACGCATCCAGAAAAGACAACAACTCACACCCAGCAGTAGAATCAATCACTTGATCGATCCGTGGCAAGGGAAAAGGATCTCTTGGGCAAGCCTTGTTGAGGTTGGTGTAGTCGATGCACATGCGCCACACCTTTGGAGCTTTTGCCTCCAGGTTCTCATCTTTTTTCTTTTCGACCATCACCGGATTAGCCAGCCACTCTGTGTGCGTGACCTCCACGATGAAACCGGCAACCAACAGTTTTGTCACCTCCTCTCCAATGATTTTCCTCCTGTCTTCAGCGAACCGGTGCAAAGGTTGTCGCACCGGCTTGGCATCCTTCCGGATGTTTAGAGAGTGCTCAGCCAGCTCCCTCGGAACTCCTACCAAGTCATCGATGACCAGGCAAAAATGTTCCGATTCTCACGGAGGAAGCGACGAGCGCGCTTTCCTACTTGAGGCCGGCACCGATACGGACGGTGCGCTCTGGGTAAGCCGGATCCAGCACAATATCCTTTGTTTCATTTGTCGGCTTGAATGCCGGTGAGGCCAAGTTTCCACTCATTGCCGCTAAGCTCAACTTTGAGGACTGAGCCAGCGCAACAGCAGTTTGCATTCTTTTCTTCTCCTCCGCGATCACCAGCGATTCAGCCAGGTTTGATCCGGCGGAGGCGGTTTCCATTGAGACCTTATAGTTCCCCACCACAGTTAAGGGTCCGCGAGGTGCCGGCATCTTCATCTTGAGGTAAGCTGTATGGGTTGAGGCCATGAAAGCTGCCAATGCCGGCCTTCCCAGCAACGCATGGTAGGGACTGTCTAGGTCCACCACCTCAAACTCAATGTTTTCAACACGACAATTGTCGCGTCCTCCAAACGATACGTCCACCCGAACTTTTCCTATCGGGGCGCAAGACAAACCCGGGACGATCCCATGGAAAGTTGTACGAGTTGGCTGCAGCATATTCTCTGTTATGCCCAGTGTACGCATGGTATGCTTGTACATGATGTTTATGCTGCTGCCGTTGTCTATCAGCACCTTGCTGAATTTTACTCGAGTTTCCGGCCCTTTCATGATTGGGTCCACAACAAGAGCGTATCCGCCCGGATTCGGCATGATTTTGGGGTGATCCTTGAACGACCAGGTGATTTCCTGATCTGACCATAACATGTACTTGGGTACTGCCGGCATCACCGCGTTTACTTCCATGGAACGGCGATGCACGCTTTGCCTGTCGGTTGGTTCGGTGACAAAGACAACCATGCACAAATGTGGGTCCTCGTAAACATTCCGGCCCAAAGGTGCCGGTGGAGGTGGTTGATCACGATTCTCCTCCACCCGGTTAACTTGCTGGTATTGTTGCCTGTTTGGCTGAGGCTGTACCGGTAAAGCATTTGCTCCAGTAAGCGGTGGTGGTGGTGGTAGTTGTTGTTGGCGCAGCATATCTTGCGGCGGCGGCAACATTGTGGAGCACCCTTGTGCTTGCGCATCCTTCACTGCCCCCTTTTGCATCAAGTACTTGGTCCAAGAACAATCCTTCGTCAGATGGTTTGACGGGTGATCTGGATTCGGCGTGTGCCACCGGCAAGGTTGATCCATGGCGGCTTCCATGGTGTATTTTACAGGTTCTTGCCAATTCTTTTTCTGGCCCCAGGGTTTCTTTTCGACCCATTGCTTCTTAGGACCCGCCCATGGCTGCGATCCGGTTTTCTGTCTCTGGCTGCCGCTGGCATCATAATTTTCTTGCACAGCAGCAACTTGCTGCGGAGCGTACCTTCGATCCGGGAAATCTTCCCTTCTTTTGTTGTTCCGGTTGTCCCGGTATTGTTCCTGTCGCTGCTGAGGCGGGTTCGACTGCTCCGGCTCAGCTTGTACTGCCGGTTGCATTGGGTCTCCCAACGCATAGTTTTCCGCCACTCGCATCATCTCTGCCAATGTGCTTGGCATATTCCTCTGCAGCCTTTGCCACAGTGGTGATCCCCTCCGGCATCCTTGACTGAACCAAGCGATCGCTTGTGCTTCAATCACTCCTTCACATGTGTTTCTCATTGAGTTCCACCGGGTGAGATAATCCCGGTCTGTTTCACCTGCACGCTGTTGGCACAGAGCGAGCTGCTGGGGCCGGTTTGGCCTCTTGTAAGTGCTACTGAAGTTGCTCACAAAGGCTTCCTCAAAGTCCAACCATCCATTAATGCTTCCTGCCGGCAAGTTGTTAAGCCAGATCCGCGCAGGTCCTACCAGGTAGGACGGTATGATTCTTACCGCCCAACGCCGGTTTACTCCACCACCAGCCACGTAAACAGCTGTGACATAGTCTGCCAGCCAATCTTCCGGCTTGGTCGTGCCATCATATGTTTTTGTATCCCGGGGCAACTGGAAATTGCGTACCGGTGGCTCTTCTCTCATGATTCGTGGGCCAAAGCACTTTGGGCCAGGAGGACCCTCAGATTCAATCATTTCAGAGAGATACACTCTGTCCAGCCTGTGCCTCGCATCCTGGCTTGGCAAGTATCTTTCCCCCAGCCGTTCCCCCAAAGGGTTCCGGCGGGCTTTGGTTCGTTCCACCTCGGAATCTGACTCATCATATTTTTCCGGTTCCGCGGCCCTCGCCTGCCGGTACCCTGGTGGTGGCATTTCTTCCTCAACATACGCTGCCCTTGCAGCTCGATAATTTTGCCCGGTTTCATATCTACCGGCATGATTGTTTCCGGCATAGCCTCCTTTGGCGTAGCCCCGATCTGCCCCTTGGCTTTTTCTACCGGCATCTTGTTGCCCGGCTTTTTGTTTTCCGGCAAGAACCGGATCATACACAGTCATCTGCCGTGCGTTCTTTTCTCTTTCTCTTCTTCTGTCCGGATGGGGGGACGAAGCCTGCCCATGGGACTTGCTTCCGGCATTCTTCGTTGAACGCGCGGATTTTGAGGCCGCTGCCTCGTTCAGCAGCTTAGCTGCTCAGCATTCTGCTGCTCGATAGTTTCCAGCAGCTCTCTAACACGCTCTTGCTGTTTTGCCAAAGCGTCTCCGGAAAGCGATTCACATAGCTCTACTGCGGCTTTAGCAGCTTTTATAGTTTTATCCGGGCTACTGTACTTAGGCTTTTCTACAATGCTCACAGATACAGATGCACTCTTGCCGGCAAGAACTTCCTTGCGCAAATCCTGATCTAGATTACGAGCCTTAAGCCGGTTCTCCGGCACCCTAGCAGCATGTGCGCTAACAGAAGCAAAGCCATGGGCTGCGTTGTACTCACGTAGGGTTAGGTTTAGCTCGCGCTGAGCCCGGATGATGTCGGCGCCACCGGTAAGCAGCGCCTTGCGTGTGGCCTCCAGCTCCTCCTGAGCCTTTGCCGGGTCGATGTTCTGCGCGATGGGCGTTGCCAGCGTGTGCATCGCCGCTTGGAGAGGGGTTGCCGGTGGCGCTGAAGATGCTCCCGCGGCGCCTGCGTCACGCTCCAGCGGTGGTTTTGCCGGACGGGTTGATGCCGCACGTTCAGCTCCTTCCTCTACAGCTCCTTTGGGTGTTTGATACGTCTCCAACGTATCGATAATTTCTTATGTTCCATGCTACTTTATTGATGATACCTACATGTTTTATACACATTATATGTCGTATTTATGCATTTTGGAACTAACCTATTAACAAGATGCCAAGTGCGTTCCTGTTTCTGCTGTTTTTGGTTTCAGAAATCCTAGTAACGAAATATTCTCGGAATTGGACGAAATCACCGCCCAGTTCCTATTTTCCCGGAACCATCCAGAACACTCGAGAGCTGCCAGAGATGGGCCCTGTGGGCCCAGATGACATGGTGGCGCGGCCCCCTGGCCGCGCCACCCTGGTCTCGTCGCCTCGTTGACCCTCCCGCCGCCTCTTCGCCTATATAAGCCCGCATCGAAACCCTTACGGAGAGAGCCACGATACGAGAAAAGTTCCGTAGCCGCCGTCATCGCGAAGCCAAGATCTGGGGGACAGGAGTCTCTGTTCCGCACCCGGGACGGGGAAGTGCCCCCGGAAGGCTTCTCCATCGACACCGCTGCCATCTCCACCGCCATCTTCATCACCGCTGCTGCTCCCATGAGGAGGGAGTAGTTCTCCATTGAGGCTTGGGGCTGTACCGGTAGCTATGTGGTTCATCTCTCTCCTATGTAGTTCAATACAATAATCTCATGAGCTGCCTTACATGATTGAGATTCATATGATGATGCTTGTAATCTAGATGTCATTATGCTAGTCAAGTGGGTTTTACTTATGTGATCTCCGGAGACTCCTTGTCCCACGTGTGTAAAGGTGACAGTGTGTGCACCGTGTGGGTCTCTTAGGCTATATTTCACGAAGTACTTATTCACTGTTGAAGAGCGTAGTGAAGTGCTTATTTATATCTCTTGATGATTGCAATGTGTTTGTATCACAATTTATCTATGTGCTACTCTAGTGATGTGTTATTAAAGTAGTTTTATTCCTCCTGCATGTGTGCAAAGGTGACAGTGCGTGCACCGTGTTAGTACTTGGTTTATGCTATGATCATGATCTCTTGTAGATTGCGAAGTTAACTATTGCTATGATAATATTGATGTGATCTATTCCTCCTACATATGCATGAAGGTGACAGTGTGCATGCTATGCTAGTACTTGGTTTAGTCGTTTTGATCTATCTTACACTTAAGGTTACTTAAACATGAGCATTATTGTGGAGCTTGTTAACTCCGGCATTGAGGGTTCGTGTAATCCTACGCAATGTGTTCATCATCCAACAAAAGTGTAGAGTATGCATTTATCTATTCTGTTATGTGATCAATGTTGAGAGTGTCCACTAGTGAAAGTGTAATCCCTAGGCCTTGTTCCCAAATACTGCTGAGTTACTACTGCTTGTTTACTGTTTTACTGTGTTACTACTGCTGCAATACTACCACCATCAACTACACGCCAGCAAGCTATTTTCTGGCACCATTGCTACTGCTCATATATATTCATACCACCTGTATTTCACTATCTCTTCGCCGAACTAGTGCACCTATTTGGTGTGTTGGGGACACAAGAGACTTCTTGCTTTGTGGTTGCGGGGTTGCTTGAGAGGGATATCTTTGACCTCTTCCTCCCTGAGTTCGATAAACCTTGGGTGATCCACTTAAGGGAAACTTGCTGCTGTTCTACAAACCTCTGCACTTGGAGGCCCAACACTGTCTACAGGAAAGGAGGGGGAACGTAGACATCAAGCTAATTTTCTGGCGCCGTTGCCGGGGAGGAAAGGTAAAAGGTACTCACACTCCGGATCTCGGCTACTAAGCTATTTTCCGGCGCCATTGTAAGTACTCGAAGCTATTTCCTTTAGACTCTGCAATTGCGACATTTGGTTTCTTGTTTACACTAGTAAGGCATAATGGAAAACAACAAAAATATGAGAGATCTTTATGAACTTTATCTTGAATTAGGACATGATGTGTTTGAAGAGAGAATTAAAAAACCCATGGAACTTTATATGCAAACTAATGGGAATGTTATTAATATGAATGCTTTGAACACTATTGTTGCTAATGCTATGGAAAATTCTAAGCTTGGGGAAGCTGGCTTTGATGAGCATGATATTTTTAGTCCCCCAAGCATTGAGGAGAAAATTTACTTTGATGATACTTTGCCTCCCATTTATGATGATTATAATGATAGTAGTCTTTTGTTACCACCTGTTATGGAGGATAAATTTGATTATGATTACAATATACCTCCTATATTTGATAGCTACTTTGTTGAATTTGCTCCCACTACAATTAATAAGAATGACTATGCTTATGTTGGGAGTAGTAATTATTTTATGCATGAGACTCATGATAAGAATGCTTTATGTGATAGTTATATTGTTGAGTTTGCTCATGATGCTACTGAAAGTTATTATGAGAGAGGAAAATATGGTTGTAAAAATTTTCATGTTACTAAAACACCTCTCTATGTGCTGAAATTTTTGAAGCTACACTTGTTTTATCTTCCTATGCTTGTTACTTTGCTCTTCATGAACTTGTTTATTTACAAGATTCTTATGCATAGGAAGCATGTTAGACTTAAATGTGTTTTGAATTTGCCTCTTGATGCTCTCTTTTGTTTCAACTTCTATTTCTTGCAAGTGCATCATTAAAACTGCTGAGCCCATCTTAATGGCTATAAAGAAAAGAACTTCTTGGGAGATAACCCATGTGTTATTTTGCTACAGTAATTTGTTTTATATTTGTGTCTTGGAATTTGTTTACTACTGTAGCAACCTCTCCTTATCTTAGTTTTGTGTTTTGTTGTGCCAAGTAAAGTTTCTATGTCAAAGTTGATGTTATATTTGGGATCGCTGCGCAGAAACAGCATTGCTGTCTGTCACGAATCTGGGCACAATTCTCTGTAGAAAATTCGAAAAAATCTGCCAATTTACGAGCGTGATCCTCAGATATGTACGCAACTTTCGTTAGTTTTGAGTTTTTCCATTTGAGCAAGTCTGGTGCCATTTTGAAATTCGTCTTTACGGACTGTTCTGTTTTTGACAGATTCTGCCTTTTATTTCGCATTGCCGCTTTTGTTAAGTTGAATGAGTTTCTTTGTTCCATTAACTTTCAGAAGTTTTGTGCAATGTCCAGAAGTGTAAAGAATGATTGTGCCATCTCTGAACATGTGAATTTTTAATTATGCACTAACCCTCTAATGAGTTTGCTTGAAGTTTGGTGTGAAGGAAGTTTTCAAGGGTCAATAGAAGAGGGTGATATAATGTGATCGAGAAGAGTGAAAGGTCTAAGCTTGGGGATGCCCGGTGGTTCATCCCTGCATATTTTAAGAAGACTCAAGCATCTAAGCTTGGGGATGCCCAAGGCATCCCCTTCTTCATCGACAACTTATCAGGTTTCTTCTAGTGAAACTATATTTTTATTCGGTCACATCTTATGTATTTTACTTGGAGCGTCTGTGTGCTTTTATTTTTGTTTTTGTTTTGTTATCTTAGTTCTCTGAATAAGTTCATCCTTGTGTGGGAGAGAGACACGCTCCGCTGGTTCGTATGAACACATGTGTTCTTAGCTCATAATATTCATGGCGAAGTTTCCTCTTCGTTAAATTGTTATATGGTTGGAATTGGAAAAATGCTACATGTAGTAATTGGTAAAATGTCTTGGATAATGTGATACTTGGCAATTGTTGTGCTCATGTTTAAGCTCTTGCATCATATGCTTTGCACCTATTAGTGAAGAAATACATAGAGCATGCTAAAATTTGGTTTGCATAATTGGTCTCTCTAAAGTCTAGATAATTTCTAGTATTAAGTTTTGAACAACAAGGAAGACGGTGTAGAGTCTTATAATGTTTACGATATGTCTTTTATGTGAGTTTTGCTGCACCATTTCATCCTTGTGTTTGTTTCAAATAACCTTGCTAGCCTAAACCTTGTATCGAGAGGGAATACTTCTCATGCATCCAAATACTTGAGCCAATATTCATGCCATTTGTGTCCACCATACCTACCTACTACATGGTATTTTTCCGCCATTCCAAAGTAAATTGCTTGAGTGCTACCTTTAAACAATTCAAAAGTTATTACCTCTTATTTGTGTCAATGTTTTATAGCTCATGAGGAAGTATGTGGTGTTTATCTTTCAATCTTGTTGGGCAACTTTCACCAATGGACTAGTGGCTTCATCCGCTTATCCAATAATTTTGCAAAAAGAGCTGGCAATGAGGTTCCCAGCCTCAATTAATTAACTTGCATTAATAATTCTCTTCACATGTTTTGCTCTGATCTATCAGTAAGCAACTTAAATTTGCAAATATACACTCCTCCATGGTATGTGAATGTTGGAAGGCACCCGAGGATTCGGTTAGCCATGGCTTGTGAAAGAAAAGGTTGGGGGAGTGTCATCTAATAAATAAAACTAAAGTACATGTGTAAACAAAAGAGAAGAGGGATGATCTACCTTGCTGGTAGAAATAACGTCCTTCATGGGAGCCGCTCTTGAAAGTCTGGTTGATAAGGTAGTTAGAGTACCCGCTACCATTCGTTGACAACAACAAACACCTCTCAAAATTTTATTTTTATGCTCTCTTTATGTTTTCAAAACCAAAGCTCTAGCACAAATATAGCAATCGATGCTTTCCTCTTTGAAGGACCATTCTTTTACCTTTATGTTGAGTCAGTTTACCTATCTCTCTCCATCCCAAGAAGCAAACACTTGTGTGAACTGTGCATTGATTCCTACATACTTGCATATTGCACTTGTTATATTACTTTATGTTGACAATATCCATGAGATATACATGTTATAAGTTGAAAGCAACCGCTGAAACTTCATCTTCCTTTGTGTTGCTTCAATGCCTCTACTTTGAATTATTGCTTTATGAGTTAACTCTTATGCAAGACTTATTGATGCTTGTCTTGAAAGTGCTATTCATGAAAAGTCTTTGCTTTATGATTCACTTGTTTACTCATGTCATTACCATTGTTTTGATCGCTGCATTCATCTCATATGCTTACAATAGTATGATCAAGGTTATGATGGCATGTCACTTAAGAAATTATCTTTGTTATCGTTTTACCTGCTCGGGACGAGCAGAACTAAGCTTGGGGATGCTGATACGTCTCCAACGTATCGATAATTTCTTATGTTCCATGCTACTTTATTGATGATACCTACATGTTTTATACACATTATATGTCGTATTTATGCATTTTCTGGAACTAACCTATTAACAAGATGCCGAAGTGCCAGTTCCTGTTTTCTGCTGTTTTTGGTTTCAGAAATCCTAGTAACGAAATATTCTCGGAATTGGACGAAATCACCGCCCAGGTTCCTATTTTCCCCGGAACCATCCAGAACACTCGAGAGCTGCCAGAGATGGGCCCTGTGGGCCCCAGATGACATGGTGGCGCGGCCTGGGCCCTGGCCGCGCCACCCTATGGTCTCGTCGCCTCGTTGACCCTCCTGCGCCGCCTCTTCGCCTATATAAAGCCCCTGCATCGAAAACCCTTACGGAGAGAGCCACGATACGAGAAAGTTCCGAGCCGCCGTCATCGCGAAGCCAAGATCTGGGGACAGGAGTCTCTGTTCCGGCACCCTGCCGGACGGGGAAGTGCCCCGGAAGGCTTCTCCATCGACACCGCTGCCATCTCCACCGCCATCTTCATCACCGCCTGCTCCCATGAGGAGGGAGTAGTTCTCCATTGAGGCTTGGGGCTGTACCGGTAGCTATGTGGTTCATCTCTCTCCTATGTAGTTCAATACAATAATCTCATGAGCTGCCTTACATGATTGAGATTCATATGATGATGCTTGTAATCTAGATGTCATTATGCTAGTCAAGTGGGTTTTACTTATGTGATCTCCGGAGACTCCTTGTCCCACGTGTGTAAAGGTGACAGTGTGTGCACCGTGTGGGTCTCTTAGGCTATATTTCACGAAGTACTTATTCACTGTTGAAGAGCGTAGTGAAGTGCTTATTTATATCTCTTGATGATTGCAATGTGTTTGTATCACAATTTATCTATGTGCTACTCTAGTGATGTGTTATTAAAGTAGTTTTATTCCTCCTGCATGTGTGCAAAGGTGACAGTGCGTGCACCGTGTTAGTACTTGGTTTATGCTATGATCATGATCTCTTGTAGATTGCGAAGTTAACTATTGCTATGATAATATTGATGTGATCTATTCCTCCTACATATGCATGAAGGTGACAGTGTGCATGCTATGCTAGTACTTGGTTTAGTCGTTTTGATCTATCTTACACTTAAGGTTACTTAAACATGAGCATTATTGTGGAGCTTGTTAACTCCGGCATTGAGGGTTCGTGTAATCCTACGCAATGTGTTCATCATCCAACAAAAGTGTAGAGTATGCATTTATCTATTCTGTTATGTGATCAATGTTGAGAGTGTCCACTAGTGAAAGTGTAATCCCTAGGCCTTGTTCCCAAATACTGCTGAGTTACTACTGCTTGTTTACTGTTTTATTGTGTTACTACTGCTGCAATACTACCACCATCAACTACACGCCAGCAAGCTATTTTCTGGCACCGTTGCTACTGCTCATATATATTCATACCACCTGTATTTCACTATCTCTTCGCCGAACTAGTGCACCTATTTGGTGTGTTGGGGACACAAGAGACTTCTTGCTTTGTGGTTGCAGGGTTGCTTGAGAGGGATATCTTTGACCTCTTCCTCCCTGAGTTCGATAAACCTTGGGTGATCCACTTAAGGGAAACTTGCTGCTGTTCTACAAAACTGGAGGCCCAACAGTCTTCTCCACAGCTCCTCCGGTGTTGACCGCGCCAGCCATCATGACCTCCACGCTGCCGGCGGCACGGCCAGCACGTAGCCACCTTGGTGGATCCGGCGCCACCAGCACCGGCGAGAGGCGCTGGCGCACAGGGACGGTGCCGAAGTAGACGCGGTGGCTGCCGAACTCGATGGTGCGGCCGTTCTGCGGGAACTTGCCGCCGTTGGCGAAGCAGCCTGCGTTGTCGTTGATGAAGTCCATGTTGTAGATGCGTTGCACGAGCGCGGACACCGTGCGCTCGCCGTTGATGTCGAGGATGCCCGCCCGAATATGAACTCCAGCAAGCGCCACTTCATGCCCCACGGTGGGCGCCAACTGTCGTCGTGGTGAACAGACAGATGCCATAGGATGGCTTATGTTGGGGCCGAATGGACGCTAGAGGATTCGGGGGAGGGTTTGTGATTAGACGGGATGAACTTCCGGATGGTTTCCTCAAGAACTTGGCCAGGGCCAGAGGTTGAAGAAGAAAGACACAAGGAAGAACTCGCTCTAGATCATCTTCTCTATTGATCTCCACAGGTTACAGGTTTGAGCTTACAAGGTTCTCTCTCTCTCTCTTCCGCGCGTATGAAGGGGCTGCCCCCTCTCCTTATATAGGGGAGAGGGTGGCTTACAGGGCAAGAAACCCTAATGGCATCTTTGACTAGACAAACTACTTTACAAAGATACTTTATAAAGCTACTTTAATCATAGATGACGCCGGGGTCTTCTTTAAACAGGGAGGCTGACGTCTTCCGGCTTCTTTGATCGTCATCCTCCTCTTTATCGTCAGGCCTTCGTTTAAAGCCACTTTGCTTAGCTCATCCTTGTCCTCTAGCTCTGGAGAGAATCTTTGACCAGTCCTGCCGACATGCTCTTCCTTCCGGTGTCCCGGTATCTTTTCCATCCGGTCCCGGTATACCCCTCTTGGGGATACCGGCTTAGCTTTACTCAGCCAAACTCTTATCATTGTGCTCCGGTATGAACATTAAACCGGTATCTTGACGGTTAAGACCATCCGGTTTGGCATGCCTTTGGCATACCAGGGGTCATCCCCCAACAGGCATGATGATGTAGAGCCCCTCCGGTGATGATTCCCCTCTCCGGCAGGGTGCCGGAGGCGATCTCCTGAATCCCCCGAGATGGGATTCGCGACGGTGGCGTCTCTGGAAGGTTTTCCGTATCGTGGCTCTCGGTACGGGGGTTTCGCGACGAAGGCTATTTGTAGGCGGAAGGGTAGGTCGGGGCGACGCGAGGGCCGGACCACGGGCCGCGCGGCCGGGGCCAGGGCCGCGCGCGCGTTGTCCGCCACCTCGTGGCCCCACTTCGTTATCCCTCCGGTCTTGGGAAGCTTCGTGGAAAATAGGACCTGGGCGTTGATTTCGTCCAATTTCGAGAATATTTCCTTACTAGGATTTCTGAAACCAAAAACAGCAGAAAACAAGCGGCGCTTCGGCATCTTGTTAATAGGTTAGTGCCGGAAATGTATAATAATGCTGTAAAGTATGTATAAAACATTCAAGTATTGTCATAAAAGTAGCATGGAACATAAGAAATTATAGATACGTTTGAGACGTATCAAGCATCCCCAAGCTTAGTTCCTACTCGCCCTCGAGTAGGTAAACGATAACACAAATAATTTCTGAAGTGACATGCTACCAACATAATCTTGATCAACATTATTGTAAAGCATATGAGATGAATGGAGTGATCTGAACAAAAGATTGCTAACAAAGATAATGACTAAACAAATGAATCATATAGCAAAACTTTTCATGAATAGTACTTTCAAGACAAGCATCAATAAGAGTTGCATAAGAGCTAACTCATAAGCAATAAATTCAAAGTAGAATGCATTGAAGCAACACAAAGGATGATTAAGTTTCAGCATTGCTTTCAACTTGTAACATGTATATCTCATGGATATTTGTCAACATAGAGTAATATAACAGGTGCAATAAGTAAACATGTAAGAATCAATGCACACAGTTAATACAAGTGTTTGCTTCTAAGGTAGAAAGAAGTGGGTAAACTGACTCAACAGAAAGTAAAAGAATGGCCCTTCGCAGAGGGAAGCATGGATTACTATTTCTTAGAAACAATTTTGTCAACGGTAGTAATAATTCATATGTGCTATGCATAATACTTCCTACAAGTTGCAAGTCTCATGCATAGAGTACTAATAGTGCTCGCACCTTGTCCTAATCAGCTCGGAAAACACGGATTATCATTGCATAATATATGTTTCAACCAAGTGTCACAAAGGGGTACCTCTATGCCGCCTGTACAAATGTCTAAGGAGAAAGCACGCATTGGATTTCTCGCTTTTGATTATTCTCAACTTAGACATCCATACCGGGACAACATAGACAACAGATAATGGACTCCTCTTTTAATGCTTAAGCATTCAAAAACAAATAATATTCTCATAAGAGATTGAGGTTGTATGTCCAAACTGAAACTTCCACCATGATACATAGCTTTAGTTAGCGGCCCAATGTTCTTCTCTAACATATGCATACTCAAACCATTTTATCATGAAATCGCACTTACTTCAGACAAGACGAACATGCATAGCATCTCACATGATATCCAACAAAGGTAAAAAGTTGATGGCGTCCCCAGAAACATGGTTACCTCTCAACAAGCAACTTATAAGAATTAAGACACATAACTACATATTCATCACCACAATAGTTTTTAAGCTATTTGTCCCATGAGCTATATATTGCAAAGATAAAGGAATGAAATTTTAAAGGTAGCACTCAAGTAATTTACTTTGGAATGGCAGAAAAATACCACATAGTAGGTAGATATGGTGGACACAAATGGCATAGGATTTTGGCTCAAGGTGTTTGGATGCACGAGAAGCATTTCCTCTCAGTACAAGGTTTGGGCTAGCAAGGTTGTTTGAAGCAAACACAAGTATGAACAGGTACAGCAAAACTCACACAAGAACATATTGCAAGTATTATAAGACTCTACATTGTCTTCCTTGTTGTTCAAACATTTTACCCGAAAATATCTAGACTTAGAGAGACCAATCATGCAAACCAAATTAAACAAGCTTTACGGTAGTTATTCATTAATAGATTAACTACATGATGCAAGAGCTTAAACATGATCTATGAGAGCTCAAACAATTGCCAAGTTATTCCAAACGATATGCAGTATTTTCTGATTCCAACCAAATAGCAATTTAACGAAGCAATTTCAGCCTTTGCCATGAACATTAAAGCACAATTAAGAACACAAGTGTTCCATATGAAAAAGCGGAGCGTAATATCTCCAATATAAGGATGGTGGGATCCAACTTTATTTAAAACAAAAACAAAAATAAAAGCAAACCGACGCTCCAAGTAAAGAACATAGGATGTGATGGAATAAAAATATAGTTTCACTAGAATTGACCTGATAATGTTGTCGATGAAGAAGGGGATGCCTTGGGCATCCCCAAGCTTAGATGCTTGAGTCTTATTAAAATATGCAGGGATGAACCACCGGGCATCCCCAAGCTTAGACCTTTCACTCTTCTTGATCATAGTATATCATCATCTTCTCTTGACCCTTGAAAACTTCCTCCACACCAAACTTCAAGCAAACTCATTAGAGGGTTAGTGCATAATCAAAAATTCAAATATTCAGAGGTGACACAATCATTCTTAACACTTCTGGACATTGCACAAAGCTTCTGAAAGTTAATGGAACAAAGAAACTCATTCAACATAGCAAAAGCGGCAATGCGAAATAAAGGCAGAATCTGTCAAAAACAGAACAGTCTGTAAAGATGAATCTGGCAGGGGCACTTAACTTGCTCAAATGGAAAAACTCAAAACTAATGAAAGTTGCGTACATATATGAGGATCACGCTCGTAAATTTGCAGATTTTTTCGATTTTTTTACAGAGAGCTCTGCGAGAATTCGTGACAGACAGCAATGCTGTTTCTGCGCAGCGATCCAAATCTAGCATCAACTTTAGCATAGAAACTTTACTTGGCACAAAAACATGATAAGGAGAGGTTGCTACAGTAGTAAATAACTTCCAAGACTCAACAATACAGTAAATAAAATAAAACATGGGTTATCTCCCAAGATGTGCTTTTCTTTAACGCCTTTCAGCTAGGCGCAGAAAGTGCAAATCAAGTATTTTCAAGGGAAGAAGCATCAACATTACCTCGGGTGTCGGGGGTTTCCTCAACAATGCATGTTATCTTATCTATGTAAGTTTCAGAGGCTCCCTTTTCATTACTCTTAGGCTTGCTATTCTCATCAAATAAATTTTCGGGAACAATCCAATCATAATTCTTTTCTAGTGCCTCGAACATTCCTACAAGCTTGCAGGGTATTGATGTCTTAATATCCCCTCCATCATTAACATTATTAGTGTACTTTATTCTATCAATGTCCATCTTTTCAAGGGTACTAGCAAAGTTGGTGTAAGAACCAAGCATCTTATATTTAATAAAGACTTTTCTAGCCTCTCTTGCTACACCACCAAACTCTTTAAGAAGGGTTTCTAAAACAAAATCTTTCTTTTCTCCTTCCTCCATATCAGAGAGTGTAAGAAACATATGCTGAATTATAGGGTTGAGATTAACAAATTTAGTTTCCAACATGTGTACTAAAGAGGCAACAGCTATTTCATAAGTAGGAGCAAGTTCTACCAAATGTCTATCTTCAAAATCTTCAGCTGTACTAACATGAGTGAATTTTTTTCTATATTATCTCTTCCAATTATGGACCCCCATCCTACCGGTATGTCTTTCAAGGTAAACTTAGGATGAGGCATGATGAAATAAAAAAAAGTAAACTAAACAAGTAAAGACGAGTAACTAATTTTTTTGTGTTTTGATATAGAGCAAGTAAACAAGACAGTAAGTAAAGTAACTAATTTTTTGTGTGTTTTGATATAGAGCAAGTAAACAAGACAGAAAGTAAAGTAACTAATTTTTTGTGTTTTTAATATGAAGCAAACAAGACAGTAAATAAAGTAAAGCAAGACAAAAAATAAGTAAAGAGATTGGATGTGGAGACTCCCCTTGCAGCGTGTCTTGATCTCCCCGGCAACGGCGCCAGAAAAAGAGCTTGATGCGCATAGATGTACACGTCCGTTGGGAACCCCAAGAGGAAGGTGTGATGCGCACAGCGAAGCAAGTTTTCCCTCAGAAAGAAACCAAGGTTATCGACCGTAGGAGCCAAGAAGCACGTGAAGGTTGTTGGTGGAGGAGTGTAGTGCGACGCAACACCGGTGAAACCGGCGCCAACGTGGAACCTGCACAACACAATCAAAGTACTTTGCCCCAACGTAACAATGAGGTTGTCAATCTCACCGGCTTGCTGAAAACAAAGGATTAAACGTATCGAGTGGAAGATGGTGTTTGTTTGCAAAGAACAGTAAAAGCAGTAGAATGTATTCAGATGTAAAAGAATGGACCGGGGTCCACAGTTCACTAGTGGTGTCTCTCCAATAAGATAACTAACATGTTGGGTGAACAAATTACAGGCGGGCAATTGACAAATAAAGATTCAATACATATCAACGATGATTACTATGTGATTTAATCAGGGCATTACGACAAAGTACATAGACCGCTATCCAGCATGCATCTATGCCTAAATAATCCACCTTCAGGTTATCATCCGAACCCCTTCCAGTATTAAGTTGTAAACAACAGATAATTGCATTAAGTATGGTGCGTAATGTAATCAACACAAATATCCTTAGACAAAGCATCAATGTTTTATCCCTAGTAGCAACAGCACATCCACAACCTTAGAACCTTCTGTCACTGTCCCAGATTCAATGGAGGCATGAACCCACTATCGAGCATAATTACTCCCTCTTGGAGTTACAAGTATCAACTTGGCCGAGCCTCTACTAGCAACGGAGAGCATGCAAGAACATAAACAACACATATATGATAGATTGATAATCAACTTGACATAATATTCCATATTCATCGGATCCCGCCAAACACAACATGTAGCATTACAAATAGATGATCTTGATCATGTTAGGCAGCTCACAAGATCTAAACAATGATAGCATAAGCGGAGAAGACAACCATCTAGCTACTGCTATGGACCCATAGTCCAAGGATGAACTACTCACACATCAATCCGGAGGCGGGCATGATGATGTAGAGCCCCTCCAGTGATGATTCCCCTCTCCGGCACGGTGCCGGAGGCGATCTCCTGAATCCCCCGAGATGGGATTCACGACGGTGGCGTCTCTGGAAGGTTTTC
Source organism: Lolium multiflorum (assembly GCA_030979885.1). Taxonomy (NCBI): domain Eukaryota; kingdom Viridiplantae; phylum Streptophyta; class Magnoliopsida; order Poales; family Poaceae; genus Lolium; species Lolium multiflorum. Next base: position 154,696,297 of record CM061749.1, read on the forward strand.
CGTATCGTGTCTCTCGGTACAGGGGGTTTCGCGACGAAGGCTATTTGTAGGCGGGAGGGTAGGTAAGGGACGACGCGAGGGGCCCAGACCACAGGGCCGCGCGGCCAGGGCCTGGGCCACGCCGCCCTATTTTCTGGCCACCTTGTGGCCCCACTTCGTTATCCATCCGGTCTTCCGAAGCTTCGTGGAAAAATAGGACCCTGGCGTTGATTTCGTCCAATTCCGAGAATATTTCCTTACTAGGATTTCTGAAACCAAAAACAGCAGAAAATAGCAACCGGCGCTTCGGCATCTTGTTAATAGGTTAGTGCCGAAAATGTATAATAATGCTGTAAAGTATGTATAAAACATTCAAGTATTGTCATAAAAGTAGCATGGAACATAAGAAATTATAGATACGTTTGAGACGTATCAGTGGCCCCGATTGTGAGGTGTGTGTGTAGTGTGGAGTCAAGCTTATAAGCAAAACTCGTGTGGCAAATAGCAAAAGCAAGGCTAACGCTAACATAGTGCGAGAAAAAGGCCGCCAAAACACAAAAAGAGTGCAAGTGCCACCATAGAGCAAAAGTGTGCGAGTGCCATCATACATACAAATACACAAAAGAGTGTAAGTGCCACCAAATACAAAAAGAGGAAAAAGCTTTTAAGCAAAAGAGAGAAAAGAGAAGAGAGGCCGCGTGTGAATCTTGTTGTCTCTCATGTTGCAACCAAAGCTTTGCCTCTCCTTGTGTTAGTGTGACACCGAGCACCCTTGCTTACGGGTACATACACTTTTCCGCTCATTCCTTGGTTGCACTAACCCCGCTTATCCCGTGTGTGAGTTCCATATCTTTTCCGTGTTTATAGTGATCATCGCTTTGACATTTGAGTTTTTGGATTTCACCCACCCTTAACAACAAACTTGATTTCGGATTTCATCTTTTGGCTTTCCACCATACTCACCTAACACCATATTTGCTAGCTTTTGCGTGTGTCTTTGTGTGAGTGCCCGATACAATTGTTCTAACTCTCGGTTTGTTGGATCACCCCGATCTTATCATACCACGGTAAGGTTGCGAGGTAGTGTTCTTCCACTAACATACACCATATAGATATTGTCGTGCTAACATGGATAGCGAAGAAGAAGATACGGAGGAGTACACGGAGCACTTCGAGGAGGATACCTCTTCAAGCACCGCGGATGTGGAGGAACATGTGGAGCTCGACACCAACTATGGCTCCGCGAGCATCGCCAACATGACCGACATCGAGGAGCTCTACACCGACTATGGCTCCGCAAGCATCATCGGCATGAACGACATCGACGAGCTCTACATCGACACTTGCTCAACAAGCATGGACGACATGGTGGAGCACCACCTTGAGGACGACATCGACGAGCTCTACATCGACAATGGCTCATCAAGCATGGACGTCATGGTGGAGCAACGCCACGACTACGACATCGACACCATGGCGGAGCCTCACCTCGACTCCACCTTGAACAACGCCGAGGCGCCCACATACCCCTACTTGGCCAATGGAGCTACATATGAAGATAGAGGACCTCCACGATGGCATGATCATCATGAGCGTTGATACGTCTCCAATGTATCTATAATTTTTGATGTTCCATGCTAGTTTTATGACAGTACCTACATGTTTTGTCACACTTTATATCGTTTTGATGCATTTTCCGGAACTAACCTATTAACAAGATGCCACAGTGCCAGTTCCCGTTTTGTGTTGTTTTTGGTTCCAGAGAAGGCAATATTCTCGGAATTCGACGAAACAAAGACCAAACATCTTATTTCACCGGGAAGGTTCCAGAAGTCCGAAGGGGAGACGAAGATGGGCCAGGGGGCCCCACACCACACCTGGGCGCGGGCCCAGGCCTGGCCGCGCCACCAGGTGGGGAGGGCGCCCTGGTGCCCCTCTTGCGCCGCCTCTTCGCCTATATAAGCCACGGGACGAGAAAAGTTACGCAGCCGCCATCGCGAAGTCAAGTTCGGGGGACAGAAGTCTCTGTTCCGGCACGCCGCCGGGATGGGGAATTGCCCCCGGAATCCATCTCCATCGACACCACCGCCATCTTCATCGCCGTTGCTGTCTCCCATGATGAGGAGGAGGGCTGTACCGGTAGCTATGTGGTTAATCTCTCTCTCATGTACCTCAATACAATGATCTCATGAGCTGCCTTACATGATTGAGATCTATATGATGAGCTTTGTATCACTATTAATCTATGTGCTACTCTAGTGATGTTATTAAAGTAGTCTATTCCTCCTTCATGATGTAATGGTGACAGTGTGTGCATCATGTAGTACTTGGCATAGTTTATGATTGTAATCTCTTGTAGATTATGGAGTTAACTATTACTATGATAGTATTGATGTGATCTATTCCCCCTTTCATAGTGTAATGGTGACAGTGTGTATGCTATGTTAGTACTCGGTCTAAATTGCAAAGATCTATTATGCTCTAAAGGTTACTTAAATATGAATGCCGAATGTTGTGGCGCTTGTTAACTCCGGCTTGAGGGAGCTCTTGTAGCCCTACACAATGAATGGTGTTTGTTATTCAACAAGAGAGTGTATGTAGCACAAGTGAGGAGAAGTTATTTATTTATTATGTGATCAATGTTGAGAGTGTCCACTAGTGAAAGTATGATCCCTAGGCCTTGTTTCCAAATACTGCAAACATCGCTTGTTTACTGTTTTATTGCATCTTTACTTCCTGCAATATTACCACCATCTATACCACCTGTGTTTTACTATCTCTTCGCCGAACTAGTGCACCTATACATCCGACAAGTGTATTAGGTGTGTTGGGGACACAAGAGACTTCTTGTATCTTAATTGCAGGGTTGCTTGAGAGGACTATCTTTGACCTCTACCTCCCCGAGTTCGATAAACCTTGGGTGATTCACTTAAGGGAAACTTGCTGCTGTTCTACAAACCTCTGCTCTTGCAGGCCCAACACTGTCTACAAGAATAGAAGCACACGTAGACATCAAGCATCCCCAACTTGTGCGGCATCGACACACTTCTCCGAGCTCCACAAGGCGCCACCATGAGAGTGCTTATGCACAAGATCATCGACCTCAAGTACATCATATGGAGCATCAAGAGCGTCCCCCACATGATCGTCATCGACACTCTTCTCCGAGCTCATCAAGGCGCCGCAAGCAACATGCCAAGTCGCATGAGCCGTCATCTAGGCATGGCAAGGACCGTCATCGACTCACACCATCTCATGATAGTCGTCAACCACTACCACCTCATGGTCTACATCGACATACGCCCCCACATGATCTTCGACGACACCACTCAAGCCATGGTGATGAGACAAGAAGACGAGAGCCTCGACATGAAGGCGACCAACACCATCATAGGGTGTCTACCATTCCAAGGATGGAGAGAGCACATCAAGAGGACCTCCCTAGTAAGGCGACTTCTACCTCTTGTGCCACCACCACAATGGCCCCTACCTCGTCATATGCCTATGGACTCCGATGCTACAAGTGCAAGCAACAAGGCCACCTTCCACGGGAATGTCCCAATCTCCTATGTGAGGTGTGCAAGACCAAGGGTCACGTGGCATGGCAATGCACAACGCCAAGCGCCAAGAAGCTCTACTTCGATGAGCTCAATGCACAAGTCTCCAAGATGCCACCACTTGAGGACGACTTAGGAGGCGAGGGAGTTGAGCATGGTGAGCATGGGATTCTCCCTTCACCTATGGAGGCGAATGGAGTTGAGCATGGTGAGCATGGGATTCTCCCTTCACCTATGGAGGCGCATGGAGTTGAGATGGTTGAGCATGGGAAGTTCCCTTCAACCAAGGAGGCACATGGAGATGAGAAAGTCGAGCCTACTCCTATATGCTTGATTGATGAGTTGGTACCAATCCCATGTGAGCATGAGAGCCACTTAGCCCACTTGAGTGAGAGTGATAGTGAGTTGAGTGACTTCCACCCCATATGTGAGTTTGAGTGCTTCCATTTGGAGGACATGAGTGATACACAAAGTGAGTTGAGAGAGGTAGATGATAGGTCCATGGAGGACATCGCATTTGCTAACACATTAACCTCTCCCTCGTTTGTGTCTTCTTATGTTGCACTAGGTTCCACGGAGGACGAGTTCCCGCTCATGGAGAAGATGTACATGGTGCATGAAGATGATGATATCTCACTGATACGTCCCTGACGTATCCATAATTTCTGTCGTTCCATGCTTGTTTTATGACAATACTTACATGTTTTGCTTGCACTTTATGATGTTTTTATGCGTTTTCCGGAACTAACCTATTAACAAGATGCCACAGTGCCAGTTCCTGTTTTCTGCTTTTTGGTTCCGAAAGGCTGTTCGGGCAATATTCTCGGAATTCGACGAAACGAAGACCAAACCTCCTATTTTTCCCGGAAGGCTCCAGAACACCGAAGAAGAGTCGGAGAGGGGCCAGAGGGCCACCAGACCATAGGGCGGCGCGGCCTGGCCTGGGCCCGCGCGGCCTGTGGTGGGAGCCCCAGGTGCCCCCTGCGCCGCCTCTTCGCCTATAAAATCCCTTTCGACCTAAAAACACCGTACCACTTGACGAAACTCCAGAAAGACTCCAGGGCGCCGCCACCATTGCGAAACTCCAATTCGGGGACAGAAGTCTCTGTCCCGGCACCTGCCGGGACGGGGAAGTGCCCGGAAGCCATCTCCATCAACGCCATCGCCTCCATCATGCTCCGTGAGTAGTTCCCCCATGGACTACGGGTTCTAGCTGTAGCTAGTTGGTATTCTCCCCCATGTACTTCAATACAATGATCTCATGAGCTGCCTTACATGATTGAGATTCATCTGATGTAATCGGTGTTGTGTTTGTTGGGATCCGATGGATGATACATTATGATTAGTCTATCTATAAAGTTTTTGAAGTTATTGTTGCTGCAATCTTGTTATGCTTAATGCTTGTCACTAGGGCCCGAGTGGCATGATCTTAGATTTGAGCTCTATAATTATTGCTTAGATTGTATCTACAAGTTGTATGCACATGTCACTGTCCGGAACCAAAGGCCCCGAAGTGACAGAAATCGGGACAACCGGAGGGGATGGCGGTGATGTGAGGGACACATGTTTTCACAGAGTGTTAATGCTTTGCTCCGGTGCTCTATTAAAAGGAGTACCTTAATATCCAGTAGATTCCCTTGAGGCCCGGCTGCCACCGGCTGGTAGGACAATAGATGTTGTGCAAGTTTCTCATTGCGAGCACGTACGACTAAATATGGAAAACATGCCTACATGATTAATGAATTGATGTTCTTTCTTAATGCCTTATCAATCCTATCAATTGCCCAACTGTAATTTGTTCACCCAACACTTGTTATTGGAGAGTTACCACTAGTGTAGATAGCTGGGAACCTCGGTCCATCTTTCATCATCATATACTCGTTCTACATGTCAACTATTTTCTGGTACCATTGCTCTCATATTGCTATTACTGCTGCTGTGTTACTATTACTATTGCTCTCATATTATTGCTACTTTCACATCACCCCTGTTACTAGTGCTTTTCCAGGTGCAGCTGAATTGACAACTCAGTTGTTAAGGCTTATAAGTATTCTTTACCTCCCCTTGTGTCGAATCAATAAATTTGGGTTTTACTTCCCTCGAAGACTGTTGCGATCCCCTATACTTGTGGGTCATCAAGACTATTTTCTGGCGCCGTTGCCGGGGAGGCATAGCTCTACTCATAAGTTCACCTGGGGAGTACACTCTACCTCTCTCTCTGCTTTTATCTTATTTTGTCTTGCTAGTTTATTTCTGTCTAGTTTATTTGTGCTTAGTTTATTTCTGTCTAGTTTTACTTTGCTTAGTTTACTTTTGTCTAGTTTATTTTTGTCTTGTTTTATTTTCCCTATATACCCGAAAATCCATAAAAATTTGAAAAACCTAAAAATTAAAAACTGCTGTTATGGGAGAACCAACAACCTACTTGGAGCTTATAGAATGTTATAATAATTATAGAGAATCAAGAAACGGTAAAATAATGAGTGCTATGATAGAAAAATTGAATACAATTGCTGAAATCTTGCTTGAACGCCATAATATAAACTGTTGCTCTCAACAGGATACTAAACATCTTAAATTTCAATGTGGCTTTAGTGAGGAATTTTTAATTAAGAACTATAATCGGAATTTCTATATTCATTATGGGTTCGAAGAGGTAGAACAATTTGTCTTATTTATGGGAGCCTCCGAGATAGAATCCTTCATGGTTGAGAATTATGAAACTTGTGTTGTTTGTAAGGGCCTTAAAGATTATGTCTCTACTATCCTTAATTCTTGCATAGAATGCTACAGTAGGAATCCTTATATCCTTGATTATAAAGAGAGACACATTAATGCACAAGAATGCACTCACAATTTGCAGGAACCTGTGGAAGAAGAAATTGATGAACCTGAAAGCTCATTGGATGAAAAAGAGGAGGAAATTGATGAACTTGAAAGCTCATTGGATGAAAAAGAAGAAGAGAGCAACGAACAAAAGGAGGAAGAATGGATTAGCTACCCATGTCAACCTTCTAATGAGAGTAACTCTTTATCTCTTACACTATTTGATTGTCCTCCATGCTTACCGAAAGAGGTTGAATGTTATGTTCCTGTGGATTCTCTTGAAATAGTACCTATGAGTAATACTTGTGAGAATGATTATGCTACTGTTATTTATGATAATCCATGCTACTTTGATAAATCTTATGATAATGCTTTGTTTGTGCCTGATGTCGAAATGCATGGTACTAAAGAATTTTGCTTGGCAAATGTTTATGATAAAGCTCTAGATGATGGTCCTATGTTACTTGATAATATTAATTGTACTACTAATGAAAATGGGATTGGAAAAGTATTGACTTTATTTAAGAGTCCCATATCTCTTGAGATTGATCGATCACCTTGTTATATTATTGATAAAAGTGAGTTTGGAAGTTTTGATCCTACTATATTTGAGCTTGATAAAAATTATGTGTTTGGAAATCATGAAAAGTATGCTGCATGTGATAGTTATATTGTTGAGTTTGTTCATGAAGCTACTGAAAATTATTATGAGAGAGGAAAATATGGTAGTAGAAATTTTCATGGAACTAATACACCTCTCTATGTGCTGAAATTTTTGAAGCTACACTTGTTCTATCTTCCTTTGCTTGTTACTTTGCTCTTCATGAACTTGTTTATTTACAAGATTCCTTTTCATAGGAAGCATGTTAGGCTTAAATGTGTTTTGAATTTGCCTCTTGATGCTCTCTTTTGCTTCAAATACTATTTCTTGCGAGTGCATCATTAAAACTGCTGAGCCCATCTTGATGGCTATAAAGAAAGAACTTCTTGGGAGATAACCCATGTGTTATTTTGCTACAGTAATTTGTTTTATATTTGTGTCTTGGAAGTTGTTTACTACTGTAGCATCCTCTCCTTATCTTAGTTTTGTGTTTTGTTGTGCCAAGTGAAGCCTCTAATCGAAGGTTGATACTAGATTTGGATTTCTGCGCAGAAACAGATTTCTATCTGTCACGAATCTGGGCTTATTTCTCTGTAGAAAACTCAGAAAAATCTGCCAATTTACGTGCGTGATCCTCAGATATGTACGCAACTTTCATTAGTTTTGAGTTTTCTGATTTGAGCAACGGAAGTACCATTTTAAAATTCGTGTTTACTGGCTGTTCTGTTTTGGCAGATTTTGTCTCTGTTTTTGCATTGTCTCTTGTGGACTTTAAGTGAGGCTTTCTAGACGTGGAGAGCTGTAGCTAATGTTTTATTGAGTTCTTGCAATGTGTCACTACAGGACCAAGGTGGATTAAAGTTTTTTGAGTACTAACCCCTCTAATGAAGTTTATGAGAAGTTTGGTGTGAAGGAAGTTTTCAAGGGTCAAGAGAGGAGGATGATATATGATCAAGAAGAGTGAAAAGTCAAAGCTTGGGGATGTCCCCGTGGTTCATCCCTGCATATTTCAAGGAGACTCAAGCGTCTAAGCTTGGGGATGCCCAAGGCATCCCCTTCTTCATCAACTTATCAGGTTCCTCCCCTGAAACTATATTTTTATTCGGTCACATCTTATGTGCTTTACTTGGAGCGTCTGTGTGCTTTTATTTTTGTTTTGTTTGAATAAATTCGGATCCTAGCAATCCTTGTGTGGGAGAGATACACGCTCCGCTTTTTCATATGAACACTCGTGTTCTTCGTTTTACTTTTAATGTTCAATGATAAAAGTTGGAAGCTACAATACTTATTTATATTTGGTTGAAAACAGAAAATGCCTCATCATGTCTTGGATAATCTGACACTTGGAAATTGTTTTGAGCTCTCAAGTAGATCATGATTAAGTTTTTTCATGTAGTCTAAGCCTATTAGTGGAGAACTACTGTAGAGCTTGCTGAAATTGGTTTGCATAATTGATCTCTCTTAAGGTCTAGATATTTTCTGGTAAAAGTGTTTGAGCAACAAGGAAGATAGTGTAGAGTATTATAATGCTTGCGATATGTTCTTATGTAAGTTTGGCTGTACCGGTTCATACTTGTGTTTGCTTCAAACAACCTTGCTAGCCTAAGCCTTGTATCGAGAGGGAATACTTCTCGTGCATCCAAAACCTTGAGCCAAAACCTATGCCATCTGTGTCCACCATACCTACCTACTATGTGGTATTTTCTGCCATTCCAAAGTAAATTGCTTGAGTGCTACCTTTAAACAATTCAAAATTTATTACCTCTGATTTGTGTCAATTTTTTATAGCTCATGAGGAAGTATGTGGTGTTTATCTTTCAATCTTGTTGGGCAACTTTCACCAATGGACTAGTGGCTTCATCCGCTTATCCAATAATTTTGCAAAAAGAGCGGCAATGGGATTCCCAGTCCCAAATTAATTAACAAAAATAGACACTCCTCCATGGTATGTGATTGTTGGACGGCACCCGAGGATTCGGTTAGCCATGGCTTGTGTAAGCAAAGGTGGGGAGGAGTGTCATCATAATAAAACTAAAATAAAAGGGCACTCCTTCATGGTATGAGATTGTTGGCAGGCACCCGAGGATTCGGTTAGCCATGGTTTGTGAAAGAAAGGTTGGAAGGAGTGCCACCCAAAAATAAAAATAATTCATGGGAGCCGCTCTTGAAGGTTTGTCTAGCAAGGGGGTTAGAGTGCCCACTACCATTCGTTGACAACAACAAACACCTCTCAAAACTTTACTTTTATGCTCTCTTTATGTTTTCAAAACCAAAGCTCTAGCACAAATATAGCAATCGATGCTTTCCTCTTTGAAGGGCCATTCTTTTACTTTATGTTGAGTCAGTTTACCTACTTCCTTCCATCTTAGAAGCAAACACTTGTGTCAACTGTGCATTGATTCTTACATACTTGCTTATTTGCATTCATCATATTACTTTGTGTTGACAATTATCCATGAGATATGCATGTTACAAGTTGAAAGCAACCGCTGAAACTTATATCTTCCCTTGTGTTGCTTCGATGCCTTTACTTTGAACTTATTGCTTTATGAGTTAACTCTTGTGCAAAACTTTTGATACTTGTCTTGAAAGTACTCTTCATGAAAAGTTTTGCTATATGTTATCTATTTGTTAGCAACTATAGATCATTGCCTTGAGTCACTTCATTCATTTCATATGCTTTGTAATAGTATGATCAAGGTTATGTAAGTAGCATGTCACTATAGAAATTATTCTTTTTATCGTTTACCTGCTCGGGACGACAGGAACTAACTTAGGATGCTGATACGTCCCCGACGTATCCATAATTTCTGTCGTTCCATGCTTGTTTTATGACAATACTTACATGTTTTGCTTGCACTTTATGATGTTTTTATGCGTTTTCCGGAACTAACCTATTAACAAGATGCCACAGTGCCAGTTCCTGTTTTCTGCTTGTTTTTGGTTCCAGAAAGGCTGTTCGGGCAATATTCTCGGAATTCGACGAAACGAAGACCAAACCTCCTATTTTTCCCGGAAGGCTCGAACACCGAAGAAGAGTCGGAGAGGGGCCAGAGGGCCACCACACCATAGGGCGGCGCGGCCTGGCCAGGGCCCGCGCCGGCGTGGTGGGAGCCCCTGGTGCCCCCTGCGCCGCCTCTTCGCCTATAAAATCCTTTCGACCTAAAAACACCGTACCACTTGACGAAACTCCGAGAAAGACTCCAGGGCGCCGCCACCATCGCGAAACTCCAATTCGGGGGACAAGTCTCTGTCCCGGCACCCTGCCGGACGGGGAAGTGCCCCGGAAGCCATCTCCATCAACGCCATCGCCTCCATCATGCTCCGTGAGTAGTTCCCCCATGGACTACGGGTTCTAGCTGTAGCTAGTTGGTATTCTCTCCCCATGTACTTCAATACAATGATCTCATGAGCTGCCTTACATGATTGAGATTCATCGATGTAATCGGTGTTGTGTTTGTTGGGATCCGATGGATGATACATTATGATTAGTCTATCTATAAAGTTTGTGAAGTTATTGTTGCTGCAATCTTGTTATGCTTAATGCTTGTCACTAGGGCCCGAGTGGCATGATCTTAGATTTGAGCTCTATAATTATTGCTTAGATTGTATCTACAAGTTGTATGCACATGTCACTGTCCGGAACCAAAGGCCCCGAAGTGACAGAAATCGGGACAACCGGAGGGGATGGCGGTGATGTGAGGGACACATGTTTTCACGGAGTGTTAATGCTTTGCTCCGGTGCTCTATTAAAAGGAGTACCTTAATATCCAGTAGATTCCCTTGAGGCCCGGCTGCCACCGGCTGGTAGGACAATAGATGTTGTGCAAGTTTCTCATTGCGAGCACGTACGACTAAATATGGAAAACATGCCTACATGATTAATGAATTGATGTTCTTTCTTAATGCCTTATCAATCCTATCAATTGCCCAACTGTAATTTGTTCACCCAACACTTGTTATTGGAGAGTTACCACTAGTGTAGATCTCGGTCCATCTTTCATCATCATATACTCGTTCTACATGTCAACTATTTTCTGGTACCATTGCTCTCATATTGCTATTACTGCTGCTGTGTTACTGTTACTATTGCTCTCATATTATTGCTACTTTCACATCACCCCTGTTACTAGTGCTTTTCCAGGTGCAGCTGAATTGACAACTCAGTTGTTAAGGCTTATAAGTATTCTTTACCTCCCCTTGTGTCGAATCAATAAATTTGGGTTTTACTTCCCTCGAAGACTGTTGCGATCCCCTATACTTGTGGGTCATCACTCACCATGCTTGCTCCAAGATGGACATGTCAACCACATGGATCCTCCTACTTCCACAACACCTACCTCAAATGAGTCGGCCTACAAAGGTAACAATATAGGTGTTGATGATGCCATGATCCCACTAGTGGACATGATGACTTATGAGTGCATGCATGATCTTGATGATACATTTGCTACGTCACATGCTTCTTTCATATTCCCATGTGATGCTTTGCTTGCTAACATTGTTGACCATGTGGAATTGATTGATTGTGATACCATGACCATGCCATGCTATGAGAGTTTCACTTTTCCCCGCTTGCTTGCAATGATAATGATTATGATCATGCTTGTGTTGTGACTCCCTTGATGAACACTTGCTCTTTCCATAGGGTTGTCGACAACAATGATAACATGTTGAACATGCTTTGCCCACAATGTTTACACTATTCTATGATCCTTGCATCCAAGATTGTGAACAATTGCTCTTTCTTATGCTTGCTATGCAAGAATGCTTATTTCATTGTTCATGAGAAGGCCCCCATAGCCTTTTCAATTTTTGATGATCATGAGTTACCACATGCCATGAATGCACCTTCTTGCCATATGCACCATCGCCATGCTTTTCATACTATCTTGCTTGACACTAATGGTGATGTGCACAAGACATGGAACATCATGATGGATGATGTATTCATCTACCATGCACACACACTTTTTGTTTTCTCCATTGTGTGTATAGGTACCCGAACGACAACATCCACCGCCACGGAGCATGAGTTGACGACACGTGCAATTGAGAGCTACCCCACCAAGGACGAACTCCATCACCAAACCCGCGGGATTCAAACCAAAGGGTATGTTTCCCAACGCCTTCGCCCTCGTGTGTTTCCGACATTTCTTGTCGAGCTTCCGGTTTGGTCCAATTCCTCGTCACCTCTTTTGCCTCTTATGCAACATATCTTGACACATCTTGTTGGCACAATGGTTGTTGTATGTCTTGATGAGATCATCATACACTCCGAGAATCTCAAGGACCATGTCATACATGTGAGAGACACCTTGTGCCACATGTTACACAAAAAGTTGCTCTTCTTTGGATTTCTCATTTCATCTATGGCAATTGCAATGGATTCTTTGACACTTGAGGATACTCATACTAGGCTCACGCCAACCATACTTTTCCAAGCTAGAAGTCTCCATAGCTTTGCCATTGCACATAACAATTTTGCCCCAAATTTTGCCGCCGATACTTGCCTTTTGATTGTTCCATTTGTTTGGGACAATGCTACACACAACATTTTTGACACCTTACAAAGGACACTTTTACATGCACAAATTTTTGCCCTACCACATTTTGGATACATCGACACTCTTTCGGTTACCATTTTTGCCACATGCCTCTTGGAGAAACGACTTGATGCTTCGTATTTGATTGAGAGCCTCTTGTTCGCCGGTCACCAAATTGGCATCCACAAGCTTTCCTTTCGCAAGTTGTTTTTCCCCACGTTCTTCTTCGACCGAGACTTTGTCCCTCCACCACTACATGGGAGACCCGTTATGGACTACAACAAAGACGCCCGCACTACGACGAGCATCCATAAGGATACAAGGGCACCTATACAAGTCCTTCACCAAGCTACAAGGATCAACGTCTACATCATCGGTGAGGAGGAACAAGAGTCGAGGACGACTCTTCCCCAAGGGGGGGAGATGATGCAGCCCCGCCTATCGTCGACGCTACACCATGGCCAAGGAGTCCCCCAAGTGGACCAACAACACAAAACCCCGCCATATATGTCAAGGTGAACCCTATCCTCTCTATGGTCGACCTCAACACCAACTTGAATGGTATGCTACCTCATGCCTATCATCATGGTGTCTATAGGTGCCGACGTCGACAAGGACCACGAGGGAAGGAACTCCCATGGTGCAAGGAAGAGAGAAGAAGAAGGAGGAGAGGAGAGAAGAAGGAAGAGGAAGAAGAGGCCGAAGGAGGAGGACCAGCCGATCCAGGACCCGGCCAACCGGGCCCCAGACCGGACCAGCCGGTCCCAGGTCCGGTTGGACTGGGCCCCAGACCGGAACCCGGGCCAACCGGGCGCCCGGGGCTTCGGAAGCCGCCCGGTTACCGGCCGGCCCTGGTCCGGTTTGGACCGGACGGCCGGTCCCAGACCCGGTTGGACCGGCCCCTGGACCGGATTTCACGGGTTTGACCCACCAACTTGTACCTCTTCGACCCATGTCGCCTTGTATGCCTATATAAGACCCCAGGTCGCCCCCTTAGCTCTTTAGACAAGATTTAGGCTTAAACATGACTTTGAGCTTTGTCTCCCTAGGGTTTCATCCCCTTTGTATCAAGGCACCCCATGTTGGATGATTGGATCTATGTGAGTGAGATTCTAGTGTGCTCCACTCTCTCTCCCTCACCGGTCTCGTCCCCAACACCGATCTCTCACTCCGGGATTCTACTTCGCGTCTCTCCCGGGATGATTCTATTGGCGTGGTCCATCGAGCCACGAGGGTAAGTATCGATTGTATCGGGTTGGTGTGTGTGTTCTTCGTGCTCTTCCGCCTCTCCCTCTCTTTCCCCCTTTGGATCTTGGGTCAATCGCGAGATCGGGCCACAGTCGGGGTCTTAGACCACATCACTTACCAAGAGTGCTCATTTTATAGCGGTAAATCAGAAGGATACTTCTGAGAAGCTTGTGGATATACATGTCAAGGAAATAATTAGCAAACATGGAGTACCAAAGAAGATAGTCTCAGATAGAGGTTCGATCTTTACGTCAGCATTTTGGAAACAACTCCAAGAAGCTCTAGGATCCAAGTTGGATTTCAGCACGGCATATCACCCACAAACCGGAGGACAAACAGAAAGAACCAATCAAATACTGGAAGACATGCTTAGAGCTTGTGTTCTAGGCTTTGGAGGCTCATGGGAGGACCATCTACCATTAGCAGAGTTTTCATACAACAATAGTTATCAGAGTAGTATCCAAATGGCACCGTATGAAGCATTGTACGGAAGGAAGTGTAGATCTCCAATCTGTTGGTTTGAAACAGGAGAAAACAAGGAGTTTACACCAGATAACATCAAAGAGAGACAAGGAGTCATCGAGGTTATCAGGGATAGACTCAAGATAGCTCAGAGTCGACAGAAGAGTTATGCCGACCAGAAAAGAAGAGTTTGGGAACCAAAAGTGGGAGACATGGTATATTTGAAAGTTAGCCCAATGAAAGGACTAAAGAGGTTCGGAGTGAAAGGAAAGTTAAGTCCTCGATATATAGGACCATTCAAGATACTCAGTCAAAACAGAGAAACATCTTTTGAGCTAGAACTACCTAAGCAGTTGAGTTTGATTCACAATGTATTTCATGTATCTCAACTCAGAAAGTGTTTAAAGGCACCAGATGATCCAGTCTCACATGAATAGTTAGAACTACAATCAGACCTAACCTATGTGGAAAAACCTGAGAAGATATTGAAAGTACATTGGAAGAATCTAAGGAATAGGCCGGGCGATCAAGTACTGAGAGATACAATGGCAACATCACCCCGAGCGAGAAGCAAATTGGGAAAAGTAAGACGAGCTCAGGAAATCCTACCCCGAGCTATTCAGGTACCTCAATCACAACTTCGGGACGAAGTTTCTGTTAAGGGGGAGAGGCTATAATAACCCAGAACATAGGAACATCGAAGGGTATATTTAGAAATGGGATGTGCATTTCATCGCAAAACAAGGGAAATTTTGCGCCTTATTGCACGAAAACCTAAGAGGGATCGAGGTTCTCTCTCAATTGCAATTAGGGTTAGGCAATGTGAGGTTAACAATTTCGACATGATCTCTTTTGTAACTTGTTTACTTTGGGAGTTGATTTGATTTGTCAAATCATGTTTGAATTTAAAACAAAAGAAGTAATTGGATAATCAATATAGAAATTGAATTATGAATTCAGAATTTCAAATCACTTTATAATTCAAATCATATTATGCATACACAAGTAATTCATATGTAATTAACACATTTACAAATAAGCTCATAAACAAAACTTGAGCTTTATTGATCATACACACATAATACATTGTCTTTACAATATTTATTATTACAAGAATTGAATGTATAATAAAACAAAGTAAAAGAAGATTACAAGAATTTGAGTCTATGCTAAAATCTAAACTAAATGTCTTGGAAGAATTGTTCCTTGATCATTTCCAACCTTGAAACTTACAAATAAGAGAAGAAACTAGACAGGGGGTTAATTCAAGTGAGAAATCAGACAGGGGATTAAAACCAAGTGTCCAGGATACTTGTCCATGTCCAAAACCTGGATAGAACCAAGATATGCTCCAGCATACCAAACCTGAGCGAATGATGGGCTCAAGTTTCACCAAAATACACACAACTCATGGAGCTGTTGTGCACCCAACAGCAAGACAAGGCCACAACTTAGTCACCAAGCCATGCCAGGCTTGTGTGTCAAAGGAAGAACCAGCAGTGGGTATAAAAGGGTAGAAACCCTAGAAACAATTCACAGGTCGACCAGATAATCATTCACCAAGCAACCAGCAAGGTATACTGCATAGTTCATCCATGTTCTTGCTCAAGAACAACATAAGCAACCACTGGAACCATCCATCCATCCAAAATCCACCAAACAAAAACAATAGGAAGATGGGAACTTAAGCAAGATCACCAGGAGCTAGGAGGAGCATGGCAAGTAACCAAGAAAACCAAGCAGCAACTCAACAGCAGCTGAACATAGGCATCTAGGAGCTGGAACAAGGTATACCAAGTACTTGGAGAGGATCGAGTGGATCCAATCCATAATAACTGCATGACACAAGGCATGAGATGAGAAGATGCTCATGGGGTTGTCATCACTTGGTGTTGACCAAGGATCGCTGGCAGAAAAGGAGCAGCTAGAGCCCAAAACCATCTAGATACTATACCAGTGCAAATAGGCAAGAATGGATGCACAGATAGCACCAGTAGAGGATTTACAGGAACTAGAAACTACCAAAAAGCCACCTAGTGAGATCCTAGCCAAGGAAACCATCAGTTAACCATATATTTCTTCACAGGCTAGCATAATGGCATTCATATCATGTATGATTCCCTATTATGCAAGCAGAGATGAGTAGCCAACAAGAACTAGCCAAACTGTGTGAGCAACCAAGCTGTAGCAAGCCTACCGTGGTCACATCAACCACAAATCCATCCATTTGACCCAAAACAATAAGTCATCATCATCCAGAATGGATCCAGACTCCATTTATTTCCAAATTGATCATGGAAATATCAAATCATGCACAACAATGTATTTAATCAACGCTGCATAAGCAGTTCATCCATAAATAATGCACCCAAGCATAAATACAGAGTAATCCATGCTTGAACAATGTAATAGCATCACTGAGAGGCAACATCAGCATGAACCATTGCTTTCTAGCAATTGGTTCTTGTCCAATGAGCTTTGGACAACAACAACAACACATATATACACACACTTGTGCATCAGCTAGAGCAAGCATAAGTCACAACAGTAACTAGTAAGCCACTCAAATAGCCAAGGATTAAACCAATAACTATCCACTAGCATCTAATTGAGCAAATGGACCTATTAGATCAAGCCCCAGGCATAGCAGAGCAACACAAGCATGCAATGATCCAAGAATTGGATCAAATAAAGCATACACAGGGCACATGTGAGCACCACTGACACCACAAGTGTCAGTAGAGCTAACCTAGGTCAACATCAAGGCTATTAGCAAGCAATTACATAGTAGAGGAGCACAACTGGATAGAATAGGATGAACAAGGACCAGTAAGCATATGAACAAGGACCAGAAAGCAATTGGACAACACATGGACATGAACAATATGATAAACCTAGCACAGGGAACGAACATGAATTACACATGCAGTAGCATAGCACCAATAGAATGGAATAGGCTAGAGCATGGCATCCGTAGGCTTAGGCATAGGGCACAGCAAGTACATCAGCACATCAGCACAACAAGCACAACAACACATCATCGGCAGCATACGCATAGGGAGCAGCAGGCGGAGAGGATGGAGTAGAGGAGGTAGCAGCAGCAGAGGAGGTTACCTGGCGAGTCATGGAGGCGACCAGGGCGGAACGGTGGCACATGCCAGCCACGGCGGCGCCAAACCGCGGCCAGGCCCGTGCCATGCCACGCACGCTTGCGTAGGAGGCAGCGACCGTCCAGGCGGTGCAGATCGACGAAGATCGACACAGATCCGTTGGTGTCTGCGAGAGGCGAGCACGCACGCGAGCCGTCGAGGAAGGAGAGGTCAGATCGACGCGGATGAGGAGGTGCCCCGTCACACACTGCATCGATTGCGACCCACGGCGTGCCCTTATTCGGCCGGAGACGACCGGAGCACGGCGACGACCATGGCGGCGACACAGTCTCCACGGGATCGCCAGTTAGGGTTACGGTTACACGAGAGAGAGGGGCGAGCGAGTGAGGTGGGCCGACTCGGTCGGTTTCCACCGAACCGTTTTGGTCTGGCTCAAGTGGGCTGACCAAATGGGCTGCCCTAATGGGCTGGCCAAATGGCCCAGGGGTATTTTGGTCACTTCCCATTTTAAATAACCCTTGGATTCTACCAAATTCTAAATAATAATATATACCTCTAAAAATCCAAGAAAAATTGGATTAGTGAATTAGAAATTATTCTTAACAAGAATAAAATAAGAAATGTAATTAACAGAAAAATTCAATTTTTGGAATTGTTGAATTTAAATATAAACTTGGAATTTAAATTTGCAATTTTCCTTGGATATAAAAATCAAGGAAAATTCCAAAGGAATTAAAATATTTGTTTATCAAATATTTTAAAAAGAAATTATACTATTCCAAGCCATTTCTTTTAAAGAAAAATATTTTCCAAGAGGAAAATATTCTATTATTCCTATTTCTTTTATCCTTAAAAAGAAGGAAAACTCTATTATTTCAAATTCTTTATTTGAAATAAATATTTTCCAAAAGGAAAATTCTATTACTCTTAAATCCTTTTCTTTAGAAAAGAAAACAATGTTAAGGCATTTGAAGTAATTATAAATTACTGCCAAAGGCATAAATATTTAATTCTAACCTAAATCTTAAAGGATAATCATGTCGGGGTAAGGGATTCAACATGAAATAATACACCCATGCATGCACTGTTTGGATTTTATAACAGTGTCCTTACTGGACAATGATGCTTCTTTAGAGAACCCGAGTGTGTTGGTTCCATGTTGTGTTGAACTGCACTACTCGCAGTCACAGCAAGTTCATTTCTTTCTCATGTCGACTAAACCTTAGTTTCTTACTGAGGGAAACTGCTGATGTGCTCATCATACCTTCCTCTTGGGGTTTCCCAACTACGTTCTCTACACAACATCAAGCTCTTTTCTGGCGCCGTTGTCGGGGAGAAAGAGGATTTCTGCAAGGGGAGTCTCTCATCTCCAATCTCTTTACTTTGTTATTGTTTTGCTTAGTTTATTTTACTTTGTCTTGTTTGCTTCTTTTTATCAAAAACACAAAAAATTAGTTTCTTTTATAGTTGTTATTTTGTTGATTTATTGTTAGCTCATTATGTTGATCCCTAAGTACATTCTGAAAGACTTATCAATAGGTAGTGGTTCTATAATTGGGAGAGATAACATTGTAGAATTCTTTAATCATGTTAGTAAGCATAAAGATATTGAGGATAGATCCTTAGTAGAACTTGCTCCTAATTATGAAACTGCTGCAGCTTATTTAGTTCAAATGTTGGAGGCTAGGTTTGTTAACCTTAACCCCATAATGCAGCAAATGTTTCTTAAACTTCATGAAGTTGAGGATGATGAAAAGAGAGATTTTATTCTGGAAACTTTGCTTAAAGAATTTAGAGATGTTGTTATAGAAGCTAGGAAAGTCTTTGATCGGTTTAAGATGCTAGGCTCATGTGTAGATGTTATTGGTACACTTGAAAAGATAGACAAAACCAAACCTGAAAATAGGGAGGAAATCAAAATACCAATACCTTTCAAACTCGTAGGAATGCATGAAGCTTTGGAAAAGAATTTTGATTGGATTGTTCCTGAAAACCCATTTGATGAAAGTAGTGAACCCAAGAGTGTTGAGAGAGGGTCTTCTAAAACTTATATGGATAAAATACAATTCCTTGTTGAAAAGACTTCTGGCATTGATCTTGATGCTTCTTCACTTGAAAATACTTGATTCAAGCTTTCTGCGCCTAGCTGAAAGGCGTTAAAGAAAATCACTCTTGGGAGATAACCCATGTTTTATTTCTGTAATTTTTCTTTTGTTGAGTCTTGGAAGTTGTTACCTCTGTAATAACCTCTCCTTATCCTTTTTATTTCTTTTTTGTGCCAAGAATAGCCTCTAATAGGAAGAAGGTAAGATTTGGGGAAGGTGTTGTCCTGAAACAAATTTTGTGCTGCCACCAAAAAATTTGTATTCTCAGCCAAAACATCGTATTGATCTGATAATGTTTGAGCATATGCCCCGGGTCATTATCTAACTTTTGTTAGTTTTGCACTTTTCGATTTGAGCAACAGAGATTTTTCGAAAAAATCGTTCTTCACCTTTTGTTCTGTTTTGACAGATTTTTGCCACTATTTGCATGTGCCTCTTAATCTTTTTCTTTTTGAGTTCTTTCGAGAGGAAGAGCTTTTAAAAGAACTTGCTATAGTAGCCAATGTCTTAATGGATGTTTGACTTGTGTTAGAACTGAACCAAAGTGGATTTGTTATTTTGATTACACTAATGATGCTAATGAAAATTGTGCGAAGTTTTGTATGAAGGAAGTTTTTAAGTGTAGGGAGAGAAGAATGATGTGATGAGATGAAGGATGGACGAAAGCTCAAGCTTGGGGATGCCCATATCATCCCAAGAAATATCCAAGAGGTACAAGCGTCAAAGCTTGGGGATGCCCAAGGCATTCCCTTCTTCATCAACAAAGATATCAGGTCATTTTTCAGGACACTTTTTTTTTGCTTCATCTGCTATGTGTTGTTCTTGGAACGTCTTTATTTTTGTTTTTTGTTTTTGTTTTTTTTTGCTGTAGCATACGGTTGGATCCCAGCATACTTATTTTGGAGAATGACACACTCTGTTTTCATTGCATAGAACACTCTAGTTTTCACTCTTATTGTTCTACGAGTGTTCTCTTTTTCTAGTACTGCGTTTAGCTCTTGTTTTCCACTCATATTTTGTTCAGAGCTTGTTAGTTTTCTTTAGTTAGGTATGATTAGCTCTCTGGTCTTTATTGATTATTATCTATGAGAGTTGTTTCAAATAAATTGATTGGTGTTGGAGACGAGTAAAATATTTCATGCTTATAGTGGTGCAAAAGGAAGCTTGTTTAGATTGTGGCTTAGACTTTAGCATGTCATGTTAGATGTTATTTTAATCATATGCTTAGTATTTAGTGTTGTAGCATGACTTGTCTCAAATAGCTGGGAGTGCTTAATGTGCCATTGAAAGAATCATGTGTTGTTTCTATCATACAAAAGCATAATATTGTGTTATTCTTCTTTGATGCTTTAATTGGGTTGACTTGGCACATGCTTACACCATGTTATGACTACAAACCAGTCACCTCAAGCCTCTATGATCATTTAATTTTTGACTTGTAATATCATTTTATGCTTTCATTAATAATGTTTCATCGCTATGCATGATTATGTTCATTATTGCTCTCTTAGTTGGTCGCTCCTAGTCTTTTGCTAGCCTTAACTTGTACTGAGTATGAGCTCTACTCGTGCATCCAACTCCAAAAAACGAAAGTTTGCCAATTGTGTCCATCATACCTACCTATATGTGATATTTCACCGCCACTCCAAAGTAAATTGCTTGTGTGGTTCCTTTAAACCTTCAAAACTATTACATGTTTTGTGTTCCTCTTTTAGCTCATGAGGAAGTGTTGGATGCTTTATTGTCTCTTTCATGTTTATTTTGGCTTCACACCTTGACTAGCATGCATAATGTGCTAGTCCCTAATATTGCAAAAAGAGCAGGCAAGCGGGTGCCCAGCCCACTAAATATAAAATAAACAAATAATCAATAAATCTCCTAACACTATGGACTTGAGAAATCATGAACTTAGCTTGTTCAAACAAAGGAGAAGAGGAACTTTATTGTTCTCTCTATGGGAGCCGCTCTTGAAGCCATTAAACATGAAAGGATGATAGATCATTTGATGCCATTCGTTGACATAGACATACATACCTCTCAAAATACATTTTCAACACCTCTATTTTATTCAAAATAAAAAGATCTAGCACAGGAGTAATCTTGCTTCCCTCTGCGCAGGGCCTTTGTTTTACTTTTATGTTGACTCTTCATCTTCTAACTTTATGCACCAACTAAGAGAGCATAGTTGTCATTCTAAGTACAATGTGCATAGTCCCAAAATTTATTATTGATTGATTCATGATTATGTTATTGCTTGTTCTCAAACTACTTGTATCTAGTCACCCTTTGAACTTTAAATGTGTCCTGGCATTTATGTTTTGCTATTCCATGAAGGACAAGCTAAATACCACTTTGCTATATTTTCTCTATGTTAAAAAACAAATAGTTGCTTTCAGTGCACAATTATTCATGATCTTTTGTTTGAGTTACTTCTCATGTTGTAACATAGTTGCTAAGTTCTATTGTTAGAATTATATCTATCATGCCTATATTTAGAGTACTTTGATCCCAGCTTACAATGCTTTTACAATAACTTGATCAAGATTGTGTTGGCTGCATGTCACCTCAAAAATTATTTTTGTAATCACTTACCTACTCGAGGACGAGCCGGAGTTATGCTTGGGGATGCTGATACGTTGCAAACTTATCTATAATTTTTGATGCCCCATGCTTATTTTACACCAATTTCTATATGTTTTATTTACACTTTGTGGCATTTTTATGCATTTTCTGGAACTAACCTATTAACAAGATGTCACAGTGTCAGTTCCTGTTTTCTGCTGTTTTTGTATTTCAGAAAATTTGTACATGAAATATTCTCGGAATTGGACGAAACGAAAGTCGAAGTTCCTATTTTACTGTCACGAAGACGGAGTCTAGAGGAAAGACGGAGAAGAGCCAGGAGGCGGCCGCACCATGCCTAGGCGCGGGCCAACATCTGGCCGCACCTAGGGGTGGTGTGGGCCCCTCGGGCACCCACCGACCTCGCCCTTCCGCCTATATATTCATCTGTTCGGGAAAAAACCCAAATACCCGAGCCTCAATCCACGAAAAGTTCTGTCGCCGCCGCCATCATCACCCTAGCTCGGGAGGGTTCTGAAGCTCTACCCGGCACCCTGCCGGGGAGGGAGATCATCACCGGAGGCCTCTACATCGTCATGCCCGCCTCCGAAGTGATTCGTGAGTAGTTCATCTCTGGACTACGGGTCCATAGTTGTAGCTAGATGGTTGTCTTCTCCTCATTATGCTTCATGTTTAGATCTTGTGAGCTGCCTATCATGATCAAGATCATCTTTATGTAATGCTACATGTTGTGTTTGCTGAGATCCGATGAATATTGAATACTATGGTTGAGATTGATTATAGACTTGTTATATGTTATATGTGATCTTGCATGCTCTCCGTTGCTAGTAGATGCTCTGGCCAAGTATGTGCTTGTGACTCCAAGAGGGAGTATTTATGCTTGATAATGGATTCATGTCTCTAGTAATTTGGGAGAGTGACAATAACTTCTAAGGTTGTAGATGTGCTGTTGTTAATAGGGAGAAAACAACAATGCTTTATCCAATGATAATTCTATTGTTTACTTTACACACTTTACTTAATGCAATAATATGTTGCTTGCAACTTAATACTGGAAGGGCTGCAGATGCTAATCGGAAGGTGTATTATTAGTCATAGCTGCAGTTAGATTATGGTCTATGAATCTTGTTGTAATTCCCAAATGAATCTCATAGTAATCATGTTGTCATGTATGGCCTTTATCATGTCAATTTCCCAGCTGTAATTTGTTTACCCAGCATGTTATTTATCTTTATGGAGAGACAACTCTAGTGAACTGTGGATCCCGGTCTTTTTCTTTTACACTGCAAATACCTCTTCAGTTTAATTACTGCAAGCACTGTTCTCATTATTTCACTGCAAACAAACATCTCTTTCCACACTATACGTCTAATCATTTGTTTTCAGCAAAATTAGTAAGATTGATAACCTTGTTGTAAGTTGGGGCAAAATATTTTGGTTGTGTTGTGTGCAGGTTCCACGTTGTTGCTGATACCGGTAGTGCGCTGATGACCCACAAGTATAGGGGATCGCAACAGTCTTCGAGGGAAGTATTACCCAATTTATTGATTCGACACAAGGGGAGACAAAGAATACTTGTAAGCCTTAACAGCGGAGTTGTCAATTCAGCTGCACCTGGAAACAGACTTGCTCGCAAGAGTTTATCAGTAGTAACAGTTCTATGGTAGTGGAAATAGCGGAATAACAGCAGCAGTGAAATAAAGACAGCAGTAGTGATTATAGTAAACAGCAGGATTAAAATACTGTAGGCATAGGGACGGATTTAACGGGCGTTGCATGGATGAGAGAAACTCATATAACAATCAAAGCATGGGCATTTGCAGATAATAATAAAACGGTATCCAAGTACTAATCAATCAATAGGCATGTGTTCCATATTTAGTCGTACGTGCTCGCAATGAGAAACTTGCACAACATCTTTTGTCCTACCATCCGGTGGCAGCCGGGCCTCTAGGGAAACTACTGGATATTAAGGTACTCCTTTTAATAGAGTACCGGAGCAAAGCATTAACACTCCGTGAACACATGTGATCCTCACATCACTACCATCCCCTCCGGTTGTCCCGATTTCTGTCACTTCGGGGCCATTGGTTCCGGACAGCGACGTGTGTATACAACTTGCAGGTAAGACCATAAACAATGAATATCTTCATGAAACAATAACATGTTCAGATCTGAGATCATGGCACTCGGGCCCTAGTGACAAGCATTAAGCATAACAAGTTGCAACAATATCATAAAAGTGACATCTACGGATACTAGGCACTATGCCCTAACAATCTTATGACTATTACATGACCAATCTCATCCAATCCCTACCATCCCCTTCAGCCTACAGCGGGGGAATTACTCACACATGGATGGGGGAAACATTGCTGGTTGATGGAGAGGCGTTGGCGGTGATGGCGGTGAAGATCTCCTCCAATTCCCCGTCCCGGCGGAGTGCCAGAACTTCTGGCTCCCGCGACGGAGTTTCGCGATGTGGCGGCTTTCTGGAGGGTTTCGGCGATGTCGACTTCTCCCCGTGCGTTTTTAGGTCGAGGCGAATAAGTAGTCCGAAGGGGGCGTCGGAGGCCGGCCGAGGGGGCCACACCACATGGCCGCGGGCCCCCTGGGCCGCGCCGCCATGTGGTGTGGGGCCCTCGGGCCTCCACCTCCTTCGCCCTTCTGGCTCCGTCAATATTTTGGTAAAATAGGGCCATCTGAAGAAATTCCGAAGATTTTCCCGAAAGTTGGATTTCTGCACAAAAACGAGACACAGTTCTGCTGAAAACAGCGTTAGTCCGTGTTAGTTGTATCCAAAATACACAAATTAGAGGCAAAACAATAGCAAAAGTGTTCGGGAAAGTAGATACGTTTTGGACGTATCAACTCCCCCCAAGCTTAGCTTATTGCTTGTCCTCAAGCAATTCAGTTAACAACTGAGCGATAAAAGAACTTTCACGAACACATTTGCTCATATGATGTATATATTCTCATGCTATGGCTAATACTTAAGCAGTTCATAATGGGATACATGCAAATAAGATCATCCAACAGCTATGTCAATCATGGAGAAGTACCAACAATTAATAATAAGCATCATGAATCATGTATGTAAGCAAGATTGCAATGTTCATAAGAGAATATGATAAAGTGGTATCTCGCTTGCCTGTATTTGATCGGCAAAACATAAATGCCGAGGCACCTCTTGAGTTCATAGAAAGACTAGAAGTAGTGATTGTCAAAGATAAAAGCATCAAAGTTATACCACAATCAATCATATTTTGAGACAAGCATATTATACTAAGAATGACAGTTGTGCTCTCAAGATAGTGCTCAAAGAAAGAATGGAGACACAACATAAAAGTAAAAGATTGACCCTTCGCAGAGGGAAGCAGGGATTAACATGCGCTAGAGCTTTTTATTTGTAAAACAGGAGTAAAATTATTTTGAGAGGTGTTTGTTGTTGTCAACGAATAGTAATGGGTACACTAACTCCCTCATCAACCGGACTCACAAGAGCGGCTCCCATTTATTTATTTTTGGTTGGCACTCCTTCCAACCTTTCTTTCACAAACCATGGCTAACCGAATCCTCGGGTGCCTGCCAACAATCACATACCATGAAGGAGTGCCTTTTTATTTAAGTTTTATTATGATGATGACACTCCCCCAACCTTTGCTTACACAAGCCATGGCTAACCGAATCCTTCGGGTGCCGTCCAACAATCACAAACCATGGAGGAGTGTCTATTTAAGTTAATTAATTCGGGACTGGGAATCCCATTGCCAGCTCTTTTTGCAAAATTATTGGATAAGCGGATGTGCCACTAGTCCATATGAGAGTCCGTCAAAAGTAAATGACAAGGTTGAAAGCTAAACACCACATACTTCCTCATGAGCTATGAAACATTAACACAAATTGAGAAGCATTTTGAAAGTTTTAAAGGTAGCGCATGAGAATTTACTTGGAATGGTTTGAAATGCCATGCATAGGTATTTATGGTGGACACTTTTGGAACAACTTGGTTTTCAGGTGTTTGGAAGCACGAGCGGCGTCCCGCTCAGTACAAGTGAAGGCTAGCAAAAGACTAGGGAGCGACAAATCAAGAGAGCAGTAACTGTCATAATCATGCTTGCGGCAAAATAAATTAACGGGAGCATAAAAGTGATACAAGAACTCTGAAGCAATATAAATCATCGAGGCTTAATTGACTTTTTGTTCAGTCATATGCATGCGTGAGCATGTGCCAAGTCGATATAAATGAATTATTCAGAGGAGGATACCACAATGCCATACTTACTTATGAATAAAACAATGCAAGCAAACATCCATGACATGCTACTCATATTAATAAATCGGAACCAAACATGAGAGATCATGAGCTACTAGACTTTCTCAAATAACATATACCTCACATGAACCAACTAAGCATGCTCATATGGATGAGTATATGTACAAAAATGAAAGCAAATAGAGTTCATACCAGCCTCTCACCACAATCAGATTGTCGTAGATCGTCATTATTGCCTTTTCACTTGTGTAGCTTGGATAATATAAAATGAAAACCACGCTCCAGCCACCGAAGACCATTGAACTCATGATGAACTTTACAAACCAAAGAAGAACAGCAAATATTTTTGGTGTTTTCGAATTAGAAATAAGAACGAAAGAAAACAAGCAAACAAAGCAAAATCTTTTTGGGTTTTCTCATAGCAAACTAACGATAGCAAATAAAGCAAACTAAGAGCAAGGTACCAAATAAATAAATGGTGAAGAGAAACAACAGAAATATTTTTGGTCTTTTTGTGTTTTAGGAAAGAAACAAAGTGAAAACAAAAGAATGCAAACTAACAGAAACACAGAAAAGCAGGATGACAGAAATCTGCCAAATCCTGACAGCAGTACAGAAATCGAATTTAACAAAAATCTTCCATTGCTCAGACCAAAAAGTGTTCAACTAATGAAAGTTAGATAACAACCTGGGGCACATGCTCAAAAATTGGCAACTCAAAATAACGTTCTGGCTGTGCGTACGAATTTTTTTGTAACAGCACAGAATCTGTTTTCGGACAGCACTTCCCCAAATATCATCTCCCTCTCATTAGAAAACCACTCTAGAGACTAAACAAGTATGTACAAGTATCCAGCAACCATAATATGCAAAGAATGAGTGATGCCGGTATACCTCCCCCCAAGCTTAGGCTTTTGGCCTAAGTGGAGTTCATTCCCACGGTCCCCATGAAGTGGTGTCTTCGTAATATGACGAAGAACGACCCGGTTCCATGTATGTGCTGGAGGAAACGTCGGGGTACGTGACGGTGTAGTCGTAGGAGGGCTCGGCGTTCTCGGAGTCATGTTGCTGGTGGAATTCTTGTATCTTCATATGCTCTTCCACCACCTCCTTTGTTAGCGACCATGATTGCCTGTCAATATTAAACAAACCCTGCTGGGGAAGAGGGATTTCTTTCTCGTTCCCGTCAGCAAACAACATTTTATAGACAATATTATCTATGGTGGAGTTAGTAGTAACAAAATGATGGCTCTTCATAGCAGCAATATCTAGCTTCCTAGGGGTTAATGGTACATCATTAGAATCAAGAGGAATATCTAGATGTGTTAGAATGCGTGATGCAATAGTTCCTCCAAAAATAGGCCCCCTGCTAGACAGGCGGCGAGCAATAAGAGAACCAAGATGATAAGGTGTCTCTCCAGTAAGTGCAACATTCAAGAAAGCAAGATGGTAGCTAGAAATGTTACTAGTATTTTCTCTACCCAAAATGCTAGTACCAATGTAATATGCGAAATACTTAATAGCGGGGAGTTGAATGTTTCTTATCTTCCCTCGCTGGATGGTGCGGCAATCATCCCCGGTGATCCCTCGGTATAGCTCCAACAAGTCCCGGGGGTTGTCATCAATCCTTCTTGCTGTACCTACAGGGGCAATACCCAATGCAAAACAAAATTCCTCCAATTTCATGGTAACAGGAATATCATAAATCTTGAATGCGACTGTCGGCTCATATTCCGTGTTGTGGAACTTGAAGCTCTCAACGAAAATCTTGGTGAGCCTGTAATATTGTCCCCTCTCGTCTCCCACGTAGGTGGCTAGGCCTGCCCTGTTGACGAGGGTGAAGAAGTCATCCAATAACCCTGCATTGGTTAGAAACTCATAACAAGGGAAGGATGAAGCATTAGGGGCCCCTTGGTCCTCCTCGGGCGCGAAGCTAGGCGCGATGACATCCTCATTATAGGATCGCCTAATTTGAGTGGACGCCCTTGAGGGCCTACCGGTGCTGGTTGTTGCTTTCTTGAACAACTCTCCAAACTTGAATTTCTTCATCTTCCCCTTCTGAAATTTTCAACAATCATTATAAAATTTGATTTCAAGGTGTGTAATTGAAGGGAACCACTATAGGAACTTGCTAGAGTGCTAAACATGCATCAAAACTAATTTCTACCACTTAGAACAAGCATGCAAGCTCACTAAACATGTTACATACAGCAGCAAAATATTCAAGATATACTCAACCAAATGAAATTCTAATTGGACAATCAAAGGAGTCACATACCAAGGAGTAAATGTGCCAAATTTCAGACAGAAATCTGGGCTGAGCAAGGAGATCGAAAAATCGCGAGTTCTTGAGCAGAAACACGAGTGAGAGAAACTTGGTACGAGTTTTTTCGGGAGAGAGAAGGTGCTGGGAGGAAGAGATGGTGTAGTGGGGCAAGGGGTGGCCCACACCACATGGTGGCGCGGCCCCCTTGCTGGCCGCGCCGCCCTATGGTGTGGCACCCCCTGGTGCCCCACAGGTCATCCTCTGGTGCTCCCAGGTGCCTCGTCGAAAAATAGGACCAACGGTATAATTTTTGTAATTTTTAGAGAACTTCGAAAAATGCACATTTCTGGGTATTAAATTAATGATTACTGCGCAGGAAAATGATTTCTAAAATCTTAAATGACTAAAGCATATTGCAAAATAAAAAGTGCTACAGCAAATAAAATAAGTGGAGGGAGAAAGAAAGAAAGAAGTGTTGTTTAGCTCTCCTATGCAATAAAATATACTTGTTAACAAGGTTGATCAAGTCTTGCTACCAAATAAATTTTATATGACATAAGAAGAAATAAACCTCAAATCAATCATGTTACCTTATATTGAATTGATATGGATCCAATCACAAGAGTTTGATATTCTTCTTTAGGCTCATATACAGGACAATCAATGGATCCCACTTTGATAGTTTTCACATTAAAAATTGTATTGACTCCACATACTTTATCAATCCTCTTGGGAAAATAGACAGTGTGTTCCTTATCATCAACATTGAAAGTAACCATGCCTTTATTGCAATCAATAACAGCCCCTGCAGTATTAAGAAAGGGTCTTCCAAGAATAATGGACATATTATCATCTTCAGGCATTTCCAACACAACAAAATCAGTTAATATCAAGCAATGCTGAGTAACTTGAACAGGAACATTTTCACATAAACCAACAGGAATAGCAGTAGATTTATCAGCCATTTGCAAAGATATATCAGTAGGTATCAATTTATCTAAATCAAGTCTCTTATAAAGAGAAAAAGGCATCACACTCACACCTGCTCCCAAATCACATAGAGCAGTTCTAACATAATTATTCTTGATGGAACAAGGAATAGTCGGTATACCTGGATCTCCAAGCTTCTTTGGAATCTTACCATTGAAGGAGTAATTAGCAAGCATAGTGGAAATTTCCTCATTGGGGACTTTCCTTTTGTTAGTAACAATATCTTTCATATACTTTGAATAAGGAGGCAATTTAATAGCATCAGTCAAAGGGATTTGCAAAAATAAAGGTTTCATCCAATCACAAAATTTATTATAATGTTCCTCCTCCTTTGATTTTAGTTTCTTAGCAGGAAAAGGCATTTGCTTTTGAACCCAAGGTTCTCTTTCATTACCATGCTTCTCAGTAATAAAATCTTCTTTAGTATACTTTTTATTTTTAGCATGCTTTTCAGGTTCTTTTTCAATTTCTTCTTTATCAGGAGTATCATTCTTATCATTATCTTCCTCATGTTCATTACCACTTTCAGTTTCAGCATCAGAAATAGAAATACTATTAGGATCACTAACAGGTTCAGAGGATTCTACAACATTCTTATGTTTCTTTTTCTTTTTCTTAGATGGAGCACTAGTTTTAATTAGTTGAGAATCTTGTTCAATTCTTTTGGGATGCCCTTCAGGATATAGAGGATCCTGGGTAGAAGCACCACCTCTAGTTGTTACTTCATAAGCATGTTTTTCTTTAGAATTATTTCCTAACAAGTCATTTTGCACTTTAGTAAGTTGATCAATTTGAGTTTGAACCATTTGAAAATGTTTAACAAGTATCTTAACATCATTGGAGGTTCTCTCCACAATACCATGCAATTCACTAATAGCTCGGGAATTTTCCATTAAATGATTCTCTACTCTCATATTAAAATTTTCTTGCTTAACAATATAATTATCAAATTCATCTAAGCATTGAGCAGGAGATTTTGAATACGGAATATCTTCCCTAGTAAAGTGTTGAAGCGAGTGTACCTCAATCGTAGATGAAGGGGGAATTGTCTCACATATATCTTCTATAGGAGGTAAATTCTTCACATCTTCAGGTTTAATACCTTTCTCCTTAAGAGACTTCTTGGCTTCCCTCATATCTTCATCATTTAATTTAATCATACCCCTCTTCTTCACTATCGGTGTCGGGGTTGGTTCAGGTGTAGACCAATCATCATGATTCCGGCCTATTTTAGCCAATAATTCTTCAGCGTCGTCTGGAGTTCTTTTCCTGAAAACACAACCAGCACAACTATCCAGGTATGCCCTAGACTCAATGGTTAGTCCACTATAAAATATATCAAGTAAATCATTCTTTTCCAAATCATGGTCAGGCTGAGCTCTAATAAGAGAACAAAATCTAGCCCAAGCCTCAGGCAATTTCTCTCCATCTTCCTGGTCAAAATTATAAATTCTCTGCAAAGCAGCATGTTGAGCACTAGCAGGAAAGTATTTACGGAAGAAAACATCAAGCAATTCTTTTGGACTTTTAATAGAACCAGGAGACAAATTATTATACCAAGTTTTAGCATCATCCTTTAATGAGAAAGGAAAAATTTTAGCGACAAAGTAAGTACGCATCTTAATATCATCAGAAAACAAGCCACTAAGAGTAGATAACTCAGTCATGTGTTCAACAGCACTTTCTTTTTCAGTACCACAAAAGGGTGTTTTCTCAACAATAGCTATATGAGATAGATCAAGAGAAAAATCATAATCTTTATCCCTAATGCTTATAGGAGATGTGGCAAATTTAGGATCAGGAGACAATTTATATCTAACAGCATGTTCTGCAAGCAACTTTTTAATTTTTCTTGCATCAGTAGTAGCATTGCATTTTTCAATAAAATCATCATTAAGCTCTACATAATCCTCATCAAGATCATCACTAGAATATTCAACAGACTCAGGTGAATTAACAGGTGTAGCAACATTAGGAGTTTCAGTATTTTCAATTTGTCTAGACTTAGCAATTGTAGCATCTAGAAAAGATCCCAATGAACCACTATCATCAAGCACAGCAGAAACATTATCAATATTATGAGAATTTTCAGATTCAGCAGAAGTACCAGCACGCGAAGCATGTGGCGGTGAAACAAGTTTATCAATCACAGATGGTGAATCAAGAGCAGCAGAGGTACTCAGAGTTGTACCTTTTCTTGTAGTGGATGGTAATATGGCGATCTTAGTATCGCGAGGTTTACCCATAATGGAGAATTTGCAGCGAACAATATCAATCCAAGTGAACTTCCAAATAAAGCTATGCTCCCCGGCAACGGCGCCAGAAAATAGTCTTGATGACCCACAAGTATAGGGGATCGCAACAGTCTTCGAGGGAAGTATTACCCAATTTATTGATTCGACACAAGGGAGACAAAGAATACTTGTAAGCCTTAACAGCGGAGTTGTCAATTCAGCTGCACCTGGAAACAGACTTGCTCGCAAGAGTTTATCAGTAGTAACAGTTCTATGGTAGTGGAAATAGCGGAATAACAGCAGCGGTGAAATAAAGACAGCAGTAGTGATTATAGTAAACAGCAGGATTAAAATACTGTAGGCATAGGGACGGATTTAACGGGCGTTGCATGGATGAGAGAAACTCATATAACAATCAAAGCATGGGCATTTGCAGATAATAATAAAACAGTATCCAAGTACTAATCAATCAATAGGCATGTGTTCCATATTTAGTCGTACGTGCTCGCAATGAGAAACTTGCACAACATCTTTTGTCCTACCATCCGGTGGCAGCCGGGCCTCTAGGGAAACTACTGGATATTAAGGTACTCCTTTTAATAGAGTACCGGAGCAAAGCATTAACACTCCGTGAACACATGTGATCCTCACATCACTACCATCCCCTCCGGTTGTCCCGATTTCTGTCACTTCGGGGCCATTGGTTCCGGACAGCGACGTGTGTATACAACTTGCAGGTAAGACCATAAACAATGAATATCTTCATGAAACAATAACATGTTCAGATCTGAGATCATGGCACTCGGGCCCTAGTGACAAGCATTAAGCATAACAAGTTGCAACAATATCATAAAAGTGACATCTACGGATACTAGGCACTATGCCCTAACAATCTTATGACTATTACATGACCAATCTCATCCAATCCCTACCATCCCCTTCAGCCTACAGCGGGGGAATTACTCACACATGGATGGGGGAAACATTGCTGGTTGATGGAGAGGCGTTGGCGGTGATGGCGGTGAAGATCTCCTCCAATTCCCCGTCCGGCGGAGTGCCAGAACGGAGACTTCGGCTCCCGCGACGGAGTTTCGCGATGTGGCGGCTTTGGAGGGTTTCGGCGATGTCGACTTCTCCCCGTGCGTTTTTAGGTCGAGGCGAATAAGTAGTCCGAAGGGGGTCGGAGGCCGGCCGAGGGGGCCACACCACATGGCCGCGCGGGCCCCCCGGCCGCGCCGCCATGTGGTGTGGGGCCCTCGGGCCTCCACCTCCTTCGCCCTTCTGGCTCCGTCAATATTTTGGTAAAATAGGGCCATCTGAAGAAATTCCGAGGATTTTCCCGAAAGTTGGATTTCTGCACAAAAACGAGACACCAGAGCAATTCTGCTGAAAACAGCGTTAGTCCGTGTTAGTTGTATCCAAAATACACAAATTAGAGGCAAAACAATAGCAAAAGTGTTCGGGAAAGTAGATACGTTTTGGACGTATCATGCGCCCTGGCAAAGTCAGCTAGCGACACCTTCAGAAGTGATTTCTTTTTTTTGCTGGTCGATTAAACTTTGGTTTCTTACTGACGAAAAACTGCTGTTGTGCTCATCATACCTTCCTCTTAGGGTTTCCCAACTGCGTGCTCCGCACAACATCAAACCCCTGTATTTTTGGCCAAAAGGAAACTAAGAGATTGGTTGATATTATAATGGGACAACTATCAGAGAGGTTCGATGAATTGTGAGTGTTGCGTTTATTTTTGAAAGCTAGCCGTTGTGATCTATGTATATTTTGCGGGCAGAACTAGGGGAAGGACGTGTCCCTGGAGGCTAGTAGCCAGAAAGATGCAACAAGCGTTGTTGCTCTCACGCATAACTGTGTCAGCCCCAGCAAGGGAATATTTTGGTTTATTCTTTTTATATGTTCCTAATCTTTTTCTCTTGTATCTTTTTAGGTGCTATGAGGTGCGTCCGTTTGAGGTTTGCTCGACGTGTTAAAATTCATATAGATTTTAACGTGAAACATAGGTTAAGGCGAAGCACTCATTCATCTTAGCGCATGTGTTACCGTCTATGCCAGCACACGACGCCTTCAAAGCTCAGACACAAAATGTACATACTTGAATATCTAATTTTGAAGATCTTGATGAGAGGAATGCAATGGTAAAAGTGGCGTGTGGTTCAGATGAGCGGTTTCAAAAATAATTGTTAAATTTTGAATCCTTGAAAAAAATTCACTTAAAACTTTCCACCCTTCCTGCATTGGAAAAAAATCTACCATGATGCAAATCCATCATAGGGATGGAAACGGGGCCCAGTTCACGTAAACCCATGGAAAAATCATCTATTAAGTATGAGGAACTTTGATCTCCTCTATCTAAAATGGGGACGGGGACTAAAATGTCTCCCCATCCCCGTTTCTCTCGCTATAATTATATATACACATAAGTTGGTATATTCTTATATGAAATATGTTGTAATATTTGTGTCTGGTATTGTATATTTCAATAATGTTTAACATATGGTACAAAAAATTTATTATCATTTTACCAACTATATATTACAAGAATTTCTTATCTTTGTGTGTTAAAAATGTAAGATCAGGAAATTACGAGAAGATCATTTGAATTTGGTTTCTTGATGGGGAACCCGATTCCCGCCACGAACCCGGTGGAAATGGGGATGGGGATGAGAAAACTTCCCCAACTGTTAAATGGGGATGGGGATGAAAAGGCACTCCCCAATGGGGAGCAGACCCGTTGCCATCGCCCTTGCCATGCGCGACGACTAGTCAAACCACTGGAAAAAAAACTTTATAGGCACTTTTGTGATGTGCCGCCCCCATATTTGTTGTGATATGCCTGACGCTCTTGTAATGAAGCCACTAGGGAGAGGCAGTTTGGTTTTCTCCATGTTAATATGGAACATTATTTTCTTTTGCGAAACACAATACAGACGTAGACGCTCACGTATACGTATATAACCTTATCCCGATGAACGCACATACGCATCCCTACCTCTATGAGTACCTCTGAGAGACTGAGTTCAAAAGCTTGATCCTATATGTCTTGAGATTGACGAAATCACCATAGGCGCCTCACTATCGACGGAAACGTTGCCTCCCATTAAAGAAAAAATTGCCTTTATAAGACACCAAAGTGTCAAATCTCAGCTACAACCCCACTTACAACTGGACAAAATCTCATTTACAATCTCAGTTGCAACTAGAAAAAAATGCATTTACACCCGCGCTTGCAACTGGAAAAAAAAATCCATACCCACTAATCTTAGTGGCAACTCCACTCACAATTGAAAAAAAATATCGGTTACAAAACAACTTGCAACTACAAAAAAATTCAGTTACAAATTCATTTCATTCGAAAATATATCTCTGCTGAAACCGGATTTGCGGCAAGAAAAAAAGTAGTTACATGGCAACACCCCTATAAATGCATCGCAGAAATTATAATTAAAAAACGAAATCAATACTCCCTCCGTCCCAGTTCGCAAGGCAAAGTTTCAAAAAATATTTATCCCAAAATGCCTCACCTCCTAGGCACATTTGCATTTAATGTGGGAGTAAAACTGATTCATTATTGCATGCAAAAGACTCCTTGGGCCAATGAGAATTTAGAGTCAATGAGTAAAACTCATTCATAATATGGGAGTTAACGTTTTTACGTAAAAATTTAGAGCCAATAAAAATTCACCTTGGGCCAAGATATTTGAAAACTTTGCCTTGCGAACTGGGACAGAGGGAGTAGAAAAAAAAGAGGACACGGAAAGCCTAACACCACTAAGGCCTAGTATGGGCTGCTCAAATACACCAACGCGACTAAGCCCATACGGCAACGAACGAGAAAAGAAAACAGGCCCTGGTCGCTCGCTCAGAAACAACACTAATCAATTTTCTCGTAATTCTCCAGAAAAAAACTAATCAATTTTCTCGTATCTGACGATAAAAATAATAGACGCACCTATCTTGGCGCTCCACAGATCCAACGGCTGATGCATTGACTGATCCCTAAACCAGGTGAGAATTATCAATTCCGTTAATTCATTTGCTGTTTCATTTTGTTACCATTCTTTCATGTATTTCTGGTCTCTTAAAAATGTACATGAGTACTCCTACACGTAAGACAAGTCCGACCCTTATACGACGCAACACAAACCATCGATCACATTTTCGTGTGGCTAGATATCACGCCGTACCAGTGTTGGACACTAGTACATCGTGTGCAGAGTAGTTCCGAATTGACAAAGGAAACTAACTGTTTTACATTTCGGAGGCTCGGCTTTACTCATATTTACTTAATTAAAAATGCTTTAACGTTTTCTCAATTCAAGTGTGCCTTACCTACGAAAAACAAACATGCAAAGTATAATTTAAAATTTTACAGTCAGATATTTGCGTCACACTTTGGGTAATTATTTTTCCTACACGTAAGACAAGTCCGACCCTTATACGACGCAACACAAACCATCGATCACATTTTCGTGTGGCTAGATATCACGCCGTACCAGTGTTGGACACTAGTACATCGTGTGCAGAGTAGTTCCGAATTGACAAAGGAAACTAACTGTTTTACATTTCGGAGGCTCGCTTTACTCATATTTACTTAATTAAAAATGCTTTAACGTTTTCTCAATTCAAGTGTGCCTTACCTACGAAAAACAAACATGCAAAGTATAATTTACAATTTTACAGTCAGATATTTGCGTCACACTTTGGGTAATTATTTTTCCTACACGTAAGACAAGTCCGTCCCTTATACGACGCAACACAAACCATCGATCACATTTTCGTGTGGCTAGATATCACGCCGTACCAGTGTTGGACACTAGTTCATCGTGTGCAGAGTAGTTCCGAATTGACAAAGGAAACTAACTGTTTTACATTTCGGAGGCTCGGCTTTACTCATATTTACTTAATTTTTTCGATAAAGGATGTTTTATTACTTTGATAAGCAATTACATCCAGCCTCTGCATAATCAGGATGCACACAGCTGTTTCAACAGTCCAGAACGAGCATTAAAAGAAAAAAGGCGAAATACATATCGAGACGATAAACTATATAACGCCTAAGACAAGTGTGGAGCTTCAATCCGTAGACTATGCTGCCACCCATGTCGGGAAAAAGTATCCCTCGCCGTAGCCTCCAACCGTGTACAGACCTCCGTAAATAGGTCTTGGTTCTCCGCCCGCTGAAGAGGTAACCAGGAACGGAGAATACCTGTACATCTGTAGATGACCTGCAACAAGGAACAATTTTTATCGTTAAAAATCTTGTCATTTCTACATAGCCATAGCGCCCAGATAACTGCAAGCGCCCCCACCCTAAGAAGCAACTTAAACCTTGCATCAACACCATGAAGCCAATTGCCAAAGACATTTGCCACACTAGTCGGGGGATACAGGGTAGACGCTACTTGGATGACTGACCATATAGATTTCGCAAAACTACACTGGAAGAAAAGGTGTTTGATGGTTTCGTCGTGATGACAGAAAACACACCGTGTATTTCCGTGCCAATTCCGCTTAACAAGATTATCTTTAGTAAGAATAACTCCTCGACGAAGGTACCATCCAAAAATCTTGATTTTTAATGGTATCTTCATCTTCCAAATTTTCTTATTGTTATCAACTGGTAAATCAGAATGGAGGATTGCATTGTATAAAGATTTAACTGAGAAAGAACCATCTACATGAAGATTCCATCTAAATTCATCCGGTTCAGGGGATAATTGAATATCACCCAACCGTTGAACTAGAGTATTCCATGCTGTTAGCCTTTGTCCAAGTAAAACCCGTCTGAACGTCACATTCGGAGGTGAGGTAGCCATGACGGTAGCAATGGTATCACCTTTGCGACGAACAATACTATACAAAGCAGGATATTGTTCACTCAGGGAAGCATTGTCCAACCAAACATCTTCCCAGAAACGTATCTGTGCTCCATTCTTAATAGAAAAAGTACCATGACGAAAGAAAATGTTTTTCGTTGCCATGAGACCAGCCCAGAAGTGAGAGTAGGGTAAACCAAACAGCGTTTTCCTACCGCGAACATGCAATCCAAGCCAAGATGCAATCTAGAAGACGGTAGCAACGAGGGGATTATCGAGACTCACCCTTGAAGAGATTCCAAAGCCTACAAGATGAGGCTCTTGTTGCTGCGGTAGACGATCACTTGCCGCTTGCAAAAGCGCGTAGAAGATCTTGATCACGGCGCCACGAACGAGCAGCACCTCCGTACTCGGTCACACGTTCGGTTGTTGATGAAGACGACGTCCACCTCCCCGTTCCAGCGGGCAGCGGAAGTAGTAGCTCCTCTTGAATCCGACAGCACGACGGCGTGGTGTCGGTGGCGGTGAAGAAGTCCGGCGGAGCTTCGCTAAGCGTGCGGGACGTGGTGGAGGAGAGAGGCCGCTAGGGTTTGGGGAGAGGGGTGGCCGGCCACTAAAGGGGGCGGCCAAGGTGGTGGCTTTGGTGTGGCCGGCCCCCTCCCCTATGCCCCTCATTATATAGGTGGAAGCCCCAAGTGTTGGACTACAAGTCTCCGAATAAGACCCGAACCCAAAACCTTCCATATGGTGGGAAACCTTCCCAAGCTAGGACTCCCACTAGAGGTGGGAGTTCCACCTTCCATATGGGGGGGTGGCCGGCCCCCAAAGGGGAGTCCACTTGGGACTCCACCCCACTAGGGTTGGCCGGCCATGGAGGTGGAGTCCCATGTGGACTCCACCTTCCTAGGTGTGTTCTTCCGGACTTTTCTAGAACCTTCTAGAACCTTCCATAGAACCTTCCGAATCATTTTAATTCACATAAAATGACATCCTATATATGAATCTTATTCTCCGGACCATTCCGGAACTCCTCGTGATGTCCGGGATCTCATCCGGGACTCCGAACAAATATTCGAACTCCATTCCATATTCAAGTTCTACCATTTCAACATCCAACTTTAAGTGTGTCACCCTACGGTTCGCGAACTATGCGGACATGGTTGAGTACTCACTCCGACCAATAACCAATAGCGGGATCTGGAGATCCATAATGGCTCCCACATATTCAACGATGACTTTAGTGATCGAATGAACCATACACATACGATACCAATTCCCTTTGTCACGCGATATTTTACTTGTCCGAGGTTTGATCATCGGTATCACACTATACCTTGTTCAACCTCGTCTCCTGACAAGTACTCTTTACTCGTACCGTGGTATGTGGTCTCTTATGAACTTATTCATATGCTTGCAAGACATTAGACGACATTCCACCGAGAGGGCCCAGAGTATATCTATCCGTCATTGGGATGGACAAATCCCACTGTTGATCCATATGCCTCAACTCATACTTTCCGGATACTTAATCCCACCTTTATAACCACCCATTTACGCAGTGGCGTTTGATGTAATCAAAGTACCTTTCCGGTATAAGTGATTTATATGATCTCATGGTCATAAGGACTAGGTAACTATGCAATGAAAGCTTATAGCAAATAACTTAATGACGTGATCTTATGCTACGCTTAATTGGGTGTGTCCATTACATCATTCATATAATGATATAATCTTGTTATTAATAACATCCAATGTTCATGATTATGAAACTAATCATCTATTAATCAACAAGCTAGTTAAGAGGCTTACTAGGGACTCTTTGTTGTTTACATATCACACATGTATCAATGTTTCGGTTAATACAATTATAGCATGGTATATAAACATTTATCATAAACAAAAAGATATATAATAAACACTTCTATTATTGCCTCTTGGGCATATCTCCAACAGTCTCCCACTTGCACTAGAGTCAATAATCTAGATTACATTGTAAGGTACCTAACACCCATGGCATTCTGGTGTTGGTCATGCTTTGCCCTAGGGAGAGCTTTAGTCAACGGATCTGCTACATTCAGATCAGTGTGTACTTTGCAAATCTTTACTTCTCCATCTTCGATGTACTCGCGAATCGAATGATAACGCAGCTTGATATGCTTCAGCCTCTTGTGTGACCTTGGTTCTTGTGCATTGGCGATGGCACCCATGTTGTCACAGTAGATGACTAGTGGGTCCAATGCACTAGGAACCACACCGAGCTCTACAATGAACCTCTTCATCCATACCGCTTCTGATGAAGCCTCTGAAGCCGCTATGTACTCCGATTCTGTTGAGGATTTCGCCACCGTGCTTCGAGCTTGCCCAGCTTACTGCAGCACCATTCAATATAAACACGTACCCAGATGTGACTTAGAGTCATCAGGATCAGTGTTCCAACTTGCATCGGTGTAACTTGTTACAACGAGCTCTTGGTCACCTCCATAACAAAGAAACATATCCTTAGTTCTTTTCAAGTACTTTAGGATATTCTTGACCGCTGTCCAGTGTTCCATTCCTGGATCACTTTGATATCTGCTAGTTAAACTAACAACATGTGCTATATCCGGTCTAGTACATAGCATGGCATACATGATAGAGCCTATTGCCGAGGCATAGGGGATCTGACTCATCCTTTCTCTTTCTTCTGCCGTAGCCGGTCCTTGAGTCTTACTCAAGACCTTGCCTGGTAACATAGGTAAGAATCCTTTCTTACTCTCGTCCATTCTAAACTTCTTTAGAATCTTGTCCAGGTATGTACTCTGTGATAGCCCTATTAGACGTCTTGATCTATCTCTATAAATCTTGATGCCTAATATATATGATGCTTCACCAAGGTCTTTCATTGAAAAACTATTATTCAAATAACCTTTTACACTGCTTAATAGTTCTATATCATTCCCAATCAATAATATGTCATCTACATATAATATCAGGAATGCTACAGAGCTCCCACTCACTTTCTTGTAAATACAGGCCTCTCCATGACACTGTATAAACCCGAAGTCTTTGATCACCTTATCAAAGCGTCGGTTCCAACTTCTTGATGCTTGCTTCAGTCCATAAATTGAACGCTGAAGTTTGCATACTTTGTCAGCATTTTTAGGATCGACAAAACCTTTGGGTTGTACCATATACAACTCTTCCTCAATGTCTCCATTAAGGAACGCTGTTTTGACATCCATCTGCCAAATCTCATAATCGAAAAATGCAGCTATTGCTAACAAAATCCTCACAGATTTTAGCTTCGCTACAGGTGAGAAAGTCTCATCGTAGTCAACACCTTGAATTTGTCGGAAACCCTTTGCGACAAGTCGAGCTTTATAGACAGTAATATTACCATCAGCATCTGTTTTTCTCTTGAAGATCCATTTATTCTCGACAGCCTTTCGGCTATCAGGTAAGTCTACCAAAGTCCATACTTTGTTATCATACATGGATCCCATTTCGGATTTCATGGCTTCTTGCCATTTGTTGGAATCTGGGCTCATCATCGCTTCTTCATACGTCGCAGGGTCTTGATGGCGTGTAACTCACACGTTCGTTGGGAACCCCAAGAGGAAGGTATGATGCGCACAGTAGCAAGTTTTCCCTCAGAAAGAAACCAAGGTTTAATCGAACCAGGAGGAGCCAAGAAGCACGTTGAAGGTTGATGGTGGCGAAATGTGATGCGGCGCAACAACGGGGATTCCGGCGCCAACGTGGAATCTGCACAACAAAACCAAAGTACTTTGCCCCAACGAAACAGTGAGGTTGTCAATCTCACCGGCTTGCTGTAACAAAGGATTAAACGTATCGAGTGGAAGATGATTGTTTTCAAGAAAGCAGTAAAACACAATT
The DNA here is from genome assembly GCA_030979885.1 of Lolium multiflorum. NCBI lineage: Eukaryota > Viridiplantae > Streptophyta > Magnoliopsida > Poales > Poaceae > Lolium > Lolium multiflorum. Next base: position 154,737,787 of record CM061749.1, read on the forward strand.
GCAGTAGATTGTATGCTATGTAAAGAATAGGACCGGGGTCCACAGTTCACTAGAGGTGTCTCTCCCATAAGATAAAAGCATGTTGGGTGAACAAATTACAGTCGGGCAATTGACAAATAGAGAAAGGCATAACAATGCATATACATGATATGATAAATATAGTGAGATTTAATCCGGGCATTACGACAAAGTACATAGACCGCCATCCAACTGCATCTATGCCTAAAAAGTCCACCTTCAGGTTATCATCCGAACCCCATTCAGTATTAAGTTGCAAAGCAACAGACAATTGCATTAAGTATGGTGCGTAATGTAATCGACAACTACATCCTTAGACATAGAATCAATGTTTTATCCCTAGTGGCAACAGCACATCACAACCTTAGAACTTTCTGTCACTGTCCCAGGTGTCAATGAAGGCATGAACCCACTATCGAGCATAAATACTCCCTCTTGGAGTTAAGAGTACAAACTTGGCCAGAGCCTCTACTAATAACGGAGAGCATGCAAGATCATAAACAACACATAAACAATAGATTGATAATCACCATAACATAGTATTCTCTATCCATCGGATCCCGACAAACACAACATATAGTATTACAGATAGATGATCTTGATCATGTTAGGCAGCTCACAAGATCCAACAATGAAGCACAACAAGGAGAAGACGACCATCTAGCTACTGCTATGGACCCATGGTCCAGGGGTGGACTACTCACTCATCACTCCGGAGGCGATCATGGCGATGAAGAGTCCTCCGGGAGATGAATCCCCTCCCGGCAGGGTGCGGAGGCGATCTCCTGAATCCCCGAGATGGGATTCGGCGGCGGCGTCTGGAAGGTTTTCCGTATCGTGGCTCTCTGGGGTTTCGCGACGGAGGCTTTAAGTGGCGGAAGGGTAGGTCGGGGGGGAGCCCACACCATAGGGCGGCGCGGGCCCCCTCGGCCGCGCGGCCCTATGGTGGCGGCGCCTCGTCGCCCCACTTCGTTATCTCTTCGGTCTTCTGGAAGCTCCGTGCAAAAATAGGACCCTGGGCGAAGATTTCGTCCAATTCCGAGAATATTTCCTTACTAGGATTTCTGAAACCAAAAACAAAAACAAAACTGGCTCTTCGGCATCTTGTTAATAGGTTAGTTCCAGAAAATGCATAAATATGACATATAATGTGCATAAAACATGTAGGTATCATCAATAAAGTAGCATGGAACATAAGAAATTATCGATACGTTGGAGACGTATCAGCATCCCCAAGCTTAGTTCTGCTCGTCCCGAGCAGGTAAAACGATAACAAAGATAATTTCTGAAGTGACATGCCATTATAATCTTGATCATACTATTTGTAAACATATGTAATGAATGCAGCGATCAAAACAAAGGTAATGACATGAGTAAACAAGTGAATCATATGACAAAGACTTTTCATGAATAGTACTTCAAGACAAGCATCAATAAGTCTTGCATAAGAGTTAACTCATAAAGCAATAAATCAAAGTAAAGGTATTGAAGCAACACAAAGGAAGATTAAGTTTCAGCGGTTGCTTTCAACTTATAACATGTATATCTCATGGATATTGTCAACATAAAGTAATATAATAAGTGCAATATGCAAGTATGTAGGAATCAATGCACAGTTCACACAAGTGTTTGCTTCTTAAGGTGGAGGAAGATAGGTAAACTGACTCAACAATAAAAGTAAAAGAATGGTCCTTCAAAGAGGAAAGCATCGATTGCTGTATTTGTGCTAGAGCTTTTATTTTGAAAACATGAAACAATTTTGTCAACGGTAGTAATAAAGCATATGAGTTATGTAAATTATATCTTACAAGTTGCAAGCCTCATGCATAGTATACTAATAGTGCCCGCACCTCGTCCTACTTAGCTTGGACTACCGGATCTTTGCATGCCATGTTTCAACCAAGTGTCACAAAGGGGTACCTCCATGCCGCCTGTACAAAGGTCTAAGGAGAATGCTCGCATTTTGGATTTCTCGCTTTTGATTATTCTCAACTTAGACATCCATACCGGGACAACATGGACAACAGATAATGGACTCCTCTTAAATGCATAAGCATGTAGCAATGATTATTATTCTCATATGAGATTGAGGATATATGTCCAAAACTGAAACTTCAACCATGATTCATGGCTTTAGTTAGCGGCCCAATGTTCTTCTCTAACAATTTTGCATGCTCCAACCACTAAGGTGATAGATCCTTCAGACAAGACGGACATGCATAGCAACTCACATGATATTCAACAATAGTTGATGGCGTTCCCCAGAAGCATGGTTATCGCACAACAAGCAACTTAATAAAAGATAAAGTGCATAAGTACATATTCAATACTACGATAGTTTTTAAGGCTATTTTGTCCCATGAGCAATATATTGCAAAGGTGAATGATGGAATTTTAAAGGTAGCACTCAAGCAATTTACTTTGGAATGGCGGAGAAATACCATGTAGTAGGTAGATATGGTGGACACAAATGGCATAGTGGTTGGCTCAAGGATTTTGGATGCATGAGAAGTATTCCCTCTCGATACAAGGTTTAGGCTAGCAAGGTTATTTGAAGCAAACTCAAGGATGAACCGGTGCAGCAAAACTCACATAAAAGACATATTGTAAACATTATAAGACTCTACACCGTCTTCCTTGTTGTTCAAAACTCAATACTAGATATTATCTAGACCTTAGAGAGACCAAATATGCAAATCAGATTTTAGCAAGCTCTATGTATTTCTTCATTAATGGGTGCAAAGCATATGATGCAAGAGCTTAAACATGAGCACAACAATTGCCAAGTATCACATTATCCAAGACATTTTAGAATTACTACATGTAGCATTTTCCAATTCCAACCATATAACAATTTAACGAAGAAGAAACTTCGCCTTGAACATTATGAGTAAAGCCTAAGGACATATTTGTCCATATGCAACAGCGGAGCGTGTCTCTCTCCCACAAAGTGAATGCTAGGATCCATTTTATTCAAACAAAAACAAAAACAAAAACAAACCGACGCTCCAAGTAAAGAACATAAGATGTGATTGAATAAAAATATAGTTTCAGGGGAGGAACCTGATGATGTTGTCGATGAAGAAGGGGATGCCTTGGGCATCCCCAAGCTTAGACGCTTGAGTCTTCTTAAAATATGCAGGGGTGAACCACGGGCATCCCCAAGCTTAGAGCTTTCACTCCTCTTGATCATAGTATATCATTCTCCTCTCTTGACCCTTGAAAACTTCCTTCACACCAAACTTCAAGCAAACTCATTAGAGGGTTAGTGCACAATTAATAATTCACATGTTCAGAGGTGGCACAATCATTCTTTACACTTCTGGACATTGCATAAAGCTACTGGACATTAATGGATCAAAGAAATGAATCCAACATAGCAAAAGAGGCAATGCGAAATAAAAGGCAGAATCTGTCAAAAACAGAACAAACGAATTTAAAGCTGGCACCAGACTTGCTCAAATGGAAAAACTCAAAACTAATGAAAGTTGCGTACATATCTGAGGATCACGCTCGTAAATTGGCAGATTTTTTCGAATTTTCTACAGAGGCCTGTGCCCAGATTCGTGACAGACAGCAATGCTGTTTCTGCGCAGCGATCCCAAATATAACATCAACTTTGACATAGAAACTTTACTTGGCACAAAAACATGATAAGGAGAGGTTGCTACAGTAGTAAACAACTTCCAAGACTCAACAAAACAAAAAATTGCTGTAGTAAAAACATGGGTTGTCTCCCATAAGCGCTTTTCTTTAACGCCTTTCAGCTAGGCGCAGAAAGTGCAAATCAAGTATTATCAAGAGATGAAGCATCAACATCATAACTTGTTCTAATAATAGAATCAAAAGGCAACTTCATTCTCTTTCTAGGGAAGTGTTCCATACCTTTCTTGAGAGGAAATTGATATTTAATATTACCTTCCCTCATATCAATAACAGCACCAACGGTTCGAAGAAAAGGTCTTCCCAACACAATAGGACAAGATGCATTGCATTCAATATCCAAGACAACAAAATCAACGGGGACAAGGTTATTGTTAACCGTAATGCGCACATTATCAATCCTCCCCAAAGGTTTCTTTTTAACATTATCGGCAAGATTAACATCCAAATAACAATTCTTCAATGGTGGCAAGTCAAGCATATCATAAATCTTTTTAGGCATAACAGAAATACTTGCACCAAGATCACATAAAGCATTACATTCAAAGTCATTGAATTTCATTTTAATGATGGGCTCCCAACCATCTTCTAACTTTCTAGGAATAGAAGTTTCAAGTTTTAGTTTCTCTTCTCTAGCTTTTATGAGAGCATTTGTAATATGTTTTGTAAAGGCTAAATTTATAGCACTAGCATTAGGACTTTTAGCAAGTTTTTGTAAGAACTTTATAACTTCAGAGATGTGGCAATCATCAAAATCTAAATCATTATGAGCTACAGCAATGGGATCATTGTTCCCAAGGTTGGAAAAAATTTCAGCAGTTTTATCACAAGCAGTTTCAGCAGTTTTAGCAATTTCAGGCAGTTTTGTACGCTTTGCACTAGGAGTAGAAACATTGCCAACACCAATTATTTTACCATTGATAGTAGGAGGTGCAGCAACATGTGAAGAATTAGCATTACTAGTGGTGGTAATAGTCCAAACTTTAGCTACATTATTCTCTTTAGCTAGTTTTTCATTTTCTTCTCTATCCCACCTAGCACGCAGTTCAGCCATTAATCTTATATTCTCATTAATTCTAACTTGGATGGCATTTGCTGTAGTAGTAATCTTATTATCAATATCATTATTAGGCATAACTTTCAATTTTAAAATATTAACATCAGAGGCAAGTCTATCAACTCTAGAAGCAATAGTATCAATTTTATCAAGCTTTTCCTCAACAGATTTGTTAAAAGCAGTTTGTGTACTAATAAATTCTTTAAGCATAGTTTCAAGACCAGAGGGTACACTCCTATTATTGTTGTAAGAATTCCCATAAGAATTACCATAACCATTACCATTAGCAGAGGATATGGCCTATAGTTATTACCAGAGTTGTTCCTATAAGCATTGTTGTTGAAATTATTGTTTTTAATGAAATTCACATCAACATTTTCTTCTTGAGCAACCAATGAAGCTAAAGGAACATTATTTGGATCAACATTAGATCTACCATTCACAAGCATAGACATAATCGCATCAATCTTATCACTCAAGGAAGAGGTTTCTTCAACAGAATTTACCTTCTTACCTTGTGGAGCTCTTTCCGTGTGCCATTCAGAGTAATTTATCATCATATCATCAAGAAGTTTTGTAGCCGCCCCCAATGTGATGGACATAAAGGTACCTCCAGCAGCTGAATCCAATAAATTCCGCGAAGAAAAATTTAGTCCTGCATAGAAGGTTTGGATGATCATCCAAGTAGTCAGTCCATGGGTTGGGCAATTCTTTACCAAAGTTTTCATTCTCTCCCATGCTTGAGCAACATGTTCAGTATCTAATTGCTTAAAATTCATTATGCTACTTCTCAAAGATATAATTTTAGCGGGAGGATAATATCTACCAATAAAAGCATCCTTGCATTTAGTCCATGAATCAATACTATTCTTAGGCAAAGATAGCAACCAATCTTTAGCTCTTCCTCTTAATGAGAAAGGAAACACTTTCAATTTAATAATATCACCATCTACATCCTTATACTTTTGCATTTCACAAAGTTCAACAAAATTATTGAGATGGGCAGCAGCATCATCAGAACTAACACCAGAAAATTGATCTCTCATAACCAAGTTCAGTAAAGCAGGTTTAATTTCAAAGAATTCTGCTGTAGTAGCAGGTGGAGCAATAGGTGTGCATAGGAAATCATTATTATTTGCATTTGTGAAGTCACACAACTTAGTATTTTCAGGAGTATTCATTTTAGCAACGGTAAATAAAACAAACTAGATAAAGTAAATGCAAGTAACTAATTTTTTTGTGTTTTTGATATAGAGAGCAAGACAATAAATAAAGTAAAACTGATACGTCCCAAACGTATCTATAATTTCTTATGTTCCATGCTACTTTATTGATGATACCTACATGTTTTATACACATTATATGTCATTATTATGCGTTTTCCGGAACTAACCTATTGACGAGATGCCGAAAGGCCAGTTGCTGTTTTCTGCTGTTTTTGGTTTCAGAAATCCTAGTAAAGAAATATTTTCGGAATCGGACGAAATCAAGACCGAGGACCTTATAATTCCCGGAAGCTTCCAGAGCACCGGAGAAGGACGAGAGGGGAGCCAGGGGGGGCCCGGCCCGGGCGCCCCGTGGTGTGGGCACCCCGTGGCCCCCGACTCCGTCTCTTCGCCTATTTAGTCGTCCCTGACCTAAAAACACCGACAGAGAAGACGAGACCCGAAAACCTTCCAGAGCCGCCGCCATCGCGAAATCAAGATTCGGGGGACAGAAGTCTCGTTCGGCACCTGCCGGACGGGGAATTGCCCCGGAGTCATCTCCACCGCCGTCTCCACCGTCATCTTCACCGCCATCGCTGTCTCCATGATGAGGAGGGAGTAATTCACCCCCGGGGCTGAGGGCTCTACCGTAGCTATGTGGTTAATCTCTCTCTCTGTACTCCAATACAATGATCTCATGAGCTGCTTTACATGATTGAGATCCATATGATGAGCTTTGTATCGCTACTAGTTGTGTGCTACTCATGTGATGTTATTAAAGTAGTCTATTCCTCCTACTTGGTGTAAAGGTGATTAGTGTGTGCACCGTGTGGTTCTTGTCGTAGGCTATGATCACGATCTCTTGTAGATTGTGGAGTTAATTATCATTATGATAGTATTGATGTGATCTATTCCTCCTTCATAGTGTAATATGGACAGTGTGTGCACTATGTTAGTTCTTGGTTTATTTTGCAATGATCTATTATGCTCTAAGGTTATTTAAATATGAACATTGAATTGTGGAGCTTGTTAACTCCGGCATTGAGGGTTCGTGTAATCCTATGCAATGTGTTCATTATCAAACAAGAGTGTATGTAGCACATATGAGAAGAAGTATTTATTATGCGATCAATGTTGAGAGTGTCCACTAGTGAAAGTATGATCCCTAGGCCTTGTTTCCAATACTGCAAACACCGTTTACTTACTGTTCTGTTGCATGTTTACTCGCTGCCATATTTTATTCAGATTGCTATTACCACTCATATACATCCATATTACTTGTATTTCACTATCTCTTCGCCGAACTAGTACACCTATACATCTGACAAGTGTATTTGGTGTGTTGGGGACACAAGAGACTTCTTGCTTTGTGATTACAGGGTTGCATGAGAGGGATATCTTTGACCTCTTCCTCCCTTTCGATAAACCTTGGGTAATCCACTTAAGGGAAACTTGCTGCTGTTCTACAAACCTCTGCTCTTGGAGGCCCAACACTGTCTACAAGAATAGAAGCTCCCGTAGACATCAAGCACTTTTCTGGCGCCGTTGCCGGGGAGGAAAGGTAAAAGGCACTCATACTTCGGTTCCAGGTAACAGTACTTTTCTGGCGCCATTGTGTGTGTGCTCGAAGCTATTTCCTTTAGATCCTGCAATTGCATCTTTTTGTTTCTTGTTTTTATTTTCACTAGTTAGGCATAATGGAAAACAACAAAAAAATTGGTGAGCTTTTTAATCTTTTTCCTAATTTAGAATTGTTTGATGCGAAAATTAAAAAACCTATGGAACCTTATTTACATGATAGTAGCAATGTTATTAGTATGAATGCAATTACTGCTAATGCTATGAAGAAGTCTAAGCTTGGGGAAGCTAGTTTACATAAAAATAATCTTTTTTGCTCCTCCGCTTTGGAAGAAATATTTTGCTCTGATGATGCTTTATCTCCCATATGCGATAACTCTAATGATGCTTCTGATATTTTAAATCCACCTGCTGAAAGTATTCCGTATAAAATACCTATGAAAATTATTGAACGTGTTATGGATAACCGCTATGAAGGGGATGGAACTGTCCATCCTGGAGATCATTTACTGTTTTTGCATGAATTATGCGGGTTATTCAAGTGTGCAGGTATTTCAATGGATGAAGTTAGAAAGAAATTATTTGTTATGTCGCTATCTGGTGAAGCGGCGCATTGGTATAAACTATTGAAGGACGGGCGCTCTCTTGATTGGAAGGATATTGTGCCTCTATTTTATTCCAAGTTCTATCCTCCAAGTGAAATTCACAAAGATCGAAACCATATATATAATTTTTGGCCTCATGATGGAGAGAGTATTGCCCAAGCATGGGAGAGATTGAAGACTTTAATGCTCAAATGCCCCAATCATGAGCTTCCAGGTAATATCATCATTGATAATTTCTATGCAAGACTTTCTTTTCAAGATAAGACCTTGCTGGATACTACTTGTTCTGGATCATTCACGAGCAACAAAGAAGAGTTTAAAAGGGACCTTCTTGATCGGATTAAGGAGAACGCTGAAGATTGGAAGAACGACAAAGGTAAAGAGTCAGGTATAAATTATGATTATGAATGCATTGAAACTTTTATGGATACCGATAAATTTCGAAATATGAGTGCTACTTATGGTCTTGACTCTCAAGTTGCTGCAAATCTTTATAAAGCTTTTGCTTCTCACATTGAATTGCCTAGGAAGAATTTTGATAAGTATCATGAACCTTTTAAAGACGCTTGCATGAAGAATGAAATTGTTGTTAATGATTGCAATAAGCGTGCTCAAACTCCTAAGAATGCTATTTCCTATAAGCATGTTAATTTTTGTGGAATACATAGACCTTGTGGAATTAATCAAATAGAAGATGAATATTGTATCCATCACAGAAATGAAAAAACTAGAAAGTGGTCTAGAGCTCTAGATGATCTTGGAGAAAAAGTGTGTGCCCTCTATCCTTTTATTTGTGAAGTTTGCCATGAAGTGGGTCATTTTAATTTTCAATGCCCCTCCAATGATAATTTGAACCCAATGAGTGCTGCAAATTTGTATTGTGATGATGAAATTACTCCTAATCAGCATGATGAACTTACTTTATTTTTGGGGTGTGAAGAACTGTCGAGAAAAATCTCTTTGTTACATATGAGTGATCTTGATATTGATGATGTCCTGCATGGGTGTTTTTCTTATTGCATTGACAAAAGCCATACAAACACTTACATACAAAATATTTTAGAAGATGACACCTTGCCAAAATATGATAGGACCGCTGTGTGTTTTCAACTAATTAATGAAAAGGAGGGATCCTCCCAAGTTTCTTCTATTGTTTCTGAAAGTAAATCAGGTTATGCGGACAAGCCACCCTTCAAGCCTCTTCCTCCTAAAGAAGGGAACGAAGAAGAAGAAGAAGAAGAAGAAGAAGAAGAAGAAGAAGAAGAAGAAGAAAAAGGATAATAAAGAGAAAGAGGCAATGGCATATCCCCGCGTGTATGAGGTAACAATAGGTAACCGTAAGTATGTTGCGCCTAATGATTATTATGATAATGAATCTGAGTACGATGATCTTCCTATGCCCTGTACCCATGTTAGTGATCATGATTTGGATGAGCACATTACCTTTGATATTGGAAATCTCTTTGGTACTGATTATGAAAGTAATGATGATAGCATTATTCATGTCCCCTTAAACGATGATATTGAAAGCCCTAAGCTTGGGGATGTTGTGCTTGAAGATCCTATATTTGAGACCTCTACTTTTAGTGAAAATGATGATATTACATATTCTGGTTTAGATAATCGCTATAGAGATGGATATGACACATATTACAATTATCCTTATGAAACTTGTCATAGTTATGATGGGCTTGCCAAAAACCATTCCCTTAGTATGCAACTTGTTTACCATGTTCAAATTCTTGATAATGATCCTGCTCCAATTACTATTAATGAGAAGAGTTTTTCTTATGTCAAAAATAATGATACCTTTATGCATATGAACCATGATAAGAATGTTTTAAGTGATGGTTATATTGTGGATTTCATCAATGATGCTACTGAAAGTTATTATGAGAGAGGGAAACATGGTTATATTCATCTTAATAATATTAAGTTTCCCCTCTTTATGTTGAGAATCTTGAAATTGTGCTTGTGTTGTTTTTCTATGCTTGCCACTTTGTTCTTCATGAATCTATTTGTGTGCAAGATTCCTTTTCATAGGAAGAGGGTTAGGCTTAAATTTGCTTCATACTTGCTTTTTGATACTCTCTTTGCTGCGACTCTCATCCTTATGAAAGCATCATCATTGAAATTGCTAAGCCCATCTTAATGGCTATAAAGAAAGAACTTCTTGGGAGATAACCCATGTGTTTATTTTGCTACAGTACCTTTGTTTTATATTTGTGTCTTGGAAGTTGTTACTACTGTAGCAACCTCTCCTTATCTTATTTTTATTGCATTGTTGTGCCAAGTAAAGTCTTTGATAGAAAGGTTGATACTAGATTTGGATTACTGCGCAGAAACAGATTTCTTGCTGTCACGAATCTGGGCCTAATTCTCTGTAGGTAACTCAGAAAATTATGCCAATTTACGTGAGTGATCCTCAGATATGTACGCAACTTTCATTCAATTTGAGCATTTTCATCTGAGCAAGTCTGGTGCCATTTTAAAATTCGTCTTTACGGACTGTTCTGTTTTGACAGATTCTGCCTTTTATTTTGCATTGCCTCTTTTTCTGTGTTGGATGGATTTCTTTGTTCCATTAACTTTCAGAAGCTTTGTGCAATGTCCAGAAGTGTTAAGAATGTTTGTGTCACCTCTGAACATGTGAATTTTTGATTATGCACTAACCCTCTAATGAGTTTGCTTAAAGTTTGGTGTGAAGGAAGTTTTCAAGGGTCAAGAGAGGAGGATGATATACTACGATCAAGAAGAATGAAAAGTCTAAGCTTGGGGATGCCCCGGTGGTTCATCCCTGCATATTTCAAGAAGACTCAAGCATCTAAGCTTGGGGATGCCCAAGGCATCCCCTTCTTCATCGACAAAGTATCAGGTTCCTTCTCTTGAAACTATATTTTTATTCGGTCACATCTTATGTACTTTACTTGGAGCGTCTGTGTGTTTTTGTTTTTGTTTTTGTTTGAATAAATGATTGTTTGGGAGAGAGACACGCTCCGCTGGTTCGTATGAACACATGTGTTCTTAGCTTTTAATTTTCATGGCAAAGGTTGAAACTGCTTCGTTAATTGTTATATGATTGGAAACGGGAAATGCTACATGTAGTAATTGGTGTAATGTCTTGAATAATGTGATACTTGGCAATTGTTGTGCTCATATAGATCTTGTTTAAGCTCTTGCATCATGTACCTTGTACCCATTAATGAATAATTACATAGAGCTTGTTAAAATTTGGTTTGCATGATTGGTCTCTCTAAGTCTAGATATTTTCTGGTTGAGGTGTTTGAACAACAAGGAGACGATGTAAAGTCTTATAATGCTTACAATATGTTTATATGTGAGTCTTGCTGCACCATTTTATACTTGAGTTTGCTTCAAATAACCTTGCTAGCCTAAACCTTGTATAGAGAGGGAATACTTCTCATGCATCCAAATACTTGAGCCAATATTCATGCCATTTGTGTCCACCATACCTACCTACTACATGGTATTTCTCCGCCATTCCAAAGTAAATTGCTTGAGTGCTACTTTAAACAAATTCAAAAGTTATTACCTCTTATTTGTGTCAATGTTTTATAGCTCATGAGGAAGTATGTGGTGTTTATCTTTCAATCTTGTTAGGCAACTTTCACCAATGGACTAGTGGCTTCATCCGCTTATCTAATAATTTTGCAAAAAGAGCTGGCAATGGGATTCCCAGTCCCAAATTAATTAACAAAAATAGACACTCCTCCATGGTATGTGATTGTTGGACGGCACCCGAAGGATTCGGTTAGCCATGGCTTGAGAAAGCAAAGGTGGGGAGGAGTGTCATCATAATAAAACTAAAATAAAAAGGCACTCCTTCATGGTATGAGATTGTTGGCAGGCACCCGAGGATTCGGTTAGCCATGGTTTGTGAAAGAAAGGTTGGAAGGAGTGCCACCCAAAAATAAAAATAAAATGGGAGCCGCTCTTTGAAGGTTTGTCTGGCAAGGGGGTTAGAGTACCCGCTACCATTCGTTGACAACAACAAACACCTCTCAAAACTTTATTTTTATGCTCTCTTTATGTTTTCAAAATAAAAGCTCTAGCACAAATATAGCAATCGATGCTTTCCTCTTTGAAGGGCCATTCTTTTACTTTATTGTTGAGTCAGTTTACCTATTCTTTCTATCTTAGAAGCAAACACTTGTGTAAATTGTGTGCATTGATTCTTACATGTTTACCTATTGCACTTGTTATATTACTTTGTGTTGACAATTATCCATGAGATATACATGTTAAAGTTGAAAGCAACCGCTGAAACTTATATCTTCCTTTGTGTTGTTTCAAAGCTTTCTACTAAGAATTTATTGCTTATGAGTTAACTCTTATGCAAGACTTATTGATGCTTGTCTTGAAAGTATTATTCATGAAAAGTCTTTGTTATATGATTCATTTGTTTACTCATTATCTTCATCATTGCTTCGAATCTCTGCATTCATCTCATGTGCTTTACAATAGTATGATCAAGGTTATGATGGCATGTCACTTAAGAAATTATCATTGTTATCGTTTACCTACTCGAGGGCGAGTAGGAACTAAGCTTGGGGATGCTTGATACGTCCCAAACGTATCTATAATTTCTTATGTTCCATGCTACTTTATTGATGATACCTACATGTTTTATACACATTATATGTCATTATTATGCGTTTTCCGGAACTAACCTATTGACGAGATGCCGAAGGCCAGTTGCTGTTTTCTGCTGTTTTTGGTTTCAGAAATCCTAGTAAAGAAATATTTTCGGAATCGGACGAAATCAAGACCGAGGACCTTATAATTCCCGGAAGCTTCCAGAGCACCGGAGAAGGACGAGAGGGGAGCCAGGGGGCCCCACACCACACCCGGCGCGGCCGAGGGGGGCCCCCCTGTGTGGGCACCCCGTGGCCCCTCCGACTCCGTCTCTTCGCCTATTTAGTCGTCCCTGACCTAAAAACACCGACAGAGAAGACGAGACCCGAGAAAACCTTCCAGAGCCGCCGCCATCGCGAAATCAAGATTCGGGGGACAGAAGTCTCTGTTCCGGCACCCTGCCGGACGGGGAATTGCCCCCGGAGTCATCTCCACCGCCGTCTCCACCGTCATCTTCACCGCCATCGCTGTCTCCATGATGAGGAGGGAGTAATTCACCCCCGGGGCTGAGGGCTCTACCGTAGCTATGTGGTTAATCTCTCTCTCTGTACTCCAATACAATGATCTCATGAGCTGCTTTACATGATTGAGATCCATATGATGAGCTTTGTATCGCTACTAGTTGTGTGCTACTCATGTGATGTTATTAAAGTAGTCTATTCCTCCTACTTGGTGTAAAGGTGATTAGTGTGTGCACCGTGTGGTTCTTGTCGTAGGCTATGATCACGATCTCTTGTAGATTGTGGAGTTAATTATCATTATGATAGTATTGATGTGATCTATTCCTCCTTCATAGTGTAATATGGACAGCGTGTGCACTATGTTAGTTCTTGGTTTATTTTGCAATGATCTATTATGCTCTAAGGTTATTTAAATATGAACATTGAATTGTGGAGCTTGTTAACTCCGGCATTGAGGGTTCGTGTAATCCTACGCAATGTGTTCATTATCAAACAAGAGTGTATGTAGCACATATGAGAAGAAGTATTTATTATGCGATCAATGTTGAGAGTGTCCACTAGTGAAAGTATGATCCCTAGGCCTTGTTTCCAATACTGCAAACACCGTTTACTTACTGTTCTGTTGCATGTTTACTCGCTGCCATATTTTATTCAGATTGCTATTACCACTCATATACATCCATATTACTTGTATTTCACTATCTCTTCGCCGAACTAGTACACCTATACATCTGACAAGTGTATTTGGTGTGTTGGGGACACAAGAGACTTCTTGCTTTGTGATTACAGGGTTGCATGAGAGGGATATCTTTGACCTCTTCCTCCCTGAGTTCGATAAACCTTGGGTAATCCACTTAAGGGAAACTTGCTGCTGTTCTACAAACCTCTGCTCTTGGAGGCCCAACACTGTCTACAAGAATAGAAGCTCCCGTAGAGTAAAACTAGCAACTAATTTTTTTGTGTTTTGTTTAGGTGCAGCAAACAAAGTAGTAAATAAAATAAAGCAAGACAAAAACAAAGTAAAGAGATTGAGAAGTGGAGACTCCCCTTGCAGCGTGTCTTGATCTCCCCAACGGCGCCAGAAAAAGAGCTTGATGGCGTGTAACTCACACGTTCGTTGGGAACCCCAAGAGGAAGGTATGATGCGCACGGTAGCAAGTTTTCCCTCAGAAAGAAACCAAGGTTTAATCGAACCAGGAGGAGCCAAGAAGCACGTTGAAGGTTGATGGTGGCGAAATGTGATGCGGCGCAACAACAGGGATTCCGGCGCCAACGTGGAATCTGCACAACAAAACCAAAGTACTTTGCCCCAACGAAACAGTGAGGTTGTCAATCTCACCGGCTTGCTGTAACAAAGGATTAAACGTATCGAGTGGAAGATGATTGTTTTCAAGAAAACAGTAAAACACAATTGCAGTAGATTGTATGCTATGTAAAGAATAGGACCGGGGTCCACAGTTCACTAGAGGTGTCTCTCCCATAAGATAAAAGCATGTTGGGTGAACAAATTACAGTCGGGCAATTGACAAATAGAGAAAGGCATAACAATGCATATACATGATATGATAAATATAGTGAGATTTAATCCGGGCATTACGACAAAGTACATAGACCGCCATCCAACTGCATCTATGCCTAAAAAGTCCACCTTCAGGTTATCATCCGAACCCCATTCAGTATTAAGTTGCAAAGCAACAGACAATTGCATTAAGTATGGTGCGTAATGTAATCGACAACTACATCCTTAGACATAGAATCAATGTTTTATCCCTAGTGGCAACAGCACATCACAACCTTAGAACTTTCTGTCACTGTCCCAGGTGTCAATGAAGGCATGAACCCACTATCGAGCATAAATACTCCCTCTTGGAGTTAAGAGTACAAACTTGGCCAGAGCCTCTACTAATAACGGAGAGCATGCAAGATCATAAACAACACATAAACAATAGATTGATAATCACCATAACATAGTATTCTCTATCCATCGGATCCCGACAAACACAACATATAGTATTACGATAGATGATCTTGATCATGTTAGGCAGCTCACAAGATCCAACAATGAAGCACAACAAGGAGAAGACGACCATCTAGCTACGCTATGGACCCATGGTCCAGGGGTGGACTACTCACTCATCACTCCGGAGGCGATCATGGCGATGAAGAGTCCTCCGGGAGATGAATCCCCTCTCCGGCAGGTGCCGGAGGCGATCTCCTGAATCCCCGAGATGGGATTCGCGGCGGCGGCGTCTCTGGAAGGTTTTCCGTATCGTGGCTCTCGGTCTTGGGGTTTCGCGACGGAGGCTTTATGTAGGCGGAAGGGTAGGTCGGGGGGCGACGAGGGGCCCACACCATAGGGCGGCGTGGGCCCCCCGCGCGGCCCTATGGTGGCGGCGCCTCGTCGCCCACTTCGTTATCTCTTCGGTCTTGGAAGCTCCGTGCAAAAATAGGACCCTGGGCGAAGATTTCGTCCAATTCCGAGAATATTTCCTTACTAGGATTTCTGAAACCAAAAACAGACACAACTGGCTCTTCGGCATCTTGTTAATAGGTTAGTTCCAGAAAATGCATAAATATGACATATAATGTGCATAAAACATGTAGGTATCATCAATAAAGTAGCATGGAACATAAGAAATTATCGATACGTTGGAGACGGATCAGGTCTTCATCATTGTTATCCACAATCATGACATTTAGACAAGGATCATACCAATCAGGAGTGGCATGTTCCCTTGTCGATCTGCGAGGTTCAGTAGCTATCTCATTTGAAGTTTCATGATCATTATCATTAGCTTCCTCTGTTGCCGGTGTAGGCGGCACAGGAACATCTTCCGGTACTGCGCTACTCTGATCAACGAGTAGAGATTCTTCAATCTCATCGAGTTCTACTTTTCTTCCAGTCACTTCTTTAGTGAGAAATTCTTTCTCAAGAAAGGTTCCGTTCTTAGCAACAAAGATCTTGCCTTCGGATCTGTGATAGAAAGTGTACCCTATAGTTTCCTTAGGGTATCCTATGAAGACGCATTTCTCCGCTTTGGGTTCTAGCTTGTCCGGTTGTAACTTTTTTACATAGGCTTCGCAACCCCAAACTTTAAGGAACGACAACTTAGGTTTCTTATTAAACCATAATTCATACGGTGTCGTTTCAACGGATTTTGATGGTGCTCTATTTAAAGTGAATGCGGCTGTCTCTAATGCATAACTCCAAAATGATAACGGCAAATCAGTAAGAGACATCATAGATCGAACCATATCTAAGAGAGTTCGATTACGACGTTCGGACACACCGTTTCGTTGTGGTGTTCCCGGCGGTGTCAATTGTGAAAGTATTCCGCATTTCTTTAAATGCATGCCAAACTCATAACTCAGATATTCACCTCCGCGATCAGATCGTAGAAATTTAATCTTCTTGTTACGTTGATTTTCTACTTCACTTTGGAATTCCTTAAACTTCTCGAAAGTTTCGGATTTATGTTTCATTAAATAGATATACCCATATCTACTTAAATCATCTGTGAAGGTTAGAACATAACGATAACCACCGCGCGATGCTACACTCATTGGTCCGCACACATCTGTATGTATGATTTCCAATAAGTCAGTAGCTCGCTCCATCATACCCGAGAATGGAGTCTTAGTCATTTTTCCCATCAGACATGCTTCGCATCTATCAAGTGACTCAAAGTCAAGTGATTCAAGTAATCCATCGGTATGGAGTTTCTTCATGCGTTTCACTCCAATATGACCAAGACGACAGTGCCACATATAAGTAGAATTATCACTTAATTTAATTCGCTTAGCATCAATGTTATGTATATGTGTATCGCTACTATCGAGATCTAACAGAAATAAGCCATTCTTTTCAGGTGCTCGACCATAAAAGATATTATTCATAAAAATAGAACAACCATTATTCTTAGACTTGAATGAATAACCGTCTTGCATTAAACAAGATCCAGATATAATGTTCATGCTCAACGCGGGTACAAAATAGCAATTATTTAGGCTTAAAACTAATCCCGAAGGTAGATGTAGAGGAAGTGTGCCGACAGCGATCACATCGACTTTGGATCCATTTCCAACGCGCATCGTCACTTCATCCTTCAGTAGTCTTCGTTTATTCTTTAGTTCCTGTTTCGAGTTACAAATATGAGCAACCGAACCAGTATCAAATACCCAGGTACTAGTACGAGAACCAGTGAGATAAACATCTATAACATGTATATCAGATATACCTTCTTTCTTCTTCTTGACAAGGCCGCTCTTCAGATCCGCCAAATACTTGGAGCAATTACGCTTCCAGTGTCCCTTCTCCTTGCAGTAATAGCACTCAGCATCAGGCTTAGGGCCAGACTTAGGTTTCACAGGAGGCGTGGCAGCTTTCTTGCCACTCTTCTTGTTCTTGCCTTTAGACTTGCCCTGTTTCTTGAAGCTGGTGGTCTTGTTGACCATCAACACTTGGTGCTCTTTCTTAATTTCAATCTCAGCAGATTTTAGCATGGCGAAGAGTTCAGGTAACTCTTTGTTCATGTTCTGCATATTGTAATTCATCACAAAGTTCTTATAACTAGGTGGCAGTGATTGAAGGACACGATTAATCCCCAGTCTGTTAGGAATCACTATTCACTGAGTTTCTTCGCATGCCCGGTCATGGCGAGCATGTGCTCACTAACGGAGCTGCCTTCTTCCATCATGCAGCTGAAGAAGTGTTTCGATGCTTCATAGCATTCCACGGCCGCATGAGTCTCAAAGATAGTCTTTAACTCATTGATTAACTCATGTGGATCGTGGTGCTCAAAACGTTTTTGAAGATCGGCTTCCAGACTGCACAGGATGGCACACTGAACTTGAGAGTACCGAGTTTTCCGAGTCGCGTAAACATTCTTTACTTCATCGGTTTCAGTTTCTGCAGGAGGGTCACCTAGCGGTGCATCAAGCACATATTGCAGGTTTCCACCATTGAGGAAGATCCTCACATGACGGAACCAGTCGGTGAAGTTGCTACCATTGCTCTTAAGCTTTTCTTTCTCTAGGAACTGGTTAAAATTGATTGAGGACGCCATATCTACAACATATTTGCAATAGTTTAGACTAATGTTTATGACAAATTGAGTTCAAATTTTAATTTAACAAAATTAAAACCTAGGTGAACTCCCACTCAAAACAATATCCCTCGCATTGTCTTAGTGATCACACGAACCAAATCCATCACACCTATGCCCGATCATCACGAGACAAGATGTAATTTCAAAGGCGAACACTCAAAGTGTTCATCATATCAATCATATGATTCATGCTCTACCTTTCGGTATCATGTGTTCCGAGACCATGTCTGTACATGCTAGGCTCGTCAAGGCCACTTTAGTATCCGCATGTGCAAAACTGACTTGCACCCGTTGTATGCACTTGTTGATTCTATCACATCCGATCATCACGAGATGCTTCGAAACGACAAGTCTTGGCAACGGTGCTACTAAGGATGAACACTTTATTATCTTAAATTTTAGTGAGAGGGATCATCTTATAATGCTACCGTCGCGATCTAAGCAAAATAAGATGCATAAAAGGATTAACATCACATGCAGTTCATATGTGATATGATATGGCCCTTTTGTCTTTGCGCCTTTGATCTTCATCTCCAAAGCACGGACATGATCTCCATCATCGTCGGCGTAGCGTCAAGGTCAATGGCGCCGTCTTCATGATTGTTCTCCATGTAGCAACTATTACAACTACTTTGAAATACTACTCAACATGAAATTTAAAGACAACCATAAGGCTCCTGCCGGTTGCCACAATACATAATGATCATCTCATACATATTCATCATCACATTATGGCCATATCACATCACCAAACCCTGCAAAAACAAGTTAGACGTTCTCTAATTTGGTTTGCATATTTTACGTGGTTTAGGGTTTTCGGGTGAGATCTAATCTACCTACGAACATGAACCACAACGGTGATACTAGTGTTGTCAATAGAAGAGTAAATTGAATCTTCACTATAGTAGGAGAGACAGACACCCGCAAAGCCACTTATGCAATACAAGTTGCATGTCAAGCGTGGAGCAAATCTCATGAACGCGGTCATGTAAAGTTAGCCCGAGCCGCTTCATCCCACTATTCCACAAAGATGCAAAGTACTCAAGCTAAAGATAACATAAGCATCAACGCCCACAAAACCATTGTGTTCTACTCGTGCAACCATCTATGCATAGACACGGCTCTGATACCACTGTAGGATAACGTAGCATAGAAAACAAAAATTTCCTACCGCGAACACGCAATCCAAGCCAAGATGCAATCTAGAAGACGGTAGCAACGAGGGGATTATCGAGACTCACCCTTGAAGAGATTCCAAAGCCTACAAGATTAGGCTCTTGTTGCTGCGGTAGACGATCACTTGCCGCTTGCAAAAGCGCGTAGAAGATCTTGATCACGGCGCCACGAACGGGCAGCACCTCCGTACTCGGTCACACGTTCGGTTGTTGATGAAGACGACGTCCACCTCCCCGTTCCAGCGGGCAGCGGAAGTAGTAGCTCCTCTTGAATCCGACAGCACGACGGCGTGGTGTCGGTGGCGGTGAAGAAGTCCGGCGGAGCTTCGCTAAGCGTGCGGGACGTGGTGGAGGAGAGAGGCGCTAGGGTTTGGGGAGAGGGGGTGGCCGGCCACTAAAGGGGGCAGCCAAGGTGGTGGCTTTGGTGTGGCCGGCCCCCTCCCCTATGCCCCTCATTATATAGGTGGAAGCCCCAAGTGTTGGACTACAAGTCTCCGAATAAGACCCGAACCCAAAACCTTCCATATGGTGGGAAACCTTCCCAAGCTAGGACTCCCACTAGAGGTGGGAGTTCCACCTTCCATATGGGGGGGTGGCCGGCCCCAAGGGGGAGTCCACTTGGGACTCCACCCCACAAGGGTTGGCCGGCCATGGAGGTGGAGTCCCATGTGGAGTCCACCTTCCTAGGTGTGTTCTTCCGGACTTTTCTAGAACCTTCTAGAACCTTCCATAGAACCTTCCGAATCATTTTAATTCACATAAAATGACATCCTATATATGAATCTTATTCTCCGGACCATTCCGGAACTCCTCGTGATGTCCGGGATCTTATCCGGGACTCCGAACAAATATTCGAACTCCATTCCATATTCAAGTTCTACCATTTCAACATCCAACTTTAAGTGTGTCACCCTACGGTTCGCGAACTATGCGGACATGGTTGAGTACTCACTCCGACCAATAACCAATAGCGGGATCTGGAGATCCATAATGGCTCCCACATATTCAACGATGACTTTAGTGACCGAATGAACCATACACATACGATACCAATTCCCTTTGTCACGCGATATTTTACTTGTCCGAGGTTTGATCATCGGTATCACACTATACCTTGTTCAACCTCGTCTCTGATAAGTACTCTTTACTCGTACCGTGGTATGTGGTCTCTTATGAACTTATTCATATGCTTGCAAGACATTAGACGACATTCCACCGAGAGGACCCAGAGTATATCTATCCGTCATTGGGATGGAAAAATCCCACTGTTGATCCATATGCCTCAACTCATACTTTCCGGATACTTAATCCCACCTTTATAACCACCCATTTACGCAGTGGCGTTTGATGTAATCAAAGTACCTTTCCGGTATAAGTGATTTATATGATCTCATGGTCATAAGGACTAGGTAACTATGCAATGAAAGCTTATAGCAAATAACTTAATGACGTGATCTTATGCTACGCTTAATTGGGTGTGTCCATTACATCATTCATATAATGATATAATCTTGTTATTAATAACATCCAATGTTCATGATTATGAAACTAATCATCTATTAATCAACAAGCTAGTTAAGAGGCTTACTAGGGACTCTTTGTTGTTTACATATCACACATGTATCAATGTTTCGGTTAATACAATTATAGCATGGTATATAAACATTTATCATAAACAAAAAGATATACAATAACCACTTTTATTATTGCCTCTTGGGCATATCTCCAACAGAGAGTCCCCGGGTTTTCAAACCACTTGGGAGAGCGTCTTCGAGCCAATATACTTTCTCCGGAGAATAGTTTGCCAAGTCCCGTTCTCGGTAAGAAGCTTAAAAAGCCATTTACCTAGCAGAGCAGAATTCTTAACCTCCAGGTCATGAATTCCAAGTCCGCCCTGATCTTTGGGACTACACACTATACTCCATTTAACCAATCGATATTTCTTTTTCTCGCTGTCCCCTTGCCAAAAGAATCTGGATCGATAATAATCGAGTTTATGCAGAATTCCTTTGGGCAGAAGGAAGAATGATAACATATACAGTACCATATTTGTTAGTACCGAGTTAATGAGTACCAGTCTTCCTCCTATGGACAGCAATTTGCCTTTCCAACTACTAAGGCGTTTCTGTAATCTTTCTTCCACAATCTTCCATTCAGCAATGGTAAGTCTCCGATAGTGAATCGGGATACCCAAATACCGAATAGGGAAATGGCCTTGCCCGCAACCAAACAACTCTGTATACTGAGTCATATCGTTTTGGGCATCGCCGAAACAGAACAATTCACTCTTATGGAAGTTAATTTTCAATCCCGACAATTGCTCGAATGCTGCTAAAATTAATTTGAGATTACGAGCTTTTTCGAGATTATGATCCATAAAAAGAATTGTGTCGTCGGCATATTGAAGGATAGATAAACCCCCATCAACCAAATGTGGGATCACACCTTCAATTTGACCATCAGACTTGGCACGCTCTATGAGTATTGCCAGCATATCTGCTACAATGTTGAATAACATTGGTGATAGCGGATCGCCTTGGCGTAACCCCTTTCGTGTCTGGAAATAGTGGCCGGTGTCGTCATTGACCCTAATTGCCACGCTACCTCCATACACAAAATCGTAAATTAGAGCACGCCACTCAGGAGAAAAACCTTTCATCCTCAGTGTCTGTTGTAGGAAAGACCATTTGACCTTATCATAAGCCTTTTCGAAATCCAATTTTAAAATGACCCCATTAAGTTTCTTGGAATGCATCTCATGTACCGTCTCATGCAGAACTGCCACTCCATCAAGGATATTCCTTCCTTGCATGAAAGCAGTCTGAGAAGGTTGTACAACATGATCTGCGACCGTATTCAGTCTAATGGTGGCCACTTTCGTGAAAATTTTGAAACTGACGTTTAAGAGGCAAATAGGTCTATATTGTTGAATCCTTTCTGCCTCATTAACCTTCGGTAACAAAATTACTTCACCAAAATTTAGACGAAATAGTTCTAGTTGTCCTGTGTGAAGGTCACTGAACAAATCTAGAAGATCCAATTTGATAGTATCCCAGAACGTTTGATAAAACTCCGCTGGGAAACCATCTGGACCCGGTGCTTTATTGCACTCCATTTGAAAAATTGCTTTCTTAACCTCATCCTCAGAATAAGGCGCAGTTAAGAGGCCATTTTCCTCCGGAGAAACTTGGGTTATATCGTCCGTGCGGTCCTCATTAAGGGAGAAAGAACTTTCCTCCGGAGGCCCAAACATATTTACTTAATTAAAAATAGCTTTAACGTTTTCTCAATTCAAGTGTGCCTTACCTACGAAAAACAAACATGCAAAGTATAATTTACAATTTTACAGTCAGATATTTGCGTCACACTTTGGGTAATTATTTTTCTAGGAGATGCATGACCATAGTGCTAAAATAATCTACCTCTCCCATGTGCGGGATGATGAATAGTAATTGTAGTTGGAAATTTGAAATTTTATTTTGCACATGCCTAGTTCAGTAGGATTTAATTCCAAATCATATGCATAATTTTTTATTTTATAAATGTTTGAAAAATCATACAATCATGGTGTAACACTCCAGCCACAATTGGGCAAACAATAGTCACTCTTGATAGGAGGTCGCATTTTGGCTCATAGGCGCATATGCACCTATTATAAGAAACTAATTAAAAAGAAATTTAAAAATGTTTAAAAGTTCTGAAATAAATTTTAGGTGTACATCATAATATTCTATGTTCGTACACAAGTTTTCGTGGGAAAACAATATTTTATGTGACATGTATAAAAAAGATAAGAAATGTCATATACGTAGTCGTGTTGGAGCATCAAAATTTATCTTTTTTACACGAGACATACAAAATTTTATTTTTTCCCGAAAACTTGTGTGCGAACATAGAATGTCTATATATACATGAAACAAATTATTTTAGAATTTTTTGACACTTTAAAATATTTTGGAATTATTCCAACCGAAAACTTGAAGGGTTGATAAAATACTCATAATAACATGTTGCATCGTATGTTTCGAAGGCTCATCTCCACATAAGCTCTCGGATAAGGTTGATTCTCCTCACGCCATTAGAAAAGTTTTGTAATTATTTTTTTGGAATGGGTTACATAAAAATGAATAAGAAAACAGTAAGTATAATATTGAAAAATAATAACAAAGAAATATGGGCTCAAACCTTGGGAGTACTTGGGCTGGCCACATAGGCCTCGCATCCCACATGTAGGCCTAGTGACTAGGGCTGGGAGGTGATATACACCGATCTGGTCGGTACCAAAACAGTTGCCGCTCACCCCCCACCTTCTTCCGCTAGTTCGTGGGCTTGGCCCAATACGATTTGCGAAACGTTTTTTCACCTGTTTTCTCGTTCGTCTGTTTCGAACCGTTTTTCTTTTTCGTTTCATTTTGTTTTCTGTTATTTGTTCTCTTTAAAAGAATTTTTAAAATCTGAATATTTGTCAAAATTAAAAAATCAAACTAAAAGAAATCACTTTTTAAAAATCTGAACATTTTTCAGATTTAAACATTTTAAAATTTGAACAAAAATGTATTTTTTCTATGAACAATTTCCGTATTTGAACATTTCTGAATTTGAAAAAAAATTATATTTGAACAATTTTTTAATCTGAACGATTTTCATATTAGAACAGTTTTCAATTTTAAACAAATTTCATATTTGAACGGTTTTCAAATTTAAACGGTTTTCGAATTTGAACAATTTTGAATTTAAACTTTTTCTCAATTTAAACAATTTTTAAAAATTCAAATTTCCAAATCTGAAAAAATATAAACAAAATCGAAAACAAAATACAGAAAAAAGAAACAGAAAAAAAACCAGAAAAGAAAAAAAAGGAAAAACAAACTGCTACAGGCTAAACAGCCACAAATGGGCCTGGCCCATACCCGACCAGGGGTGTGCGGTGGCCGGTAGCCACCGACCTGGTTCGATGTGTAGGTTTTGCCACTAGGGCTGGGATGGATACTCCAACCAGCCAACAAGGCCCAGTGAACACGTCTTTTTTTTTTTTGAGAATTGGCCCAGTGAACACGTTGAGGTGGCGGTTTTCATCGTATAGATGTCGTCACTCGTCACGCATGTTCGACATTCTGTGACAAAAATTCCGTGTCAACAATCATCGGCTATATTCTAAAATTCTTAATAATCAAGTTCAATAGCACAATACAGGCATGTGTCAAATCAGCACGGGCTGCTCTCCTGAATTGCCGACTAGAAAAATCTACATCAAATTAATTAATCACGTACAAAAGTCTTCTAAGCTTCTAGCTAGATACATAATACACGTATATACGATTATTGTACGTTGGCCCGCATGCTTGCCAGTTGCAATTGAATAGGCTGCAACCTACGTGTCATGATCGATACATGTCAAATTCATTTGTCTCTCTTTCTTGAACTGCATTAGTCTATTGGTGTAATGGAACGCATCTCTTGCTTGACCATTCTCGTTAGGGAATCGATGGATCGGCCTACCGGGGCATGCTTATGAATCTTATTGATTAATAAGTTGTTAAAGTAGATATTCCTTTGCTCTAGCATACTTTTCATGGACCCGATGAGATGATGGCTGACGAGGCACGTATGTGGAACGGGAGACACTTGGTAATAACATGATTGGTTAATTAGGCTTCTTCATTAAATAAAATTATTATCTGCATCCAGGAATACCTAGTCTTAGAATCTGGACCTATCAGTCCAATCTTCTTTAGAGATATACAGTACATGAGATAAATATAGATTATACCTAACACTTAATAATTCCAAATTTTCAATACTAACAAAAACAAAAACAAAAAAATCGCTGGAAAACTGAATCTACAAGGAAATAGCTATACTGGCACCATCTTGAGCTACAAAATCTCCCCACGATCTCTTGCTATACGCCAAAATATATCTTTGCACTTTGATACTCCGTACATGGAAGCTATCTTTGCACATTGATACTCCGTACATGGAAGCAGCGCAAGATCCCTAATCAAATAAGTGCCTTGGCACTCCACCTATCATAGTTAGCTCCATGCCTCTATCAACCACATTCGGTTTCGGAGCCGCATCGAAAGGCAATTGGTGTAAATTACCTTTTTTCCACACCATCCCAAAAATAGGGTCAAGTTCCACTATCAGAGAGATAATGGAACAACAAAGTAAGCTTATACATCCGAAAGCAAATAAATTAACCAGAATTGGTTTGCACAACCTAGTGCTAATCTTTACGAGGGATAAACGCTAAAGATAAGTGACAAAGAGTCTTTAGAGCTGATCTACGGCCACCCTAAAGGCCAAACTACACAACTTTCCAACATCGAAAAAGCCAACCATATGGACACCAAGGCTCGATTTAGGTCCCTCCACTCCTAAACTCTTCGATCTTCTCTCCACCAACATTTGGGAATCATCTCAACACCACTAAGCATCTCTTCCTTTCATTCTTGGGATCCTTGATGAAGCAGCCTCCCCTAGTGGTTGGGGTCGCAGTGGCGCACCCTAACGACCGGAGTTTGATTCCTGTCAGGTACGAATTTCGGAATTGTCACGCCAAGTCCCGCTTCTACTATATCAAAAAAGTGTCTAGTTCCTCCTAGACACGGTTTCAATTTTTTTTTACATGCATCAGTGTACCGTGCGCAACAAACAACAAGGTGTATAAAAGGGATTAACATCACATGGAGTTCATAATTTCAGTGACATTGTACGACCCTTCACGTTAAGGAACTCCTTTGTCAACTTCTTTTGGCGTTGAACTTCTTCTCCGTTTGCCATCGTAGAGTCGAAGTCCATCGCTACTTGATTGTCACCGCCACTTCCTTGCGTCTATTACTATCGGTAACTCATACTCGTCGTTCCTAGATGAAATAAAAATTTATTGGGAGTTCAATATAAACTAACAAAAACTCGTATTATATTTAAAAACAGAGATTGTAGAAAATAGCAACAAAATAAGCGAAAGTAGAAAAATATTGAAAATGCCAAATAAATATTGTTGGGCGGTTGAGCGTCTGCCCCCATCAGGACAGACAAATTGTTTGGGCATCTTAAAGCAACCTCCTTTTGTGGGGTGCAGGACACCTTTTTAGACTTTTAAGTCTTCATGACACACGTAACAAACTATCTATAGTATCTTGCTAACTTAATGCTTAGAACGAGCAACCTGCCTTCCAGAGCTCTAGTTTATGAGCCAACTATATTTTCCAAAGTTCTAACATGACATGTGAACGTGCAAAGTCACAAAAAAAGAGGACATGTAAAGTACTAAACGTGCACGCGCATTGCACCGTGTGTCAAATCAACATCGATAAACAAATAATTCATCATTCCGACTGAATTTCAATTCGTTAGCTTAGCACCTCGGAGCTAGCGAGAGAGGAAAACGTACATGTGACGAATATTGAGGCGAATCTAGCGTGCGCACATCCAGCACGCGTTGTTGATCAGCGTGTGGACCAACTAAAATGGGCCGATCGACCTACGCAACGAGTCTCACGAGTGGCGACCGAGACCGCGCACACAGCCCGGGTGCCGCATCCGCAAGGACACCACGACCTTAGATTGCTGCATCCTTTTCCTTTGTCCTTTGTCCTGACTCCTGACTCCTCCAGAAGTTTCTGTTTGCATCGTTTCCTTTGTCCTATAGGAGCACCGTGATTTATTATTTTTGTCGGAATACAGCAAAATCCCTATTTCATGCGAGAACAAGCAAATGTGTTTGGTGAAAAGCCTCTGATTTATCCTGGCCAGAAGCTGCAATCCAAGTTGGAACAGGATCTTTTCTCCGCCTCGCGTCGGCTTATGCATGGGAAGAGGACGACCTGCCGGAACATCCGTGTTACACGACCAAAGAATTATCACAAGAGTTATCTTTTTCTGACTTTTCGATCTTCAGCATCTTCAAGTCTTCTCATCACCACTAAGCATCTCTTCTTTTCATTCTCCTTGATGCAGCTAGCGTACACTGCACGTCCAACAAAGCTGCATAAAAGGGGTTACCATCACATGTGTAATTCATAATATTAGTGACATAGTATAGCCTTTCTCGTCGACAAACTTTTTTCATCAACTTCTTTTGTCCTTGAACTCCTTCTCTGTGCATGGTGGTAGCGTCAAGGTCCATTGCCGCTTGATTGTCAGCACCACTTCTTTGTAAATTATTACTATTGCTAACTCATAGCTAATAAAATAATTGCAACATGGCTTTTTAGTTGATACGCAGGTCAATATACAATAATTAATGAAAACCATCTCACAGCCTGCCAATTTCCGCGCATGCCATGATTTTTTTTTTACTACAGCACATGCATCTCATACAATATTATTGAATAAATTAAATTGGCTATACTACGATCACTCCTGAAAAAAGAGTCGCACGCTTCTATCGATCTTGTTATGATATGTGGCTCTATTGCTTCGTTGCAAACCGTTGCTACCCACAATATTGCCATCGAGAAGGTTTTGTTTGTTGTTATTTTACCATCGGGGTGTATTAAATATGATACTCGGAAATCTCATACCCTGCAGTAAACTTCGTCATATATGTGTGACCCCATGTAGCGATCGAAATGCACAAGACCTCAAGTGTGATATTTAACCTTTGTCAACTAAATTGGGAGAAACCGGCATCTTCAAAGTTGCTTTCACGCACAAGTGCACTCGTAGCAAACAAGACTCAATACGAAGAACGTGATGCTATACATAATTATGTTTATGTGTTCAAAGCTACCTCATCTCTTCCTGAATATAAAGCTTTTTGGGAGATCACTGTTAAAACTCTCAAAACACACTATATTTAGAAACAAATGTTGTAGTGAGTGGCAACAAAATAGAAGAAAAGAAAAGATGGCAAAATGCTAGAAAAAATGAGTCAAATAAATAGGATTCGTCATGTTAGGTGGTGCCGCTGGGACGGGAGAACGCGTACACCAACTGCATCGATCCATGGCATATGGGTCGTTGGATGCAAAAGACACTAACATTATTCGACATTGGGATGGACTGCTCGACATTTACATAAAGACTATTTTATTGTTCTAAATTGTGTGTTTCATCCTCGAGAAACCATGCTATATATTTCTATGTTTGTACAAAAGGTAACCAAGGTGTGACGTTTTGGAGGCCGAGCTACATGTAGATCTTTATTTTTAATCATAAAAAAATCATAATTCAAAGTCTCAAAAAAATTGAAACAAAATTCTTTAAGTAGCCAATGATGTATGGTACAATGGTGCAAAATATCAATGCAAACTATTTTATGTTCTAGGCTACACGAAATTGACAACATCTAACAAATTTTATATTCTTGAAATGTGCACTATTTACTATAAAATTTATCAGAATTTGTCAATTTTGTGTAGCCTAGAATATAAATTAGTTTGTATTGAGATTTTATACCATTTTAGAATACATCATTTGCTCTCTCTAGAAATTTATTTGAATTTTGAAATCTTTAAAATATAAATTATGTATTTTAAAAATAAATGGCTACATCTAGCTTGGCCTCCATTTCAAGTTCCCAAGGCTATCTCCTTTTGACTTTTGAGGGTGTGGCCACTTTTTGGGCTCTAACTCTTCTTTTTTTTGAAACGAACCAACTTTTATTTAAATGAAATAGAGTACAGAGTTCAACCAAGAACACACAACGAGAGAAAACAAAGAACAACAAAGCTTGCACTCTCCATCTTCAACCTCAAGATCGCCACCGAGGACGACCACCGCTGGAGCAGCAGAACCCCTAGCCCTGAGGCGTTGACGAGCCGCAACGACCACCAACTCCGAGGAGTTGGATCTGGAGACGAAGATCGAGCATCGGCGGGGGCACACCCCGAGCTCACGCTGCACCTGATCTGGGACCAACGCCACAGATCAACCACCTTCTTACCACGAACCTGCAAAGCCGCCGTCTTGGATCCCCTCCTCCGGTCTTGGACACAGCGCCAGATCCGCCGCCGGCCAGATCCGACGAACGAAGAACACGAGCACCACGCCGGGCCTCGGTCCTCTGCAAGTCGAGCATGACGACGACGAGCCCCGAAGAGCTCCGCCGCCGGAGAAGGCCGCGTCGACCGCAAAACACCCACCGCCAGCCCCACCTCCTCCTTGGCGCCGCCGGCGAGATCTCCTTCCTACCCTACCATATGTACATGCCGGAACCGGGGATCCCCCACCCTCCCGCCGCCGGAGCGGCCGGCGGAGGAGGGGAATCCCGCGGCTCACCGGCGAGCACGCGGTGGATCGGCCGGAGTCGCCCAAAAAACGCCTCTCTCTCTGCTACTGTGACGGGAGAGGATAAGGCCGAAACTAACTCTTGATGACACGCGTAAAGGTCTACTGTATCTTGCCAACTAAATGCTTCTTAGAACGAGCAGCCAGTCTCCGAGAGCTTTGATTTCGGAACCACCGAACCAACTATATTTTCCAAAGTGTTAACATGAGTACAAAACATGTGAACGTGCAAAGTCGCAAAACTAAGGGCATGTGAAGGTGCACACGCGTTGCACTGTTTGTCAACAAATCAACACCGACAAACAAATAATTCATCATCCCTTTAGGAAAGGTTACTAGGACATCGGAGTTAGCGAGAGAGGAAAACATGTGACAAATACTGAGGAGAAATCTAGCGCGCGCGCATAGGTGACGCGTTAACGTGTGGAGCAGCCGTGTGTGCACTGATGAACCGATCGAGCTGCTAATATGGACCACACAAATATATGCATTCCGCATAGGCTGCGCGCGTGAGCAAGGACCAACGATATTAGGTTGGTCCATCGTTACCTTTGTCCTGCAGAGTATGTCCTGAGACTCTTTCTCCAGAAGTTTATGTTGGCGTGTCCGCACCTTACAAGGCTGGCCGATAAGAGCCCCGTAATTTATTTTGTATCGGGACACAGCAAAATCCCTATTTCATGCGAGAACAAGCAAATGTGGTTGGTGAAAAGCCGCTGATTAATCCAGGCCAGAAGCAACAATCCAAGCTGGAACGCCATCTTTTCTCCCGCCTCGCGTCGGCGTATGAGAAGAGGACGACCTGGCGGAACATCCGTACGTGTTACACGAGAAAAGAATTACTCCATCTGCAACCAAGGATGCGTAGTCCTAAAATCTGGACCTGTAGTCCAACCTACTTTACACATCCATGAGACAAATAATATACGATAGTAGATTACAGTGAACAATTATTTTCAAAAGTTCTGAACTAGCCTCACATTTGCCAAAAAAAAAACTAGCCTCACGAGCCGCGAGCGAGACCATACAAAAATGCATGGCGCACAGCCCACGCGCCGCGTGAGCAAGCACACGGCGACATTAGGATGGTCCATTCGTCTCCTTTTGTCCGTACGTCCTGACTCTTTCTCTAGAAGTCTCTGTTTGCGTGTCCGCACCTGATAAGCAAGGCCGATAGGAGCACAGTAAACTATGTTCTGTCGGAATACAGCAGACTCCTTGTTTTCCTGTGTGAGCAGGCAAATGTGTTTGGTGAAAAGCGTCTTATTAATCGGGTTCAAGTTGCAGATGTACGTCAACGTGTATCCAACTTAGCTGGTGCATTAAGCAAAGTTTAGTCTTCTACAAAAGGCGGTTTGTAACTCGAATTCACGCGAAGCTCGTGCGAGCCGAGCGGCGGCGGAGTAGAAGGAGTGTTTGTGAGCTCCTTTTTTCACTGACTTAATGGAACCAAAACAATTGTCATTATAAGTTGTTCCAACTGTTTTGGAACTAGCAATATGAAACTACACTTGGTCTTTCATAGCCTCCAAGCTGGCGTGTTAGATGCGCTGTGAGATTTCAGAATTCGTAAGCTATACATGCTGCTTACCTGGGCTGTAGCCCATATAATCCAACACTATAGTTCAATACTTGAATGTACTTTACATATTCACGAGACAAATATAAATTACGGTGAACAATTGTTTTCTATTTTTTCACTACATATGAAAGCATAGAACCAAAATACTGCTATTCTCGCACCATCTCTTGGTAGGAAAAGTCAATCAAAAACCTCGAGCACAATCTCTTGCTATGCGAAAGAAAATTGTGCTTTGATACATTCACGCAATACAAGATCCTTAGAGGCACGTGGACAAAGAATTTTCCGGTTGTCATCAAACGTTAGACCGACTATGGCAGAGGAATGGCGACAACAACGCGTGTTGCTTATTGGGCTGGTCATTGGGGGTGGTCCAAGGATCTTGATCATGTAGAGGTTTGTAATATCCCAGGATTTTGGGTTATAAAAAGAGAGGAAACAGATGTGTGCATTGCATTCATGCATAGAAAATCCGGGGAATTTTCACGCTTTCAAGTAAAACATGTCACAGAAACTGAAGTTTCACTTGAGTTGATGGAATTGGAGTAGATCATCAAGTCAAGTGCTATAAACCTCAATGCGACCTTTGCTAAAACCTTGTTTTGGGTAGAGATGAATTGTTCTATGTGTTAGGTCAAATGGAACTAAAGCTAACTGAAAGGACACGGATGTCGCCTAGAGGGGGGTGAATAGGCGATTTAAAACTTTTACGAGATGGGCTTAACAAATGCGGAATAAAACTAGTGTTTACTTTGTCAAGCCCAAAGCCTATATACTATGGTTCACCTATGTGCACCAACAACTTATTCTAAGCAATGGTTCACCTATGTGCACCAACAACTTATGCTAAGCAATACAAGCAACTATGAGATAGCAAGATATATAAACTCATGCTAAGCAATACAAGCAACTATGTGATAGCAAGATATATAACTTCAAGCACGATGGCTATCACAAGGTAAAGTGCATAAGTAAAGAGCTCGGGTATAGAGATAACCGAGGCACGCGGGAGACGATGATTTATCCCGGAGTTCACACTCTTGCGAGTGCTAATCTCCGGTGGAGAGGTGCGGTTGCTTAGTGCTCCCGAACACCACAAGAGGCTCACCTTGAGGTGTGGTTGCTCGATGCACACCAACGCTACAAAGGCATCACCCCAAGATGCGGTACTCACACCACACACCGAACGCCACGAAGGCGCCTCACCTAAATCTCCGGTGACCCTCGCCACAAAGGCCTAGGTCACGGTTCCACTAAGGGATTTCCTTCGAGGCGGAAACCGGGCCTTACACAAAGATTGGGGCACACATCCACAACTTAATTGGAGGCTCCCAACAAATCGCCACAAAGGCGTAGAATCCGTCTAGGGTTCCAAGAACCCAAGAGTAACAACCTTCTTGCTTTCACCACCACGAATCACCGTGGAGAACTCAAACCGATGCACCAAATGCAATGGCAAGAACACCACAAAGATGCTCAAGTCATTCTCTCTCAAATTCCAACAAAGCTACAAAAGCTATTGGGGGAATAAGAGAGGAAGAACAAAGGAATTCACAAAGAACACAAAGATGGATTTGATTGGTAGAAGTGTAGATCTAGATCTCCTCTCTATTTTCCCTCAAATGGGGGCAAGAATCATGGAGGGATAGAGAGATAGGGCAAGCTTCTCAAGAACAACAATGGAGGAGAGAGAGAGTAGAAGAAGCAACAGCCCAAGGAGGAAGAAGGGGGGTATTTATACCCCCCAAGAAAATCGAGCCGTTGGGCAAAACCAGGGCCGGATAATCCGTCCTAAGTAAGGGCCTCAGGGACAAAACCTGGTAAAAATCCGGCCAAAAGTCCGGCCTCTAACCAGACTTGCTTTTCTTCAGGTCCTTAGCCATTTTCGAGGGGGCCGAATATTTCCGAAATGTCCGGCCCGGATAATCTGGCCTTGGGACAAAACCGGGACAATATCCGGGCAAATGTCCGGGGTAGTACTGAGCCACATCGCCAAAAGTCCTTAGCTGATTTTGGGGGGGCGGATATTTCCGAAATATCCGGCCCGGATAATCCGGCCCGGATTTTCCGCCCCCTGGCGCAGAGAAAGAACGGGCATAACTTTTGCATCCGGACTCCGATTTCGATGATCTTGGGCTCGTTGAAATCACAACAACGAGCTCTACAACAATATGCATAGAAACATCATAGTACAGCAAAGGAGGATAGAAACAAATGATGAAAGGTTTGACCTATCTCAAAAAGACATACCGGTAAAAACTCCAATCTTGAAAATGCAACAAGTTGCCAATGAAAAAACCATTCTCAATGAACTATAGCTTGTCATGAGAATAAGCACAAGCTCTAAAACATCACATGGATAAGATCCAAATAACAACCAAGAAAGATGATGCAAGGATGCAAAGGTTTGAGCTCTCTCCGAACGATACGATCGAGTTACTCACTCGAGAGCCCTCTTGATAGTACGTCAACTAAACTATAAACCGGTCTCCAACTACACTATGAGACCGGTGAGAAAGAAACCCTATCAAGATCAAACCTTATACTTGCGCATTCCACTTGAGCTCGATGATGACGATCTTGACCTCAACAAGATGGAACGCCTTTCTTGCTTGTGTTTGCTTGATGAAGTCTTGTGGATTGCTCCCCCATAATCCACCATGGGAGAGCTTCTTCTTCGGCGCATCTTCACATAACCATGACCACCATGTGGATTGCTCCCCCATAATCCACCATGGGAGAGCTTCTTCTTCGCATCTTCACATATCCATGATCACCATATGGATGGCAAGACTCAAGCAAAGGACCTCTTCGAGATGGCTCATCTTGAACTTGCACTTCATTTCTTCATTCTTCATCATGTTGATGTCTTGAAGTAACTCTAGGGCTCACTTCATCTTCATCTTCAAGACATACTTGACACTTGATATCCTTCATCAAATTCTTCTTATTGCAACCTTGAAGCCAACAAATGGTTCAAGAATTGCTTATGGACAACTCCTACAAATATAACTCAATGCAAACATTAGTCCATAGGGATTGTCATTAATTACCAAAACCACACATGGGGGCTCCATGCACTTTCACTAACCCAATAACACATTCATCAAGGATCAACTACTTGATCTTATAAAAGACCATAATATGGTATTGCTTGCTGATGCGCGTAGATGTACACGTCCGTTGGGAACCCCAAGAGGAAGGTATGATGCGCACAGTGGCAAGTTTTCCCTCAGAAAGAAACCAAGGTTTAATCGAACCAGTAGGAGCCAAGAAGCACGTTGAAGGTTGATGGTGGCGAAATGTAGTGCGGCGCAACACCAGGGATTCCGGCAACGTGGAACCTGCACAACACAACCAAAGTACTTTGCCCCAACGAAGCAGTGAGGTTGTCAATCTCACCGGCTTGCTGTAACAAAGGATTAACCGTATTGTGTGGAAGATGATTGTTTGCAAGAAAACAGTAAAACAAGTATTGCAGTAGATTGTATGCGATGTAAAGAATAGGACCGGGGTCCACAGTTCACTAGAGGTGTCTCTCCCATAAGATAAAAGCATGTTGGGTGAACAAATTACGGTCGGGCAATTGACAAATAGAAAAGGGCATAACAATGCATATACATGATATGATAAATATAGTGAGATTTAATCAGGGCATTACGACAAAGTACATAGACCGCCATCCAACTGCATCTATGCCTAAAAAGTCCACCTTCAGTTATCATCCGAACCCCATTCAGTATTAAGTTGCAAAGCAACAGATAATTGCATTAAGTATGGTGCGTAATGTAATCAACAACTACATCCTTAGACATAGAATCAATGTTTTATCCCTAGTGGCAACAGCACAACACAACCTTAGAACTTTCTGTCTGTCCCAGGTGTCAATGAAGGCATGAACCCACTATCGAGCATAAATACTCCCTCTTGGAGTTAAGAGTAAAAACTTGGCCAGAGCCTCTACTAATAACGGAGAGCATGCAAGATCATAAACAACACATAGGTAATAGATTGATAATCACCATAACATAGTATTCGCTATCCATCGGATCCCGACAAACACAACATATAGTATTACAGATAGATGATCTTGATCATGTTAGGCAGCTCACAAGATCCAACAATGAAGCACATGAGGAGAAGACGACCATCTAGCTACTGCTATGGACCCATAGTCCAGGGGTGAACTACTCACTCATCACTCCGGAGGCGATCATGGCGATGAAGAGTCCTCCGGGAGATGAATCCCCTCTCCGGCGGTGCGGAGGCGATCTCCGAATCCCAGAGATGGGATTCGCGGCGGCGCGTCTGGAAGGTTTTCCGTCGTGGCTCTCGATCGGGGTTTCGCAACGGAGGCTTTAAGTAGGCGAAAGGGCAAGTCAAGGGCGGCACAAGGGCCCCACACACAGGGCGGCGCGGGCCCAGCCCTGGCCGCGCCGGCGTGGCGGCGCCTCGTCGCCCACTTCGTTATCCTTTCGGTCTTCTGGAAGCTTCGTGCAAAAATAGGACCGGGCGTTGATTTCGTCCAATTCCGAGAATATTTCCTTACTAGGATTTCTGAAACCAAAAACAAAGAAAACAGCAACTGGCTCTTTGGCATCTTGTTAATAGGTTAGTTCCAGAAAATGCGTAAATACGACATATAATGTGTATAAAACATGTAGATATCATCAATAATGTAGCATGGAACATAAGAAATTATCGATACGTTGGAGACGTATCACTTGCCATAACATCTGAACATCTATTCAACTACAAATCAAATAACAATAAAATGGAGAAACTATTCTTGCCTTATCTTTTCCATGTCTTAAACTAATCTATGTTCCTACCATGAACCTCATGGTATTAATTCCACTTCATTCTTGGATTCATGACAAAGATATCAACTCTAGGAATATTCCCTGGTTTCCATTTATATATTCTTCTCTATTCAAATTATCCTACATCAAAATCTAGAGAAGAGAGAGTTCTATATCCATTAGAGAAGTAATATCAACACTTGACTTAAAACCTTGGATGTATATCCATATGCTCACACCATCATCTTTAAGAACAACCCTAGGATATTATTCAATACATTTCCTAGAGAGAGAAACCATTTATGTTAACCATAGATCTTGATGATCACATCATCTTTGGAGTATAACATTAGGGTATTATTAAGTCCTTCCCAAATGAGAGACACCATTCATAACACCCTTAGTTATACCTATTAAAGAATCAAGGATAACTTTTGAACTAAAGTATTAGGGTATAATCTATCTCATCTTGGAGTGGTGAGATAATCCAGTATTAAATTGAACAAGACTATATCCATGAATTGATGAAGCAAATTAGAGACTAATTCAACTAAGTTATCAGGTGGATACTTAACCTTTCCATATCTAATGAGATCTTGTGAGTACACCATAAACCCTAGAATAATCCATTCCTATATAAGAGAGCTCAAGCTATGGTGTTACACTCAAGTTAGTTGAGCCAACACTTGATTTTGAGGGAGAGAACTATCCATATACCCAGATGATTATATCATCATTCACTACGGGAGAATTCCTCGTTGCCGTGCGACCGATCGCACGGCAAAGAGCCTATTTTGCACGGCAATGGCTTTGCCGTGCGTCGACGCACGGCAACGTCTGCACGGCATAGATTCCGACGGCAAAGACGACATTGCCGTGCGCATGACTAACATGCACGGCAAAGGCCTTTGCCGTGCGCGCGTTACGTTGCCGTGTGGCAGCCACTTTGCCGTGCGAGGCGTCGTTGCCGTGCGTGCGCCTCGTTGCCGTGCGGCTGGTCTTTGCCGTGCGGCCGATTCTTTGCCGTGCGGCGAGACGTAGCCGTGCGCCCCACTCTGCCGGGCTTGCTCCCTTTGCCGTGCGGCAACACCCCAGCCCGCACGGCAAAGCCTCCTCCAGGCACACCCAGCAACGTGCCAGGAGCACAGGCTGGCGACGCGTGGCGCCTTTGCCGTGCGCATGCACACGGCAAAGTGACCAAAAGTCCTTTGCCGTGTGCATACGCACGGCAAAGGCCCCTGGTTTTTTTCCTTTTTTTCTGTTTTTCTTTAATCCCTGCATTTCAAAATTGCATTTCACATATATATAACATATACAACATATATATTCACCATAGCATCACCAAACACATCAAAAACACCACAAATACATCGAGCACACATAGTTCATGCATAACAAAGTGCAATGTCCATTATTACAATCCATAACAAGTGCGAACATCCATAACAAGTGCGAACAATGCATTACAACGACGACGAGTGCACGAAGACCATGCCATCAACCTTGTCCTCCTCCGCTTCCGCCGGCCTCATCGTCATTGCCTTGTGACATATAATCTATAAGCATGTTGATGGAATAAACATTTGCATTTGCATATTGAACACTTGAACAAGTAGCGGGTTGGGCACAAGAGGACTCACCGCGGTTCATGCTCCGGATGATGTTCATGTTGTTGACGGTGACAGGTGTCCCCGGGGTCTGAGTGGGCGGTGGCGGCATCCACGGCATGGTGTAAGGTGGAGGAGCAGCAATACTCCCCGGTGGAGTAGACAGAACCGTCTGGCTCATCAGCCAGCTCATCTGTGCCTGCTGCTGCTGCATCATCTGCTGCTGCTGTTGCATCTGCTGCATCATCTGTATCTGCTGCTGCTGGTACTCCAGAATCTGCTGCTCCATGTGCGCCCTTTGCTCCTGGGCCGCCTGCTCCTTCGCTGCCATCTCCTCCTACGTTGTGTTGCCGCGATGTCATTAACATTTCAATGGAAAGCATGTAAAGGAAATGTAGAGGCTCGAGGAAGAACATACCCGTAACCGCTCGACAGCTAGATCCGAAGCCCGTGGCCGGGGCTCTACCTCAGGCTGGCCGCTCTTACGACCACGACGGATCTGGCGGAGAGAGGGAACCTTCGCTGGGTCGACGCACCCGTCACCAAACCATAGGCGGCCATGCTTCAAGCCTTCTCCCGCAAGCACCGCGACCTCAGGGTCAAAGTCCTCGGCCTCTGGGTTGGCCTCCTCGCCGTACTTCTGCTTGAACTTGGAGACATACGACGTGCACTGGGTCTCGCATTGCGGGTTAACCCACACGGACCCCGTCTCAGGATCAGGCGTCTTCCTTTGCTTCATCTTCTTTAGCACGGCAAAGACGTTAGGCTTCGCTCCTGTCCTGAGTTCCTGCAAAAGAGAACATGTAATCAAGTGAAGTGGCACACCCTTGCGGAGTTAACAAATATATAACATGAATTCAAAGAATGAAGGAACCATTAATTTGCTCACCTCGTTCTGCAGGTGAAGAGAGATGGGGATGCTGCCTTGGATATGCGATCCACCTCGCATCTCTGCCCGCTTCTTCTTGCCCTCCTCGTGCTTCTTGAGGTACTGGGGGCATGTCCACCACATGACCATCGCAAGAAAGCACCTATCGTCCTTGCCGACGTACTGAGGAGGGTTCTACATGCACAAGATAAACCCATTATGGTAAAATAAACTACATGGCGATAAAGCAAATCAATAACACATAAATGCAAATACCTGCATGTACTGCCACGGCTGCATGAGCGTGTCGCGAGCGTCCTCCTTAGTCATGTGGACGAAGCGGT
The DNA here is from genome assembly GCA_030979885.1 of Lolium multiflorum. NCBI lineage: Eukaryota > Viridiplantae > Streptophyta > Magnoliopsida > Poales > Poaceae > Lolium > Lolium multiflorum. Next base: position 154,776,755 of record CM061749.1, read on the forward strand.
CGGCGTGCCAGTCGCGGACGCATTGAATACGTGCCTCGTAGTGCATGCCAGTCACCCTCTTCCTTGCAAGCTGGTGTAGGACATCATCGCACGCATTCTCCTTGCCCTCGGCCCTCTTGAAGTATTTCTGCAACCATGCACATAGGTAAAACAAGGGGCATTAGTGCAATTATTGTGAACCAAGGAGAGTGTATGAATGGTAAGAAGTCAAAAGTCACGTACCCAGAATTTGGCAACAACCAAATCCGCCGCGGTGCCGCGGCCCATAGGATCTTCCGCGAGGCTGTAGTGCGCCCACCTCCAAGCTACGTCGCAGCCACCAGTAGGGAAATTGACTATCCCAGGGAAATACCATCTAAGTAGGCCCCCAAGGATGTTCGAGTACCCACGTGGCGGTCTCTGCGACGGGTCTTCATACTTGAACGAGCTGCACCATGAAACGACAACATCAATATGTATGTGATAATAATTTTGATAATGACAAAATTGCGATAACGAAATGCCAAAAATTAACATGTACCTCCTTCCATAGGGCACTAGAACAACGTGCCTGTAGCGCCAGGCCTTCAGCGCGGGGAGCTGTGTTATCCCACGCCGATATGGCTTCCTATCACGTGGCCTCAGCCTCTCCACAGCTGGAACGTACTGGTAATCCGCCGGCTCTACCCAATCTAGGCTTTGATCAGGATCGAACACTAAGTTCCCCAACCCCTCATCCTCCGAGAGGTCCTCCTCGTCCCCCTCCTCCTCCTGGTCCTCCCCACCCACCTCCTCCTCCTGGTCCTCCCCACCCACCTCCTCCTCCTCCTGGTCCTCCCCACCCCCGTGGTGCTCCTGGTCCTCCTCCTCGTCATCATCATCGGCTGCGGGAGGGGGGCTAGGACTAGGAGTGAGTACCCGCGTCGCATTCTTCCTACGCGGCCGCGCTGTGGTAGCGACAGGAGGGGGGCTAGGAGGGGGGTAGTAGCTCGGCCCCGCCTCGAAGTCCCTACACCTACCAAGTCCTTGAGCTTCTTTTTAAGACCGCCACCCTTTTTTTTGGCGGCATGCTTCAATCACCTGCAAACACAAATGAAGAGAGTGGTTTATTAGTACGCAATATTGTAAAGAGATAAATATTAGTGAAAGCAACAGAAATATAAGTAGATGAACATTAATGAAAGCAACAATAATGCAAAAAGATGAACATTAATTAGTGGAAGCAACAAATAGCAAGCATAGAGTTCTCTCAAACATAGCACGGAGTTCTTACAAATAACCTAGCTAGACAATCTCTATTACACGGAGTTATTACAAATAACCTAGCTAGCCTCACAATTACTACTACATAGATCAGTAGCCTGTGTCGCCGTCCGTGATTGGACCGCGTGTCTCATCATCGTCATCAGGCTCGGCGAACCAATAATCATCAATGAAACCTGGAGGTGGTCCATCTGCATCGAGGTCAATCCCTGCTCTGAACGCCTCGAGCAAACTCAGGTCTTCCGGGGCACAAACATCCTCAGCTTCATCTTCTGCATTGTCCCCATCCATGCCCGCATCTTCTTGTTCATCGTCTACGACCATGTCATCGATAGTCGGCAAGGCGATTGTGAAATGCCCGGGGAGCCCTTCTTCCTGATAGAACTCGACACTCTTTGCTGAGGGGTCTACGCGGCGGTAATCGTCCTTGTTTGGCGGGGGCGGCCTATTGCGTGAAGGCACCGTCATCACAACATCCCATCCATGTAGACGTTTTGTCGGGTTTCTGCACGCGTACGGGAGATAGAATACTTGAAAGGCCTGGGTAGCCAAGATGTACACATCCTCTCCCTTATAAACAGAGTTCCTCTCAACTTCGACCAACCCAATTTCAGGATCCCTTCTCACCCGACGTGGGTCAAACCAATGACATTTGAAGACGACGGGATTTAGCCCTTTCTGAAACCCGTAATTCAGCTCGTATATACCCTCGACTCTTCCATAGTAATGGAGCCCATCGTCACCTTGACATACCACCCCGCTATTTATTGTCTTCGCGTTGGGCCGGCTTGTTGTGTATTTATGGGTCTGGAAGCGATACCCGTTCACGTCATAGGAGTTGAACGCTTCGAGGGAATGGTCAAAGCCCCTAGCAATTTTTCTTAGCTCTGACTTCATCTCTTTGTCAGTTCTTGCCTACAAGTTTAGCACGAGAAGTTTAGAACGAGAAATGACCGATAAATGTCGGAAGTGCTAGCTAATTTGGGATAGAAAAGTACCAAATTACAGAACCAGCTACTGAAACCGAAACCGCCGCCCTTATCGAAAATTTGCTTGGATTCTTCCGGGGTAGGCTCCCTGTGGGTATTCTTCCAATGTATAGCCTTGAATTGCCTATACCGATGAAAAGAGGAAGAGTTAGCCACGCAAATACGAGTGAATGTTTGCGAATAACTAAATGGTTCGCACTTACTCGATGTACGGCTTCACTTCGACCATGGTGTTCAAGACATACGAGTGGATCAAGGTCCGCTCCTGCAGGTCCGTTCTGTACGGCTTCGAGCCACTTGACTTGCCACCAAGCCCCACGAAGATGCTAAGCTTGGGTACTTCTTCATTGTTGGCGGCATTGTAACGGAGGACCGGGTTGTGCTTTGTGGGAATGTTGGGATCATAGTGCTTAGTGGTGAAGTTTGCCACCTCCACGTTCAGGACTGCCTCGGCTATGGATGCTTCGATCTTGCATTTATTGCCAGTCATTTGACGAAGCTTTTGTGTTTCTCTCTCGGGACCAAACTGCCAACGGCCCCAATTCGGCCCCCCCTTTAAGCATTCCTCCGCGAGGTGCAGGATCATATGTTGCATCGGATTAAAGAACCCTGGAGGAAAGATCTTCTCTAGATCGCAAAGCAACACGGGTGCCTCTTCATCCAGCTTCTCAATCACTTTAGTGTCTAACTCCCTAGCACAAATCTGGCGGAAGAAAAAACTCAACCTCGCTAGCACTCGCCAAGTCTTCTCAGGGACATAGCCTCGAATCATCACCGGCATTATCCGCTCAAGCCATATGTGGTAGTCATGACTCTTCAGCCCTTGTACTCGCAACGTTTCAATGTTCAGACCCCTCATCCAGTTGGCTGCGAACCCATCGGGGAAAAACAAGGAGTCCTTCATCCATTGGAAGACCTCCCTTTTTTGGGCCTTTGTGAGACAGAACGGAGCGTGTGGCTTAGTCCAAGTTTTTTTGGCACCATGAGGTGGCTGCATGTTCAACTCCGGCCTATCGCACCACATTTCTTGATCAATTCGAGCCTTTATGTTATCCTTCGTCTTCTCGGTGTCCACAATCGTGCTCCAAATGGCTTCACTGATATTCTTCTCGGTGTGCATTACATCAATGTTATGCGGGAGCTCGAGAAACTCAAAGTAAGGGAGCTTCCATAAGCACGGCTTGTGAGTCCATTGGTGTGTCTCCCCATATCCCAAGAAACCATTCCCATCAGGGCTAGGCTTAAGAGCATCTAACTCGGCCTTGATTTCCGTTCCGGTCTTCGGAATTGGCTTCGGGCCACGGACAACACGGCCTTTCTTGAAGCTCTTTACATCACTCCTGTATGCATGCCTCCGCTCAAGGAACTGTCGAGCTTCATCAAAGCATGAATACTTGCCTCCCTTGTTTAGCCAGAAGAAAGTCACGGCCTGCCTGCACTGTGGGCAAGGCCACTTCCCATGTGTACACCACCCGCAGAACAAAGCACGTGCTGGCAGGTCATGCAGGGACGTGTGGTACCACACATACATATCGAAGTACTCCTTCTTTGATGCGTCATATGTTCGGATCCCGCGACCTTCCCAGCCACGAACCAAGTCATCCACCAGCGGTTCCAGGTACACATTCATGTTCTTACCCGGGTATTTGGGCCCTGGGATTATCATCGACACAAACATGTTCTCTGATCTCATGCAGACGCCAGGGGGAGGTTCATGGGAATAACAAACACTGGCCAACAACTGTATACTGCAGCCGACATACCATATGGATTGAACCCATCGGTTGATATCGCAACTGCTACGCTCCTCGGGTCACCTGCTTTCAGTGGAAATTTCTTGACAAAGTTCTTCCATGCAGTACCATCCGACGGATGTATCATCTTGTCGGTGTATCTGTTTCCTTCCACGGCCCACCTCATCTGCTGGGCAGTATCCTCGGTCATGAAGAGCCGCTGGATCCTCGGTAGAACTGGAAGATAGCGGAGGATATTCTTGGCAACCGTGGTCTGCCTCTTCTGACCATCACCATTGCGGTCTACCTCAAAGTACCTAGAGGAATTGCATTTGATGCAATAATTTGTGTCAGCGTGCTCCTCTCTGAATAGCATGCATCCCTTTGGACAAGCGTGTATCTGCTGAGATGACATCTTAAGGTCACTGAGCAATTTGGTCGAATAGTAGAAGTTTTGCGGCAAGAGGTGCCCTTTCGGCAGAAGGCTGCCTACGATGACCAGAAGTTCATCGAACCCATCTCTGCACAAGTTCCTATGACACTTCAAGGCCATAAGGCGAGCGATGGCATCTAGTTGGGTAACCTCTGTATTTTCATGTAGGGGTTTCTGCGAAGCAAACAGAGCCTCATAATACTCCTTTGTGTTTTCCTCCGGGTCCTCACTTGTCTCCGCATCCTGAGGTGTCTCCACCTCTACATGAGGGCTTTCAGGCACATTACCATTAGCCAAGTTTTCTAAGCACCTATCAAAACCAGTGTCATATTCCCCCCTAGGTTGAATCTGCCGCACCTCCTTCCTAGCACGTTTCTTTGCCTTTTCTCCATGGTAAGTCCAAATCCTGTAGGACGGTGTGAACCCAAACTTGATCAGGTGCATACTCATAGTTTCCTTGTCCTGTGCCTTTCGGTTAGCGCACTTACTACAAGGGCACCAAACACTTATAGGTCTGCTAGGGATGGCAAACGCCCTATCCACAAACTGCTCGGTCTTTTCTCCCCATTCATCAGTATAGTTCCACTGACTGATTCTGCCATCGTACATCCAGCCACGATTATCCATCCTCTAATCAGCAACAAAACAGACGAACATAGCATTTATATATCAAATAGGAAATAAATGCATCATATATTTATTTATTTTACGCGTGCATCAACCTGAAACTCTACTAGGTGGGCTCCTAGCAGCCGCCGGATCCGTAGATTGAGTACGTTCTCCCAGCTCTACCCCGATCCGAGACAGAATTTCGGCAGCACCTCCCCGCTGCTCTCCCGATACACGTCTCGGCAAAAAGCCGAGAGGGGTGTGCATCCGGAGAACAACGGGGAGGCGCTACCGAAATCCTGTCTCGGATCGGGGTAGAGCACGGAGAACGTACCCAACTACGCATCCGCCGGCTGTCCCGATAAATGCCGTAAGAGTTACGGTTCATAATATGCGAGACCACTAATGCATATTTATCCGCGTAACCCTTACGGTCGGGAAGAGACGCCTAGGTATCGCAACAGACTTGGTGACCTAGACACAAAAAAAACCTAGGTACAAGAGAGGCGAACGGATTCTCACCCTCGAAGCGTGATCGACTGCCGGCGAAGAAGATCAGCGACCCTCTAAGAGAATCGCCAAAGAAGATCCGGAACGCCCGTCAAACACCCCCGCGACGCCGCCCCTCGTGTCCACCTCGAAGCATCTCCTGCATAGCGAGAAAAATAGTCATGCAAGTGAACAAGAATTTTTTACAATAGTGGTATAACAATATTACTTCACCATAAAGAATTTCCTTCCGGCACATTATCTTATTTTTGCCATATGGGGCTAGTTTTAACATATCCGTATCATAAACACCTTTTTCAAAGCTAAATTCCTATTTCTAATTTATACTAAACACTAAAATATTATACTAAACTAAAATCCTATATCTAATTCATACTAAACTAAAATCCTATTTCTAATTTATACTAAACTAAAATCCTATTTCTAATTTATACTAAACTAAAATCCTATTTCTAATTCATACTACATTAAATTAACTAAATCATATATACTACACTAAAATTACCACTAACCTTGAGCAGATCGATGGACGCCGCCCGAGTGGAGGAGATCGATGGATGCCGCCCGAGTGGAGGAGGGCAAGGGCCGGGGCGGAGGAGGGGCAGCCGGCCGAGCTCCTCCCGCCCGAGCACGGTGGAGGGCGCCGGCCGAGGGCGGGCGAGCGGCGGCAGCCGGTGCGGGGCGAGCCGGCAGGGCGGGCGGCGCGCAGCGGCAACGTGGCGGCGCGAAGGCGCGGGGAGGGACGAGCAGCACGGCGCGCGGGGAGGGACGAGCAGCACGGGGCGGCGGCGGGAAGGTGCTCCGGCGGCGGCGGCAGCAGGGGTTGCTCCGGCGGCGGCGTGGGTGGGCGCGGCTCAGATGCGTGCGTGATCGAGCAGGGGATATGCGTGGTCGAGCTCGGCCCGAGAAGTGGATAACCCTGCAGCTTTGCCGTGCAGCATGGCTTTGCCGTGCGGCAAACCATCTTTGCCGTGCGGTAGGTTCTTTGCCGTGCGGCAAGGGTGCTTTGCCGTGCGGCGCAAGCTTTGCCGTGCGGCGAGGGGACTATGCCGTGCGGGTTTGGTCTTTGCCGTGCGCTAGTGCACGGCAATGTATTTTTTAAATTTTACCATTTTGATTGAACCTTTAATTTTATTTCAAATTAAATTAAACCTGTTTTTCCAACATGAGTAATATTTCATAATGTTCTTATCATGTTTTCTTAAAGCTATAGGGGTGCAAACTCGAGCACATAAATCCTAACCCTAACCGCCGGGGTCACACATACCGCCAGAGCACCGGAACCCCCTAACCCTGAACCCTAAACACTAGCCCTACCCCTAAACCCTAAGCCTAACCCTAACCCTAACCCTAATCCTAACCTAAAAGAATGAAAAAGTACATTGGTGCACCCTCGCGCGGAGAAATCTAGGGGGTAGACCCGTCGGGGTACACGTTCCGCTGTTTTGGGGGGAGGAGGGGGAGAACGACCGCCGGAGCACCGGAACCCCACCAAATCTTGCATGTGGGCCTATTCTATGTGTCAAAGTGTGGTGCAAGGTGTAATGGTGCAAAAGTAGCTCCCCTAAACCCTAGACCCTAGCCCTAACCCTACGCCGAACCCTAACTAGTAGATCAGGCACACCGTCGATCGTGTGATAATGGCTCGAGCTGCGGGTGTATGTGCCAAAGGGTCCCAATCTTGGTTCTCCATGTGTATATGTTCTAAAAAACCTAAAAGAATGAAAAGTACATTGGTGCACCCTCGCGCGGAGAAATCTAGCCCGCCGGGGCACACGTTCCGCTGTTTTGGGGGAGGAGGGGGAGAACGACCGCCGAAGCACCGGAACCCCACCAAATCTTGCATGTGGGCCTATGCTATGTGTCAAAGTGTGGTGCAAGGTCTAATGGTGCAAAAGTAGCTCCCCTAAACCCTAGACCCTAGCCCTAACCCTACACCTAACCCTAACCAGTAGATCAGGCACACCGTCGATCGTGTGATAATGGCTCTAGCTGCGGGTATATGTGCCAAAGGGTCCCAATCTTGGTTCTCCATGTGTATATGTACTAAACAAACCTAAAAGAATGAAAAGTTACATTGGTGCACCCCGGAGAAATCTAGGGGTAGACCCGCCGGGGCACACGCCCTGTTTTGGGGGAGGAGGGGGATAACGACCGCCGGAGCACCGGAACCCCACCAAACCTTGCATGTGAACCTATGATATGTGTCAAAGTGTGGTGCAAGGTCTAATGGTGCAAAAGTAGCTCCCCTAAACCCTAAACCCTAAACTGGGGAGGCTTCGAGCCCTAAACCCCTCTAAATCCCTAAACCACGACGCCGGAGCTGCAGAACCATGCATCATAAACCCTAACCCTAAACCTAAACCCTAAACCTATACCTAACCATAAATACTTACCTTTAACCTAAACCCTAGCCCTACCCCCTAAACCCTAGCCCTAACCCTACACCAAACCCTAACCAGTAGATCAGGCACACCCTCGATCGTGTGATAATGGCTCTAGCTGCGGGTATATGTGCCAAAGGGTCCCAATCTTGGTTCTCCATGTGTATATGTACTAAACAAACCTAAAAGAATGAAAAGTTACATTGGTGCACCCTCGCGCGGAGAAATCTAGGGGGTAGACCCGCCGGGGCACACGTTCCGCTGTTTTGGGGGAAGGAGGGGGAGAACGACCGCCGGAGCACCGGAACCCCACCAAATCTTGCATGTGGACCTATGATATGTGTCAAAGTGTGGTGCAAGGTCTAATGGTGCAAAAGTAGCTCCCCTATACCCTAAACCCTAAACTGGGGAGGCTTCGAGCCCTAAACCCCTCTAAATCCCTAAACCACGACGCCGGAGCTGCAGAACCATGCATCATAAACCCTAACCCTAACCCTAAACCCTAAACCTATACCTAACCATAAATACTTACCTTTTAACCTAAACCCTAGCCCTAGCCCCTAAACCCTAGCCCTAACCCTACACCTAACCCTAACCAGTAGATCAGGCACACCGTCGATCGTGTGATAATGGCTCTAGCTGCGGGTATATGTGCCAAGGGGTCCCAATCTTGGTTCTCCATGTGTATATGTACTAAACAAACCTAAAAGAATGAAAAGTTACATTGGTGCACCCTCGCGCGGAGAAATCTAGGGGGTAGACCCGCCGGGGCACACGTTCCGCTGTTTTGGGGGAGGAGGGGGATAACGACCGCCGGAGCACCGGAACCCCACCAAACCTTGCATGTGGACCTATGATATGTGTCAAAGTGTGGTGCAAGGTCTAATGGTGCAAAAGTAGCTCCCCTAAACCCTAAACCCTAAACTGGGGAGGCTTCGAGCCCTAAACCCCTCTAAATCCCTAAACCACGACGCCGGAGCTGCAGAACCATGCATCATAAACCCTAACCCTAACCCTAAACCCTAAACCTATACCTAACCATAAATACTTACCTTTAACCTAAACCCTAGCCCTACCCCCTAAACCCTAGCCCTAACCCTACACCAAACCCTAACCAGTAGATCAGGCACACCCTCGATCGTGTGATAATGGCTCTAGCTGCGGGTATATGTGCCAAAGGGTCCCAATCTTGGTTCTCCATGTGTATATGTACTAAACAAACCTAAAAGAATGAAAAGTTACATTGGTGCACCCTCGCGCGGAGAAATCTAGGGGGGTAGACCCGCCGGGGCACACGTTCCGCTGTTTTGGGGGAAGGAGGGGGAAACGACCGCCGGAGCACCGGAACCCCACCAAACCTTGCATGTGGACCTATGATATGTGTCAAAGTGTGGTGCAAGGTCTAATGGTGCAAAAGTAGCTCCCCTATACCCTAAACCCTAAACTGGGGAGGCTTCGAGCCCTAAACCCCTCTAAATCCCTAAACCACGACGCCGGAGCTGCAGAACCATGCATCATAAACCCTAACCCTAAACCTAAACCCTAAACCTATACCTAACCATAAATACTTACCTTTAACCTAAACCCTAGCCCTACCCCCTAAACCCTAGCCCTAACCCTACACCAAACCCTAACCAGTAGATCAGGCACACCCTCGATCGTGTGATAATGGCTCTAGCTGCGGGTATATGTGCCAAAGGGTCCCAATCTTGGTTCTCCATGTGTATATGTACTAAACAAACCTAAAATAATGAAAAGTTACATTGGTGCACCCTCGCGCGGAGAAATCTAGGGGGTAGACCCGCCGGGGCACACGTTCCGCTGTTTTGGGAAGGAGGGGGGAACGACCGCCGGAGCACCGGAACCCCACCAAACCTTGCATGTGGACCTATGATATGTGTCAAAGTGTGGTGCACGGTCTAATGGTGCAAAAGTAGCTCCCCTATACCCTAAACCCTAAACTGGGGAGGCTTCGAGCCCTAAACCCCTCTAAATCCCTAAACCACGACGCCGGAGCTGCAGAACCATGCATCATAAACCCTAACCCTAACCCTAAACCCTAAACCTATACCTAACCATAAATACTTACCTTTAACCTAAACCCTAGCCCTAACCCCTAAACCCTAGCCCTAACCCTACACCAAACCCTAACCAGTAGATCAGGCACACCCTCGATCGTGTGATAATGGCTCTAGCTGCGGGTATATGTGCCAAAGGGTCCCAATCTTGGTTCTCCATGTGTATATGTACTAAAAAAACCTAAAAGAATGAAAAGTTACATTGGTGCACCCTCGCGCGGAGAAATCTAGGGGGTAGACCCGCCGGGGCACACGTTCCGCTGTTTTGGGGGAGGAGGGGGATAACGACCGCCGGAGCACCGGAACCCCACCAAATCTTGCATGTGGACCTATGATATGTGTCAAAGTGTGGTGCAAGGTCTAATGGTGCAAAAGTAGCTCCCCTAAACCCTAAACCCTAAACTGGGGAGGCTTCGAGCCCTAAACCCCTCTAAATCCCTAAACCACGACGCCGGAGCTGCAGAACCATGCATCATAAACCCTAACCCTAAACCCTAAACCTATACCTAACCATAAATACTTACCTTTTAACCTAAACCCTAGCCCTACCCCCTAAACCCTAGCCCTAACCCTACACCTAACCCTAACCAGTAGATCAGGCACACCGTCGATCGTGTGATAATGGCTCTAGCTGCGGGTATATGTGCCAAGGGGTCCCAATCTTGGTTCTCCATGTGTATATGTACTAAACAAACCTAAAAGAATGAAAAGTTACATTGGTGCACCCTCGCGTGGAGAAATCTAGGGGGTAGACCCGCCGGGGCACGCTGTTTTGGGGGAGGAGGGGGATAACGACCGCCGGAGCACCGGAACCCCACCAAACCTTGCATGTGGACCTATGATATGTGTCAAAGTGTGGTGCAAGGTCTAATGGTGCAAAAGTAGCTCCCCTAAACCCTAAACCCTAAACTGGGGAGGCTTCGAGCCCTAAACCCCTCTAAATCCCTAAACCACGACGCCGGAGCTGCAGAACCATGCATCATAAACCCTAACCCTAACCCTAAACCCTAAACCTATACCTAACCATAAATACTTACCTTTAACCTAAACCCTAGCCCTACCCCCTAAACCCTAGCCCTAACCCTACACCTAACCCTAACCAGTAGATCAGGCACACCGTCGATCGTGTGATAATGGCTCTAGCTGCGGGTATATGTGCCAAAGGGTCCCAATCTTGGTTCTCCATGTGTATATGTACTAAACAAACCTAAAAGAATGAAAATTTACATTGGTGCACCCTCGCGCGGAGAAATCTAGGGGGTAGACCCGCCGGGGCACACGTTCCGCTGTTTTGGGGGAGGAGGGGGATAACGACCGCCGGAGCACCGGAACCCCACCAAACCTTGCATGTGGACCTATGATATGTGTCAAAGTGTGGTGCAAGGTCTAATGGTGCAAAAGTAGCTCCCCTAAACCCTAAACCCTAAACTGGGGAGGCTTCGAGCCCTAAACCCCTCTAAATCCCTAAACCACGACGCCGGAGCTGCAGAACCATGCATCATAAACCCTAACCCTAACCCTAAACCCTAAACCTATACCTAACCATAAATACTTACCTTTAACCTAAACCCTAGCCCTACCCCCTAAACCCTAGCCCTAACCCTACACCAAACCCTAACCAGTAGATCAGGCACACCCTCGATCGTGTGATAATGGCTCTAGCTGCGGGTATATGTGCCAAAGGGTCCCAATCTTGGTTCTCCATGTGTATATGTACTAAACAAACCTAAAAGAATGAAAAGTTACATTGGTGCACCCTCGCGCGGAGAAATCTAGGGGGTAGACCCGCGGGGCACACGTTCCGCTGTTTTGGGGGAGGAGGGGGATAACGACCGCCGGAGCACCGGAACCCCACCAAACCTTGCATGTGGACCTATGATATGTGTCAAAGTGTGGTGCAAGGTCTAATGGTGCAAAATTAGCTCCCCTAAACCCTAAACCCTAAACTGGGGAGGCTTCGAGCCCTAAACCCCTCTAAATTCCTAAACCACGACGCCGGAGCTGCAGAACCATGCATCATAAACCCTAACCCTAACCCTAAACCCTAAACCTATACCTAACCATAAATACTTACCTTTAACCTAAACCCTAGCCCTACCCCCTAAACCCTAGCCCTAACCCTACACCAAACCCTAACCAGTAGATCAGGCACACCGTCGATCGTGTGATAATGGCTCTAGCTGCGGGTATATGTGCCAAAGGGTCCCAATCTTGGTTCTCCATGTGTATATGTACTAAACAAACCTAAAAGAATGAAAATTTACATTGGTGCACCCTCGCGCGGAGAAATCTAGGGGGTAGACCCGCCGGGGCACACGTTCCGCTGTTTTGGGGGAGGAGGGGGATAACGACCGCCGGAGCACCGGAACCCCACCAAACCTTGCATGTGGACCTATGATATGTGTCAAAGTGTGGTGCAAGGTCTAATGGTGCAAAATTAGCTCCCCTAAACCCTAAACCCTAAACTGGGGAGGCTTCGAGCCCTAAACCCCTCTAAATCCCTAAACCACGACGCCGGAGCTGCAGAACCATGCATCATAAACCCTAACCCTAACCCTAAACCCTAAACCTATACCTAACCATAAATACTTACCTTTTAACCTAAACCCTAGCCCTACCCCCTAAACCCTAGCCCTAACCCTACACCAAACCCTAACCAGTAGATCAGGCACACCGTCGATCGTGTGATAATGGCTCTAGCTGCGGGTATATGTGCCAAAGGGTCCCAATCTTGGTTCTCCATGTGTATATGTACTAAACAAACCTAAAAGAATGAAAAGTTACATTGGTGCACCCTCGCGCGGAGAAATCTAGGGGGGTAGGGGGCACACGTTCCGCTGTTTTGGGGGAGAACGACCGCCGGAGCACCGGAACCCCACCAAACCTTGCATGTGGACCTATGATATGTGTCAAAGTGTGGTGCAAGGTCTAATGGTGCAAAAGTAGCTCCCCTAAACCCTAAACCCTAAACTGGGGAGGCTTCGAGCCCTAAACCCCTCTAAATCCCTAAACCACGACGCCGGAGCTGCAGAACCATGCATCATAAACCCTAACCCTAACCCTAAACCCTAAACCTATACCTAACCATAAATACTTACCTTTAACCTAAACCCTAGCCCTACCCCCTAAACCCTAGCCCTAACCCTACACCAAACCCTAACCAGTAGATCAGGCACACCGTCGATCGTGTGATAATGGCTCTAGCTGCGGGTATATGTGCCAAAGGGTCCCAATCTTGGTTCTCCATGTGTATATGTACTAAACAAACCTAAAAGAATGAAAAGTTACATTGGTGCACCCTCGCGCGGAGAAATCTAGGGGGGTAGACCCGCCGGGGCACACGTTCCGCTGTTTTGGGGGAGGAGGGGGATAACGACCGCCGGAGCACCGGAACCCCACCAAACCTTGCATGTGGACCTATGATATGTGTCAAAGTGTGGTGCAAGGTCTAATGGTGCAAAAGTAGCTCCCCTAAACCCTAAACCCTAAACTGGGGAGGCTTCGAGCCCTAAACCCCTCTAAATCCCTAAACCACGACGCCGGAGCTGCAGAACCATGCATCATAAACCCTAACCCTAAACCCTAAACCTATACCTAACCATAAATACTTACCTTTTAACCTAAACCCTAGCCCTACCCCCTAAACCCTAGCCCTAACCCTACACCAAACCCTAACCAGTAGATCAGGCACACCGTCGATCGTGTGATAATGGCTCTAGCTGCGGGTATATGTGCCAAGGGGTCCCAATCTTGGTTCTCCATGTGTATATGTACTAAACAAACCTAAAAGAATGAAAAGTTACATTGGTGCACCCTCGCGCGGAGAAATCTAGGGGGTAGACCCGCCGGGGCACACGTTCCGCTGTTTTGGGGGAGGAGGGGGATAACGACCGCCGGAGCACCGGAACCCCACCAAACCTTGCATGTGGACCTATGATATGTGTCAAAGTGTGTTGCAAGGTCTAATGGTGCAAAAGTAGCTCCCCTAAACCCTAAACCCTAAACTGGGGAGGCTTCGAGCCCTAAACCCCTCTAAATCCCTAAACCACGACGCCGGAGCTGCAGAACCATGCATCATAAACCCTAACCCTAACCCTAAACCCTAAACCTATACCTAACCATAAATACTTACCTTTTAACCTAAACCCTAGCCATACCCCCTAAACCCTAGCCCTAACCCTACACATAACCCTAACCAGTAGATCAGGCACACCGTCGATCGTGTGATAATGGCTCTAGCTGCGGGTATATGTGCCAAGGGGTCCCAATCTTGGTTCTCCATGTGTATATGTACTAAACAAACCTAAAAGAATGAAAAGTTACATTGGTGCACCCTCGCGCGGAGAAATCTAGGGGGTAGACCCGCCGGGGCACACGTTCCGCTGTTTTGGGGGAGGAGGGGGATAACGACCGCCGGAGCACCGGAACCCCACCAAACCTTGCATGTGGACCTATGATATGTGTCAAAGTGTGGTGCAAGGTCTAATGGTGCAAAAGTAGCTCCCCTAAACCCTAAACCCTAAACTGGGGAGGCTTCGAGCCCTAAACCCCTCTAAATCCCTAAACCACGACGCCGGAGCTGCAGAACCATGCATCATAAACCCTAACCCTAACCCTAAACCCTAAACCTATACCTAACCATAAATACTTACCTTTAACCTAAACCCTAGCCCTACCCCCTAAACCCTAGCCCTAACCCTACACCTAACCCTAACCAGTAGATCAGGCACACCGTCGATCGTGTGATAATGGCTCTAGCTGCGGGTATATGTGCCAAAGGGTCCCAATCTTGGTTCTCCATGTGTATATGTACTAAACAAACCTAAAAGAATGAAAAGTTACATTGGTGCACCCTCGCGCGGAGAAATCTAGGGGGTAGACCCGCCGGGGCACACGTTCCGCTGTTTTGGGGGGAGGAGGGGGATAACGACCGCCGGAGCACCGGAACCCCACCAAACCTTGCATGTGGACCTATGATATGTGTCAAAGTGTGGTGCAAGGTCTAATGGTGCAAAAGTAGCTCCCCTAAACCCTAAACCCTAAACTGGGGAGGCTTCGAGCCCTAAACCCCTCTAAATCCCTAAACCACGACGCCGGAGCTGCAGAACCATGCATCATAAACCCTAACCCTAACCCTAAACCCTAAACCTATACCTAACCATAAATATTTACCTTTAACCTAAACCCTAGCCCTACCCCCTAAACCCTAGCCCTAACCCTACACCAAACCCTAACCAGTAGATCAGGCACACCCTCGATCGTGTGATAATGGCTCTAGCTGCGGGTATATGTGCCAAAGGGTCCCAATCTTGGTTCTCCATGTGTATATGTACTAAACAAACCTAAAAGAATGAAAAGTTACATTGGTGCACCCTCGCGCGGAGAAATCTAGGGGGTAGACCCGCCGGGGCACACGTTCCGCTGTTTTGGGGGAGGAGGGGGATAACGACCGCCGGAGCACCGGAACCCCACCAAACCTTGCATGTGGACCTATGATATGTGTCAAAGTGTGGTGCAAGGTCTAATGGTGCAAAAGTAGCTCCCCTAAACCCTAAACCCTAAACTGGGGAGGCTTCGAGCCCTAAACCCCTCTAAATCCCTAAACCACGACGCCGGAGCTGCAGAACCATGCATCATAAACCCTAACCCTAACCCTAAACCCTAAACCTATACCTAACCATAAATATTTACCTTTAACCTAAACCCTAGCCCTACCCCCTAAACCCTAGCCCTAACCCTACACCAAACCCTAACCAGTAGATCAGGCACACCCTCGATCGTGTGATAATGGCTCTAGCTGCGGGTATATGTGCCAAAGGGTCCCAATCTTGGTTCTCCATGTGTATATGTACTAAACAAACCTAAAAGAATGAAAAGTTACATTGGTGCACCCTCGCGCGGAGAAATCTAGGGGGGTAGACCCGCCGGGGCACACGTTCCGCTGTTTTGGGGGAGGAGGGGGATAACGACCGCCGGAGCACCGGAACCCCACCAAACCTTGCATGTGGACCTATGATATGTGTCAAAGTGTGGTGCAAGGTCTAATGGTGCAAAAGTAGCTCCCCTAAACCCTAAACCCTAAACTGGGGAGGCTTCGAGCCCTAAACCCCTCTAAATCCCTAAACCACGACGCCGGAGCTGCAGAACCATGCATCATAAACCCTAACCCTAACCCTAAACCCTAAACCTATACCTAACCATAAATACTTACCTTTAACCTAAACCCTAGCCCTACCCCCTAAACCCTAGCCCTAACCCTACACCAAACCCTAACCAGTAGATCAGGCACACCGTCGATCGTGTGATAATGGCTCTAGCTGCGGGTATATGTGCCAAAGGGTCCCAATCTTGGTTCTCCATGTGTATATGTACTAAACAAACCTAAAAGAATGAAAAGTTACATTGGTGCACCCTCGCGCGGAGAAATCTAGGGGGGTAGACCCGCCGGGGCACACGTTCCGCTTTTTGGGGGGAGGAGGGGGATAACGACCGCCGGAGCACCGGAACCCCACCAAACCTTGCATGTGGACCTATGATATGTGTCAAAGTGTGGTGCAAGGTCTAATGGTGCAAAAGTAGCTCCCCTAAACCCTAAACCCTAAACTGGGGAGGCTTCGAGCCCTAAACCCCTCTAAATCCCTAAACCACGACGCCGGAGCTGCAGAACCATGCATCATAAACCCTAACCCTAACCCTAAACCCTAAACCTATACCTAACCATAAATACTTACCTTTTAACCTAAACCCTAGCCCTATCCCCTAAACCCTAGCCCTAACCCTACACCTAACCCTAACCAGTAGATCAGGCACACCGTCGATCGTGTGATAATGGCTCTAGCTGCGGGTATATGTGCCAAAGGGTCCCAATCTTGGTTCTCCATGTGTATATGTACTAAACAAACCTAAAAGAATGAAAAGTTACATTGGTGCACCCTCGCGCGGAGAAATCTAGGGGTAGACCCGCCGGGGCACACGTTCCGCTGTTTTGGGGGAGGAGGGGGATAACGACCGCCGGAGCACCGGAACCCCACCAAACCTTGCATGTGGACCTATGATATGTGTCAAAGTGTGGTGCAAGGTCTAATGGTGCAAAAGTAGCTCCCCTAAACCCTAAACCCTAAACTGGGGAGGCTTCGAGCCCTAAACCCCTCTAAATCCCTAAACCACGACGCCGGAGCTGCAGAACCATGCATCATAAACCCTAACCCTAACCCTAAACCCTAAACCTATACCTAACCATAAATACTTACCTTTAACCTAAACCCTAGCCCTACCCCCTAAACCCTAGCCCTAACCCTACACCAAACCCTAACCAGTAGATCAGGCACACCCTCGTGTGTGATAATGGCTCTAGCTGCGGGTATATGTGCCAAAGGGTCCCAATCTTGGTTCTCCATGTGTATATGTACTAAACAAACCTAAAAGAATGAAAAGTTACATTGGTGCACCCTCGCGCGGAGAAATCTAGGGGGTAGACCCGCCGGGGCACACGTTCCGCTGTTTTGGGGGAGGAGGGGGATAACGACCGCCGGAGCACCGGAACCCCACCAAACCTTGCATGTGGACCTATGATATGTGTCAAAGTGTGGTGCAAGGTCTAATGGTGCAAAAGTAGCTCCCCTAAACCCTAAACCCTAAACTGGGGAGGCTTCGAGCCCTAAACCCCTCTAAATCCCTAAACCACGACGCCGGAGCTGCAGAACCATGCATCATAAACCCTAACCCTAACCCTAAACCCTAAACCTATACCTAACCATAAATACTTACCTTTAACCTAAACCCTAGCCCTACCCCCTAAACCCTAGCCCTAACCCTACACCAAACCCTAACCAGTAGATCAGGCACACCCTCGATCGTGTGATAATGGCTCTAGCTGCGGGTATATGTGCCAAAGGGTCCCAATCTTGGTTCTCCATGTGTATATGTACTAAACAAACCTAAAAGAATGAAAAGTTACATTGGTGCACCCTCGCGCGGAGAAATCTAGGGGGGTAGACCCGCCGGGGCACACGTTCCGCTTTTTGGGGGAAGGAGGGGGAGAACGACCGCCGGAGCACCGGAACCCCACCAAATCTTGCATGTGGACCTATGATATGTGTCAAGGTGTGGTGCAAGGTCTAATGGTGCAAAAGTAGCTCCCCGGTGTGACCTTCCTTACATTTGGGCGATAACACTTAGTAGATTTTCCGAAGCGCGTATTAATTGCTCCGAAACCCTGATATATGTGGGGGATCGATGAACATGGAGAGTAATTTTGTATTGCACATTGTCTTAAGTAACACTAATAAATAGTCATCAAAAAGTAAAACTAATAAAAAAATATAAGTATTAGATGAAATAAAATAGAAAGAAAAACAAATAAAATGAATGATGGCGCACGGCAAAGAAGTGGTCGCACGGCAAAGGCGGCTTTGCCGTGCACTTTGCCTGGCCTCACGGCAAAGGGTGCTGCACGGCAACGTCCCAGTCCCTTTGCCGAGCGTGCTTTCCTTGCCGTGCGGCGTTTATGCTCTTTGCCGTGCTAGTTTCTTTGCCGTGCGGTTTAGAGGGACTTTGCCGTGCGGTGAGACTTTGCCGTGCGGCGCTGCTGGCTTTGCCGTGCCACGTTTCTTTGCCGTGCGCCACTC
This sequence comes from Lolium multiflorum, assembly GCA_030979885.1. Taxonomy (NCBI): domain Eukaryota; kingdom Viridiplantae; phylum Streptophyta; class Magnoliopsida; order Poales; family Poaceae; genus Lolium; species Lolium multiflorum. The sequence continues at coordinate 154,795,360 of CM061749.1, forward strand.
TAATAGTTTGCCGTGCTTTCCTTCTTTGCCGTGCGTTAATACTTCCTCGCACGGCAAAGATTTCTTTGCCGTGCAGAGCCTCACGGCAATGATTTGCTGCACGGCAACGCCTGTTTTTCCCGTAGTGATTCCTTGTGAAGAACTCTAAGTTATTATCTCAGGCATTTCCAAGGGATATAAACTATTGAGGCAACCATAGCCATATACATCTAAGATAGTATAAGAGAAGTACTATACCTAGTTGATCAAGACAATACTTGATCTTGGAAGTGAGAACCCTAGTTCATGAGATATACTTTAGGAAGCAAAACATTTGATCATTACAAATTGGGTAATGATCATATACTCTAAGAACTGGGAGTAGAAGCCATTAAGAATAAGTTGATCATGATAATGCCAAGATCATGCTTTGGAGAAATAGGAGAATAAGCCATAAGTTAAACCTAGTATGATAAGCAGATATAATCCACCACATGAAATCATAGGGAGAATACTATCCCCCTAACTTATCTCCAATATCTTGAGTAGAGAAATAATTGGAGAACATCAAAATCTTGTTTAACCAAGCACTGGTGGCCATCTTAATCACATTTTGAGATACCAACCTATCAATGGTGAGGAAGAGCAACCCTAGCTAATTCAATATGGTGTCAATTCATATATAGAACCTATGTTCACCTTTCAAATACAAAGTGTGTATCACATAGTGATCACAAGTAAAACCCTAAAGACATTCCCTAAAGTCAAGTATATGTGAGATGATTAAATGATCAAGCTTAGAGCTACATTCTACATTCAAATCCAAATTGTGGGATAAAATACTTAACCTACCATTCAAATCATGCATATTTAGGCACACCCAACTATTGTTTCCAAAGAAATAAAAGTCTCATGACAGGAGTAAGATCTACTCTAATCATTCAAGTCCAAGACTTAAGAAAGTAATACCAATAGTCCTGGGAATAAACCAAACTTAATTTCCAAGACGTTAAGAATATTGGGCACATGAAATAATGCCCTGAAATCATCTTTTCAAATAAGATACTATCTAACAAGCTTTACTTCATGAATTATTTAATTGCAAGGTAGTATAAAATAATACCATGATCTAATAAACATACTTAATGTAATTTGTAAATAGTTCACATAATTAAAAATCATGACTATTAAGGTGCTTAGTCTAAATTCCAATAACATGTAATCAACGAAGACATCAATACACTTATGTAATATTCTAGTACTTTAAATTGTTTCTATTAAGATCTTGAACACTTTCAAAGTCATTCACACATTTAAAATCCTGCAAGACAAATGAAAATTCAAATCAGATTCAAATAATAATTACAAAACAAAAATTGCAAAACAGAAAGAAAAGAGAAACAGAAAATGGACTTACCAGGCTTACTTGTCCGGCCAAACCAACACCACAACCCAGCAACTGAGCCCAGCGACGCAACCCAGTGCCAGCCTAGCCACCACACCGGACTGTACAGATACCTCACCGGCATCACCGTCGAATCCAGTCCGTCGCTGACGGGAAAATTACGATTGAGACCTCCCCGTGAGCTATAAGACCTTGACAAGCATCACCAGAGAACCCTAGTGCCTCTCCACTTACTCAGTCACCCTCTACCCCTCTCTATCTCACTCAAACGATGAAACCCGTTGCCGGCGTTCGACATCTCGCCGACGATTGGGACTGCCTCAAGCTCAACGGAGTGGTCGTGGAGAAGCGCTGCATCTAGGAGATAAATGAGGTGGAGTCATCCGTCTAAGGGAACATCTTAATCAAGCCAATTTTGGATTTTCCCCTTGCAGTAGATCGTCGGAATCGGTGAATTCCTCGCCGTCTCCGTCAACGATCGCCGTCGCTGACAACATCATTCAATTCAGGGTATCAATACGTACCCGTATCCCTTTTATTTGCATCATTTGGCTAGGTGTAGCTCGAATTCGAAACTCGCCGGAGTTGCACCACCGCAGGCATACTTGCCGGCGATGCTCCGGTGATTATTTCAGAGAGGCTCCACCATAATCTTGTTCGCCAGGCTGTGGGGGTTCGAACGCCACCACTGGCGCGTCTCCGGGGGTCTTAAATCGGCGGCGCGGTCATCTTCTGACCGCCGACGTCAAGCCGCCTAGCGAGATCGACGTGTCCAGTAGGTCCCCCGCGAGGCCTTTGACTAGTCTTCGCCCATGTGGAATCTGACCTGGCCTTGACCCCACTTGTATGTGTCCTGGGGTACAACTCGAACCGGTACAAATAGTATTTCCATTTATTTCAAATTACAAAAAATATCTGAATCTTTGCAAGAATATATAAAATTCATTTAAATTCATAAAAATAGAAATAAGATATCAAAATGCTCATAAAAATAAACTCTATCCAATAAAAATATAATATGAAATTTTTATTTAAAATAAATTTTAATTGTTAACTTTTATTATTTAAGTCATTTCTTTTATCCTAAATTCAAATAAAATTCAATAACTAGAAAAAAATTCTAAAATAAATAAATAAATCAAGTAAATAAAAACACTAAGATCAATTTTATTTTATTGTTATCTTATTAAATCCTTATTAGAGGGATTTAAACCCTGAATAATAAGTATCCTAATTATTAATCTTCTAAAAATAATAAAATGCTAGGTTCATTATTATTTTTATTTCAAAGTAATTAATAAATTCAACTTTATAATAAAGTTATTACCTTAAGAATTGCATCACAAATAGGAAAACCTAGTTCCATTATGAATAAAGTTATAATTTCATAATCTCATGTGAAACCCTAAAACCCTAACCCTATTATTTTATGTGAACCCTAAATTGATTATAAACCTAAACCCTAGGTTATAAAGTGTGACCATGTTACTCTCCTTTCACCCATAGATCCATAATTTAAAAACTAAATAAATGTCCTTGTTCTCATAAAATAATAGAAGCTTTACTACTAATAAGTTGGTATTCCATGTACTCATCCAAAATAAAACCTAAACGATCAAGTAGGGTCAACCAAGTATAAACCTTAGTTCCTATTAGTAAGGCCATCATCCTTAGTTATCCATATTAAGTATCACACCATTGTGATGAACTCTAATAGCAACCATGTCCAATATTTTGCATTACCATACTCCACTAAACCCTACAAGTAGTAAAGATTTATGAACCATCCTATTTAGGAACCAACTATTTCTTACTTAGTGGATTCAATAAAAAACCCTAGGCACCACAAGCCCGAATTAAAATAATTATTATAACTTAAGTAATATGTTCTTCAAAAATTATTCTTTTCAAGTAATAAGAGAGTAGTCAACAACTCTGCCTAATAGATACTATAGACCATAACTGTCTATCACCAGTAAGATATAACCAACCATGGTAGCAACCATTTATAATCAATTACTTAATATTCCCTTGCTTAACCTAAACCATACAAGCTCTAGATGCTGATAAATCCAAGATTGTTGTGATCCATCTAATACTTACTCAAGAAACTAAATTGGAAACCATAGTAAACCATAGAACTCCACAAACATAACTATCATACTGTTATCACCAGATTTTGGCCAAATCAGGAGATGGGCCGTAAGTGAAGATGGGCTTGAAGGATATACACGTGGAGCGTCTTTGAAGCGGCCTTGCGCGAAGAGTTTGGGCTAGATTGCCCGTGTATCTGTAAATATAGTAGATTGCATCTTAGTTTAGAATTAAAAGATAGAGTTTAACCCGTGCACGGTTAGGTGCACGCTCGAATTAGAAAGTCCCTTGGACTATAAATATGTATCTAGGGTTATCGGAAAAGGAGGACAATCACGTTCACAACAAACACAAATCAGGCGCATCGCCACCCCTTCTTTCGAGGGTTTCTTCCGGGTAAGCATCATGCTGCCTAGATCGCATCTTGCGATCTAGGCAGTACACGTTTATTCGTTATCTTGTGTTACTCATGCTGAAGCATTGTTGATGGCGAGTATCACTATTTATCTTAGGTGTTTAGGGGCTTGCATGGATGCTTTTCTTATGCATATTTGCTTAGCTATGCCGTCCTCGATATCTAGCTGCCCTTACACCTACCTAGGTGTAAGGGCAGCACCTTGCTTGTTCGTTGTTTAGTAGATCCAATCCGTTATAGTTTCTCCTTGATTCTTCAAGGATTGGTTTAATATCCGTATGGTTAGGCCTTGCAAACGGGTTGAACGATCCGGTAGTGCGTGAGATATGGTTTGTTGATCCTGAGAGGGACGTTCCGGGAATTGACTTAATGTTGGTTTTTAGGCCTCTTTTAGGGTTGGTTTTCCATTATCTTCCGTGTCTATTAGGCTCAACTACGCGCAGGATGTTCCGATCATGCGGTGAAAACCCTAAACTGTCGTAGATTAGATTAACTTTATATTGATCAAGCAGGAGCCCCATGTCATCGTTAACCCGACGTGAACCATGGGGCGATCGGCTCTTTGAGCCGATCCACAACTGAGAGCCCATCGGGCTCGTATTTAATGTTTACGTGTCTACCATGCAGGAAGCTAATCGAAGCAATCCAACACCTTCCTGACCAGGTATAGGTCAGGTGGCACGCCCTAGCAACCGCCAGGTCGTGTGCCGGAACATTTGCGGACGACGTCGAGGGACCAGGGCCCCCTGCAGTCTTGGAAGCCTCCCGGCTCTTCGTGTTGCTTAACCACTGCTCGCCGGTGGGTTTTGGCAGGCAACACATACTTGTTCTTTATTAAGGAACATGTTCTTAAAAAGTTATTCTTTTGAAGTATGTGATATGTAATCATTAACCATATCCTATAGTACCAAAACCAACAATTGTTCTTTACATGTTAACATTATGCCAACTACTTTTCCTTGTGTGCTAAATTGATTACTATGCCTTATTATACCACTTGTTTATGATACCAAGATAACCAAAACCTAATAAGAACCTTGTTTGTGGAATCACTATAAAAGTGCAACACACCCAAAACCAATCATTCCAACTCACTAATCCTAAATCATCGGGGTTAGGTCACGTTAGAGCGAGTGCATCTCATACTTATGCATTATATCATATTTGCCAATCTTTTAAACATCATCCTTACCGGACGATGATGCTATTTCAGAATTTGGAGTTACCCCGTATCGAAGTCCTTGCCTGCATAATCTTGCAGTCAAGAAAGGCAAGTTCATCGCTTGCTCATCTCACTTTGAGTATTTTTATTAAATTACTTGCAAAGTACTATACTTATCACTCTTGCATGAAAAGCAAAAATACTATTTTCATAACTATGAATATGACTATGTGGTGGGCAATGGAACCATGGTATGAGTATGGTGGAGTTTCCATTGCAATGGGTTTATATCCATCTAGGATTAACAACAAATATCATCCACTGATTCTTGTGCCGTCAGACCCGTGTTAACCATAAGATCTGGAGTGGGACGGAGTATTCAATTATGTTTCTCCCTCTCGTTCATCAACGGATGCGCTTACCGTAGTCAGTTGGATCCCGAGGGACAACCGGAGTGGGTGGGGAACCCCCAAGTCCCCACGGTAATGCGGTCTATGATGGGTTGCAGAAGGCCGGCGAAGGTATCGAGGTCGGATGGTACCCAAGAATGGGGTATGTTGACCGGCGGGGATATTAGTCGAGGTCGGATGATATCCAATGGATATGCTGACCGGCGAGGACCCAAGGTCGGAACTGCAACAAAGGATGGGTGTTCGGGGTCGCGGAGAAACGCAATTATTGGCTAGGACCTTATACCGGGCCTCACACCAAGGAAGTGTGGACGGGAAACTCGATCCCGGTTGGCACCAAGGTTAAGATCTCTTATGGGTAAAGCAACACACCTCTGCAGAGTGTATCAAATCATGACCTGTCACTCCCTGTTCCGGGTTTTGGAACTGCGAACGCGGCCGGAAAGGAACTCCATGAAGTTCTAGACACCCGGTGAAGGCTGACGGACATAGGTCTTTGGAATAAAAGCAACCTTTTGAAGAAATGTTTACAAAAACTTTGCCTATGACTTTCTGGTCCATGGCAATAGCTAGTGCATTAAACACCTCTTTCCTATAATGAACTTATTGAGTACGCTCGTACTCATTCCTCTTTGAATCCCCTGCTTAGATCTGAAGGCATTAAATGAAGATCTACAGTGCAACTCGAAGACCGAGGAGTCAAAAACTACTTCAAGAGACAGGATCCTTCCAGAGGAGTCAAATACCACATCCACCTTGGAGAAAACCTAGATTAGCAGTAGAAAAGAACTAGCTCCCTAATCCTAGCTCCTACTTAGCTAGAATCCATTCATAGCCTCTATAGCTAGTCAAAACCTCTACAGATAGAGTTCGTGATAAGTTAGACTACGAGTTGTTCTTCTGGAGCTTATTTGCAGTTTTACCTCATTGTAAAGTAGGAGGCTGTGCTAATATTCTATACAGAGTCTGTGTGTAATTCTATAGACATGCCTTCACTGGTAGAAAAAGGGGCTTCAATCCCGGTTGGTAACGGGCTTTAATCCCGGTTGTGCAACCAGGATTAATTATGCGCGACTAAACCCCCCCCCCCCCTTTAGTCGTGGTTGCTTACGAACCACGAATAAAGGTCCGTACACGTGGGCGGCAGGCGTGCGTCGAGGCGGAGGACCTTTAGTCACGGTTGGCCCGGCCAACCGCGACTAAAGGCCTCCGTAGGTTTAGGGTTTTAGCCCCCCTAAATCTGGTTTTTTTGCTGCGTTTATTTGTTTTATATTTTATTTTATGTTTTATTTTAATTTCAAAGAAATTTCAGTACACATATTCTACGCTACTACATACATGTTACTCGTTGATGCATATGAATGTATAATTTCAAACAAGTTTGAAATTTCAAACAAGAAGAATTCAAGAGAAATATACAATTAATATTCAATCTCGGATGACCAAATACAACTTCGAACAAGTTTTCATACACAATTTACGGCATCAGAAGTTCTTCGTCCTCGTAATAGTGTTCTCCTTTAGGATGGAGGACTTCCCTCATAAAAAATCCTGCTAATTCCTCTTGAATTGGTTGGAAGCGAGCTTCTGGACTAAGCTTCTTCCGCACGTTGGTATCCGCCAGCCTCCGCTCAGAGGTGTATCTCCGGATGAACTCACAAACATAGTATCCACATAGATTGGTCTCCGGTGGCTGAATATCCACATTAACTAATCTTCTAAATTCTAGCTCATGTTTGAATTCACCGACCATTTTATCTGAGAACCGGCTCCAAACCCTACAGGGCAAAGAAAATTAAATGAACAAGGGAGTTATTAGTTACTTGATATCAGGAAATGAACGAAAGAGGCCGATATAGAGAGCAAATGATTGAAAAATAATTACTTTTGCATCATATTTCTCATGTTGACCCAGAGATGTGAATCCATATTCAGAGAGTCCATGATGAGAACTCTGGAGGTGTAAAATTTAATTATTAGCAGAATCCAGTGGAACCTGCGGATATGTTACATGCATAGTCATGCATAACTCATCGATTAGACATAACATGCATGGAGTAAACAAAAGAGAATGTGCACAAGACAGAAACACTCACCCAAAATGGTAAGGAAATAGAATTTGACTTTTGAGTTGCTGCTTTTTAAGAAACTGGTACAAGTCTCTCTCCACGTCTTGGGGGTATCTTTCTAACACATATCCATTAATGATATGTGGGTCAATGAACCCAACATCATGGATGTTCCTTTTTTTGCATTCCCCAAGCTTCATTCTGCATAATAGCGTACACAACAATATAGTTAGGACAATATATATAGTGCATGCAATGAACGAGATGAGGTAGAAATAAATCACTTACAGAACGTAGCAACTCAGGATAGATTTGTCGAGCTCGCGCAGATTGAACAGCTGGAACAATTCACTCATATGAACTTGTACAGAGTACTGTTTGAAGTGATGCTCATATCTAACTTCCGCATAAATATATTCTCCCTCTCATTTTCAGTTTTGCAGCGTCTCCGTGCATCAGCAATGGTCCGACCAAGATCATCAGTGGGCTGATCATGTGTCTTTTCTTCACCTTCCCCTTCACCTTCCCTTCACCTTCCCTACCTTCAGCATCCTCCATGAAAGTATCACCGAAATGATCAGGATAGTTTTCATCGATGATATCATCCCCTTCTTCATCTTCTTCCATTCTAACCCCTCTTTCTCCATGCTTGGTCCAACAATTATAGCTTGGCATGAAACTGTGCCGAAGCAGGTGCAGGTGAACGTCTCTTGAGGAAGAGTAACCCTTCTGATTCTTACAGTCAACACATGGACAGATAACAAACCCCCCTGCTTGTTCGCATTAGCCACTACGAGGAAATCTTTCAAACCCGTAATGAACTCGCCGGAGAGTCGGTTACCGTACATCCATTGCCGATTCATCTGCATTATTATTATATAAAGTATATAATTAACCATCATGCATTTGTTAAACTAACTAGCTAGAAATAATAGAAATTAAACAATGAACTACACACATGCATATTTTATCAATGACACATGAAAGGTTCAAGTTGCTAACCGCGATCGAGGAGGAAAAATAAATGAGAAAGCTCAAGTGTGGCTCGGACACTTCATATCATGTTTGTTTCATGCTCTCGGGCATTTCATCGAACACCTTGTGTGCATAAGAGGAACCAAAAGCAAACCCACCACCAATTGTGAATATTGTGAATAGAAGTGGCACCAAATTGCTAAGTGAAGTATGTTGAGCTTCATTTTATAGGGATGGACCTTTAGTCCCGGTTGGCCTGGAAAACCGCGACTAAAGGCCTTCGGGCCAGGCCTGAGGACCTTTAGTCGCGGTTGGCCTGACCAACCGCGACTAAAGCCCTCCCGTCCACCATGTCGACGGAGCCCACGGGGCCCAGACCTTTGGTCGCGGTTCGCCTCCCGAACCGCGACTAAAGACCCCTTTAGTCGCGGTTCGAATATTTTGGGGACTAATGGGGGCGGATGGAAGCCTCTTTCTTGGACCCGCAAATGTTCCTGTTGTACCACTCTGAGGGATGTAATGCTGGTGGAACGGTGTTTCACTGGTGTTATGTCAACGACTTGCATACTACACCATGCAGTGGTATGTTGGGTCACCACAAGGTTCGCAGCAGAAAACAAAAAAGATTTAATTATCATACAGTGATTGCCTAGGATCTATCTAAGGAGTAATGTTATAACGCAGATGATATCGGTGACGCACCCTCATAGACCGATAGCGGTTAACGTTCCACAAGAACGTTGTTGATATAGTCGTACTCGTCGCCGATATCAAGGTCGAGTAGAGGTCCTTTCCAACGATGTCAAGTGCCGCAGGTGCAGCACCTCGTAGTTTCGCACACGTAAGGTGCTCGACGAGGCTCCCAGCTCCATTCCAGCAAAGTTGCAGAAGTAGATTTCTTGGACCCGGATGCCCGCAGCGCTAGTATGTACTAGGTGGAGCTGTCTCCCTCCCCGCGCAGTTCTTCGAGGAACCACGCGGAGAAGAAAACTAGAGAGATGTATTTTCCTAATTTATTGTATATTTATATCCCTCAACCTGGCCTCTTTATATAGGGGGGCAAGGGGGACGTGGGCACTTTGCTAGGCAATGTGGGACAAAAGAGGATGGAGTGGTGGGATGGCCGCCGACCAGCCCTAGGGCTGCCGCGTGCGCCCTTCCCCTGTGGGCCCTTTTGTCATATGGGACCCAATCAAGGTTGGGAGGACTTGTTAATTAATTAAAAATATTTTTATATATTAATTCATATAATTAACATATTATACATATCTCTTAATTTCCAATAATCCGGGATACCTCTCGGACTTCTTCGAACACCCTTAGGATAACCCTGGAACACTTTTCTGGCTTTCTCTCTCAATTCCGATGAATCTAAAACTATCTTTAGTTTCATTGAACCCTTAATTGTGTTACCCTATGGTCCGGGAATAACGTAGACATGATCGAGATGGCTCTCTGATCAATGATCATGAGGGGGGGTCTGGAGAACCATAATGATCCCTATGTATTCCACGAAGATATGATCGTCGTTTGAACCATTACGTTGATTCATATACCCTTTGTTCCTCGATATGTACCGGCACTTGCCGGAGACATGATCGTCGGTATCGTTATACCTAGTTCGATCTCGTTACCGATAAGGCTTATTCAACTCGTTTTGTGTGATTCCATCCCCATGACCTAGTCATATGTTGCACAACTTTATGGATGTAATCTCAACGAGTGGGTCCTATGTATCTCTCCGTCACGCGATGAACAAATCTCGCTATTGATACATACGCCTCAACCCATCCCATTGGAGTACCCGAGCAACACTTTTATGACTACCCTGTTACCTAGTAGCGATTGATGATGTCAAAGCAGTCGCCGGTGACATTGATTCTAATATGATCTCACGGTCTAATGATTATGTTACTACGCTTTCATAAACATCGTAACATTGAACTTAACGTGACGTTGGTCGCATTACAATACTTATATGCAACATCCCAAAAATTAAATAAAGAAGCAAGAGAGAGTTTCCAAGAATCCCAAAAATCAGAGCCAACAAAAACTTTTTCTCATCATATAGGACTATGCATGTAGCTCACCTTATTAATTATTGAGTGTGCTTTTTGCCATGATGCTTGCTTATGTGTTTACCCTTGCTCTAAAACCTTAACCATGATCACTTGATCATCCAAATACAAAGCAAAAGAAAATAGAAAAGAAATTATAAAAATCAATTCAACACACACATATGGCTTAGGCCATTTTTACAAATCTTTAATCTAGACCATTTTGGTTTGCACCATTGGGTGTAAATGGATACTAAACCCTTTTTAACACTTTTGGAAACAATCAAACTCAATTCAAATCAAATTTGAATCAAATGGGAGCTCACATATGATTATGGTCACTTGTGCAAATTTCAGCATGATACCCACTTTGAGCCCCTGGTTTGTGAGATTTCTCTTCTACACTTTGCCCACTCTTTGCACCTCATCCAAGACAACAACAAGGTGAACAATTTTGCCCAAAACCATCACCCCAAATTCTTTCCCAATTTCAAATGGCAAGCAAGCAAAGTGGAGACTTTAAAACATATGTAAGATCATATGCAAAATGAGATTTTGCAATTCAACTTCATTTTGACCACCACCACCGCCAATATACTCCAATTAATATATGATTACAACCCACCAAAAAGGTTTGCAAAATTCGAAAATAATCTTCTTGTGGGCATTTAATCAAACACCTTGTGGGCAGTGGAGAAAATGTTGCCCATGCTGAAAATTGGAGGAGACCAAGTCCAAGCCTGAGCCTCTCTGCAGCTCTGGAGCTCCCTCTCACCTCACTGCACCATCCGCACCACTTGCCAAGCACTGGAGCTTGCTCACCTTGACCCATTGCATCCATGTCGTGGCATGTCATGCCACCCTCATGCTCTCTTTCTCTCTGGTCACCTCCAGCCTGCTCCACCATGTCTAGCCACTCCCTCTCAGTCTCCTGAACCAGCCCGTGCCTTCCCTTGGTCAACATGACGATTGCACACGCCATCGACGTGCGACGCGCCCAGCAGACACGCACGCGCCTGCGCGCACGGCGAGCGCCCTGGACGCGCCAGAGCGTGACGAGCGCCGACGCACCTCGCCCCCACTCACCTGCTGTTGACGTCAGAAACCCACCGGCGGGCAACGACTGGCCAACACCGTAGAGCCGGGAATGACTAGGGCTGCGGCTGGCCCCGTCCCTCGGAGCGACGGCCCGCAGCCTCCGGTCACGCGCCGATGCGGGTCGCAAGGGCGTGCCACCTGACCTATACCTGGTCAGGAAGGTGTGGATGATGCCTCGCTTAGTTTTCTGCAGGGCACACACGTACACGTTAAATACGAGCCTCGATCGGCTCTCAGGTTGTCCTGTGAATCGGCTCATGGAGCCGATCCACCCATGATTCGTCCAAGGTGGCCGAATATATGGTGGTCCTGCTTGATCAAGATAAAGCATATGAGATCTACGACGATCTAGGGTTTTCACCGCATAATCGGATCATCCTACTCACGATTGGGCCTCGCGCTCACGCACGGTAAACGTAAGCCAGCCCTAGACAAGGCCTAAAAACCAACACTAGGTTGATCCTCGGAACGTCCTGTCTAGGGGCAGCAAACTACACCCTGCATGCCGCTGGATCCTCCAACCCTTTGTAAGGCCTAACTATTGCAGATATTAAACTAATCCTTGATGAATCAAGGAGCGACCATAACGGATCAGATCTACTAAATAAAGATCAAGCGGGGTGCCGCCCCTGCACCCATGATGAGGCACAAGGACGGCTAGACGCGCAAGGGTTGCACTACGCGAGCATATGATGCTAAGAACGATGCTAACCCTAACGCGTCTACGATAACTACGTTGCTCGCCATCAAAAAGGCTTCAGTACGAGCAACGCATGAACAACTAGGCAGGCTTGTGCTGCCTAGATCGCGAGATGCGATCTAGGCAGCATGGTGCTTACCGAAGGAACCCTCGAGACGAAGGAGTTGGCGATGCGCCGAGATTGGTTTGTGTTGAACGTTGGTTGTTGTTTATTCCATAAACCCTAGGTACATATTTATAGTCCGGCGGACTTTCTAATGTGGGCGTGCACTAAACCGTGCACAAGATAAACTCTAATTTCTACGTAACCTACTATAAAGATACACGGGCCAACTAGCCCAAACTTGATACACAAGGCCGATTCACATATCTGTCCACGCATATATCTTCAAATCCATCTTGATCGCGGCCCACCTCTGACTTGGCCAAATTCTGGTGATAACACATGCCCCCCTGGTTTTGGAAATGACATTTCCAAAATCATTATGCTTTCCTTACGCAGGGTCATGTCGTAGCAGAGCAAAACCGTCGCAATACTGTCTATTAGCACTTCTTACCCATAACTCGACGATTCTAGCAATCTTTAAGCAATCGGCTCTTTTTCTACACAATCGGCTTCTAGTTAACTTAGCCGATAGTCAAAGTCAAACAAACCCCGAAAGAGCCGATGGCGTCGCACCGGCCCCTACCATATAACAAACAAAGGCAAACCTGGTTACCCTTCCAAACGGTCGCCTACAACCTCCGTCCGAGAAAGCAAACTCAGATCCCCAAAATCCGCCACCTACGCAATCTCGCGAGCTTCAGATCTCAACCACAGCGCTCCAACTCCGCAGCGCACCGAATGGGGGAATCATCCAACGCCGCCACCATGGTCTCTGGCTTGAAGGTAATACTCCACCGCTTCTCCTCCATTAGGGCCAATATAAGGATTGAATAGAGGAACACCTGACTTAATGTTCTACTCCGTCATTGATTTTAGGTCTCCGACATCTTATTGCCGCATCCTTCTCTCCCAAATTCCATGTGTCTTGGCCCCCGTTCTTCCGAGAGCCCTGCTCATTTAATCTCATGTGAAGCTAACAGAATCCCCTTCGTGAATCAGCACCTAGATCTGACTTCATGGGCCGACTGCCTGCGAGCCTGGCCTAACCCCCCTGAAGGTTGGGTGCCATGGTACAATAGAGTATCCAAAACCCACTACGCCACCTGGGAATCTATAGGGATAGCCGATGCCTTATCATTATCATTGTCTCCCCTTGAGAAGAACGAAAACATTCTGAAAACCATCGGCTACTTCTGGTCTGACGCAATGAACTGCTTCATATTCGGCCATGGCCCGATGACACCAACCCTGCTAGATGTAGCCATGATTACAGGCCTGGACATTGCGTCTCCAAGCCCTTCTGCTTTCAAACTGCCGAAAGTCCCTTTCACTCTTTCTTCTAAAAAGGAGTGTACCAACTGGGGCGCCTACCTCGATCGCCATATGAAAACCAAAGGCCCTGTGACAGAGCGAGAACACACAGCCTTCCTAAACTTTTGGTTGGAACACTTCATATTTTGCGGCCCATCACTTGCCCCCACCAAAAATTACCTCTCCCTAGCCTATGAACTGGCTAAAGGCACCCATCTTGGCATCGGCAAACTGCTCCTTGGAGAGGTCTATCGATCTCTTCAATTGATGTCTGTCAAGCTGTTTTCTCAGAAGACAGTTAAAACTGGCGGCCCCTGGTGGTTTATTCAGCTATGGGCGCAGTTATACTTTCGGGATCAGATCCCAGACTTCCCACCTCTGACCTCCTGCACCTTCCCAGATGTTAACGGGAAGGATATTCGATGCACCAGCTATGGACAAGCCCTGTATGGTCTCCCAGGCAGCAGGCTGATCCCTAAAGAAGCAGCAGGGTGGTTCAAAATCTTCTTCCAAGGTCTAGACAATCCCCTGTTCTTTCCTTATACCGAAACGGAGGAATTTGAAAACCCGGTCTCCTTCCGATTGGATAGTTTTGCCGATGACGATAACACCCGGCATCTATATTCTATCATGATTCGTCCTTGCTTTCTCCCTGTTGGAATGAGCACTTCAAACCGGATCATCAAACCCGGTTACGAGTGTTACCAACCAGTAGTGGTAGCCCGTCAGCTCGGCCTTGGGCAAGTGCCTCCGCACTTATTCTTACACCATCTGACCGCAAGCCGAGCCGAACTGCCTGACATCCTTACCAGCCATAGGTGCTACACCTTCTTTGATGCTCTGGCCCTCCCAATTCCTCACAACCTCCGTTTCTCCTCCACTACTGATGGCTTCGGGACCTGGTGGTCCATGTGGAAGACCCATGTTTTTAGGAGGGCGCTAGGACCGCAATTGAAACAACTTGACGCCACGCATGTCATCTCCGCCGACCAGGTACTGTTACTTAAAATACTTCCCGCAACCCTTTAATGGTAACCTGCCTGCGAACTGACTTCACTCCTTGGCAGGAACAAGACGGCCCAGCTCCCCTGCAAGCCGATGGCTCTCCTTTTGAATTCCTCCCTCCTGCCCCAGTGGTCCTCTTCTGTCAGCGTTCACCACCTCTGAAGAAAGTTATCATGGAAGGCCAGCCGATTTCCCCGAAATCGGCTCCTAAAAACAAAGCATCCTTGGAGTCAGTTGCCCCCCGAGCCTCGACCCGGGCGAGGACGGCGGTGAGGAAGGTGGCTGTCAGGAAAACCCTTCCGCGCAAAACTCCTGCCCCAGCGAATTCGCAGGTAAGTTGCACCATATTTCGATCGATCGCACTTGCCTTCCCAACCCTTGTAAGATGGTCGTATTCCTTCTTTCAGACTTCCACCGAAGAGAACTCCAGCGAGGGAGAACAGTCCAGTCCCAGGGCCTCCTACCCACGCGGCACGGACAGATCCACTACACAGAGCCAGACGGACTCGCCAACCCCGGCTTCTAGAAAACGGTCGACTCCCGAGCCTGCCGCTCTTCAGTCTTCAGTCCAAACGAGGTCGCGCATAAAGCGCCGATGTGTTCAAAGGGCCCGCACGGGCCCTGAAGCCTCTTCCCCTAGCCAGGAAGTTTCAAAGGTAACCCTCTTGATAGCTCGTGTTCCCTGTTGTCTTGTCGCTAACCGGACCACTTTACCAACCTCCTTGTAGGTCAATGAGACTTCTAGCGGGGTTGTTGAAGAGGTGCCGATGCCGCCTACTGCCCCTGGTCCCTCCAACTCGCCACGTGTGGAGGACCAGTCGTCTGACCAGCATACTACGAAGCCGATTGTTACCAGCTCGGCTTCCCTTCCTTTCTTGGGAGAGGTACACTTTCCTCTCTCTCTACTTCCTTTATATCTGCCGTATGCCCATACCGTTCTTGCTCTTTGCCAGGGGTGCGATCCTTCGAGCTTGTTGACATTCGATCCCGACTCCATCGAGCCAGCTGCTCCCAAAATAGGTGAAGAGCCAAATCTTGGTGCAGTCGACGGCCCGCTACAGCGTCTTCGAGTCCTGCTCTCCTCCTCGGTTGACGCTCTGGTTGAGGACCCTGAGACGATCAGGGGTATCCTTGTGGACATCCAGCCTCGTCTCCCAGTGGTGCTGGTAGCTAAACTCTGGCCGACAGTGACTTTGTCAGTTTTCAAGTCAAGGGTGCAGTCGGCTCGTCAAAGGATTAATCTCCGCCGCGCCCAACTCCCGTTGAGAGCTGATATTGCAGAAAAATGCCAGCGGCTCAACGAGAAGAAGGCTGCTTTAGACGCAAAAACCGCCGCTTCCACTCATAGTGCCAGACTTGAGACCCTACGCAAAGAGCTGGAGGACCTCGAAAGGAGGGCCAGGGAGACCAGACAACTCATCCAAGACGAGGAGTCCATCATTGCTCGCTCCCAAGAGGAAGCGCAAGGCCTCACCGCTGATCTGAAGACCGACCTGGCTGAAATACGTGCCCTCAGCAGCCAGCTGGTGATGGGGAGAGACGAGGACGACGAGGTCGAGATCGCTGAGGTTGATCGAATCCGTACCGATGCTCTCCACGCTCTTAATGCATTTCTTCAGTAGGGCTTTTTAATGAACTGCCACTTGTAAACTTGTTTTCTGTTCTCTGTCAAGTCAACTGCCATGTATCAGTTCTGGTCGCATCCGAATTTTTTTTTATATTCGGCTATAAAATCTTCTCCGCATCTGTCCAACGGCGTCGCGCGCGCAATGGAGTCGCGCGCGCTCCCTGATTGGGTGCCCCCCGAGCCGATTCTGCCAGGTGACTGCTGAAATCGGCTCTATGTTTAGCTAAGGTACTGTAGTGCAAACGTCGGCTTTATTAGGACCAACGTGGATTCCTTCCAGCGCCACAGACAACGCATCCCATTGTTCATTAGATCGATATTGAGCCCGGACCGGAACACGATTTTAGCTGACTCCTAAAATCGGCTCCTACGTTCGTAGGCCCACAAGAGTCTGGCGATGCTAAAGGAGAACTCTAGCTTCCTTCCGTAGTGGTTAAAATCTGCCATGTTGACACCAGGGTGCGGGTGTGTGTCTCCGTTGCTTGATGCCGCGCGAACATGTCTCCCTACGGAAGCCGACGAGCTTGGTTCCGAGGACCCCCTTGAGCTCGTCAGAGAGCCCCTCGTAAGTGACCGGAGTTTCTTCCGCCATCTCTGATGTGGAATGCGAGGCGGTTGTTCGAGTTGTCCCACCGGGCGTGCCAGAATGTGTTGACGTCAGAAACCCACCGGCGGGCAACGACTGGCCAACACCGTAGAGCCGGGAATGACTAGGGCTGCGGCTGGCCCCAGTCCCTCAGAGCGACGGCCCGCAAAGCCTCCTGGTCACGCGCCGATGCGGGTCGCAAGGGCGTGCCACCTAACCTATACCTGGTCAGGAAGGTGTGGATGATGCCTCGCTTAGTTTCCTGCAGGGCACACACGTACACGTTAAATACGAGCCTCGATCGGCTCTCAGGTTGTCCTGTGAATCGGCTCATGGAGCCGATCCACCCATGATTCGTCCAAGGTGGCCGAATATATGGTGGTCCTGCTTGATCAAGATAAAGCATATGAGATCTACGACGATCTAGGGTTTTCACCGCATAATCGGATCATCCTACTCACGATTGGGCCTCGCGCTCACGCACGGTAAACGTAAGCCAGCCCTAGACAAGGCCTAAAAACCAACACTAGGTTGATCCTCGGAACGTCCTGTCTAGGGGCAGCAAACTACACCCTGCATGCCGCTGGATCCTCCAACCCTTTGTAAGGCCTAACTATTGCAGATATTAAACTAATCCTTGATGAATCAAGGAGCGACCATAACGGATCAGATCTACTAAATAAAGATCAAGCGGGGTGCCGCCCCTGCACCCATGATGAGGCACAAGGACGGCTAGACGCGCAAGGGTTGCACTACGCGAGCATATGATGCTAAGAACGATGCTAACCCTAACGCGTCTACGATAACTACGTTGCTCGCCATCAAAAAGGCTTCAGTACGAGCAACGCATGAACAACTAGGCAGGCTTGTGCTGCCTAGATCGCGAGATGCGATCTAGGCAGCATGGTGCTTACCGGAGGAACCCTCGAGACGAAGGAGTTGGCGATGCGCCGAGATTGGTTTGTGTTGAACGTTGGTTGTTGTTTATTCCATAAACCCTAGGTACATATTTATAGTCCGGCGGACTTTCTAATGTGGGCGTGCACTAAACCGTGCACAAGATAAACTCTAATTTCTACGTAACCTACTATAAAGATACACGGGCCAACTAGCCCAAACTTGATACACAAGGCCGATTCACATATCTGTCCACGCATATATCTTCAAATCCATCTTCATCGCGGCCCCCCTCTGACTTGGCCAGATTCTGGTGATAACACCTGCTCCGCTCGCCAGTAGACGCGCCAGGACACCAGGAGACCCGCAGACATCACCGTTTGACCGCGGGAACGCCATGGCCATCGTCATCGTCGACGCGACTCGCCACGGCCTGCAAGCTCTCGTCAACCTCACCGTCTCGTCCGAGCCTCGTCTTCACCGCCATCACGCGCGTCAGCCTCGCCAGGACACCAGTAACCCGACGCGCCCATGCCTTGCCTCTTCGCCGCCCTGGAACGACGACGCCATCGATGACCCGCCAGCTCCGCCACGGCCACCTCCCGTGGCTATAAATCGCCCCTCTCCTCAAATCAAGCACACCTCTCGCTTCCCCTCCTCACTCCTCTCCTCCCACCTCGCCATGCTCGCCGGAGGCCCCAATTGCTAGCTCGCCGCCGCCCACAGTAGCCGACGATCGCCGGAGAAGGAGGCCGCCCCAGGAAACGCCACTGCTACCAGGAGGTTCCTCGTCATCGACAACGTCGCTGCGCACCACTCCGACGACCGCCGGAGCTCCGACGAGCTCTCCGACCCCCTACCGCCGCCGCCAGTGAGTCCCCTTCTCGCCGGAGATGAAGCTGCCTCTGAGCCGTTGATCTCACGTCTGATCGTGCGGCTCACGCTCAGCGTACCGAGTCGCTGGGTTAAACCCGCTGACGCGTGACCCCCACCCGTCAGGCGGCCTGTTGCGTTGAACGCGCTACTGGGCCGGCCCACCTCTTTCTCCCCTGTGCAGCCCACTTGCTTTTCCCGCCTAAGCCCACGAATTCAAAAAGGAATTTTCGAATTTGGTTAAATCCTCTCAGATGCTGTTTTCAAAATTAAATAGGATAAAATCCACCAAACCAAATTTTACAAATTTTATATATTTGGAAAGCTTAGGATTTTATCTACACAATGCCACTGGATTGAACCCTAGATCTATTATAGAATTAAAGTAGGAAAATAAACAAGGCAGGGACTTTTCTGCCTTAGAAAAATTATTAAAAATCAACCACAAATGCTTTTAAGTTAATTCCAACTCCTATAAATCACATTACACTTGTACTAATTGTTTCTGCAAAAATATGCCATGCTTACTTTGAATGATCATGGCCTAGTTTAATTAAAGGACTATATGGCTATTTCTAGTCAAAGATATTGTCCAAAACTATTAATAAATCATATGGGAGTTTTTCTCTCATTTAAATCTTGTCACAAACAATTCAAATGGGTGTAGAGACTCTGGTCATATAGGTCTCATATGAATTGTTGATGATATTAAATCTTTACCATGTTAGGATTAAATTGTATGAGGTGCTCACCTCATTTAAATCATTTTTCTTAAATGATAAGTGTGAAGAGGTTGACTTTGGTCAACCTAGGTCACATATTATTCATGAGAGAAATTAAATCTTAATAAGATAATCAGAGGAAATTATTTCTCTAAGTAATTAAAAATAACACCTAAATTAGTATGAGAGGAAATGATTTTTCTTAAATAAGAAAAACACATCCACCAACTTAATAGTAGTGTGTGATGCTAGTTTAAGTTGTGTGAATCATGTGTATGCTTAGTTTAGTAAATAAGTTTGGTATGATGATTGTGTACCCCGTATTCGTATTTTAGACGCTAGTACCGAGGAGTATCAAGAGGAGGAGGAGGTCTACTTTCAAGGAGAAGAAGACCACTTTGACCAATTCCCCAACCAAGGCAAGCTAATATTCTTGCAAAGTGCAAAGTTCTACCAAGAACAAGGCACACTCATCTTTTCTTATGCTTCATGAACCCATCCCCAATTTTATTTTTCAAGTTTTCACTTTAAATATTGAAGTTTCCTTTTATAGTTAACTTTGGTCTAAGTCTAGAATACTACAAGAGTATCAAACTTAGCCTAACTAGCATTACAAGTAGTTAGCACCCCTCATGACTAGATGCTAGTGCTAATACTAAAATTTGACTACTCTAGATGGGAACATGTGACTTGAAATAAAATTGAAACTTTGGAATGATGATGCATTCCATTGAATGAATTTTGAAGGTGAATATGACCAAGAGAAGATAGTGATTTTTGATTAAAAACTAATATTGGTTTGGATGCGATACCTTTCCAATTCTTGAGTACCCCCACAATACCTGATTATGGGTAAGGGCTTAACTAGAAATTTATGTATCTTAGTATGGGTTCCCTCTGAACACACATCATAGGGGTTATGCCGAGGCTGCCTCCGTTGTTGAGAAATGATGTGAATTGAAGTGAATTGTACGGCCAAGCCCTGTGCAGTTCCCAGGTTGACAGTTGGTCTTCACTGGGAGGCCAAGCTCATGGGGAGAGGTGCTCATACTAGGGTTTGTAAATGAAAGGTTATGGTTGATGATCCGCGTACTGTGTTACGATGATTCGGGGTTATCCCGACGGATGAAATCAAATGTTGTGGCACAAGTGTGCAACCTCTGCAGAGTGTAAACCTATTCGAATAGCCGTGTCCACGGTTACGGACGGTTGGAAAGGCCATACAGTTTCCAGTGTTAGAATTGAAATTGATGAAATAAATGGTGAATGGTGACTTGTTTTTGAATCACAAGCAAGTTGTGGGAATGAAACTAATGTTCCCACTTGAGTTAGTTAGCACATGAATAAGTCTTTAGCAAATACTTGTGAACTAAAATTGGCTTTATGCAAAGAAACTAGAGCTTAGCACCCCCTTACTAGAATTGCTAGCACTTACACTAGTATTAGTTTGCGAGTACTTAAAGTACTCACGGCTGTGTCCCTAGCTATTCAAATGGCCAGACTATGAAGAGGAGCAGCAGTACGAGGATGATGGTCAGCAGGACGTCTACAACAACTAGGAGTTCTTCCGACGTCAAGCGTTGGCCTATGGACTAGAGAGTCCTTTATCTTTACGCTTCCGCTATGAACTTGTGTTTGTTCGTTGATCAATAGATCAACTATTCGTGTAATATGGATCATGTGATTCCAAATTGTAAGACATTATGGTTTGTAATGAATGATGACTGTGATACTTAACTATTATGCCTCGCAACAACAATATTCCTGGGATTGCGATGTATGACATAATAGGCATCCGGACTTAAAAATCCGGGTGTTGACAAGTTGGTATCAGAGCCATTGTTTGACCTTAGGAGACCCTAGTTTAGAATGGACGTTCTGAAAAATTTAGTTTCAAATACAAATGAAGTGGATATTTCTGAAAACTTTATTCACTTTCTTCTCTTTGAGACCTTTTCCAAAATACTAAGTCATGCTCTACCTTGTAAATCTACCTAAAATTTTGCCACACTTGTTCATCTCTAACTTACTTATCCATTTCACTTTCAGATGGAGGGAGCCTACCCCAAGTTTTACCAGCTGGGAATGGTGGAGATTTGATTTTCGAGAGGACTTAGACATGGTGTCTGAGGAGCTTGGACGCCCACACCCCGAGTTTCACGGGAGTGCAGGTCAACGACCAGCCCGGAGGGGAACTCCAGTGGGTGATCACCGCTGACTTGAGGGGCAAGATGGAGCCTCCAACTTCTGAGAGGATCCTCTTCTCCATCAGGAGAGCAACTGGATGGACGGACTTGCTCGTGCCCTTCAGGAGGCACTTGCTCGTGTGTGCGGACAGAACATCGCCGCACTCCAGGGTCTCGCTCACGCCATGACACCATTGGAGAGCCCATTGATACGTCCAAAACGTATCTACTATCCGGAACACTTTTGCTGTTGTTTTGCCTCTAATTTGTGTATTTTGGATACAACTAACACAGACTAACGCTGTTTTCAGCAGAATTGCTCTGTGTCTCGTTTTTGTGCAGAAATTCAACTTTCAGGAAAATCCTCAGAATTTATGTCAAAGGGCTTATTTTTCCATAAGAATCACGGAGCCAGAAGGGCAGGCCTGGGGGAGGCCCAGGCCCCCCCAGACACTAGGCCGGCGCGGCCTGGAGGGGGCGCGCGCCCTAGTGTGTGCCCCCCTCGGCCAGCCTCTGACGCCTCCCTTCGGACTACTGAAGGGTTTCGATCTAAAAACGCGAGACGAGAAGTTGAAGTCGCCAGAAACCATTCAGTACGCCGCTGCCATCGCGAAACTCCGTCTCGGGACCAGAAACTCCATTCTAGCACTCCGCCGGGACGGGGAATTGGAGGGGATCATCGCCGCCATCACCACCGACGCCTCTCCTTCGACCAGCCATGTTTCCCCCATCCATGTGTGAGTAATTCCTCCGCTGTAGGCTGAAGGGGATGGTAGGGATTGGATGAGATTGATCATGTAATAGTCATAAGATTGTGCCTAGTATCCGTAGATGTTACTTTTATGATATTGTTGCAACTTGTTATGCTTAATGCTTGTCACTAGGGCCCGAGTGCCATGATCTCAGATCTGAACATGTTATTGTTTCATCATGATATGCATTGTTTTATGATCTTACCTGCAAGTTGTATACACACGTTGCTGTCCGGAACCCGAGGCCCCAAAGTGACAAGAATTGGGACAACCGGAGGGGAAGGCGGTGATGTGAGGATCACATGTGTTCACGGAGTGTTAATGCTTTGCTCCGGTACTCTATTAAAAGGAGTACCTTAATTTCCAGTAGTTTCCCTAGAGGCCCGGCTGCCACCGGCTGGTAGGACAAAAGATGTTGTGCAAGTTTCTCATTGCGAGCACGTACGACTATATACGGAACACATGCCTATGGATTGATTAGTACTTGGATACCGCTTTATTATTATCTGCAAATGCCCTACCATGATTGTTATATGAATTCTCTCATCCATGCAACGCCCGTTCATCCATCCCTGTGCCTACAGTATTTTAATCCTGCTGTTTACTATAATCACTACTGCTGTCTTTATTTCACTGCTGCTGTTATTTCACTACTCCTACTGTTATAAAACTGTTGCTACTGATAAACTCTTGCGAGCAAATCTGTTTTCAGGTGCAGCTGAATTGACAACTCCGATGTTAAGGCTTACAAGTATTCTTTGTCTCCCCTTGTGTCGAATCAATAAATTGGGTAATACTTCCCTCGAAGACTGTTGCGATCCCCTATACTTGTGGGTCATCAAGACTATTTTCTGGCGCCGTTGCCGGGGAGCATAGCTTTATTTGAAAGTTCACTTGGATTGATATTGTTCGCTGCAAATCCTCCATCATGGGTAAACCTCGCGATACTAAAGTCACCATATTACCATCCACTACAAGAAAAGGTACAACTCTGAGTACCTCTGCTGCTCTTGATTCACCATCTGTGATAAGTCAACTTGTTTCACCACCACAAACTTCACGTGTTGGTATTTCTGCTGAATCTGAAAATTCCTCTGATAATTTTGATGATGCTTCTACTGTGCTTGATAATAATGGTTCATTAGGTCCTTTTCTAGATGCTACAATTGCTAGGTCTAGACAAATTGAAAATACTGAAACTCCTAATGAAAATACTGTTACACCTGTTAATTCACCTGAGACTGATGATCTTGATGAAGATTATGTGGAACTTGATGATGATTTTATTGATAAATGCAATGCTACTACTAGTACAAGTAACCTTAAAAAGCTTATTGCACAACATGCTGTTAGATATAAATTGTCTCCTGATCCTAAATTTGCCACATCTCCTATAAACATTAAGGATAAAGATTATGACTTTTCTCTTGATTTATCTCATATATCTATTGTTGAGAAAACACCTTTTTGTGGTACTGAAAAAGAGAGTGTTGTAGAGCACATGAATGAGCTTTCTACTTTAAGTAGCTTGTTTTCTGATGATGTTAAGATGCGTACTTATTTTGTTGCTAAGATTTTCCCTTTCTCATTAAAGGATGATGCTAAGATTTGGTATAATAATTTGCCTCCTGATTCTATTGATAGTCCAAGTTGTTTGCTTGATGTTTTCTTTCGAAAATACTTTCCCGCTAGTGCTCAACATATTGCTCTGCAGAGAATTTATAGTTTTGATCAAGAAGATGGAGAGAAATTGCCTGAAGCTTGGTGATACGTCTCCAACGTATCGATAATTTCTTATGTTCCATGCTACTTTATTGATGATACCTACATGTTTTATGCACATTATATGTCGTATTTACGCATTTTCTGGAACTAACCTATTAACAAGATGCCGAAGAGCCAGTTGCTGTTTTTGGTTTCAGAAATCCTAGTAACGAAATATTCTCGGAATTGGACGAAATCAACGCCCAGGGTCCTATTTTTGCACGAAGCTTCCAGAAGACCGAAGGGGAGTCGAAGTGGGGCAACGAGGTGGCCAGATGACAGGGCGGCGCGGCCCAGGCCCTGGCCACGCGGCCCTATCACCTGGGCCCCTCGTGCCGCCTCTTGACCTGCCCTTTCGCCTACTTATAGCCTCCGTCGCGAAACCCCCAGTACCGAGAGCCACGATACGGAAAACCTCCCAGAGACGCCTCCGCCGCGAATCCCATCTCGGGGGATTCAGGAGATCGCCTCCGGCACCCTGCCGGAGAGGGGATTCATCTCCGGAGGACTCTTCATCGCCATGATCGCCTCCGGAGTGATGAGTGAGTAGTTCACCCTGGACTATGGGTCCATAGCAGTAGCTAGATGGTCGTCTTCTCCTAATTGTGCTTCATTGTTGGATCTTGTGAGCTGCCTAACATGATCAAGATCATCTATCTGTAATACTATATGTTGTGTTTGTCGGGATCCGATGGATAGAGAATGCTATGTTATGGTGATTATCAATCTATTGTTTATGTGTTGTTTATGATCTTGCATGCTCTCCGTTATTAGTAGAGGCTCTGGCCAAGTTTTTGCTCTTAACTCCAAGAGGGAGTATTTATGCTCGATAGTGGGTTCATGCCTTCATTGACACCTGGGACAGTGACAGAAAGTTCTAAGGTTGTGATGTGCTGTTGCCACTAGGGATAAAACATTGATTCTATATCTAAGGATGTAGTTGTCGATTACATTACGCACCATACTTAATGCAATTGTCTGTTGCTTTGCAACTTAATACTGAATGGGGTTCGGATGATAACCTGAAGGTGGACTTTTTAGGCATAGATGCAGTTGGATGGCGGTCTATGTACTTTGTCGTAATGCCCGGATTAAATCTCACTATATTTATCATATCATGTATATGCATTGTTATGCCCTTTTCTATTTGTCAATTGCCCGACTGTAATTTGTTCACCCAACATGCTTTTATCTTATGGGAGAGACACCTCTAGTGAACTGTGGACCCTGGTCCTATTCTTTACATCGCATACAATCTACTGCAATACTTGTTTTACTGTTTTCTTGCAAAAATCATCTTCCACACAATACGGTTAATCCTTTGTTACAGCAAGCCGGTGAGATTGACAACCTCACTGTTTCGTTGGGGCAAAGTACTTTGGTTGTGTTGTGCAGGTTCCACGTTGGCGCCGGAATCCCTGTTGTTGCGCCGCATCACATTTCGCCACCATCAACCTTCAACGTGCTTCTTGGCTCCTACTGGTTCGATTAAACCTTGGTTTCTTTCTGAGGGAAAACTTGCCACTGTGCGCATGATACCTTCCTCTTGGGGTTCCCAACGGACGTGTACATCTACGCGCATCAAGCACTTTTTCTGTTGCCGGGGAGATCAAGACACGCTGCAAGGGGAGTCTCCACTTCTCAATCTCTTTACTTTGTTTTTGTCTTGCTTTATTTTATTTACTACTTTGTTTGCTGCACCTAAACAAAACACACAAAAAATTAGTTGCTAGTTTTACTTTATTTACTGTCTTGCTCTCCATATCAAAAACACAAAAAAATTAGTTACTTGTCTTTATTTTATTTGCCTAGTTTACTTTTTGCTTATTTCATCATGCTTAATCCTAAGTTTACTTTGGAAGAGATACCGGTAGGACGAGGGTGTATCATTGGAAGAGATAATATAGAAGAATTTTTCACCCATGTTAGTATGGATGAAGATTTTGAAGATATACCATTATTAAAAACTGCTCCTACTTATGAAAGTGCTTCTGCCTGTTTGATACACATGTTAGAAACTAGATTTGTTAATCTCAATCCCATAATACAACATATGTTTCTTACACTTTCGGATATGGAGATGGGGGAAAAGAGAAATTTTGTTTTAAAAGTCCTTGTTAGAGAATTTGAGGATATAGTTAAAGAAGCTAGAAAAGTTTTTATTAAGCATAAGAGGCTTGGTTTCTTTCCTAATTTTAAACAAATACTTGAAAAGATGGATATGGATAGAATTAAGTATACTAATAATGTTAATGATGGTAGGGAAATTAAAGCGCCAATACCTAGTAAACTACTAGGGATGCATGAAGCTTTGGAGAATAACTATGCTTGGCTTGTTCCTGAAAATTTGTTTGATGAGAATAGTAAGCCTAGGAGCAATGAGAGAGGAGTTACTTATATAGACCAGATACAATGCATTGTTGAGAAAACTCCCAACACCCCTGGTTATGATGTTGATGCTTCATCTCTCGATGTTACTTGATTTGCACTTTCTGCGCCTAGCTGAAAGGCGTTAAAGAAAAGCGCTTATGGGAGACAACCCATGTTTTTACTACAGTAATTTGTTTTATATTTGAGTCTTGGAAGTTGTTTACTACTGTAGCAACCTCTCCTTATCATGTTTTTGTGCCAAGTAAAGTTTCTATGTCAAAGTTGATGTTATATTTGGGATCGCTGCGCAGAAACAGCATTGCTGTCTGTCACGAATCTGGGCACAAGTCTCTGTAGAAAATTCGAAAAAATCTGCCAATTTACGAGCGTGATCCTCAGATATGTACGCAACTTTCATTAGTTTTGAGTTTTTCCATTTGAGCAAGTCTGGTGCCATTTTAAAATTCGTCTTTATGGACTGTTCTGTTTTTGACAGATTCTGCCTTTTATTTCGCATTGCTATATTTGCTATGTTGGATGAATTTCTTTGATCCATTAATGTCCAGTAGCTTTGTGCAATGTCCAGAAGTGTAAAGAATGTTTGTGTCACCTCTGAATGTGTGAATTATTAATTGTGCACTAACCCTCTAATGAGTTTGCTTGAAGTTTGGTGTGAAGGAAGTTTTCAAGGGTCAAGAGAGGAGTATGATATACTATGATCAAGAGGAGTGAAAGCTCTAAGCTTGGGGATGCCCCGTGGTTCATCCCTGCATATTTTAAGAAGACTCAAGCGTCTAAGCTTGGGGATGCCCAAGGCATCCCCTTCTTCATCGACAACATCATCAGGTTCCTCCCCTGAAACTATATTTTTATTCAGTCACATCTTGTGTTCTTTACTTGGAGCGTCGGTTTGTTTTTGTTTTTGTTTTTGTTTGAATAAAATGGATCCTAGCATTCACTTTGTGGGAGAGAGACACGCTCCGCTGTTGCATATGGACAAATATGTCCTTAGGCTTTACTCATAATGTTCATGGCGAAGTTTCTTCTTCGTTAAATTGTTATATGGTTGGAATTGGAAAATACTACATGTAGTAATTCTAAAATGTCTTGGATAATGTGATACTTGGCAATTGTTGTGCTCATGTTTAAGCTCTTGCATCATATACTTTGCACCCATTAATGAAGAAATACATAGAGCTTGCTAAAATTTGATTTGCATATTTGGTCTCTCTAAGGTCTAGATAATATCTAGTATTGAGTTTTGAACAACAAGGAAGACGGTGTAGAGTCTTATAATGTTTACAATATGTCTTTTATGTGAGTTTTGCTGCACCGGTTCATCCTTGAGTTTGCTTCAAATAACCTTGCTAGCCTAAACCTTGTATCGAGAGGGAATACTTCTCATGCATCCAAAATCCTTGAGCCAACCACTATGCCATTTGTGTCCACCATACCTACCTACTACATGGTATTTCTCCGCCATTCCAAAGTAAATTGCTTGAGTGCTACCTTTAAAATTCCATCATTTACCTTTGCAATATATAGCTCATGGGACAAAATAGCCTTAAAAACTATCGTAGTATTGAATATGTACTTATGCACTTTATCTTTTATTAAGTTGCTTGTTGTGCGATAACCATGCTTCTGGGGAACGCCATCAACTATTCTTTGTTGAATATCATGTGAGTTGCTATGCATGTCCGTCTTGTCTGAAGGATCTACCACCTTAATGGTTGGAGCATGCAAATTGTTAGAGAAGAACATTGGGCCGCTAACTAAAGCCATGAATCATGGTTGAAGTTTCAGTTTTGGACATATATCCTCAATCTCATATGAGAATAATAATTATTGCTACATGCTTATGCATTAAAGAGGAGTCCATTATCTGTTGTCCATGTTGTCCCGGTATGGATGTTTAAGTTGAGAATAATCAAAAGCGAGAAATCCAAAATGCGAGCTTTCTCCTTAGACCTTTGTACAGGCGGCATGGAGGTACCCCTTTGTGACACTTGGTTGAAACATGGCATTGCGAAGATCCGGTAGTCCAAGCTAAGTAGGACAAGGTGCGGGCACTATTAGTATACTATGCATGAGGCTTGCAACTTGTAAGATATAATTTACATAACTCATATGCTTTATTACTACCGTTGACAAAATTGTTTCATGTTTTCAAAATAAAAGCTCTAGCACAAATACAGCAATCGATGCTTTCCTCTTTGAAGGACCTTTCTTTTACTTTTATTGTTGAGTCAGTTTACCTATCTCTCTCCACCTTAAGAAGCAAACACTTGTGTGAACTATGCATTGATTCCTACATACTTGCATATTGCACTTGTTATATTACTTTATGTTGACAATATCCATGAGATATACATGTTATAAGTTGAAAGCAACCGCTGAAACTTAATCTTCCTTTGTGTTGCTTCAATACCTTTACTTTGATTTATTGCTTTATGAGTTAACTCTTATGCAAGACTTATTGATGCTTGTCTTGAAGTACTATTCATGAAAAGTCTTTGCTTTATGATTCAGTTGTTTACTCATGTCATTACCATTGTTTTGATCGCTGCATTCATTACATATGTTTACAAATAGTATGATCAAGATTATGATGGCATGTCACTTCAGAAATTATCTTTGTTATCGTTTTACCTGCTCGGGACGAGCAGAACTAAGCTTGGGGATGCTGATACGTCTCCAACGTATCGATAATTTCTTATGTTCGATGCTACTTTATTGATGATACCTACATGTTTTATGCACATTATATGTCGTATTTACGCATTTTCTGGAACTAACCTATTAACAAGATGCCGAAGAGCCAGTTGCTGTTTTCTGCTGTTGTTTTGGTTTCAGAAATCCTAGTAACGAAATATTCTCGGAATTGACGAAATCAACGCCCAGGGTCCTATTTTTGCACGAAGCTTCCGAAGACCGAAGGGGAGTCGAAGGGGGCCACGAGGTGGCCAGATGACAGGCGTGGCCCAGGCCCTGGCCGCCCGCCCTGTCACTGGCCCCTCGTGCCGCCTCTTGACCTGCCCTTTCGCCTACTTATAGCCTCCGTCAAAACCCCGCCGAGCCACGATACGGAAAACCTCCCGAGACGCCGCCGCATCCCATCTCGGGGGATTCAGGAGATCGCCTCCGGCACCCTACCGGAGAGGGGATTCATCTCCCGGAGGACTCTTCATCGCCATGATCGCCTCCGGAGTGATGAGTGAGTAGTTCACCCCTGGACTATGGGTCCATAGCAGTAGCTAGATGGTCGTCTTCTCCTAATTGTGCTTCATTGTTGGATCTTGTGAGCTACCTAACATGATCAAGATCATCTATCTGTAATACTATATGTTGTGTTTGTCGGGATCCGATGGATAGAGAATGCTATGTTATGGTGATTATCAATCTATTGTTTATGTGTTATTTATGATCTTGCATGCTCTCCGTTATTAGTAGAGGCTCTGGCCAAGTTTTTGCTCTTAACTCCAAGAGGGAGTATTTATGCTCGATAGTGGGTTCATGCCTTCATTGACACCTGGGACAGTGACAGAAAGTTCTAAGGTTGTGATGTGCTGTTGCCACTAGGGATAAAACATTGATTCTATGTCTAAGGATGTAGTTGTCGATTACATTACGCACCATACTTAATGCAATTGTCTGTTGCTTTGCAACTTAATACTGAATGGGGTTCGGATGATAACCTGAAGGTGGACTTTTTAGGCATAGATGCAGTTGGATGGCGGTCTATGTACTTTGTCGTAATGCCCGATTAAATCTCACTATATTTATCATATCATGTATATGCATTGTTATGCCCTTTTCTATTTGTCAATTGCCCGACTGTAATTTGTTCACCCAACATGCTTTTATCTTATGGGAGAGACACCTCTAGTGAACTGTGGACCCCGGTCCTATTCTTTACATCGCATACAATCTACTGCAATACTTGTTTTACTGTTTTCTTGCAAACAATCATCTTCCACACAATACGGTTAATCCTTTGTTACAGCAAGCCGGTGAGATTGACAACCTCACTGTTTCGTTGGGGCAAAGTACTTTGGTTGTGTTGTGCAGGTTCCACGTTGGCGCCGGAATCCCTGTTGTTGCGCCGCATCACATTTCGCCACCATCAACCTTCAACGTGCTTCTTGGCTCCTACTGGTTCGATTAAACCTTGGTTTCTTTCTGAGGGAAAACTTGCCACTGTGCGCATCATACCTTCCTCTTGGGGTTCCCAATGGACGTGTACATCTACGCGCATCACTTGGGCAAGATTTTGCTCTCTTATTAGAGCTCGGCCTGGACATGATTTGGAAAAGCATGATTTACTTGATATATTTTATAGTGGACTAACCATTGAGTCTAGGGCATACCTGGATAGTTGTGCTGATTGTGTTTTCAGGAAAAGAACTCCGGACGAAGCTGAAGAATTATTGGCTAAGATAAGCAAAAATCATGATGATTGGTCTACACCTGAACCAACCCCGACACCAATATTGAAGAAGAGGGGTATGATTGAATTAAATGATGAAGATATGAGGGAAGCCAAGAAATCTCTTATGGAGAAAGGTATTAAATCTGAAGATGTGAAGAATTTACCTCCTATAGAAGACCTATGTAAGATAATTCCCCCTTCATCCACAATTGAGGTACATTCCCTTCAACGCTTTGATAGAGGAGATATCCCTTATTCAAAACCTCCTGATCAATGTTTAGATGAATTTGATAATTATATTGTTAAGCAAAATAATTTTAATATGAGAGTAGAGAATCATCTAATAGACACTACAAGAAAAGTTGCCATGGCCGACGAAGTTGAAGTCGCGCCGTGGTTGCTGGTGTACCATGGCCGACGATTTTTGGTCCCTCCGTGGTTCATGTCAAAACTTTTTTTTCTCGTTTTTGAGGCCACCTAGCCCGACGAAAGCGGCCAAAACATCGCGTATGGTGGCCCGGGACGTGGTGCATCTCGAAATCTCGGGTTCGCCGAGTCAACGCAAATCCGCACCGCCGAGGGATGTAGGGCCCAGATGGCAGCCTCTCTGGCATTGTTTTTTTCTAGATCGCGCCATCTCGTTCAACGTTCTCCGATCGAGCCGTTTACGATGCAGGATCATGGGTCCCGCATGTCATCCTCTATGAACCAAAATTCTTTCTATTCTTGGATTTTTTTGACCCCCTGATTTCTGGCTACTTCCTTTTTCTTTTGATCCCTTGCCGCCTTGGAAACGTTGAGACCGCTGCTGCTAAATGGGACCCGCATGTCATCCTCTATGTGCAATCAACTTTCTTTTCTTGGAGTTTTTTTGGCACCTCAAATTTGGTCACTTGCCTTTTTCTTTCGATCCCCTGCCGCCTCTCAAACGGTGATACCGCTGCTGCTAACTGGGACCCACATGTCATCCTCTATGTACTATAAAACTTTCTTTTCTTGAATTATTTTTGGCACCTCATATTTGGTCACTTACCTTTTTCTTTCGATCCCCTGCCTCTCAAACGGTGATACCGCTGCTGCTAAATGGGACCCGCATGTCATCCTCTATGTACTATAAAACTTTCTTTTCTTGGATTTTTTTGGCACCTCATATTTGGTCACTTGACTTTTTCTTTCGATCACCTGCCTCTCAAACAGTGATACCGCTCTGCTAAATGGGACCCGCATGTCATCCTCTATGTACTATAAAACTTTCTTTTCTTGGATTATTTTTGGCACCTCATATTTGGTCACTTGACTTTTTCTTTCGATCCCCTGCTGCCTCTCAAACAGTGATACCGCTGCTGCTAAATGGGACCCGCATGTCATCCTCTATGTACTATAAAACTTTCTTTTTTTGGATTATTTTTGGCACCTCATATTTGGTCACTTGACTTTTTCTTTCGATCCCCTGCCGCCTCTCAAACGGTGATACCGCTGCTGCTAATGGGACCCGCATGTCATCCTCTATGTACTATAAAAGTTCATTTTCTAGTTTTTTTTCACCCTCTGATTTTTGGCAATTTATTTTTTCTTTTGATCCCCTGCCGCCTCTCAAACGGTGATACCGCTACTGCTAAATGGGACCCGCATGTCATCCTCTATGTACTATAAAACTTTCTTTTCTTGAATTATTTTTGGCTCCTCATATTTGGTCACTTGCCTTTTTCTTTCGATCTCATGCCACGTTTGAAACGTTGAGGAACCTGCTGGCTCATGGGACCCGCATGTCATCCTCTATGAGCAATCAACTTTCTTTTCTTGGAGTTTTTTTGGCACCTCATATTTGGGCACTTGCCTTTTTCTTTCGATCTCATGGCACGTTTGAAACGTTGAGGAACCTGCTGGCTCATGGGACCCGCATGTCATCCTCTATGTGCTATAAAAGTTTCCTTTGTTGGATTTTTTTCACCCTCTGATTTTTGGCTTGCCTTTTTCTTTTGATCCCCTGCCCCCTTTGAAACGTTGAGTAAGCTGTTGGCTCAAGGGACCCGCATGTCATCCTCTATGTCCATCAACTTTCCTTTCTTGGATTTTTTTCACCCCCTAATTACTAGCTACTTTCTTTTTCTTTTGATCTCAAGCCGCATTACAAACATTGAGACCGCTGCTGCAAAATGGGACCCACATGTCATCCTCTATGTACAATAAAGTTTCTTTTCTTGGATTATCTTTTGCTCCTGATATTTTGTCACTTGCCTTTTTCTTTCGATCTCATGCCGCCTTTGAAACGTTGAGTAAGCTGCTGGCTCATGGGTCCCGCATGTCATCCTCTACGAACAATAAAAGTTTCCTTTCTTGGAGTTATTTTTGACCCCTAATTTCTGGCTATTTGCCTTTTTCTTTGGATCTCCTGCCCCTTTGAAACGATGAGGACGCTGTTGGCAGGTCGGTCCCACAAGTCATCCTCTATGAACAATAAAAGTTTCCTTTGATGGATTTTTTTGAACCCCTAATTAATTTCTGGATATTTCCTTTTTTTTCTTTGATCCCCTGCCGCCTTGGAATCGTTGAGGATGCTGCTGCCTCATGGGTCCCGCATGTCATCCTCTCAGAACGGTAAATGTTTCTTTTCTTGGATATTGTTTACCAAATGATTTTTGGCTTATTTTTTCTTTCGATATCCTGCCGCCTTTAAAACGTTGAGGACGCTGCTGGCTCACGGGTCCCACATGTCAGCCTCTATGAACAATAAGCGCTGAGGACGCTGCTGCCTCATGGGTCCCGCATGTCATCCTCTCAGAACGAAAATGTTTCTTTTCTTGGATTTTTTACCAACAGATTTTTGGTTTATTTTTTCTTTCCATCCCCTGCCGCCTTTAAAACGACGCTGCTGGCTCATGGGTCCACGATGTCAGCCTCCCCGTACAAGAAACATGTGATATCTTGATTATTTTGCAGACAATAAACAGTGTATTGCGCTCTGAGCTATTTCAACGGATAAATTAAATCTTTATTTTTACATAAACAAATTTATATGCTGAATCTCCTTGTTTTTTGTTTTTGCGAAGCATAGGACTTTCCTGTTTTTTTAGAAAAATCCGAACTATCCTGTTTTGGAGTGGGCTGAAATTGTACGAGTCAAAAGGCCAGCAGGATAGTTCGAATGCCCAGATGTCCACATGCAGCCCAATTGAAATCGTTCTTTTTTTGGATTTTTTTCACCCCCTGATTTCTGGCTACTTCATTTTTCTTTTGGTCCTGTGCCGCCTTGGAAACGTTGAGACCGCTGCTGCAAAATGGGACCCGCATGTCATCCTCTATGTACAGTAAAATTTCTTTTCTTAGATTATTTTTGGCTCCTGATATTTGGTCACTTGGCTTTTTCTTTTGATCCCGTGCAGCCTCTCAAACGGTGATACCGCTAAATGGGACCCGCATGCCATCCTCTATGTACAATCAAGTTTCTTTTCTTGAATTATTTTTGGCTCCTGATATTTGGTCACTTGCCTTTTTCTTTCGATCTCATGCCACGTTTGAAACGTTGAAAAACCTGCTGGCTCATGGGACCCGCATGTCATCCTCTATGTACAATAAAACTTTCTTTTCTTCGATTTTTTTGGCACCTCATATTTGGTCACTTGCCTTTTTCTTTCGATCCCCTGCCGCCTCTCAAACGGTGATACCGCTGCTGCTAAATGGGACCCGCATGTCATACTCTATGTACAATCAAGTTTCTTTTCTTGAATTATTTTTGGATCCTGATATTTGGTCATTTGCCTTTTTCTTTCGATCTCATGCCACGTTTGAAACGTTGAAAAACCTGCTGGCTCATGGGACCCGCATGTCATCCTCTATGTACTATAAAAGTTCATTTTCTTGGTTTTTTTTCACCCTCTGATTTTCGGCTATTTCCTTTTTCTTTTGATCCCCTGCCGCCTTTGAAACGTTGAGGACTCTGCTGGCTCATCGATAAAACTTTCCTTTATTGGAGTTTTTTTACCCCCTAATTTCTGGCTACTTTCTTTTTCTTTGATCTCAAGCCGCATTTGAAACGTTGAGACCGCTGCTGCTAAATGGGACCCGCATGTCATCCTCTATGTACAATAAAGTTTTCTTTTCTTGGATTATCTTTGTCTCCTGATATTTTGTCACTTGCCTTTTTCTTTCGATCTCATGCCGCCTTTGAAACGTTGAGTAAGCTGCTGGCTCATGGGTCCCTCATGTCATCCTCTACGAACAATAAAAGTTTCCTTTCTTGGAGTTATTTTTGAACCCTAATTTCTGGCTACTTCCTTTTTCTTTTGATCCCGTGCCGCCTTGGAAACGTTGAGACCGCTGCTGCTAAATGGGTCCCGCATGTCATCATCTATGTACAATAAAATTTCTTTCTTCGATTATTTTCGGGTCCTGATATTTGGTCACTTGCCTTTTTCTTTCGATCTCATGCCGCCTTTGAAACGTTGAGGAAGCTGCTGGAGCATGGGTCCCGCATGTCATCCTCTATGAACAATAAAAGTTTCCTTTCTTGGAGTTATTTTTTACCCCTAATTTCTGGCTACTTCCTTTTTCTTTTGATCCCCTGCCGCCTTTGAAACGTTGAAGACTTTGCTGGCTCATGGGTCCCACATGTCAGCCTCTATGAACAATAAACACTTCCTTTCTTGGAGTTATTTTGTACCCCTAATTTCTGGCTATTTGCCTTTTTTCTTTCGATCCCCAGTCGCCTTCTAAACGTAGAGGACGCGGCTGGCTCGTGGGTCCCAGATGTCAGCCTCCATGGACAATAAACCTCTCCTTTGTTGGATTTATTTTTCACCCTCTGATTTTGGCTATTTCCTTTTTCTTTTGATCCACTGCCGCCTTGGAAACATTGAGTAAGCTGCTGACACATGGGGCCCGCATGTCATCCTCTATGTACAATCAACTTGCAAGATCTTCGAGCGAAAGAGCTTGTATTAGTGGGACCCATATGTCAATCTCTATGTACAATAAAAGTTTCCTTTCTTGGATTATTTTTAGCTCCTGATATTCGGTCACTTTCCTTTTTCTTTCGATCTCAAGCCGCCTCTGAAACGTTGAGTAAGGTGCTGGCTCATGGGACCCACATGTCATCCTCTATGTACAATAAAGTTTCTTTTCTTGGATTTTTTTTACCCCTGATTTTTGGTCACTTGCCTTGACGCTGCTGGCTCATGGGTCCCACATGTCAGCATCTATGAACAATAAACCTTTCCTTTGTTGGATTTATTGTTTACCCCTAATTTCTGGCTATTTGCCTTTTTCTTTTGATCCCCACCGGCCTTTGAAAACGTTGAGGAACCTGCTGGCTCATGGGACCCGCATGTCATCCTCTATGTACTATAAAATTTCTTTTCTTGGTTTTTTTTCACCTCTGATTTTTGGCTATTTCCTTTTTCTTTTGATCCCCTGCCGCCTTGGAAACGTTGAGTAAGCTGCTGACTCATGGGACCCGCATGTCATCCTCTATGTACAATCAACTTTCTTTTTTTGGAGTTTTTTACCCCCTAATTTCTGGCTACTTTCTTTTTCTTTTGATCTCAAACCGCATTTGAAACGCTGAAACCGCTGCTGCAAAATGGGACCCGCATGTCATCCTCTATGTACAATAAGTTTCATTTCTTGGATTATTTTTGGCACCTGATATTTGGTCACTTGCCTTTTTCTTCCGATCTCATGCCGCCTTTGAAACGTTGAGTAAGCTGCTGGCTCATGGGTCCCGCATGTCATCCTCTACGAACAATAAAAGTTTCATTTCTTGGAGTTATTTTTTACCCCTAATTTCTGGCTACTTCCTTTTTTCTTTTGATCCACTGCCGCCTTTGAAACGGTGCGGATTCTGCAGACTAATACAAGCTTTTTCTCTCCAAGATCTTGCAAGTTGATAGATTAAATCATGGAATTATTAGGATATGTTTTAAATTTCAAATCCACTTTATGAATTATTAAAAATACCGTTATCCATGTGGGTATGGAGCGAACAAGGATTTTCATATTGGGCATGAGCAGTTTCAAAAATTGGAACCCAATAATTCAAAATAACTAAAAACAACTTTTATGTAGAATCTCCGCGTTTTTTTCTTTTGCCATTCATAGGATCTGTGTTTCATTAGAAAAGGGCCGAAATTGCATGAGCAGAAAGGCCCATTTGTAGTTATTGGGCTTCGACGGCCGGAGCAAGTAGGCCGAGAGCAATTACCATGTAGATGGCCGTTGGCAACCCAAAGTGAAATATTGGGCCCAACAGGGGAAGGCTGAACAGTACTATTTTCTAATTGGAAGGTGGTACATGGCGTAATCCTGCCAAAAAAAAAGATGGACACGGGTTGCTGAAATTTGCCCATCTGCGCCTAATATCGCCGCCGCGGCTCCGCTTCCGCCGCCGCCGCCATGCCTCGTCTCGCGTCGAGCTCGCGGTACTGCCGCGTCTCGGGCACGGGGTACCGCGGCGTCCGCGCGCGCCCCAAAGGTACGTATTACGCGGAGATACGTGACGGCGGCGAGCGCATCGGCCTCGGCACCTACGAGACCGCGCACGAGGCCGCGCGCGCGTACGACGCCGTGGCGTGGCGGCTCGGGCGCCCGCGATCGTCGATGAATTTCCATGACGTGTGGACGCGCCAGCAGGCCGAGGATCTCGCGCCGCCGCCGTACATCGTTAGACAGGAGGAACAGCGCCGCCGCCGCGAGACGGAGCGCCGTTTGCGCATTGCCGAGCGGGACGAGCGCGCGGCGCGCGAGTGGGCGGCCCGCTTCCCCGAGGACGTAGCCGCCGAGAACGAGCACTTCCGCAGACGGAGGGCGGAGAAGGCTACGAGGCGGGCTGCGAAGAAGGAGGACCGCGCACAACGGAGGGCGGAGAAGGCGACGAAGCGGGCCTTCATCGAAGCGCAGCTCGCCGGGCCGACCACCATTGGCGAGGACGACCCCCGTTGGATTGACCTCTTCTCGTCGGATCCGGTGTCGGGCACGACACCGGACTCGTCAGATGTCGAGTTTTAGTTTAGTTTTATCGCACTACTTTGTACAAATATGAACTACGGAGTATCTATCAAGCTAATTTTCTCCTATTTTATGTCTATTTCTAGTCTTTATTTGATCTTCTGTTTTACTGCACTCTATTTTTCATTATATTCTGTTTTTGGCGCTGCATTATAGCGCCTCTGAAAATACGCTGTTTCAGCCCTGCATTTGGCCGCCACAGTTTGCAGCTTCCGGTGAAGCTATTGCCGGCTCCATGCGCAGCATCAGCCCACAGCGCCAAAATATAGAGCCACTGCTGGAGTTGCTGTAATATGTTTGTCAGCAGGAGCTTACCTAATTAGTGAAAAAGATGTTCAGCGTGGGATTCGATAAAAGGATCTTCATGTTTTTTTCCTAGCGATCCTAGTTCGGACTTTTGATTGTGTTGGCTAGTGCATGAAGCTTGACACCTGTATTATGTGATCCTGATATGAGGATAAGAACACCTTCAGGTTGCATTGCTAATGGTGTCTACTGCAGCAGTGGCGTACCTTCAATGGAGACTGATGCAAGAGAGTTGGTACTGGTGAACCTGCACCTGACATCATCGTGCCACCTGAAGTAGGTTGTGTATTGGGATTAGACTGATAAGCATAGCACCTTGCAAAGAACAAGATGCTGCTAGTGTTGGTTAACGTGATTTTACGACAAAAGTCATGTATGCTCAACAGGTGCCGTACCTAGTTTGGATATTGTGTTGTTACCCTTTTGTGGTTTGGTGTTTGTCCAACAGAGAAAGCTACTCTTTTCCCGTGTAAGTGTTATTATGTGAACAAAAGTTGTATGTACATATATATCGGTCAGAGAACCAAGATTGCATATTCTTGCCTGGTTATAACACATAAGTCATAATAACAATTAAAGAGAAAAGGAACATTTGCCTTTGCAATGTGATTGTGCCAAGTAGATTAGACAACCAACCACAAACATTACAGGTCAACAGCCAAACGCATGCGAAAGTCCTAAGGTAAGCTCCATAATACATGTTGAAACCAAAAGCCTAGAAACCATAAGAAAGGTAGCTCCACATCACAGTTCCACGACAGCAGCATACTGATCATAAAACATATATCAAGTCAGGACAGCTGCACCACTGGGTAAGCATCCATGGGGTCTGGCTCAAGAGCGAAGACTGTGTGAATGCTGCAAAATGTGGCTCTTGCCTCACCCCACCCATACATCTTATCATGGAACCTTACCAAATCAGCATGAATCATCTTGACATAAACATAGCTCCTCTCTCCATGCTGATGGGATTGAACAATGCGCCAGTTGCAGTGCTTCAGCTTGTCAAACAGTATGCAGGAGATAACGAAGCATGCTGGCTGGTCTTTTGTAGTGACAATGGCTTGGAGTAGCTGGTCCTGTGAACCACCCAACTGGATCTTTAGAGCTTGAAGGACAGTCCGTGCCATATAAGCTACCGTTGCTGACTTCAGCTCGGGTTCAGGTGAATGACAGCTGACATCTTGTCCTCGAGATGCAGATCCTTCTTGATCAGATTCAGCGGAATCATCACCACTACTTACAGGTGCATCAGGTTCTACAGAAGGCACATCAGGTACATGCTCCAGTTCATAGGAGTTGGGTGGGACAGCACTGTTTGCTGAAATCTCTACAATACCAGCTCCAGGTAGACCACCAGTATCTACAGAGGGTAAACCACCAATATCCACTTCAGAGGATTCTCGTGGCACGACACCTTTCGCTAGAGGCTCTACCATACCAGCTCCAGGTCCACCACCAGTCAGTACTGTGGGCATAGTCATGACGGGTTCTACCAATACAAAACCTCCTTCGGGTGGCGTGGCAACTTCGGGTGCAGGATCATCAGTAGCAACTCCAGCATCAGCACCAGTTACATCGGTCTTGACAATAGGTAAACCGTCTTGCTCTAGTTCAGAGAATTCCCGTGGCACGACACCGTTCACTAGAGGCTCTACACTAGCAGCTCCAGCTGCACCACCAGTTTCTTCAGCAGGGGGTAAACCCAATCCACAACCTTCTTCATGTGGCACGATGATGCCACGTATAGGCTCATCAGTACCAGGTCCAGCTGCATCAGTCTCCATAGACAGTAAACAAGGTGGCGTCGGAGGTTTAAAAGACTGGCATGCCATTTCACCTTTGTCATCAGACAATATAGAGTTTTCTTCAACTCTATGTTTCTGCAATAATAAGCACATGAACAGAAATTAGACCAGAGCATCTAGCCATCTAACGGGGGCAGCAGCAAAACAAGCGTCGGTCCATATGTTTACCTTGTCATCTGGGATATCAGAACACACAGATTTAGAAGTCATTTCACATAGCATCCGCTTTTTCGTTCCTTCCCCTACGTCCATCTGGAATAAGTAATACTATTGATCACATAAAACTAATTAATCAAATAAATGCATATGTTGAGAAGTTTGCACGGCAAATTGTGGATTCTGCTTTCATCACCTACGAATCATCGTTCTATATATTTACCTTGTCATCTAGGATATCAGAAGTCACAGAATGAGAAGTCATTTCACTAAGTATCGGTTTTTTCGCTCTTTCCCCTCCATCCATCTGCAATAAGAAGTAATATTGATCACATAAAGCCAATTCAACGAATATATGCATATGTTGAGAAGTTTGCACAACAAATTGTGGATTCTACTTCCAATCACCAAGTAATCTCGTGAGAAATGCATGATCAAGATATGTTTCTCCCTCTTGATCGACATCTGCATCTCCATTAAGACTAATCATCGTGCGATGGTGCTCTTCAGAAGAGCGCATACAATTCCAATCACCAGACAAGCAAAAAATTGTTGATTCTAGTAATGATTAATCAGCAGTGGCCATGGAACGACCACAGATCGACCAAGCAAAAAAAAATCATCAGCCTACTGATGCGCGTAAATGTACACGTCCGTTGGGAACCCCAAGAGGAAGGTATGATGCGCACAGTGGCAAGTTTTCCCTCAGAAAGAAACCAAGGTTGATCGAACCAGGAGGAGCCAAGAAGCACGTTGAAGGTTGATGGTCGCGAAATGTGATGCGGCGCAACACCAGGGATTCCGGCGCCAACGCGGAACCTGCACAACACAACCCAAGTACTTTGCCCCAACGAAACAGTGAGGTTGTCAATCTCACCGGCTTGCTGTAACAAAGGATTAAGCGTATCGAGTGGAAGATGTTTGCAAGAAAATAGTAAAACACAATTGCAGTAGATTGTATGCTATGTAAAGAATAGGACCGGGGTCCACAGTTCACTAGAGGTGTCTCTCCCATAAGATAAAAGCATGTTGGGTGAACAAATTACAGTCGGGCAATTGACAAATAGAGAAGGGCATAACAATGCATATACATGATATGATAAATATAGTGAGATTTAATTGGGCATTACGACAAAGTACATAGACCGCCATCCAACTGCATCTATGCCTAAAAAGTCCACCTTCAGGTTATCATCCGAACCCCATTCAGTATTAAGTTGCTAAGCAACAGACAATTGCATTAAGTATGGTGCGTAATGTAATCAACAACTACATCCTTAGACATAGCATCAATGTTTTATCCCTAGTGGCAACAAGCACATCACAACCTTAGAACCTACTGTCACGATCCCAGGTGTCAATGAAGGCATGAACCCACTATCGAGCATAAATACTCCCTCTTGGAGTTAAGAGCAAAAACTTGGCCAGAGCCTCTACTAATAACGGAGAGCATGCAAGATCATAAACAACACATAAACAATAGATTGATAATCACCATAACATAGTATTCTCTATCCATCGGATCCCGACAAACACAACATATAGTATTACAGATAGATGATCTTGATCATGTTAGGCAGCTCACAAGATCCAACAATGAAGCACAACAAGGAGAAGACGACCATCTAGCTACTGCTATGGACCCATGGTCCAGGGGTGAACTACTCACTCATCACTCCGGAGGCGATCATGGCGATGAAGAGTCCTCCGGGAGATGAATCCCCTCTCCGGCAGGTGCCGGAGGCGATCTCCTGAATCCCCCGAGATGGGATTCGCGGCGGCGGCGTCTCTGAAGGTTTTCCGTATCGTGGCTCTCGACTGGGGGTTTCGCGACGGAGACTTTAAGTAGGCGGAAGGGCAACGCGGGGGCCACACGAGGTGCCCAGGGGGTAGTGCCGCGCGGCCAGGGCTTGGGCCGCGCCGCCCTAGCCCTGGCTGCCTCGTGGCCCCACTTCGTTATCTCTTCGGTCTTCTGGAAGCTTCGTGCAAAAATAGGACCCTGGGCGAAAGTTTCGTCCAATTCCGAGAATATTTCCTTACTAGGATTTCTGAAACCAAAAACAGCAGAAAACAGCAACTGGCTTTCGGCATCTTGTTAATAGGTTAGTTCCAGAAATGCATAAATATGACATATAATGTGCATAAAACATGTAGGTATCATCAATAAAGTAGCATGGAACATAAGAAATTATCGATACGTTGGAGACGTATCAGCATCCCCAAGCTTAGTTCTGCTCGTCCCGAGCAGGTAAAACGATAACAAAGATAATTTCTGAAGTGACATGCCATCATAATCTTGATCATACTATTTGTAAACATATGTAATGAATGCAGCGATCAAAACAAAAGTAATGACATGAGTAAACAAGTGAATCATATGACAAAGACTTTTCATGAATAGTACTTCAAGACAAGCATCAATAAGTCTTGCATAAGAGTTAACTCATAAAGCAATAAATCAAAGTAAAGGTATTGAAGCAACACAAAGGAAGATTAAGTTTCAGCGGTTGCTTTCAACTTATAACATGTATATCTCATGGATATTGTCAACATAAAGTAATATAACAAGTGCAATATGCAAGTATGTAGGAATCAATGCACAGTTCACACAAGTGTTTGCTTCTTAAGGTGGAGGGAGATAGGTAAACTGACTCAACAATAAAAGTAAAAGAATGGTCCTTCAAAGAGGAAAGCATCGATTGCTGTATTTGTGCTAGAGCTTTTATTTTGGAAACATGAAACAATTTTGTCAACGGTAGTAATAAAGCATATGAGTTATGTAAATTATATCTTACAAGTTGCAAGCCTCATGCATAGTATACTAATAGTGCCCGCACCTCGTCCTACTTAGCTTGGACTACCGGATCTTCGCATGCCATGTTTCAACCAAGTGTCACAAAGGGGTACCTCCATGCCGCCTGTACAAAGGTCTAAGGAGAAAGCTCGCATTTTGGATTTCTCGCTTTTGATTATTCTCAACTTAGACATCCATACCGGGACAACATGGACAACAGATAATGGACTCCTCTTAAATGCATAAGCATGTAGCAATGATTATTATTCTCATATGAGATTGAGGATATATGTCCAAAACTGAAACTTCCACCATGATTCATGGCTTTAGTTAGCGGCCCAATGTTCTTCTCTAACAATTTTGCATGCTCCAACCACTAAAATGATAGATCCTTCAGACAAGACGGACATGCATAGCAACTCACATGATATTCAACAAAGAATAGTTGATGGCGTTCCCCAGAAGCATGGTTATCGCACAACAAGCAACTTAATAAAAGATAAAGTGCATAAGTACATATTCAATACTACGATAGTTTTTAAGGCTATTTTGTCCCATGAGCTATATATTGCAAAGGTGAATGATGGAATTTTAAAGGTAGCACTCAAGCAATTTACTTTGGAATGGCGGAGAAATACCATGTAGTAGGTAGGTATGGTGGACACAAATGGCATAGTAGTTGGCTCAAGGATTTTGGATGCATGAGAAGTATTCCCTCTCGATACAAGGTTTAGGCTAGCAAGGTTATTTGAAGCAAACTCAAGGATGGACAAGTGCAGCAAAACTCACATAAAAGACATATTGTAAACATTATAAGACTCTACACCGTCTTCCTTGTTGTTCAAAACTCAATACTAGATATTATCTAGACCTTAGAGAAACCAAATATGCAAATCAAATTTTAGCAAGCTCTATGTATTTCTTCATTAATGGGTGCAAAGCATATGATGCAAGAGCTTAAACATGAGCACAACAATTGCCAAGTATCACATTATCCAAGACATTT
This sequence comes from Lolium multiflorum, assembly GCA_030979885.1. Taxonomy (NCBI): domain Eukaryota; kingdom Viridiplantae; phylum Streptophyta; class Magnoliopsida; order Poales; family Poaceae; genus Lolium; species Lolium multiflorum. The sequence continues at coordinate 154,839,427 of CM061749.1, forward strand.
TAGAATTACTACATGTAGCATTTTCCAATTCCAACCATATAACAATTTAACGAAGGAGAAACTTCGCCTTGAACATTATGAGTAAAGCCTAAGGACACATGTGTCCATATGCAACAGCGGAGCGTGTCTCTCTCCCACAAAGTGAATGCTAGGATCCATCTTATTCAAACAAAAACAAAAATAAAAACAAACCGACGCTCCAAGTAAAGAACACAAGATGTGATTGAATAAAAATATAGTTTCAGGGGAGGAACCTGATGATGTTGTCGATGAAGAAGGGGATGCCTTGGGCATCCCCAAGCTTAGACGCTTGAGTCTTCTTAGAATATGCAGGGGTGAACCACGGGGGCATCCCCAAGCTTAGAGCTTTCACTCCTCTTGATCATAGTATATCATACTCCTCTCTTGACCCTTGAAAACTTCCTTCACACCAAACTTCAAGCAAACTCATTAGAGGGTTAGTGCACAATTAATAATTCACATGTTCAGAGGTGGCACAATCATTCTTTACACTTCTGGACATTGCATAAAGCTACTGGACATTAATGGATCAAAGAAATAAATCCAACATAGCAAAAGAGGCAATGCGAAATAAAAGGCAGAATCTGTCAAAAACAGAACAGTCCGTAAAGACGAATTTAAATCTGGCACCAGACTTGCTCAAATGGGAAAACTCAAAACTAATGAAAGTTGCGTACATATCTGAGGATCACGCTCGTAAATTGGCAGATTTTTTCGAATTTTCTACAGAGAACTGTGCCCAGATTCGTGACAGACAGCAATGCTGTTTCTGCGCAGCGATCCCAAATATAACATCAACTTTGACATAGAAACTTTACTTGGCACAAAAACATGATAAGGAGAGGTTGCTACAGTAGTAAACAACTTCCAAGACTCAACAAAACAAAAAATTGCTGTAGGTAAAAACATGGGTTGTCTCCCATAAGCGCTTTTCTTTAACGCCTTTCAGCTAGGCGCAGAAAGTGCAAATCAAGTAACATCGAGAGTAGAAGCATCAACATTATTATTTTTCATGCAAACACAACTTGTTGCAGAGGGTACTTTAGGTGCTCCATTATCTAAATTTTCTATGGTGGTGCTAGGGGTTTTAGCAATTTTAGGCCTATAGTAATTCTTTTGTTTAGGCACTTTAGAGGCGTACATGAATTTTTGCTCTTTCCCCACATAGGCTTTCTCATTATACTTGAGAGAAGAAAAGGTTGAACCCAAGGTTCCCATAGCTTTTTCAAGTTCATCAATCCTATTGGTTTGATTATCATGGACAACACAAGTTCCTAGGACACTAATTCTTTCATCAATTCCTCCTAAGGATTTATCAAGTTCATAAGTTTTGTCAAATAACATTCCCAATTTAGTTTCAACACTTGGAAAAATTTTCTCTATGGTTTCCAATTTTTTCATAACATCTTCAAGAGAGATTTCAATTTTAACTTCATTAACAGGTGGTATTCCAACTAGACTCTCAATGATGCAACTAGCTTCTAAAGCGGGAGTACCTAGGAAATTACCTCCCGAAAGAGTATCAAGAACATATCTATTCCAACTAGATAAACCAACATAAAAGTTCCTAAGAAGGATAGTGGTGGAGTGTTTCTTAATGCACCTATGATGAGCATTACTAATTCTATACCAAGCATCTTTAAAACTTTCTCCACCTTGTTGCTTAAAAGAACGAACTTCAACTTCAGGATTACTCATGATAACAGCAATAAAGTAAACTAGGCAAATAAAGTAAAGACAAGTAACTAATTTTTTTGTGTTTTTGATATAGAGAGCAAGACAGTAAATAAAGTAAAACTAGCAACTAATTTTTTTGTGTTTTGATTTAGTGCAGCAAACAAAGTAGTAAATAAAATAAAGCAAGACAAAAACAAAGTAAAGAGATTGAGAAGTGGAGACTCCCCTTGCAGCGTGTCTTGATCTCCCCGGCAACGGCGCCAGAAAACAGGCTTGATGCGCGTAAATGTACACGTCCGTTGGGAACCCCAAGAGGAAGGTATGATGCGCACAGTGGCAAGTTTTCCCTCAGAAAGAAACCAAGGTTGATCGAACCAGGAGGAGCCAAGAAGCACGTTGAAGGTTGATGGTCGCGAAATGTGATGCGGCGCAACACCAGGGATTCCGGCGCCAACGCGGAACCTGCACAACACAACCAAAGTACTTTGCCCCAACGAAACAGTGAGGTTGTCAATCTCACCGGCTTGCTGTAACAAAGGATTAAGCGTATCGAGTGGAAGATGTTTGCAAGAAAATAGTAAAACACAATTGCAGTAGATTGTATGCTATGTAAAGAATAGGACCGGGGTCCACAGTTCACTAGAGGTGTCTCTCCCATAAGATAAAAGCATGTTGGGTGAACAAATTACAGTCGGGCAATTGACAAATAGAGAAGGGCATAACAATGCATATACATGATATGATAAATATAGTGAGATTTAATTGGGCATTACGACAAAGTACATAGACCGCCATCCAACTGCATCTATGCCTAAAAAGTCCACCTTCAGGTTATCATCCGAACCCCATTCAGTATTAAGTTGCTAAGCAACAGACAATTGCATTAAGTATGGTGCGTAATGTAATCAACAACTACATCCTTAGACATAGCATCAATGTTTTATCCCTAGTGGCAACAGCACATCACAACCTTAGAACCTTCTGTCACTGTCCCAGGTGTCAATGAAGGCATGAACCCACTATCGAGCATAAATACTCCCTCTTGGAGTTAAGAGCAAAAACTTGGCCAGAGCCTCTACTAATAACGGAGAGCATGCAAGATCATAAACAACACATAAACAATAGATTGATAATCACCATAACATAGTATTCTCTATCCATCGGATCCCGACAAACACAACATATAGTATTACAGATAGATGATCTTGATCATGTTAGGCAGCTCACAAGATCCAACAATGAAGCACAACAAGGAGAAGACGACCATCTAGCTACTGCTATGGACCCATGGTCCAGGGGTGAACTACTCACTCATCACTCCGGAGGCGATCATGGCGATGAAGAGTCCTCCGGAGATGAATCCCCTCTCCGGCAGGGTGCCGGAGGCGATCTCCGAATCCCCGAGATGGGATTCGCGGCGGCGTCTCTGGAAGGTTTTCCGTATCGTGGCTCTCGGTACCGGGGTTTCGCGACGGAGACTTTAAGTAGGCGGAAGGTCAACGCGGGGGCCACACGAGGTGCCCAGGGGGTAGGGCCGCGCGGCCAGGGCTTGGGCCGCACCGCCCTAGCCCCTGGCTGCCTCGTGGCCCCACTTCGTTATCTCTTCGGTTTTCTGGAAGCTTCGTGCAAAAATAGGACCCTGGGCGAAAGTTTCGTCCAATTCCGAGAATATTTCCTTACTTGGATTTCTGAAACCAAAAACAGCAGAAAACAGCAACTGGCTCTTCGGCATCTTGTTAATAGGTTAGTTCCAAAAATATATGACATATAATATGCATAAAACATGTAGGTATCATCAATAAAGTAGCATGGAACATAAGAAATTATCGATACGTTGGAGACGTATCACCCCTGACCACCAAGCAAAGGAAACAAACTAGGCCCATACATGGCCTCACAAATCATCATCAAACGTCGATCAAACTAGCAAGTTTGAACATGGATTACTAATTTATTTTCTGATAAAGTGAGTACTCCGTATATTAATATCGAAAGATATTGATTACACTGAGCCTCTGCAACAACGCAATACCTTACTGGTAGTACGGATGCACAAGGATTCCTAATACTCCCTCTGTTCGGTTTTAATTAGTCGACGCGAGGGAGAGAAGAAAATGAACTGTCGATGCTTTCAACTAGAGTCAATTAAATACGAACGGAAGAAGTACGTACTCTAGTAGTATTGACAAATATCCGGATTAGTCTAAAAACAAATTGGCATGTAAATCCTAGTAGTCTACTAAACTAGGATCAATACCCTAGATTAGGGTTGCAAGCGGCGTCCGCGAATCGTCCCGCAAAGCAGAAAATTAGAGCAAATAGTGGTTGAGATTAGAGCAGATTTAAAGCACTCGCACTGAAACTAGCTAGCCCGCTACCCACCCCGCTTGACACCCTGCCCTAGATGTGAATCTACACCAAATATTCAAACAAGGATGAGCAACCGCCAATAAAATTTTATCCGCACATCATCATCTCTACCATACAAAAGGGTATGGTGATTTCACATACAGCCATTGTTGCCGCGGGACGAGGATGAGTGATGCGCCGCGGAGAAGGTGCCTCACGCCTCTGTCGCCGCCGCCGTCGAAGAGGAAGTCGAAGCCGCGCGATTGTGGTCCGTCGCCGATATGGAGGTGGAGCTACTAGGGAAGAGATGGAGGTGGAGGTGGAGAGGGAGTGATGGTTTGTACTAGTGGCGGCCGGTGAGATAGTTATAAATACAGCCTCTCTCTCTTTTTTGGCAAGGAATGCAGCTTCTCTTGGAAGGCAACGAGGCAACGCACTCCAGATTTCGTATATTACTATAATAATATGGACGGAGAAATTTGGACGCATCTGTGTTGTCTTGTCAAATGAATCACCAGGATTTGCTTTTAGTACTCCAGATTTGGGCGACCCAAGGAAGTAGAGATAGTAATGTACGCCATCTAGCTGCACGCTATCAAATCAAATAAATGGTCATGCCATTTACTTTTAAGATGGTGCAGCAGTTATTCTGACCAAAGAAACATGCACGTCTGCTGATTATTTCTGATGGGTATACATTTACCGTCCGCTAGCAAAGATTGTTTGGCACATTGTTCTTATGGCTTTCAACATCACACCCCTTAATAATATTATTAATCAATGTTTGGGCAATCAATTGAGTGTGTTAATAAAAAATTAAAACCCACAAATCCAACTGTACTATTTTTAGGGCCATATGAAGGACAAGGAATGATTTTAAATGCCATATGGAGTACCTCCAACCATGTGAAATATGGTTCTGTCATGCAGGTGATACCCATGGCTTCGCATTGGATCTGTATGTTGTCCTACATACAGTCAACTATGAAGTACCACGATTTGGTTTTTGGGTGCAACCGGCTAGAGAATGATGCACGGGTTTGTACAGCCAGTACAATTCACATTAAGATTTTCTGATAGGATGTTGATGTGTATATGTAAGAATCATACACTAGAATGTCTTCTATGTTTAGATGGTTGATCTACGTTTATACTTTCTGTGAACCATGAGGTTAAGACCTTTGTACTGTAATAAAGATTGCTAAATAACAGTATATATGTATGCCTCTAGGGACACTGAAACAGCCAAACAACCATGCATGTGTATAGACCGTATTTGATCAAATTAAAAGAAGCGCCTGGGTTCATGCAAATAGCATAAATTTATCACCTAAGTACATTAGCTATAAATAGTTAAATAGGAGTCAAGACCAACTGAGCTAGCTAGTAGTATGATCCTACTATTACATAAATATCCCTAACTCTGATTGTCTTTGTTCCAGTCCAGCGCGTTGGTGTAGCTTGGGATGAACCAAAACCCCGTATGCCAGTTGGCCCCTGGACCGCTGCTTGAGAAAGATATGCTTTGGTGGTCTTCGCCATTTAGACTGAAGCGGAAAATTTCTTGATGTGATGTGTCAAAGTGAGAGCCAATGGCCTGAGGCGTGGTGTAGATGCAGTTTCTTCTTGTCAAATATCCTGGGGGAAATGTTGCACCACCCACTGGCATGAAAATCGGATAGTTCAACCCAAGGAACATAGAATAGTCTCCAAGATTAGTAACCCTTTCCCACGGGTTGGCTGGAAGTAACCGACTAGTGTCATTCGAGAATACAATGCAGGTATACCCCGAATAGCTGTGAACAGCGCGACCGCAATGGACAGAAGGGGTACTATCATAATGAGTTGGAGCACCGTCAGCGTCAAAATCCATTACGCCACGTGCATAGACCAGGAGAAGTCTAGAACGATCTTGAGATCTTGCCAGCCACCACGTACGACTATTAGAGTCAAAATCATCATCGTCATCAAATCCAGCCGTCCACGGAATGAATGGAGCAGGGAGCACTATAGGACCTTGAAAAAGGAAAGAACACGTCACATGAAAATATATTTCATGATTTATCTACTAGTGATATTGATTTGATATTGGGATGCCAATACTAGTACTTTATAAAATCATGGTCGAACATAAGATGGTTTGAAATATATTTCGAACATCTTGGTAAAACTTCATATGGATTTAAAACATGTTCCCGAAAATATTGGTCCAAATTTTAGATGGTTTGAATATAGTACTCCTTATTCTCTAGAACCGGGGGAATATAAACAAATGAAAGTCTTTATCAATATTGCATGGCACCTTTATTGATTCTATTTCTACTCTACCTTAAATTTTCTAGGGAGTAATAATAAAGAAACTTAATTACTAGGGGGCCTTTTTCCTAAGGAACAACATGCACATTAGACCATACTAAAATTCCTATAGATGTTAAATTCTATATATGTCCATACCACAAGAGGGTTATGGTGTGCGCCTATGGAATTCCTTTAAGCCAAAAGATGCCAAGACAGTTCAACAAATAAGAGGTGAAATACTATATAAGTTACGTATATAAAAAAGATAGGGAGGAAATGTTACCAAATTGATTAGGATCCCATGCATAAACATTTCCAAGCTCAGTAACGGCGAACACAAGTCCGTTATGTATAATTGCATCGCAGTATATGGCGCCGTACTGAAACTGGTTTTCAAGAAATATCCATGTACGAGGATATTCGCCATGGAGGTAGGCAATTGCAAAGTCGAAGATTGCGACAAGGGAGAAATCTTGATACCCCCTAGCAGCTGTAGGAACTTGGCAAATAGCTATCTTCTGCAGTTGAATAGCAGAACGCTGATACTCGAATATAAGTGGATTGTGTGTGGTTTCCAACTTGTTCCTCAAAGATGGAAGCTTAATCTTGCGATGAGTGTAGACATTGAGGAGGTTCCACTTGCCTTCGGGGCCAACCATGGCGATCCAATCTCCATTGGCGCCTGCCCGCTCCTCATCCTTACCGTGTGGCATTAGGCCATCATAGGAGAACCTGTCCAGCGGCAGTAGTTTGCACTTGCTGTGCACCGGCAAATCCTCCTTGAACACCGCCCATGGTTTATCCGCCGGGTCACAACAGAGAACACACGGAAGGCCAAACGGCTGAGAAGCAGGCAGAGTGGCACTGTATTTGGCTGACTGAAGAATACTTTTGGAGGAACCGACTAGGGACGCGGCGGTGATGGCGTCGCACTGGCTGATGAGCACTTCAAGGGGGCCTTCCGTAAACACCTTGTGAAACAGCCCAGATCCACAGACCCTGCTCGATTTCGCCATCGCAATGAGGCAGGTGGTACAATGGGGTTGGTATTTTCTTGGGAGATCTACTGATTCGAACTTTGGGAGAGAGATGGCGATCAATGGCGGCAGGTGGGGGTTTGAGTTGGAGAACAGAGGCTCTCAAACTGGGCACTGCTGGATAGGATGCGAAAGCGCCATGGCGGAGACGCAGGCGCGTGCTATGGAAGATGGGCGGAGTGGGGATAGACGACGGAGGTGAACCGAGACGCTCCTCCTCTTATGCATATACTGCCTACTGCAGTTTCGAGGAGAGTGTGAATGTGTTCAAAAAAAGAGGAGAGTGTGAATGTGTTCAAAAAAAGAGGAGAGTGTGAATGTGTTCAAAAAAAGAGGAGAGTGTGAATGTGACCCGACACCCGAGTAGGAGCCGAGCAGACGGACTATAGGAGTAGCCCCATCATTACAGAACATTAATCGTGCTTCCTACAATAAATAAGTGAAACATCCCAGGCTTGTGTTGTCTAATCAAATCGATGGCCATGTCAGTATTATGGTGAACAAATAAAACAAATACACACCAACCTTGTTCTTTTTGCAACGTACACCAACCTAGCAAGGCATCAACCTTCTCGCCATCAACTACGACTCCGTGGCTCCGTCCCACCAAAGTTGTCTCAACTTTGTAAAAAAAATACATCTATCCATCTAAATTTTAACAAAGGTGAGACACTTTTGGTGGGACCGAGGGAGTACAAAAAAACTTCACTACTCCATGCTAGTATCGGCCACTAATTCAAATTTCAACTGAAGGCGTGCTATTTTATGGTCCTGAAAATTGCCAAAAAAAAAATACAACCCAAAAATGCAACAGATCCATGTTAAGGGGGTACACCCTACGCAATATACATTAAGAAACTTTGAAACTTCAGCGACCTTGTAAGAATGCCCATGACAGTGCAGTTTTGCCAAATTAGGAAGAGACGAAATATGAATTCAACCAAAGAAATCTAAACGAATCCTTAGACAATAGCATAGTTAACACGTTCAGAAAAAAATGATGACTCCAAAAGAACAACATTAGCAAGAAATACTCCATTTTAGTTTGAATTTGCAGTCACATACATAACTAGTAGTACTGCCAAAATACTATAATACTCCGAGCTGCATTCTAGCACTCCAACTAGCTAGCTAATAGTTCTGGAGTAGTAGTACTACTATACAAGTCCAAAATACATCCGAACGAACCCTACTTCGAACTAAACTACTCCCTCCGATCTTCGAGTAACTACATTGCAGTATGACTAAACGAAGATTATTGTATAACCTTCTTGTTGATGCAAACGCAGATAGGCAACACACGCTGCCCTCCATTCTGCTTCGCGTAACGGGGCGGCACCGCCAGGAAAGAAGTGAGCTGCTGCAACATGATCGAGCTAGGCGTCGGGGAGCTCGTCGGCTCGATTACCGCCATCAAGGTGTCCGTCGAGAGGTCACTGGTCCCAGCCGTCGCCGGCGCCGGCGGACCAATCACCAACAGCTGCGCCTTGTACATCGGAAACAAGCACGCGGCCGACCTGATGCACACACAGGACACAATGGTGGTCGGGCCGAGCGCTCCAACGGTGATGGCGAACACGCTACCGTCTTCTTCCCCACTGCCGATGAACAGGTGTCCCCGCGGTTGTACCGGAACACGAACTATGCACCAGGCGGGTATGCCATACTGGAACGTAAACACTGGGATGGAGTGGGATGCTTGGAGGTGTACCAGGAGCTCCCGCGGCGGGCCGGTGAAGCTGCAGCCGGTATTGATGGCCTCTGTGCAGCCGCACGGACCATGCGGGCACGCGATATAGTGCTTGTAGGACTCCGTGGAGGCGACCAAGCTCTGGCAGCCGACGCACTTGACCATTGCCCCAGATCGATTCGACGGCGGCAATCTTGGCCCAGATCGATTCGACGGCGGCAACCACGCCGGCTGCTCGCACTTCTTGCACGGGTTCGGCGCAAGCTCGCCGACGCAGCGCCGACAGCCCATATGACCGCCCTTGCACTGCACGGAACAACGTACGTGGCATCAGTTGTCATTGACATTTCTCACAGGTGAACCTAAGAATGAAATCGGAAGGGAGCGACCTTGGATATGGGGGGTTTGAAGGGCAGCAGGCAGAGGGGGCACAAGAAGAGGGCCTCCTCCATCTTCAGAGAAGAGTGATCGGGAAAACGAGAACGGGATGGGTTCTTTTTTTTATACATGCCTTGGAGTGGAGTATGGATACTACTACTTATAGGAAGAACTTCCTTGCTAAGAATCGGCGTCGGCCGTACGCAAGCATAGATGCACCAGCGGCTCTGCAGTTTGTCAAAATAAAAGGACAGAGCTGCAGTGACTTGAAGTCTCCAAATCTCATTGTGACTTGGTGCCACCATCTACCAACCATTTGAGATCCAACGTTCCAAACTAATCTCTTATTTCGAACCTAAAAACAAAAATTATGAAAAAAATCCAGTAAAATGTAGATGCCTTGTTCTAAAATCTGTGAATATTTCATCCCACTCGGACGATTAGCTTGTGATTAAAGAGCTTTTTACGTATACGAGCACTAGTTTAAACTAAATACTCCCTCTGATTCATATTAATTGACTTCAATATGGATGTATCTAGAACTAAAATGTGTCTAGTACATCCATATTAGAGTCAATTAATATGAACCGGAGGGAGTATATATTTGCTCACAAACCTTTGATTCAAATCGAATGAAACTTCACCAAAATATAAATCGAAATATGCACGATTAACTGGAAGTTCTTGAAATATTTCTGAGCAATTATAATAATTATTTAGTTTAAATTCTAAGTCGATCGCATACATTGGATCTGAGATGGATGGTGGATGGTGGCACCAAGTCACTGTGAAACTTGGAAGTATCAAGTCAGTGAAGCTCTATCCCAAAATAAAAGCTTCGTGAAGGGGGCAGTTTGGTTCAAAAAAGAAGACAGTGCCAAGCAGTTGTCAAACAATACCCATATAGTCAAATGTACTCCCTCTGATTCAAATGAATTGACTCAACTTTGTCTAGATATATGGATGTATCAAGTCACTGAAGCTAAAATAAAAGCTTCATGAAGGGGGAAGTTTGGTTCGAAAAAAAATACAGTGCCAAGCAGCTGTCAAATAGTACCATAACGTCAAATGTACTCCCTCCGATTCAAACGAAATGACTCAACTTTGTATTTTGCATGTTAAAGGTTTTTCGTAAAACTTGGCCAATCTTAACATAGTTTGCCTTTCTAAAAAAAGATATAAGCCCTAAGGCTCCTTTGATTCATAGGATGGGAAAACCATAGAAATATGGAAAACATAGGATTGAGATTTAATGGCTAGTTGAATCATATAGGAAGATGAGTTGTGTTTGATTGTGCCAAAGGAAATTTTCCATGAGGTATGACCTAATGTTTTATTCTTATAGGATTTGCACTGCAAGATTCCTATAGGATATGTTCCTATGAATCAAACAACTAGTGTGGGGAAAATTCACATGTGATCTAAATCCTACATAATTCCTATACAAATCCTATATATGAATTTTAGTTGTTAGGTCACTTAAAATGACTTCACTTGAAGAGTTACATTTTTGTTTTTTTCTGAATTAGTAGTGATGCCTAACCATATATATACCTAAACCAAGAGAATCAGCATAAACTTATGTATATTAATAGTAAGCGCATATATGAATGTTTTTTATCTACAAACCCAGGGTCATATATATGTACATAGAAACATGCATATATACTAGTTTTTGTACCTTGGTGTGTTCCTCTTTTGGGCTATCTCTTTTTTGTTCACCGATTCACAACCAACGCCCTAGATTAATTTGGCACTTAAAAAATAACATTTTGTTTTTGGCGCACTAACACAAATAGTAGTAGCACGGTCAACACTGTAGAGAAGTACAAAATAAATGTGTGTGGGAAAAAATGACTTAAAGTGACCATTACATTGAGAAAAAGGGTAGAACCAAGCATTGCACAGGGAAAAAGCAGTTTAGTGCCCAGAAGAAAAAAACAAGTTGGGTTATACTCCCTCCATCCTGAAATAATGGGTGTAGAGTTAAAATTTGTCCATAAAAGAGTGTACTTCTCGTTTTGCAATGCACTTCAAAATTTGTCCACAAAAGAGTGGTAGTAAAAAATATTTCTTTCTCATCACGAGGGATATAGTTTCTTCACGACTAGTACGTACTACCTCCATCACAAAGCTTAAGTCTTTTTTTAAGAGTCAAAGCAAGTAAAGGTTGACGAAAATTTAGAACAATCTTGGGAACCCCAAGAGGAAGGTATGATGCGCACAGTAGCAAGTTTTCCCTCAGAAAGAAACCAAGGTTTAATCGAACCAGGAGGAGCCAAGAAGCACGTTGAAGGTTGATGGTCGCGAAATGTGATGCGGCGCAACACCAGGGATTCCGGCGCCAACTAGGAACCTGCACAACACAACCAAAGTACTTTGTCCCAACGAAACAGTGAGGTTGTCAATCTCACCGGCTTGCTGTAACAAAGGATTAAACGTATCGAGTGGAAGATGTTTGCAAAGAAAACAGTAAAACAAGTAGATTGTATGCTATGTAAAGAATAGGACCGGGGTCCACAGTTCACTAGAGGTGTCTCTCCCATAAGATAAAAGCATGTTGGGTGAACAAATTACAGTCGGGCAATTGACAAATAGAGAAAGGCATAACAATGCATATACATGACATGGTAAATATAGTGAGATTTAATCCGGGCATTACGACAAAGAACATAGACCGCCATCCAACTGCATCTATGCCTAAAAAGTCCACCTTCAGGTTATCGTCCGAACCCCCTCCAGTATTAAGTTGCAAAGCAACAGACAATTGCATTAAGTATGGTGCGTAATGTAATCAACAACTACATCCTTAGACATAGCATCAATGTTTTATCCCTAGTGGCAACAGCACATCACAACCTTAGAACCTACTGTCACGATCCCAGGTGTCAATGAAGGCATGAACCCACTATCGAGCATAAATACCCCCTCTTGGAGTTAAGAGCAAAAACTTGGCCAGAGCCTCTACTAATAACGGAGAGCATGCAAGATCATAAACAACACATAAACAATAGATTGATAATCACCATAATCATAGTACTCTCTATCCATCGGATCCCGACAAACACAACATATAGAATTACATATAGATGATCTTGATCATGTTAGGCAGCTCACAAGATCCAACAATGAAGCACAACAAGGAGAAGACGACCATCTAGCTACTGCTATGGACCCATGGTCCAGGGGTGAACTACTCACTCATCACTCCGGAGGCGACCATGGCGGCGTAGAGTCCTCCGGGAGATGAATCCCCTCTGGCAGGGTGCCGGAGGCGATCTCCAATCCCCCGAGATGGGATTCGCGGCGGCGGCGTCTCTGTAAGGTTTTCCGTATCGTGGCTCTCGGTACTGGGGGTTTCGCGACGGAGGCTTTAAGTAGGCGGAAGCTCAACGCGGGGGGCCACACGAGGGGCCCAGGGGGCAGGGCCGCGCGCCAAGACCTAGGCCGCGCCGGCCACCCCCCTGGCTGCCTCGTGGCCCCACTTCGTTAGGTCTTCGGTCTTCTGGAAGCTTCGTGCAAAAATAGGACCCTGGGCGAAAGTTTCGTCCAATTCCGAGAATATTTCTTTACTAGGATTTCTGAAACCAAAAACAGCAGAAAACAGAACTGGCTCTTCGGCATCTTGTTAATAGGTTAGTTCCAGAAAATGCATAAATATGACATATAATGTGCATAAAACATGTAGGTATCATCAATAAAGTAGCATGGAACATAAGAAATTATCGATACGTTGGAGACGTATCAGCATCCCCAAGCTTAGTTCTGCTCGACCCGAGCAGGTAAAACGATAACAAAGATAATTTCTGAAGTGACATGCCATCATAATCTTGATCATACTATTTGTAAACATATGTAATGAATGCAGCGATCAAAGCAATGGTAATGACATGAGTAAACAACTGAATCATATAGCAAAGACTTTTCATGAATAGTACTTCAAGACAAGCATCAATAAGTCTTGCATAAGAGTTAACTCGTAAAGCAATAAATCAAAGTAAAGGTGTTGAAGCAACACATAAGAAGATTAAGTTTCAGCGGTTGCTTTCAACTTGTAACATGTATATCTCATGGATATTGTCAACATAAAGTAATATAACAAGTGCAATATGCAAGTATGTAGGAATCAATGCACAGTTCACACAAGTGTTTGCTTCTTAAGGTGGAAGGAGATAGGTAAACTGACTCAACAATAAAAGTAAAAGAATGGTCCTTCAAAGAGGAAAGCATCGATTGCTGTATTTGTGCTAGAGCTTTTATTTTGAAAACATGAAACAATTTTGTCAACGGTAGTAATAAAGCATATGAGTTATGTAAATTATATCTTACAAGTTGCAAGCCTCACGCATAGTATACTAATAGTGCCCGCACCTCGTCCTACTTAACTTGGACTACCGGATCTTTGCATGCCATGTTTCAACCAAGTGTCACAAAGGGGTACCTCCATGCCGCCTGTACAAAGGTCCAAGGAGAATGCTCGCATTTCGGATTTCTCGCTTTTGATTATTCTCAACTTAGACATCCATACCGGGACAACATGGACAACAGATAATGGACTCCTCTTAAATGCATAAGCATGTAGCAAAGTTATTATTCTCATATGAGATTGAGGATATATGTCCAAAACTGAAACTTCCACCATGGTTCATGGCTTTAGTTAGCGGCCCAATGTTCTTCTCTAACAATTTTGCATGCTCCAACCACTAAAATGATAGACCTTCAGACAAGACGGACATGCATAGCAACTCACATGATATTCAACAATAGTTGATGGCGTTCCCCAGAAACATGGTTATCGCACAACAGGCAACTTAATAAAATATAAAGTGCATAAGTACATATTCAATACTACGATAGTTTTTAAGGCTATTTTGTCCCATGAGCTATATATTGCAAAGGTGAATGATGGAATTTTAAAGGTAGCACTCAAGCAATTTACTTTGGAATGGCGGGTAAATACCATGTAGTAGGTAGGTATGGTGGACACAAATGGCATAGTGGTTGGCTCAAGGATTTTGGATGCATGAGAAGTATTCCCTCTCGATACAAGGTTTAGGCTAGCAAGGTTATTTGAAGCAAACTCAAGGATGAACAAGTGCAGCAAGACTCACATAAAAGACATATTGTAAACATTATAAGACTCTACACTGTCTTCCTTGTTGTTCAAAACTCAATACTAGATATTATCTAGACCTTAGAGAAACCAAATATGCAAATCAAATTTTAGCAAGCTCTATGTATTTCTTCATTAATGGGTGCAAAGCATATGATGCAAGAGCTTAAACATGAGCACAACAATTGCCAAGTATCACATTATCCAAGACATTTTTAGAATTACTACATGTAGCATTTTCCAATTCCAACCATATAACAAATTAACGAAGAAGAAACTTCGCCTTGAACATTATGAGTAAAGCCTAAGGACACATGTGTCCATATGCAACAGCGGAGCGTGTCTCTCTCCCACAAAGTGAATGCTAGGATCCATTTTATTCAAACAAAAACAAAAACGAAAACAAACCGACGCTCCAAGTAAAGAACACAAGATGTGACTGAATAAAAATATAGTTTCAGGGGAGGAACCTGATGATGTTGTCGATGAAGAAGGGGATGCCTTGGGCATCCCCAAGCTTAGACGCTTGAGTCTTCTTAAAATATGCAGGGATGAACCACGGGGGCATCCCCAAGCTTAGAGCTTTCACTCCTCTTGATCTTAGTATATCATTCTCCTCTCTTGACCCTTGAAAACTTCCTTCACACCAAACTTCAAGCAAACTCATTAGAGGGTTAGTGCATCATTAATAATTCACACATTCAGAGGTGACACAATCATTCTTTTCACTTCTGGACATTGCATAATGCTACTGGACATTAATGGATCAAAGAAATAAATCCAACATAGCAAAAGAGGCAATGCGAAATAAAAGGCAGAATCTGTCAAAAACAGAACAGTCCGTAAAGACGAATTTATAAATGGCACCAGA
Organism: Lolium multiflorum; assembly: GCA_030979885.1. Classification (NCBI taxonomy): domain Eukaryota; kingdom Viridiplantae; phylum Streptophyta; class Magnoliopsida; order Poales; family Poaceae; genus Lolium; species Lolium multiflorum. Next base: position 154,854,861 of record CM061749.1, read on the forward strand.
CTTGCTCAAATGGAAAAACTCAAAACTAATGAAAGTTGCGTACATATCTGAGGATCACGCTCGTAAATTGGCAGATTTTTTCGAATTTTCTACAGAGAATTATGCCCAGATTCGTGACAGACAGCAATGCTGTTTCTGCGCAGCGATCCCAAATATAACATCAACTTTGACATAGAAACTTTACTTGGCACAAAAACATGATAAGGAGAGGTTGCTACAGTAGTAAACAACTTCCAAGACTCAATAAAACAAAAATTGCTGTAGGTAAAAAACATGGGTTGTCTCCCATAAGCGCTTTTCTTTAACGCCTTTCAGCTAGGCGCAGAAAGTGCAAATCAAGTAACATCGAGAGTAGAAGCATCAACATCATAGCTTGTTCTAATAATAGAATCAAAAGGCAACTTCATTCTCTTTCTAGGGAAGTGTTCCATACCTTTCTTGAGAGGAAATTGATATTTAATATTACCTTCCCTCATATCAATAACAGCACCAACAGTTCGAAGAAAAGGTCTTCCCAACACAATAGGACAAGATGCATTGCATTCGATATCCAAGACAACAAAATCAACGGGGACAAGGTTATTGTTAACCGTAATATGCACATTATCAATCCTCCCCAAAGGTTTCTTTTTAACATTATCGGCGAGATTAACATCCAAATAACAATTCTTTAATGGTGGCAAGTCAAGCATATCATAAATCTTTTTAGGCATAACAGAAATACTTGCACCAAGATCACATAAGGCATTACATTCAAAGTCATTGAATTTCATTTTAATGATGGGTTCCCAACCATCTTCTAACTTTCTAGGAATAGAAGTTTCAAGTTTTAGTTTCTCTTCTCTAGCTTTTATGAGAGCATTTGTAATATGTTTTGTAAAGGCTAAATTTATAGCACTAGCATTAGGACTTTTAGCAAGTTTTTGCAAGAACTTTATAACTTCAGAGATGTGGCAATCATCAAAATCTAAATCATTATGAGCTACAGCAATGGGATCATTGTTCCCAAGGTTGGAAAAAATTTCAGCAGTTTTATCACAAGCAGTTTCAGCAGTTTTAGCAATTTCAGGCAGTTTTGTACGCTTTGCACTAGGAGTAGAAACATTGCCACCACCAATTATATTACCATTGATAGTAGGAGGTGTAGCAACATGTGAGGAATTAGCATTACTAGTGGTGGTAATAGTCCAAACTTTAGCTACATTATTCTCTTTAGCTAGTTTTTCATTTTCTTCTCTATCCCACCTAGCACGCAACTCAGCCATTAATCTTATATTCTCATTAATTCTAACTTGGATGGCATTTGCTGTAGTAGTAATCTTATTATCAAGATCATTATTAGGCATAACTTTCAACTTTAAAAGATTAACATCAGAGGCAAGCCTATCAACTCTAGAAGCGATAGTATCAATTTTATCAAGCTTTTCCTCAACAGATTTGTTAAAAGCAGTTTGTGTACTAATAAATTCTTTAAGCATGGCTTCAAGACCAGAGGGTACACTTCTATTATTATTGTAAGAATTCCCATAAGAATTACCATAACCATTACCATTAGCAGAAGGATATGGCCTATAGTTATTACCAGAGTTGTTCCTATAAGCATTGTTGTTGAAATTATTATTTTTAATGAAATTCACATCAACATTTTCTTCTTGAGCAACCAATGAAGCTAAAGGAACATTATTTGGATCAACATTAGATCTACCATTCACAAGCATAGACATAATCGCATCAATCTTATCACTCAAGGAAGAGGTTTCTTCAACAGAATTTACCTTCTTACCTTGTGGAGCTCTTTCCGTGTGCCATTCAGAGTAATTTATCATCATATCATCAAGAAGTTTTGTAGCCGCCCCCAATGTGATGGACATAAAGGTACCTCCAGCAGCTGAATCCAATAAATTCCGTGAAGAAAAATTTAGTCCTGCATAGAAGGTTTGGATGATCATCCAAGTAGTCAGTCCATGGGTTGGGCAATTCTTTACCAAAGTTTTCATTCTCTCCCATGCTTGAGCAACATGTTCATTATCAAATTGTTTAAAATTCATTATGCTACTTCTCAAAGAAATAATTTTAGCGGGAGGATAATATCTACCAATAAAAGCATCCTTGCATTTAGTCCATGAATCAATACTATTCTTAGGCAAAGATAGCAACCAATCTTTAGCTCTTCCTCTTAATGAGAAAGGAAACACTTTCAATTTAATAATATCACCATCTACATCTTTATACTTTTGCATTTCACAAAGTTCAACAAAATTATTGAGATGGGCAGCAGCATCATCAGAACTAGCACCAGAAAATTGTTCTCTCATGACTAGATTTAGTAAAGCAGGTTTAATTTCAAAGAATTCTGCTGTAGTAGCAGGTGGAGCAATAGGTGTGCATAGGAAATCATTATTATTTGCATTTGTGAAGTCACACAACTTAGTATTTTCAGGGTTGGCCATTTTAGCAACAGTAAATAAAGCAAACTAGATAAAGTAAATGCGAGTAACTAATTTTTTTGTGTTTTTGATATAGCAAACAAGATAGCAAATAAAGTAAAACTAGCAACTAATTTTTTTGTATTTTGATTTAGTGCAGCAAACAAAATAGTAAATAAAATAAAGCAAGACAAAAACAAAGTAAAGAGATTGAGAAGTGGAGACTCCCCTTGCAGCGTGTCTTGATCTCCCCGGCAACGGCGCCAGAAATTTAGCTGTTGCCGTGGGAGGCAATTCTCTGTGGCGTAACTTTTCTTCAGGTCCCCGGCAACGGCGCCAGAAAATTAGCTTGATGGCGTGTAACTCACACGTTCGTTGGGAACCCCAAGAGGAAGGTATGATGCGCACAGTAGCAAGTTTTCCCTCAGAAAGAAACCAAGGTTTAATCGAACCAGGAGGAGCCAAGAAGCACGTTGAAGGTTGATGGTCGCGAAATGTGATGCGGCGCAACACCAGGGATTCCGGCGCCAACTAGGAACCTGCACAACACAACCAAAGTACTTTGTCCCAACGAAACAGTGAGGTTGTCAATCTCACCGGCTTGCTGTAACAAAGGATTAAACGTATCGAGTGGAAGATGTTTGCAAAGAAAACAGTAAAACAAGTAGATTGTATGCTATGTAAAGAATAGGACCGGGGTCCACAGTTCACTAGAGGTGTCTCTCCCATAAGATAAAAGCATGTTGGGTGAACAAATTACAGTCGGGCAATTGACAAATAGAGAAAGGCATAACAATGCATATACATGACATGGTAAATATAGTGAGATTTAATCCGGGCATTACGACAAAGAACATAGACCGCCATCCAACTGCATCTATGCCTAAAAAGTCCACCTTCAGGTTATCATCCGAACCCCCTCCAGTATTAAGTTGCAAAGCAACAGACAATTGCATTAAGTATGGTGCGTAATGTAATCAACAACTACATCCTTAGACATAGCATCAATGTTTTATCCCTAGTGGCAACAGCACATCACAACCTTAGAACCTACTGTCACGATCCCAGGTGTCAATGAAGGCATGAACCCACTATCGAGCATAAATACCCCCTCTTGGAGTTAAGAGCAAAAACTTGGCCAGAGCCTCTACTAATAACGGAGAGCATGCAAGATCATAAACAACACATAAACAATAGATTGATAATCACCATAATCATAGTACTCTCTATCCATCGGATCCCGACAAACACAACATATAGAATTACATATAGATGATCTTGATCATGTTAGGCAGCTCACAAGATCCAACAATGAAGCACAACAAGGAGAAGACGACCATCTAGCTACTGCTATGGACCCATGGTCCAGGGGTGAACTACTCACTCATCACTCCGGAGGCGACCATGGCGGCGTAGAGTCCTCCGGGAGATGAATCCCCTCTCCGGCAGGGTGCCGGAGGCGATCTCCGAATCCCCGAGATGGGATTCGCGGCGGCGGCGTCTCTGTAAGGTTTTCCGTATCGTGGCTCTCGGTATGGGGGTTTCGCGACGGAGGCTTTAAGTAGGCGGAAGGTCAACGCGGGGGCCACACGAGGGGCCCAGGGGGGGGCCGCGCGGCCAAGACCTAGGCCGCGCCGGCCACCCCCCTGGCTGCCTCGTGGCCCCACTTCGTTAGGTCTTCGGTCTTCTGGAAGCTTCGTGCAAAAATAGGACCCTGGGCGAAAGTTTCGTCCAATTCCGAGAATATTTCTTTACTAGGATTTCTGAAACCAAAACAGCAGAAACACAGCAACTGGCTCTTCGGCATCTTGTTAATAGGTTAGTTCCAGAAAATGCATAAATATGACATATAATGTGCATAAAACATGTAGGTATCATCAATAAAGTAGCATGGAACATAAGAAATTATCGATACGTTGGAGACGTATCAACTACCTCCATCACAAAGCTTAAGTCTTTTTTTAAGAGTCAAAGCAAGTAAAGGTTGACGAAAATTTAGAACAATCTATCAACTAATATAATATTTTGTAGATACCATACCAAAAAAAATCGTTGTCTATGTATTGATATTAATTTTGTATTTTGCATGATAATGATTTTTGGTAAAATCTTAGTTTACCTTGACATAGTTTGAGCTTCTAAAAATAATATAAGCCTTACGCTTTGGGATGGAGGTAGTAGTATTTAGCATAATATGGTTTTCTTATTTACTACATGCATTTAGATCATTGGAGGTGGAAAAGTTGAAGAGGAAAGTGATGGTCGATGACAGTTTCCCAATGTAATAATAAAATCCTTAATATGCCTTGAAAACCCACACGTACGCTCTTTCTAGGACAGAGGCAGTATGAGGTAATGCACCCACGCGCTGTCATCTGCCGGTTCGTGCTATGTCTCCCAAATCTTGAAATATCGTCAGTTATCCATTTCACGTCCACACTTCTCCCTCTCTCCACGGACTAGGAAAAAACCCTCTCTTCACTTCCCCTTCCCATTCCACCGATGGAGAGCCCAACCGACGCCGTCAACGCAGCGAAAGCGAAAGCCGCGCGGCTGGCCTTAGCCGCAGAGGAGGCGTCCAGAGCCGCGACCGCAGCACGCATGGCCGCAACGGCGGCGATCATTGCCGCAGCGGATGCCAAAGACGAAGCGGAGGCCATTGCCGAAGGTCGGGCCATCGGTCGCTCATCGGCATCTGATGCTGTTGGTAGATGGGTCCACTCTCTTGGGAAGCATCCCCTAGATGACGAGGACGAGGTTGAACTCATCTTTGAACCGCCGCCGCCGACCTTCGACGAGAATATCGTCGACGAGGGGGAGGAAGTATGTTCCGATTCACCTCTCTCCCTTATTCAACATAGCCCTGTATCGATTTGCGCTATGGTCTCTCCCTCTTTTTTTTGCGCTATAGCGTTTTGAATTAGCGTCAGAATCTTTTTAGATTCATATTCAGTATTAGTTGCAACTGCTACATATTTGCTTCACATCCGATTCACCTCTCTCCCTTATTTAACATAGCCCTGTATCGATTTGCTCTATGGTCTCTCCCTCTTTTTTTTGCGCTATAGGGTTTTGAATTAGCGTCAGAATCTTTTTAGATTCATATTCATTATTAGTTGCAACTGCTACATATTTGCTTCACCTGTTTATTTGGCATGTATCAGGTTGCTACTGATGAGGTTGACAGCGATGTCGAGTCGCGTCATAGGAAGGCCAGGGCCACTCTCAACAAGCTTAAGGCGGGGAAGTTCGACAAGTATTGGAGTGAACCCTGGACTGGTGCCAGGAACAGCTGCCCCTTCTGCACAAAGAGCATAAAGGTTGACTTTCGAAGCGTCCTGCAGCATGCCGAAGCCGGTGGGTCCGGCTGTCTCAAAGTTGGGGAAACTGTTAACCGATCCGGCTTCATAGCCAACCACATGGCCTATGGGCTATTCCTAAGGAAGAAATTGAACCAAGCTATCGAGACCGGTCGTGTGCCTCCTCCCAAGCCCAAGCCACCAAAGATTAAAGGTATGGGCAGCAAGAAGCAGAAGAAGCGGGACCGGGAGGAGGCGACAGGAAGAAGATGGTAAATATACTCCGTAACTGTTGTGCATGTTTGTCTCTCCTACTGCTTCAAAAGCAGCATCTTTTGTTGAACTCTGTTTATGTTTGCTGCTCAGCAGCGTTTGTGGTGAACCTATTAGCTTAATTAGGGGTTGTTGAACTATGTCTGTGTTGAACCTTGCTTAATTAGGTTGTGTTGAACTCTGTTTGTGTTGGCGTGGGAAGGGGGGCATGATGCTACCCTGAATTTGCGGGACCCCCAAAAAACTTGCAAATACGAGTGATGCATCCAAAAGGAACAAACTTCTTACATGGTAGACCCCAGTCTGAAAGCAAGAAATGCGATCGGGTCCTTAACAGCCACCGCCCGGATTGATCGGGTATTTTGCCTGCCTACCGCATGTGACTTGTGCTCACTGAAGTTTGGGACCTCACGCATGGGCACCACACGTAAGTGACAGACCTGTTGGTGTAAAAACTCGGGTGATTATTATACTGCATTAGTACAAAGTTTCCTATGGATTCAAGGGTTGGAAAGCCAAGTTAACTCATTTTCATGACTAAGAAGGAGCCAGGCTTACTTTTTCATTTTCATGTTTTAACTTGTTTAAATCTTGGTCAAACAAAGGATCTGACCAGGATTCAAGTGGGCATAAAAATTCAAAAAAGAAATCAAAAAAAAAACCAAAGCACATAAGCTTCTTATGTCATATAGTAAGCATTACAGTTGATCAACGAAGTCTAGACATATTCAAACCAGAAAAATATTGTATATACCCCCTAACCCTAAACTCTGTCTTATGAAGTCAAGCATGAAGAAAAGTGGTTTTGGGTTTCAAACATTGGAAATTGAAAAAACTCCCAAAAGCTTCATTTTGGAGTGACTAAGAAGAATCCAGGCTTTCATTTTCATTTTCATGTTTTAAATTGGTTTAAATCTTGGTCAAACCTAGGATTTGACCAAGATTCAAATGGACATAACAAATTCAAAAAAATCAAAACCAAACACATAGTCTTTTGATGTCATATAGTAAGCATTCAAGTTGATAAACAAAGTCTAGACATATTTAAACAAGAAAAATCATGTATATACTTGGCCCCTAACCCTAAACTCTGTCTTATGAAGTCAAGCATTAAGAGGAGTGGTTTTGGGTTTCAAACATGGAAATTTAAAAAACCTCCCAAAAGCTTCATTTTGGAGTGACTAAGAAGAATCCAGGCTTACTTTTCATTTTCATGTTTTAAACTGGTTTAAATCTTGGTCAAACCTAGGATTTGACCAAGATTCAAATGGGCATAACAAATTCAAAAAAAAACTAAACACATAGTCTTTTGATGTCACATAATAAGCATTCAAGTTGATAAACAAGGTCTAGACATATTCAAACCAGAAAAATCATGTATCTACCCCCTACCCCTAAACTTTGTCTTATGAAGTAAAGCACGGAGAGATATCATTTTGGGTTTCGAACATGGAAAATTTAAAAAAACCTCCCAAAAGCTTCATTTTGGAGTGAATAAGAAGGATCCACACTTACTTTTCATTTTCATGTTTTAAACTTGTTTAAATATTGGTCAAACCTGCAAGGATTTGACCAAGATTCAAATGGGCATAAAAATTCAAAAAAATAAACCGAAAACCACTTCTCTTCGTCCTTGACTTCATTAGACAGAGTTTAGGGTTGGGGTATATACATGATTTTTAATGTTTAAATATGTATAGACTCCGTTGATCAACATGAATGCTTACTATAACTTAAGAAGCTTAATTATGTGCTTTGGTTTTTCATTTTTTGAATTCTTTATTGAATTTTTATGCCTATTTGAATCTTGGTCAAATCCTAGGTTTGACCAAGAATTAAACAAGTCAGTAACATGAAAATGAAAAAGTAAGCCTGGATCCTTCTTATTCACTCAAAAAATGAAGCTTTTGGGAGGGTTTTTGAATTTTCCATGTTTGAAACCCAAAACCATTCCTCTTATATGCTTGACTTCATATATATCACAGAGTTTAGCCTTAGGGGGTATATACATGATTTTTCTAGTTTGAATATGTCTAAACCTTGTTTATCAACTTGAATGCTTACTATAAACCAAAAATTCATGTATCTACACCTAACCCTAAACTATGCATGAAGAGAAGTGGTTTTGGGTTTCAAACCTGGATATCTCAAAAACCCTCCCAAAAGCTTCATTTTGGAGTGAATAAGAAGGATCAAGGCTTAATTTTTCATTTTCATGTTTTAATCTTGTTTAAATCTTGGTCAAACCTAGGATTTGACCAAGATTCAAATGGGCATAATTTAAAAAAATGAAAAATCAAGGCACATAGTCTTCTTATGTCATATAGTAAGCATTCAATTAAGTTGATAAACAAGCTCTGGACATATTCAAACCAGAAAAATCATGATGAATCTACCCCCTATATATCCCTAAACCCTAACTTATGAAGTCAAGCATGAAGAGAAGTGGTTTTTGGTATAAATCATGGAAATTTCATATTCATGTTTATTAAACTTGTTTAAATCATGGTCAAACCTAGGATTTGACCAAGATTCAAATGGGCATAAATATTCAGAAAAAACAAAAAATGGAAAATCAAGGCACATAGTCTTCTTATGTCATATATATAGTAAGCATTCAATTAAGTTGATAACAAGGTCTAGACATATTCAAACGAGAAAAATCATGTATCAAGCTACCCCTAACCCCAAACTCTGTCTTATGAAGTCAAGCATGAAGAGAAGTACGTGGTTTTTTGGTTTCAAACATGGAAATTTCAAAAACCCTCTCAAGAGCTTTATTTTGGAGTGACTACGAAGGATACATGCTTAATTTTCATATTCATGTTTTAAACTTGTTTAAATCATGGTCAAACCTAGGATTTGACCAAGATTCAAATGGGCATAATTTAAAAAAATGTAAAATCAAGGCATATAGTCTTCTTATGTCATATAGTAAGCATTCAATTAAGTTGATAAACAAGGTCTAGACATATCAAACCAGAAAAATCATGTATCTACCCCTATATATCCCCAAACTCTGTCTTATGAAGTCAAGCATGAAGAGAAGTGGTTTTTGGTTTCAAGCATGGAAATTTCAAAAACCTCCCCAAACTTCATTTTAGAGTGACTAAGAAGGATACAAGCTTGCCTTTTCATTTTCATGTTTTAAACTTGTTTAAATTATCTTGGTCAAATCTAGGATTTGACAAGATTCAAATGGGCAAACATATGATAAGTGATGCAAATATCATTTCTAAGTGCGGGCAAACCAGAGATATGTGGTTTTTGGTTTCAAACATATTCAAACGAGAGAAATCATGTATCTACCCCCTAACACTAAACTCTGTCTCATGAAGTCAAGCGCATGCATGAAGATATGTGGTTTTTGGTTTCAAACATGGAAATTTCAAAAACCCTCCCAAGAGCTTCATTTCGAAGTGATTAATTAAGAAGCATACATGCATGCTTACTTTTTCATATTCATGTTTTAAACTTATTCAAATCTTGGTGAAACCTAGGATTTGACCAAGATTCAAATGGGTATAAAATTTAAAAAAACAAAAAAGGTCTTCTTATGTTATATAGTAGGCATTCAATTAAGTTGATAAACAAGTTCTAGACATATTCAAACAAGAAAAATCATGCATGTATCTACCCCTAACCCTAAACTTTGTTTCATGAAGTCAAGCATGAAGATATGTGGTTTTTGGTTTCGAATATGGAAATTCAAAAACCCTCCCAAGAGCTTCATTTTGAAGTGACTAAGAAGCATACATGCTTACTTTTTCATATTCATGTTTTTAACTTATTCAAATCTTGGTGGAACCAAGGATTTGACAAAGATTCAAATGGGTATAAAAATTCAAAAAAAAACAAGGTCTTCTCTTATGTTATATAGTAAGCATTCAATTAATTTGATAAACAAGGTCTACACATATTCAAACCAGGAAAATCATGTATCTACCACCTAACCCTAAACTCTGTCTTATGAAGTCAAGCATGCATGAAGAGAAGTGGTTTTTGGTTTCAAGCATGGAAATTTCCATGTTTGAAACCCAAAACCACTTCTCTTCATATGCTTGACTTCATATGACAGAGTTTAGCGTTAGGGGGTAGATACATGATTTTTTGGTTTGAATATGTCCAAACCTTGTTTATCAACTTGAATGTGTAATATATATATGACATAAGAAGACTGCATGCTTTGGTTTTTCATTTTTTGATTTTTTTGAAATTTTAAGCCCATCTGATTCTTTGTCAAATAATAGGTTTGACCAAGATTTAAACATGTTTAAAACATGAAAATGAAAAAGGTAAGCCTCCATCCTTCTTAGTCACTCCAAAATGAAGCTTTTTGGAGGGTTTTTGAAAATTCCATGTTTGAAACCCAAAACGACTTCTCTTCGTGCTTGACTTGATAAGACAGAGTTTTGGGTTAGGGGTAGATACATGATTTTTCCGGTTTGAATATGTCTAGACCTTGTTTATCAACTTAAATGCTAACTATATGACATCAGAATGGGCATAAAAATTTAAAAAATTTAAAAATGTAAAACCAAAATTTAATTGGGAGGAAAGGGTACATGAATTACAATTAAAAAACAAGGTAACTTAAATACTTGGATGCCCCAAGATGTGTGGAAGCCCAAAACAATGGCAAAACATATCATGTGCGCATGCTGCATCCAATTCAAGTAGAACACATAGTAGGCACCGATAGTTTGACCTAAATTTGAAATCAAAGAGAAGGTGGTTAGAAAAAATCAAAATTGGCAAAGCAAAGCATGAAATCAAAAAATTGTGATGCACTCTAGCTATGAAAATTATCAAACAATGCAAACCAAAATGATTTTTTAGAGGAATACTAGTTCAACTTATTTAATTTTTTATTTGTAGGCCAAAATCAAACCCCGTAGTTGGATTTTTTTTTCAACTTGATCTGTAGTACTGGGGAAAACCCTAGTTTATAACCTATTTAATAATAGATTCGTAGTCGATTCTTTTACTTTTTTATTATTACTATGCAGCACATGTGTGTTTGCCCGTCGAGTGAAACTCGGAGGAAGAGGAATCACTCGGAAGGAGAAGAAGGGAGAGCAGTCACGGGGCCCCTCTTATTGATGGTGTATATTCTTTTTCTGGTGATGTTGACTGTTGTGCAGGGTTTGTCAGTGCGCAGGAGGTGCGAGCGAGCGAGCGAGTCGAGCGAGGCCGAGAATGAGAGAGATTTGTTTTTTTTTTTGTGAGAGGGACAACCGAAGGATCCAGAAGGACCCACAGACTTCCAATACGCATCCTGATGCGTCTTCTCTTGACAAAGAAGATGGCTGGGAGTTGGCGTACCTATTGCACGTGACTTGTGCTCACTCAAGTGTGGGACCACACGCGTGGGCACCACACGTAAGTGACAGACCTGTTGGTGTAAAAACTCGGTTGATTATTATAGTGCATTAGAACAAAGTTTTCTATGGATTCAAGGGTAGGAAATCCAAGTTAACTCATTTACATGACATTATTTTTTCCATGAAGCAAAGTTAACACTATCAATTGGTACATTTTGGAGTGACTAAGAAGGATCAATGCTTACTTATTCGTTTAATTTCACGTGTTAAACTTGTCTAAATCTTGTTCAAACCTAGGATTTGACCAAGATTCAAATGGGCAGAAAAATAATTAAAAAACAGAAAAATGAAAAACCAAATCACATAGTAAGCATTCAAGTTGATAAACAAGGTCTAGACATATTCAAACCAGACAAATCATGTATCTATACCCCTAACCCCTAAACTCTGTCTTATGAAGTCAAGCATGTGAAGAGAAGTGGTTTTGGGTTTGGGGGTATATATACATGATTTTTATTGTTTAAATATATATAGACTTTGTTGATCAACATGAATGCTTAATTACTATATGACATAAGAAGTTTATGTGCTTTGGTGTTTCATTTTTTTGATTTCTTTTTTGAATTTTTATGCCCATTTGAATCTTGGTCAAATCCTAGGTTTGACAAAGATTTAAACAAGTTTGAAACATGAAAATGAAAAAGTAAGCTTGGATCCTTCTTAGTCACTCCAAAATGAAGCTTTTGGGTGGGTTTTTGAAATTTCCATGTTTGAAACCCAAAACCACTTCTTCTCTTCATGCTTGACTTCATAAGACAACGTTTAGGGTTAGGGGGTAGATACATGATTTTTCTGGTTTGAATATGTCTAGACTTCGTTGATCAACTTGAATGCTTAGTATATTACATAAGAAGACTATGTGGTTTGGTTTTTGATTTTCTTGATTTTGTTTGATTTTTTATGACCATTTGAATCTTGGTCAAATCCTAGGTTTGACCAAGATTTAAACAAGTTTAAAACATGAAAATGAAAAAGTAAGCATGGATCCTTCTTAGTCATGACAATGAGTTAACTTGGCTTTACTACCCTTGATGAATCCATAGGAAACTTTTTGTACTAATGCAGTATAATATTCTGGTTTGAATATGTCTAGACCTTGTTTATCAACTTAATTTGAAAGACATACAAGTTATAGCACACATAGTGCATACATTTTCACACATACTGCACTAGATGCTAACCCTATAGTTTGAGGCCATTTGGATGAGGTCGAAAAAATTCTTGGATTAGAATCGTGTTGTTCGAACCCCGTAGTTGGATTTTTTTGAACCCTTGATCTTTAGAACTGGGCAAAACCCAAGTTTAACCATGCAAGATTCAAATGGCCCTAAAAATTCAGAAAAAAATCAAAAGAATGAAAAACCAAAGCACATATATAGCATTCTTATGTCATATGTATAGTAAGCATTCAAGTTGATAAACAAGGTCTAGACATATATATTCAAACCAGAAAAATCATGTATATATCTACCCCTAAAACTCTAATTAAACTATGTCTTATGAAGTCAATCATGTAGAGAAGTGGTTTTGGGTTTCAAATATGGAAATTTCAAGAACCTCCCAAAAGCTTCATTTTAGAGTGACTAAGAAGGATCCAGGCTTATCTTTTCATTTCATGTTTTAAACTTGTTTAAATCCTGGTCAAACCTAGGATTTGACCAAGATTTATGGGCATAAAATTCAAAAAAATCAGAAAAATAAAAAACCAAAGCACATAAGCATATTCAAGTTGATAAACAAGGTTTGGACATATTCAAACCATACAAATCATGTATCTACCCCTAACCCTAAACTCTGTCTTATGAAGTCAAGCATGAAGAGAAGTGGTTTCGGGTTTCAAACATGGAAATATCAAAAACCTCCCAAAAACTTCATTTTAGAGTGACTGAGAAGGTTACATGCTTCCCTTTTCATTTTCATGTTTTAAACTTGTTTAAATCTTGTTCAAACCTAGAATTTGACAAGATTCAAATGGGCATCAAAATTCAAAAAAATCAGAAAAAGAAAAACCAAAGCAATTGTTTTCTTATGTCATATAGTAAGCATTAAAGTTGATAAACAAGGTCTAGACATATTCAACCAGACAAATCATGTATCTATACCCCTAACCCCTAAACTCTGTCTTATGAAGTCAAGCATGTGAAGAGAAGTGGTTTTGGGTTTCAAACATGGAAATTTCAAAAACCTCCCAAAAGCTTCATTTTAGAGTGACTAAGAAGGATACATGCTTCCCTTTTCATTTTCATGTTTTAAACTTGTTTAAATTATCTTGGTCAAACCTAGGATTCGACATGATTCAAATGGGCATCAAAATTAAAAAAAACAGAAAAAGGAAAAACCAAAGCAATAGTTTTCTTATATATGTCATATAGTAAGCATTAAAGTTGATAAACAAGGTCTAGATATATCCAAACCAGACAAATCATGTATCTACCCCCGGCCTGTCGATCTTATGAAGCTAGTCTACTAGCATGAAGGGAACTCGTTTTCGGTTTCAAACATAGAAATTACAAGAACATCCCAAAAGCTTCTCCATTTTAGAGTGACTACGAAGGATACTGACTTCCCTTTTCATTTTCATGTTTTAAACTTGTTTAAATCTTGGTCAAACCAAGGATTTGACCAAGATTCAAATGGGCCTAAAAATTTAGAAAAAATTCAAAAAGAGAATGAAAAACCAAAGCACATAGCATTCTTATGTCATATGTATAGTAAGCATTCAAGTTGATAAACAAGGTCTAGACATATTCAAACCAAAAAATCATGTATATATCTACCCCTAACCCTAAACTGATCTGTCGATCTTATGGAAGTCAATCATGAAGAGAAGTGGTTTTGGGTTTCAAACATGGAAATTTCAAGAACATCCCAAAAGCTTCATTTTAGAGTGACTAAGAAGGATCCATGCTTACTTACTCATTTTCACGTGTTAAACTTGTCTAAATCTTGGTGAAACCTAGGATTTGACCAAGATATGATTCAAATGCGCAGAAAATTAAAAAAATCAGAAAAATTAAAAACCAAAGTACATAGTCTTCTTATGTCATATAGTAAGCATATTCAAGTTGATAAACAAGGTTTGGACATATTCAAACCATACAAATCATGTATCTATACCCCCTAACCCTAAACTTTTTCTTATGAAGTCAAGCATGAAGAGAAGTGGTTTTGGGTTTCAAAGATGGAAATTTCAAAAACCTCCAAAAACTTCATTTTAGAGTGACTGAGAAGTTAGCATTAAAGTTGATAAACAAGGTTTAGACATATTCAAACCAGACAAATCATGTATCTACCCCTAACCCTAAACTCGGTCTTATGAAGTCTAGCATGAAGAGAATCGTTTTGAGTTTCAAACGTTTAAGCCAAAAGCCCCATTTCAAATATTTCAAACTTATTCAAAGTTGGTTCAAATTTGAAAGACATACAAGTTATAGCACACATAGTGCATACATTTTCACACATACTGCACTAGATGCTAACCCTATAGTTTGAGGCCACTTGGATGAGGTCGAAAAAGTTCTTGGATTAGAATCGTGTTGTTCGAACCCCGTAGTTGGATTTTTTGAACCTTGATCTGTAGTACAGGGCAAAACCCTAGTTTAACCTATTTAATTATAGATTCGTATATCGATTTTTCTACCTTTTTATTATTACTATGCTGCAGATGTGCGTTTGCCCGTCGAGTGAAACTCGGAGGAAGAGGGATCACTCGGAAGGAGAGAAAAAAGGCAGAGCATTATGGTGTCTCCCCTTTTTCGGGTGATGATGATGATGTTGACTGTTGTGCAGGTTTGTCAGTGCGCAGGACGTGAGCGAGCGAGCGAGCGAGTCGAGCGAGGCCGAGAATGAGATAGATTTGTTTTTTTTTGTGAGAGGGACAACCGAAGGATCCAGAAGGACCCACGGACTTCCAATACGCATCCTGATGCGTCTTCTCTTGACAAAGAAGATGGCTGGGAGTTGGCGTACCTATTGCACGTGACTTGTGCTCACTGAAGTGTGGGACCTCACGCGTGGGCACCACACGTAAGTGACAGACCTGTTGGTGTAAAAACTCGGTTGATTATAATAGTGCATTAGAACAAAGTTTCCTATGGATTCAAGGGTAGGAAATCCAAGTTAACTCATTTACATGACATTATTTTTTCCATGAAGCAAAGTTAACACTATCAATTGGTACATTTTGGAGTGACTAAGAAGGATCAATGCTTACTTATTCGTTTAATTTCACGTGTTAAACTTGTCTAAATCTTGTTCAAACCTAGGATTTGACCAAGATTCAAATGGGCAGAAAAATAATTAAAAAACAGAAAAATGAAAAACCAAATCACATAGTCTTCTTATGTCATATAGTAAGCATTCAAGTTGATAAACAAGGTCTAGACATATTCAAACCAGACAAATCATGTATCTATACCCCTAACCCTAAACTCTGTCTTATGAAGTCAAGCATGTGAAGAGAAGTGGTTTTGGGTTTCAAATATGGAAATTTCAAGAACCTCCCAAAAGCTTCATTTTAGAGTGACTAAGAAGGATCCAGGCTTATCTTTTCATTTCATGTTTTAAACTTGTTTAAATCCTGGTCAAACCTAGGATTTGACCAAGATTTATGGGCATAAAATTCAAAAAAATCAGAAAAATAAAAAACCAAAGCACATAAGCATATTCAAGTTGATAAACAAGGTTTGGACATATTCAAACCATACAAATCATGTATCTACCCCTAACCCTAAACTCTGTCTTATGAAGTCAAGCATGAAGAGAAGTGGTTTCGGGTTTCAAACATGGAAATATCAAAAACCTCCCAAAAACTTCATTTTAGAGTGACTGAGAAGGTTACATGCTTCCCTTTTCATTTTCATGTTTTAAACTTGTTTAAATCTTGGTCAAACCTAGAATTTGACAAGATTCAAATGGGCATCAAAATTCAAAAAAATCAGAAAAAGAAAAACCAAAGCAATTGTTTTTCTTATGTCATATAGTAAGCATTAAAGTTGATAAACAAGGTCTAGACATATTCAACCAGACAAATCATGTATCTATACCCCTAACCCCTAAACTCTGTCTTATGAAGTCAAGCATGTGAAGAGAAGTGGTTTTGGGTTTCAAACATGGAAATTTCAAAAACCTCCCAAAAGCTTCATTTTAGAGTGACTAAGAAGGATACATGCTTCCCTTTTCATTTTCATGTTTTAAACTTGTTTAAATTATCTTGGTCAAACCTAGGATTCGACATGATTCAAATGGGCATCAAAATTAAAAAAAACAGAAAAAGGAAAAACCAAAGCAATAGTTTTCTTATATATGTCATATAGTAAGCATTAAAGTTGATAAACAAGGTCTAGATATATCCAAACCAGACAAATCATGTATCTACCCCCGGCCTGTCGATCTTATGAAGCTAGTCTACTAGCATGAAGGGAACTCGTTTTCGGTTTCAAACATAGAAATTACAAGAACATCCCAAAAGCTTCTCCATTTTAGAGTGACTACGAAGGATACTGACTTCCCTTTTCATTTTCATGTTTTAAACTTGTTTAAATCTTGGTCAAACCAAGGATTTGACCAAGATTCAAATGGGCCTAAAAATTTAGAAAAAATTCAAAAAGAGAATGAAAAACCAAAGCACATAGCATTCTTATGTCATATGTATAGTAAGCATTCAAGTTGATAAACAAGGTCTAGACATATTCAAACCAAAAAATCATGTATATATCTACCCCTAACCCTAAACTGATCTGTCGATCTTATGGAAGTCAATCATGAAGAGAAGTGGTTTTGGGTTTCAAACATGGAAATTTCAAGAACATCCCAAAAGCTTCATTTTAGAGTGACTAAGAAGGATCCATGCTTACTTACTCATTTTCACGTGTTAAACTTGTCTAAATCTTGGTGAAACCTAGGATTTGACCAAGATATGATTCAAATGCGCAGAAAATTAAAAAAATCAGAAAAATTAAAAACCAAAGTACATAGTCTTCTTATGTCATATAGTAAGCATATTCAAGTTGATAAACAAGGTTTGGACATATTCAAACCATACAAATCATGTATCTATACCCCCTAACCCTAAACTTTTTCTTATGAAGTCAAGCATGAAGAGAAGTGGTTTTGGGTTTCAAAGATGGAAATTTCAAAAACCTCCAAAAACTTCATTTTAGAGTGACTGAGAAGTTAGCATTAAAGTTGATAAACAAGGTTTAGACATATTCAAACCAGACAAATCATGTATCTACCCCTAACCCTAAACTCGGTCTTATGAAGTCTAGCATGAAGAGAATCGTTTTGAGTTTCAAACGTTTAAGCCAAAAGCCCCATTTCAAATATTTCAAACTTATTCAAAGTTGGTTCAAATTTGAAAGACATACAAGTTATAGCACACATAGTGCATACATTTTCACACATACTGCACTAGATGCTAACCCTATAGTTTGAGGCCACTTGGATGAGGTCGAAAAAGTTCTTGGATTAGAATCGTGTTGTTCGAACCCCGTAGTTGGATTTTTTTGAACCTTGATCTGTAGTACTGGGCAAAACCCTAGTTTAACCTATTTAATTATAGATTCGTATATCGATTTTTCTACCTTTTTATTATTACTATGCTGCAGATGTGCGTTTGCCCGTCGAGTGAAACTCGGAGGAAGAGGGATCACTCGGAAGGAGAGAAAAAAGGCAGAGCATTATGGTGTCTCCCCTTTTTCGGGTGATGATGATGATGTTGACTGTTGTGCAGGGTTTGTCAGTGCGCAGGACGTGCGAGCGAGCGAGCGAGCGAGTCGAGCGAGGCCGAGAATGAGATAGATTTGTTTTTTTTTGTGAGAGGGACAACCGAAGGATCCAGAAGGACC
This sequence comes from Lolium multiflorum, assembly GCA_030979885.1. Taxonomy (NCBI): domain Eukaryota; kingdom Viridiplantae; phylum Streptophyta; class Magnoliopsida; order Poales; family Poaceae; genus Lolium; species Lolium multiflorum. Next base: position 154,873,091 of record CM061749.1, read on the forward strand.
CACGGACTTCCAATACGCATCCTGATGCGTCTTCTCTTGACAAAGAAGATGGCTGGGAGTTGGCGTACCTATTGCACGTGACTTGTGCTCACTGAAGTGTGGGACCTCACGCGTGGGCACCACACGTAAGTGACAGACCTGTTGGTGTAAAAACTCGGTTGATTATAATAGTGCATTAGAACAAAGTTTCCTATGGATTCAAGGGTAGGAAATCCAAGTTAACTCATTTACATGACATTATTTTTTCCATGAAGCAAAGTTAACACTATCAATTGGTACATTTTGGAGTGACTAAGAAGGATCAATGCTTACTTATTCGTTTAATTTCACGTGTTAAACTTGTCTAAATCTTGTTCAAACCTAGGATTTGACCAAGATTCAAATGGGCAGAAAAATAATTAAAAAACAGAAAAATGAAAAACCAAATCACATAGTCTTCTTATGTCATATAGTAAGCATTCAAGTTGATAAACAAGGTCTAGACATATTCAAACCAGACAAATCATGTATCTATACCCCTAACCCCTAAACTCTGTCTTATGAAGTCAAGCATGTGAAGAGAAGTGGTTTTGGGTTTCAAACATCGAAATTTCAAAAACCTCCCAAAAGCTTCATTTTAGAGTGACTAAGAAGGATACATGCTTCCCTTTACATTTTCATGTTTTAAACTTGTTTAAATTATCTTGGTCAAACCTAGGATTTGACGAAGATACAAATGGGTGGGCACAAAATTCAAAAAAATCAGAAAAATGAAAAACCAAATCACATAGTCTTCTTATGTCATATCGTAAGCAATCAAGTTGATAAACAAGGTCTAGATATATCCAAACCAGACAAATCATGTATCTACCCCCTGTCGATCTTATGAAGTCTAGCATGAAGGGAAGTCGTTTTGGGTTTCAAACATTGAAATTTAAAGAACATCCCAAAAGCTTCATTTTAGAGTGACTAAGAAGGATACAGACTTCCCTTTTCATTTTCATGTTTTAAATTTGTTTAAATCTTGGTCAAACCAAGGATTTGACCAAGATTCAAATGGCCCTAAAAATTCAGAAAAAAATGAAAAGAATGAAAAACCAAAGCACATAACATTCTTATGTCATATGTATAGTAAGCATTCAAGTTGATATACAAGGTCTAGACATATATATTCAAACCTAGGATTTGACTAAGATTCAAATGGGCATAACAAATTCAAAAAACAAAAACCAAACACATAGTCTTCTGATGTCATATAGCAAGCATTCAAGTTGATAAACAAACTTGTTTAAATCATGGTCAAACCTAGGATTTGACCAAGATTCAAATGGGCATAATTTAAAAAAAATGTAAAATCAAGGCACATAGTCTTCTTATGTCATATAGTAAGCATTCAATTAAGTTGATAAACAAGGTCTAGACATATCAAACCAGAAAATTCATGTGTCTAGCTACCCCTAACCCTAAACTCTGCACGAAGAGAAGTGGTTTTGGGTTTCAAACATGGATATTTCAAAAACCCTCCCAAAAACCTTCATTTTGGAGTTAATAAGAAGGATCAAGGCTTACTTTTTCATTTTCATGTTTTAATCTTTTTTAAATCTTTGTCAAACCTAGGTTTTGACCAATATTCAAAAGGGCATAATTTTAAAAAAATGAAATATCAAGGCACATAGTCTTCTTATGTCATATAGTAAGCATTCAATTAAGTTGATAAACAAGCTCTAGACATATTCAAACCAGAAAAATCATGATGTATCTACCCCCTATATATCCCTAAACCCTAACTTATGAAGTCAAGCATGAAGAGAAGTGGTTTTTGGTTTAAATCATGGAAATTTCAAAAACCCTCCCAAGAGCTTCATTTTGGAGTGACTAATTAAGAAGCATACATGCTTACCTTTTCATATTCATGTTTTAAACTTGTTCAAATCTAGGTCAACAAACCTAGGATTTGACGAAGAATCAAATGGGTATAAAAAATTTAAAAACAAGCTCTAGATAAGCTCAAGTTGAAAAACAAGTTCTAGACATATTCCAACCAGAAAAATCATGTATGTACCCCCTATATATATATCCCTAAACCCTGACTTATGAAGTCAAGCATGAAGAGAAGTGGTTTTTGGTTTCAATCATGGAAATTTCAAAAACCCTCCCAAGAGCTTCATTTTGGAGTGGCTAAGAAGGATAGATACTTAATTTTTCATATTTATGTTTTAAACTAGTTTAAATCATGGTCAAACCTAGGATTTGACCAAGATTCAAATGGGCATAAAAATTCAAAATAAATGAAAATAAATGAAAAACCAAGGCACGTAGTCTTCTTATGTCATATAGTAAGCATTCAATTAAGTTGATAAACAAGGTCTAGACATATTCAAACCAGAAACATCATGTATCTAGCTACCCTAGCCCTAAACTCTGTCTTATGAAGTCAAGCATGCATGAAGAGAAGTCGTGGTTTTTGGTTTCAAACATGGAAATTTTAAAAACCCTACCAAGATCTACATTTTGGAGTGACTAAGAAGGATATATGCTTAATTTTTCCTATTCATGTTTTATTAAACTTGTTTAAATCATGGTCAAACCTAGGATTTGACCAAGATTCAAATGGGCATAAAAATTCAGAAAAAACAAAAAATGGAAAATCAAGGCACATAGTCTTCTTATGTCACATTAGTAAGCATTCAATTAAGTTGATAAACAAGGTCTAGATATATTCAAACCAGAGAAATCATGTATCTACCCCTAACCCTAAACTCTATCTCATGAAGTCAAGCATGAAGATATGTGGTTTTTGGTTTAAAACATGGAAATTTCAAAAACCCTCCCAAGAGCTTCATTTTGGAGTGACTAAGAAGGATATATGCTTAATTTTTCATATTCATGTTTTCAACTTGTTTAAATCATGGTCAAACTTAGGATTTGACCAAGATTCAAATGGGCATAAAATTAAAAAAACAATAAAATGAAAAACCAATGCACATAGTCTTCTTATGTCATATATATAGTAAGCATTCAATTAAGTTGATAACAAGGTCTAGACATATTCAAACGAGAAAAATCATGTATCAAGCTACCCCTAACCCCAAACTCTGTCTTATGAAGTCAAGCATGAAGAGAAGTACGTGGTTTTTTGGTTTCAAACATGGAAATTTCAAAAACCCTCTCAAGAGCTTCATTTTGGAGTGACTACGAAGGATACATGCTTAATTTTCATATTCATGTTTTAAACTTGTTTAAATCATGGTCAAACCTAGGATTTGACCAAGATTCAAATGGGCATAATTTAAAAAAATGTAAAATCAAGGCACATAGTCTTCTTATGTCATATAGTAAGCATTCAATTAAGTTGATAAACAAGGTCTAGACATATCAAACCAGAAAAATCATGTATCTACCCCTATATATCCCCAAACTCTGTCTTTATGAAGTCAAGCATGAAGAGAAGTGGTTTTTTGGTTTCAAGCATGGAAATTTCAAAAACCTCCCCAAACTTCATTTTAGAGTGACTAAGAAGGATACAAGCTTGCCTTTTCATTTTCATGTTTTAAACTTGTTTAAATTATCTTGGTCAAATCTAGGATTTGACAAGATTCAAATGGGCAAACATATGATAAGTGATGCAAATATCATTTCTAAGTGCGGGCAAACCAGAGATATGTGGTTTTTGGTTTCAAACATATTCAAACGAGAGAAATCATGTATCTACCCCCTAACACTAAACTCTGTCTCATGAAGTCAAGCGCATGCATGAAGATATGTGGTTTTTGGTTTCAAACATGGAAATTTCAAAAACCCTCCCAAGAGCTTCATTTCGAAGTGATTAATTAAGAAGCATACATGCATGCTTACTTTTTCATATTCATGTTTTAAACTTATTCAAATCTTGGTGAAACCTAGGATTTGACCAAGATTCAAATGGGTATAAAAATTTAAAAAATACAAAAAAGGTCTTCTTATGTTATATAGTAGGCATTCAATTAAGTTGATAAACAAGTTCTAGACATATTCAAACAAGAAAAATCATGCATGTATCTACCCATAACCCTAAACTTTGTTTCATGAAGTCAAGCATGAAGATATGTGGTTTTTGGTTTCGAACATGGAAATTCAAAAACCCTCCCAAGAGCTTCATTTTGAAGTGACTAAGAAGCATACATGCTTACTTTTTCATATTCATGTTTTTAACTTATTCAAATCTTGGTGGAACCAAGGATTTGACAAAGATTCGAATGGGTATAAAAATTCAAAAAAAACAAGGTCTTCTCTTATGTTATATAGTAAGCATTCAATTAATTTGATAAACAAGGTCTAAACATATTCAAACCAGGAAAATCATGTATCTACCACCTAACCCTAAACTCTGTCTTATGAAGTCAAGCATGCATGAAGAGAAGTGGTTTTTGGTTTCAAGCATGGAAATTTCCATGTTTGAAACCCAAAACCACTTCTCTTCATATGCTTGACTTCATATGACAGAGTTTAGCGTTAGGGGGTAGATACATGATTTTTTGGTTTGAATATGTCCAAACCTTGTTTATCAACTTGAATGTGTAATATATATATGACATAAGAAGACTGCATGCTTTGGTTTTTCATTTTTTGATTTTTTTGAAATTTTAAGCCCATCTGATTCTTTGTCAAATAATAGGTTTGACCAAGATTTAAACATGTTTAAAACATGAAAATGAAAAAGGTAAGCCTCCATCCTTCTTAGTCACTCCAAAATGAAGCTTTTTGGAGGGTTTTTGAAAATTCCATGTTTGAAACCCAAAACGACTTCTCTTCGTGCTTGACTTGATAAGACAGAGTTTTGGGTTAGGGGTAGATACATGATTTTTCCGGTTTGAATATGTCTAGACCTTGTTTATCAACTTAAATGCTAACTATATGACATCAGAATGGGCATAAAAATTTAAAAAATTTAAAAATGTAAAACCAAAATTTAATTGGGAGGAAAGGGTACATGAATTACAATTAAAAAACAAGGTAACTTAAATACTTGGATGCCCCAAGATGTGTGGAAGCCCAAAACAATGGCAAAACATATCATGTGCGCATGCTGCATCCAATTCAAGTAGAACACATAGTAGGCACCGATAGTTTGACCTAAATTTGAAATCAAAGAGAAGGTGGTTAGAAAAAATCAAAATTGGCAAAGCAAAGCATGAAATCAAAAAATTGTGATGCACTCTAGCTATGAAAATTATCAAACAATGCAAACCAAAATGATTTTTTAGAGGAATACTAGTTCAACTTATTTAATTTTTTATTTGTAGGCCAAAATCAAACCCCGTAGTTGGATTTTTTTTTCAACTTGATCTGTAGTACTGGGGAAAACCCTAGTTTATAACCTATTTAATAATAGATTCGTAGTCGATTCTTTTACTTTTTTATTATTACTATGCAGCACATGTGTGTTTGCCCGTCGAGTGAAACTCGGAGGAAGAGGAATCACTCGGAAGGAGAAGAAGGGAGAGCAGTCACGGGGCCCCTCTTATTGATGGTGTATATTCTTTTTCTGGTGATGTTGACTGTTGTGCAGGGTTTGTCAGTGCGCAGGAGGTGCGAGCGAGCGAGCGAGCGAGTCGAGCGAGGCCGAGAATGAGAGAGATTTGTTTTTTTTTGTGAGAGGGACAACCGAAGGATCCAGAAGGACCCACGACTTCCAATACGCATCCTGATGCGTCTTCTCTTGACAAAGAAGATGGCTGGGAGTTGGCGTACCTATTGCACGTGACTTGTGCTCACTCAAGTGTGGGACCACACGCGTGGGCACCACACGTAAGTGACAGACCTGTTGGTGTAAAAACTCGGTTGATTATTATAGTGCATTAGAACAAAGTTTCCTATGGATTCAAGGGTAGGAAATCCAAGTTAACTCATTTACATGACATTATTTTTTCCATGAAGCAAAGTTAACACTATCAATTGGTACATTTTGGAGTGACTAAGAAGGATCAATGCTTACTTATTCGTTTAATTTCACGTGTTAAACTTGTCTAAATCTTGTTCAAACCTAGGATTTGACCAAGATTCAAATGGGCAGAAAAATAATTAAAAAACAGAAAAATGAAAAACCAAATCACATAGTAAGCATTCAAGTTGATAAACAAGGTCTAGACATATTCAAACCAGACAAATCATGTATCTATACCCCTAACCCCTAAACTCTGTCTTATGAAGTCAAGCATGTGAAGAGAAGTGGTTTTGGGTTTGGGGGTATATATACATGATTTTTATTGTTTAAATATATATAGACTTTGTTGATCAACATGAATGCTTAATTACTATATGACATAAGAAGTTTATGTGCTTTGGTGTTTCATTTTTTTGATTTCTTTTTTGAATTTTTATGCCCATTTGAATCTTGGTCAAATCCTAGGTTTGACAAAGATTTAAACAAGTTTGAAACATGAAAATGAAAAAGTAAGCTTGGATCCTTCTTAGTCACTCCAAAATGAAGCTTTTGGGTGGGTTTTTGAAATTTCCATGTTTGAAACCCAAAACCACTTCTTCTCTTCATGCTTGACTTCATAAGACAACGTTTAGGGTTAGGGGGTAGATACATGATTTTTCTGGTTTGAATATGTCTAGACTTCGTTGATCAACTTGAATGCTTAGTATATTACATAAGAAGACTATGTGGTTTGGTTTTTGATTTTCTTGATTTTGTTTGATTTTTTATGACCATTTGAATCTTGGTCAAATCCTAGGTTTGACCAAGATTTAAACAAGTTTAAAACATGAAAATGAAAAAGTAAGCATGGATCCTTCTTAGTCATGACAATGAGTTAACTTGGCTTTACTACCCTTGATGAATCCATAGGAAACTTTTTGTACTAATGCAGTATAATATTCTGGTTTGAATATGTCTAGACCTTGTTTATCAACTTAATTTGAAAGACATACAAGTTATAGCACACATAGTGCATACATTTTCACACATACTGCACTAGATGCTAACCCTATAGTTTGAGGCCATTTGGATGAGGTCGAAAAAATTCTTGGATTAGAATCGTGTTGTTCGAACCCCGTAGTTGGATTTTTTTGAACCCTTGATCTTTAGAACTGGGCAAAACCCAAGTTTAACCATGCAAGATTCAAATGGCCCTAAAAATTCAGAAAAAAATCAAAAGAATGAAAAACCAAAGCACATATATAGCATTCTTATGTCATATGTATAGTAAGCATTCAAGTTGATAAACAAGGTCTAGACATATATATTCAAACCAGAAAAATCATGTATATATCTACCCCTAAAACTCTAATTAAACTATGTCTTATGAAGTCAATCATGTAGAGAAGTGGTTTTGGGTTTCAAATATGGAAATTTCAAGAACCTCCCAAAAGCTTCATTTTAGAGTGACTAAGAAGGATCCAGGCTTATCTTTTCATTTCATGTTTTAAACTTGTTTAAATCCTGGTCAAACCTAGGATTTGACCAAGATTTATGGGCATAAAATTCAAAAAAATCAGAAAAATAAAAAACCAAAGCACATAAGCATATTCAAGTTGATAAACAAGGTTTGGACATATTCAAACCATACAAATCATGTATCTACCCCTAACCCTAAACTCTGTCTTATGAAGTCAAGCATGAAGAGAAGTGGTTTCGGGTTTCAAACATGGAAATATCAAAAACCTCCCAAAAACTTCATTTTAGAGTGACTGAGAAGGTTACATGCTTCCCTTTTCATTTTCATGTTTTAAACTTGTTTAAATCTTGGTCAAACCTAGAATTTGACAAGATTCAAATGGGCATCAAAATTCAAAAAAATCAGAAAAAGAAAAACCAAAGCAATTGTTTTCTTATGTCATATAGTAAGCATTAAAGTTGATAAACAAGGTCTAGACATATTCAACCAGACAAATCATGTATCTATACCCCTAACCCCTAAACTCTGTCTTATGAAGTCAAGCATGTGAAGAGAAGTGGTTTTGGGTTTCAAACATGGAAATTTCAAAAACCTCCCAAAAGCTTCATTTTAGAGTGACTAAGAAGGATACATGCTTCCCTTTTCATTTTCATGTTTTAAACTTGTTTAAATTATCTTGGTCAAACCTAGGATTCGACATGATTCAAATGGGCATCAAAATTAAAAAAAAACAGAAAAAGGAAAAACCAAAGCAATAGTTTTCTTATATATGTCATATAGTAAGCATTAAAGTTGATAAACAAGGTCTAGATATATCCAAACCAGACAAATCATGTATCTACCCCCGGCCTGTCGATCTTATGAAGCTAGTCTACTAGCATGAAGGGAACTCGTTTTCGGTTTCAAACATAGAAATTACAAGAACATCCCAAAAGCTTCTCCATTTTAGAGTGACTACGAAGGATACTGACTTCCCTTTTCATTTTCATGTTTTAAACTTGTTTAAATCTTGGTCAAACCAAGGATTTGACCAAGATTCAAATGGGCCTAAAAATTTAGAAAAAATTCAAAAGAGAATGAAAAACCAAAGCACATAGCATTCTTATGTCATATGTATAGTAAGCATTCAAGTTGATAAACAAGGTCTAGACATATTCAAACCAAAAAATCATGTATATATCTACCCCTAACCCTAAACTGATCTGTCGATCTTATGGAAGTCAATCATGAAGAGAAGTGGTTTTGGGTTTCAAACATGGAAATTTCAAGAACATCCCAAAAGCTTCATTTTAGAGTGACTAAGAAGGATCCATGCTTACTTACTCATTTTCACGTGTTAAACTTGTCTAAATCTTGGTGAAACCTAGGATTTGACCAAGATATGATTCAAATGCGCAGAAAATTAAAAAAATCAGAAAAATTAAAAACCAAAGTACATAGTCTTCTTATGTCATATAGTAAGCATATTCAAGTTGATAAACAAGGTTTGGACATATTCAAACCATACAAATCATGTATCTATACCCCCTAACCCTAAACTTTTTCTTATGAAGTCAAGCATGAAGAGAAGTGGTTTTGGGTTTCAAAGATGGAAATTTCAAAAACCTCCAAAAACTTCATTTTAGAGTGACTGAGAAGTTAGCATTAAAGTTGATAAACAAGGTTTAGACATATTCAAACCAGACAAATCATGTATCTACCCCTAACCCTAAACTCGGTCTTATGAAGTCTAGCATGAAGAGAATCGTTTTGAGTTTCAAACGTTTAAGCCAAAAGCCCCATTTCAAATATTTCAAACTTATTCAAAGTTGGTTCAAATTTGAAAGACATACAAGTTATAGCACACATAGTGCATACATTTTCACACATACTGCACTAGATGCTAACCCTATAGTTTGAGGCCACTTGGATGAGGTCGAAAAAGTTCTTGGATTAGAATCGTGTTGTTCGAACCCCGTAGTTGGATTTTTTGAACCTTGATCTGTAGTACAGGGCAAAACCCTAGTTTAACCTATTTAATTATAGATTCGTATATCGATTTTTCTACCTTTTTATTATTACTATGCTGCAGATGTGCGTTTGCCCGTCGAGTGAAACTCGGAGGAAGAGGGATCACTCGGAAGGAGAGAAAAAAGGCAGAGCATTATGGTGTCTCCCCTTTTTCGGGTGATGATGATGATGTTGACTGTTGTGCAGGGTTTGTCAGTGCGCAGGACGTGCGAGCGAGCGAGCGAGTCGAGCGAGGCCGAGAATGAGATAGATTTTTTTTTTGTGAGAGGGACAACCGAAGGATCCAGAAGGACCCACGGACTTCCAATACGCATCCTGATGCGTCTTCTCTTGACAAAGAAGATGGCTGGGAGTTGGCGTACCTATTGCACGTGACTTGTGCTCACTGAAGTGTGGGACCTCACGCGTGGGCACCACACGTAAGTGACAGACCTGTTGGTGTAAAAACTCGGTTGATTATAATAGTGCATTAGAACAAAGTTTCCTATGGATTCAAGGGTAGGAAATCCAAGTTAACTCATTTACATGACATTATTTTTTCCATGAAGCAAAGTTAACACTATCAATTGGTACATTTTGGAGTGACTAAGAAGGATCAATGCTTACTTATTCGTTTAATTTCACGTGTTAAACTTGTCTAAATCTTGTTCAAACCTAGGATTTGACCAAGATTCAAATGGGCAGAAAAATAATTAAAAAACAGAAAAATGAAAAACCAAATCACATAGTCTTCTTATGTCATATAGTAAGCATTCAAGTTGATAAACAAGGTCTAGACATATTCAAACCAGACAAATCATGTATCTATACCCCTAACCCCTAAACTCTGTCTTATGAAGTCAAGCATGTGAAGAGAAGTGGTTTTGGGTTTCAAACATCGAAATTTCAAAAACCTCCCAAAAGCTTCATTTTAGAGTGACTAAGAAGGATACATGCTTCCCTTTACATTTTCATGTTTTAAACTTGTTTAAATTATCTTGGTCAAACCTAGGATTTGACGAAGATACAAATGGGTGGGCACAAAATTCAAAAAAATCAGAAAAATGAAAAACCAAATCACATAGTCTTCTTATGTCATATCGTAAGCAATCAAGTTGATAAACAAGGTCTAGATATATCCAAACCAGACAAATCATGTATCTACCCCCTGTCGATCTTATGAAGTCTAGCATGAAGGGAAGTCGTTTTGGGTTTCAAACATTGAAATTTAAAGAACATCCCAAAAGCTTCATTTTAGAGTGACTAAGAAGGATACAGACTTCCCTTTTCATTTTCATGTTTTAAATTTGTTTAAATCTTGGTCAAACCAAGGATTTGACCAAGATTCAAATGGCCCTAAAAATTCAGAAAAAAATGAAAAGAATGAAAAACCAAAGCACATAACATTCTTATGTCATATGTATAGTAAGGCATTCAAGTTGATATACAAGGTCTAGACATATATATTCAAACCTAGGATTTGACTAAGATTCAAATGGGCATAACAAATTCAAAAAACAAAAACCAAACACATAGTCTTCTGATGTCATATAGCAAGCATTCAAGTTGATAAACAAGGTCTAGACATATTCAAACCAGAAAAATCCGGTATCTACCCCTAACCCTAAACTCTGTCTTATGAAGTCAATCACGAAGAGAAGTCGTTTTGGGTTTCAAACATGGAAATTTCAAAAACCCTCCCAAAAGCTTCATTTTGGAGTGAATAAGAAGGATCCAGGCTTACTTTTCATTTTCATGTTTTATACTTGTTTAAATCTTGGTCAAACCTAGGATTTGACCAGGATTCAAATGGGCATAACAAATTCAAAAAAATAAAAACCAAACACATAGTCTTCTGATGTCATATAGCAAGCATTCAAGTTGATAAACAAGCTAGGTCTAGACATATTCAAACCAGAAAATTCATGTATCTACCCCCTAACCCTAAACTCTATCTTATGAAGTCAAGCACGAAGAGATGTCGTTTTGGGTTTCAAACATGGAAATTTCAAAAACCCTTCCAAAAGCTTCATTTTGGAGTGAATAAGAAGTCAAGCACGAAGAGAAGTCGTTTTCATGTTTTAAACTTGCTTAAATCCTGGTCAAACCTAGGATTTGACCAAGATTCAAATGGGCATAAAATATAAAAAAAACAGAAAATGAAAAACCAAAGCACATAGTCTTCTTATGTCATATAGTAAGCATTAAAGTTGATAAACAAGGTCTAGACATATTCAAACAAGAAAAATCATGTATCTACCCCTAACCCTAAACTCTATCTTATGTAGTCAAACATGAAGAGAAGAAGTGGTTTTGGGTTTCAAACTTGGAAATTTCAAGAACCTCCCAAAAGCTTCATTTTAGAGTGTCTAAGAAGGATCCATGCTTACCTTTTCATTTTTCATGTGTTAAACTTGTTTAAATCTTGGTCAAATCTACAAATGGGCATGAAAATTCAAAAAAGAAATCAAAAAATGGAAATAGATGGGCATAAAAATACATTTTTTGCCAACATTGTGAATAAGTAAAATGGTACACTGATATCATTTTGCATATATAGGAGTAAAAAACTTGAGTATTCAAAGTTGATGGCCGTGAGAAGATTCACATACAGTATGTGCCAAAATATGTCTTCACAAGAAAGTTCGCTACAGATCCTGCATGAACCCTTCCCAAGTGGGTACAAAAACAAGCAAACTCATACAGTTTAATTTTGAATTCATTAGGATAAAGCTCAATTATAAAACCATATGTAGATGTGGATCGAGATAAAACACTGCAACTTGATTTGGACATCTTTCAGGGTCTAGCGTACATGTGAAAATTGAAGTGGTTGTAGATTGGTAGAGACACTTCACAAAAGACCACTCGTTTTGCCCTCCTTGTGCACAGATGAAATGGGGAATCCATTTTTTATTGCCAACACATGACCCAAAAAATCTACTACTACATCCCCGTTTGAAAATATATAGGTGTCTCACTTATGTCTTGATACATGCATTTTAGTCAGAGATACATATGTATCCATACAAATTTGAGATGCATATTTTTAACCTAGGGGCATATATGAATCTTTAGCAGGTGCGTTTTTTTACTAATCCATATGGAATATTTTGATAAAACCCTTTTAGAAGGCTTTGTTAAGGCCTCAAGGACAATGAGTTGGGAGGAGGCCAGGTAGACTGTAGCTAGGCATTGATTCGGAATTTATGATGCTTGCGACTTGCTTGCGTGGCTTGTTGATTTCCCAGGTGACGCAGCTTTTTTTGACTGCCCAGCCATGGATAGGTCATAGGAGTGCAGAGCTGTAGGCGGTGCGGATAAGTACGCGGGGCATTGATGATGTAGGTGTGTTCGGTTGCCCACGCGAGTGCAGAGCTGTAGGGTTATGCGAGTAGGCCTTTAAACTGGGAGGTGGCACAAGAAGATTTTAGTAAGGAATGGTTCCTTTCCAGAGGAATGGAATGGTTCCATCCCCGCGTTCGGTTTGGACAAAAAGGAGGTACAGAATGGTACTGTTTTTTGTTCGGTTGGAGGAATTGGAGAGCAGAACGGAATGTGGTTAAACTAAACTTTTGTCTAAGAATCGTAATTAACAATGGCAAATAGCCTTTTAAATCTTAAAATCGTAATTAACAACGCCTAATGGCCTTTTTAATCTTAAAATCGTAATTAATGTTATTTTTTGTATGGTCGGGGAATTTGGAGAGTAGAACGGAATGAAGTTAAAGTTTAATCTTTTGTCTAAATATCGTAATTAATAGTGGCCTTTTTAATCTCAAAATCATAATTAACAACAACTAATAATTTTTTTGGTTGGATTAGTGAAGTGCTTTGTAATTAATAGCGGCTAAGTAACAGCCGTTCCACCACATTCCACCGATTCGGTGGAATGGGTGCATTCTGCATATGGGGAGAATATTCCCTTTCGAGGAACCACTCGGTTCCGTTCCATTCCACAACCGAACACAAGAATGGGCTCTAGGTGCGGAACGGTTCCATTCCATTCCACTTGGTTCTGGAACCGAACACACCCTAAATGCGTTGCAATGGAAAATGACAGTGTGTGGTGGCCTGATGGTGAAGAAGAAAGGTCGGGCGAAGAGTTGTTGGCTAGAGTCGGTTTTATACGAATCGACGAGGTGCGGGATAGTTTGATTTTAAGGGCTCCTTTCATTCACAGGATAGGGAAATCATAGGAGTAGGAATGTAGGATTGGGATTTGGGATGACATGTGTAGTTAAATCCTATAATAAGATGAGTTGCGTTTGATTGCGCCAAATGAATTTTTCCATGAGGTAGGACCAAATATTTAATCCTATACTAGGATTTGCACTACTTGATGATTCCTATAGGATTATTTCCTATTGGATATGTTCATATGAATCAAACTACTAGTGTAGGAAATATTCCTATAAGATCTAAATCCTATTATCTTATACCAACCTAATATGAATCAAAGAAGCCCTAAAGGATTTTCGAAGGAATCATGTACGAAGTATGATTTTTCTAAGTCACCCAACATATATACTAGGAATAGAACTAAGTAGTACCATATACTTAGGCCCGCATGCACAAATATTAAGTGTGGATTGAGGAAGTCGACAACTTGGGAAAAAACTTTCGCAACTGCACACCTATGTTACCACCCTTGCGACGCTAATTGTCGTAGAGCTGACCTAGAACGAACTCTTGTCTCGGTTAACATGAGAGAGATAAGGGATAAATACAATTGTGATACACTTTCCTAATATTTTGTTGAATGAGATAATCTTGTGTTTTCCTAATAGGGTTAATTAAGTACACATTTGGCAGCTCGTGTGTTGCATACGTTGGTGAACTTTAGACCCCAACTATATATTATTATTTGAACTCACCTCTAACACTTAATTATGTATAATAAGGTCCCTAACTGACCTCAAACACAATTAGGTATAACAGCGGTCCATAACTAACCTCAAACACTTAATTAGGTCTAACATTGCCCCCTTAGACTACCCACAATGGGAGTATCATAGGTAGTACACTATCATGCATCTCATGCTTGCAAAAAAGCTGATGTGGCACTGCAATTAAAGATGAGAGAGAGGATTATAATATCATAGGTAGATACCGTATCATAGCACGTAGTACTAGAAAATTTAATGTTAAATAATCTTGTACATAGATCTGCATTGAGATTCTACAAATCAATTAATATAAGAAGATTATGATACTAGTACATGATACCATGCATCGTTGACATAGTAACATGTAGTATTAATTGTATCATACACACCATACTTTTATATATGATACTATGCATTGTGACTAGTATTACTGACCTCATATATACGCTTACTTAGGTCAAACAATGGTCTTTTAAGTAGTATCGGTTTAATGAAGGTTGACCTATTTTTAACTTCATTTGTGCACTAGTAGATATGATTTGGCCCATTTTTATCCATAGGCTCATCTGATGTGATGTCTGCTATATATATTGTCTTCGATGAGTATCACGCGCATTACATACTCATACCATAGAACGAAGATGAAACCCCTTACCCTCAGCGACGTACGCAACATGGTGTTTGGGTTGAATGGCCCACCCTATTTTAAAATGTTTTAGTTAATTAATTATGTAAAAAATTATCACATATAAAGTGGAAAAAAGAAAATTAGTAAGGTGTGCCCACCTGGCCTACGGTTGTTTTGTGCGTCCTCCACTGCGTACTCCTCTTGATCTGTGACGATGAACATAGTTCTTTAGAACACATGCAACACTTACAGTTGATAGGCCGTTGCAAAGCTAATCAATGATAAAACCTGCTTTTATAATCCATTGTACTTTGATTTAATTAGTCCCTCTAATGGACCCCAACTATGTGTGCTTGAGATTTAGCAAAATGCTTTGCCGCCGTGCCACATAACAAATAATAAACAGACCAATCAAGTTTTTATCATTGCTAGACCTAACTAAGTGTTCAAGTGCTCAATTTTGACCACATTAGAGTTGAGGGGCCAAACATAATTCTTAAATACGTGAGGGACCGAACATATACTTCTAAACACCCGAGGGACAAGACAAATTTGAGTACTATTGTTATTATTAGACTAGTCACAATGGGGAGTATCATATAATAGTATCATACATATGATACTAATGTACGATATTATTTTCACAGTCCATAGTATCATCATGTAGTAGTATAATATGTTACATGTATTTAGGGATTTGTAGAATCTCAATACAAAAGTGTGTACAAGATTTGTTTGGCAGTAATTTTTCTAGTTCTACATGATATGATACGATATCTACCTATGATACCACTATCGTCTCTTTCATCATTAACTGATATGACACATCAACATTTTGCATGCATGTAGTGCATGATACTACTTATGATATTGCCATTGCGAGTAGTCTCCCTTTGTCCTAGAGTACAATGCCAATTTGTTTTCAGAGGCAAACTTAGACTAATACTTGGGCCCGCCAATTATGAGTTGCATGTCATTCAAAACTATATCATCGGATGCTTGTTTCGATGAACTTTCCAATGGTATATTTTGCGGATGTCATAAAATTAGGCTGGTCATACTATTTCTATAGTGGGTAGTATCATGGAGTAGTATCATAGTAATGCTACATTTATTATTTTTTAGAATCTCAATGCAAATTTGTGTACAAGATTTGTTTAGCATTAAGTTTTCTCGTTGTTTGCGCTATGATACAGTATCTACCTATGTTACACTAATCTCCTCTCTCCTACTTAATTAGCTGCCACATCAACATTTTTGTGGGACCAATGTGTATGATACTAGCTATGATACTAGCACTATCATGTGGGTACCTAAATCTCGAGTCGATAATTTCTTATGTTCCATGCTACTTTATTGATGATACCTACATGTTTTATACACATTACATGTCGTATTTGTGCATTTTCTGGAACTAACCTATTAACAAGATGCCGAAGTGCCAGTTCCTGTTTTCTGCTGTTTTTGGTTTCAGAAATCCTAGTAACGAAATATTCTCGGAATTGGACGAAATCAACGCCCAGGTTCCTATTTTGCCCGGAAGCATCCAGAACACCCGAGAACCGCCAGAGGGGGGCCCTGGTGGGCCCAGATGACATGGTGGCGCGGCCCAGGCCCTGGCCGCGCCACCCTATGGTGTGGTCGCCTCTTTGACCCTCCTGCGCCGCCTCTTCGCCTATATAAAGCCCCTGCATCGAAAACCCTTACGGAGGAAGCCACGATACGAGAAAAGTTCCAGAGCCGCCGCCATCGCGAAGCCAAGATCTGGGGGACAGGAGTCTCTGTTCCGGCACCCTGCCGGAGCGGGGAAGTGCCCCCGGAAGGCTCCTCCATCGACACCGCTGCCATCTCCACCGCCATCTTCATCACCGCTGCTGCTCCCATGAGGAGGGAGTAGTTCTCCATCGAGGCTCGGGGCTGTACCGGTAGCTATGTGGTTAATCTCTCTCCTATGTACCTCAATACAATGATCTCATGAGCTGCTTTACATGATTGAGATTCATATGAGTTTTGTATCACTACTATCTATGTGCTACTCTAGTGATGTGTTATTAAAGTAGTTTTATTCCTCCTGCATGTGTGCAAAGGTGACAGTGCGTGCACCGTGTTAGTACTTGGTTTATGCTATGATCATGATCTCTTGTAGATTGCGAAGTTAACTATTGCTATGATAATATTGATGTGATCTATTCCTCCTACATATGCATGAAGGTGACAGTGTGCATGCTATGCTAGTACTTGGTTTAGTCGTTTTGATCTATCTTACACTTAAGGTTACTTAAACATGAGCATTATTGTGGAGCTTGTTAACTCCGGCATTGAGGGTTCGTGTAATCCTACGCAATGTGTTCATCATCCAACAAAAGTGTAGAGTATGCATTTATCTATTCTGTTATGTGATCAATGTTGAGAGTGTCCACTAGTGAAAGTGTAATCCCTAGGCCTTGTTCCTAAATACTGCTGAGTTACTACTGCTTGTTTGCTGTTTTACTGTGTTACTACTGCTGCAATACTACCACCATCAACTACACGCCAGCAAGCTATTTTCTGGCACCGTTGCTACTGCTCATATATATTCATACCACCTGTATTTCACTATCTCTTCGCCGAACTAGTGCACCTATTTGGTGTGTTGGGGACACAAGAGACCTCTTGCTTTGTGGTTGCAGGGTTGCATGAGAGGGATATCTTTGACCTCTTCCTCCCTGAGTTCGATAAACCTTGGGTGATCCACTTAAGGGAAAACTTGCTGCTGTTCTACAAACCTCTGCACTTGGAGGCCCAACACTGTCTACAGAAAGGAGGGGGAACGTAGACATCAAGCATTTTTCTGGCGCCGTTGCCGGAGGAAAGGTAAAAGGTACTCACACTCCGGATCTCGGCTACTAAGCTATTCTCCGGCGCCGTTGTAAGTACTCGAAGCTATTTCCTTTAGACTCTGCAATTGCGACATTTGGTTTCTTGTTTACACTAGTTAGGCATAATGGAAAACAACAAAAATATGAGAGATCTTTATGAACTTTATCTTGAATTAGGACATGATGTGTTTGAAGAGAGAATTAAAAAACCCATGGAACTTTATATGCATGATAATGGGAATGTTATTAGTATGAATGCTTTGAACACCATTGTTGCTAATGCTATGGAAAATTCTAAGCTTGGGGAAGCTGGCTTTGATGAGCATGATATTTTTAGTCCCCCAAGCATTGAGGAGAAAATTTACTTTGATGATACTTTGCCTCCCATTTATGATGATTATAATGATAGTAGTCTTTTGTTACCACCTGTTATGGAGGATAAATTTGATTATGATTACAATATACCTCCTATATTTGATAGCTACTTTGTTGAATTTGCTCCCACTACAACTAATAAAATTGATTATGCTTATGTTGGGAGTAGTAATTATTTTATGCATGAGACTCATGATAAGAATGCTTTATGTGATAGTTATATTGTTGAGTTTGCTCATGATGCTACTGAAAGTTATTATGAGAGAGGAAAATATGGTTGTAAAAATTTTCATGTTACTAAAACACCTCTCTATGTGCTGAAATTTTTGAAGCTACACTTGTTTTATCTTCCTATGCTTGTTACTTTGCTCTTCATGAACTTGTTTATTTACAAGATTCTTATGCATAGGAAGCATGTTAGACTTAAATGTGTTTTGAATTTGCCTCTTGATGCTCTCTTTTGCTTCAAATACTATTTCTTGCGAGTGCATCATTAAAACTGCTGAGCCCATCTTAATGGCTATAAAGAAAAGAACTTCTTGGGAGATAACCCATGTGTTATTTTGCTACAGTACTTTGTTTTATATTTGTGTTTTGGAAGTTGTTTACTACTGTAGCAACCTCTCCTTATCTTAGTTTTGTGTTTTGTTGTGCCAAGTAAAGTTTCTATGTCAAAGTTGATGTTATATTTGGGATTGCTGCGCAGAAACAGCATTGCTGTCTGTCACGAATCTGGGCCTATTTCTCTGTAGAAAATTCGAAAAAATCTGCCAATTTACGAGCGTGATCCTCAGATATGTACACAACTTTCATTAGTTTTGAGTTTTTCCATTTGAGCAAGTCTGGTGCCATCTTTAAATTCGTCTTTACGGACTGTTCTGTTTTTGACAGATTCTGCCTTTTATTTCGCATTGCCTCTTTTGCTATGTTGGATTTATTTCTTTGATCCATTAATGTCCAGTAGCTTTATGCAATGTCCAGAAGTGAAAAGAATGTTTGTGTCACCTCTGAACATGTGAATTTTTGATTATGCACTAACCCTCTAATGAGTTTGCTTGAAGTTTGGTGTGAAGGAAGTTTTCAAGGGTCAAGAGAGGAGTATGATATACTATGATCAAGAGGAGTGAAAGCTCTAAGCTTGGGGATGCCCCCGTGGTTCACCCCTGCATATTTTAAGAAGACTCAAGCGTCTAAGCTTGGGGATGCCCAAGGCATCCCCTTCTTCATCGACAACATCATCAGGTTCCTCCCTGAAACTATATTTTTATTCGGTCACATCTTATGTACTTTACTTGGAGCGTCTGTGTGCTTTTATTTTTGTTTTTGTTTTGTTATCTTAGTTCTCTGAATAAGTTCATCCTTGTGTGGGAGAGAGACACGCTCCGCTGGTTCGTATGAACACATGTGTTCTTAGCTCATAATATTCATGGCGAAGTTTCCTCTTCGTTAAATTGTTATATGGTTGGAATTGGAAAATGCTACATGTAGTAATTGGTAAAATGTCTTGGATAATGTGATACTTGGCAATTGTTGTGCTCATGTTTAAGCTCTTGCATCATATACTTTGCACCTATTAGTGAAGAAATACATAGAGCTTGCTAAAATTTGGTTTGCATAATTGGTCTCTCTAAGGTCTAGATAATTTCTAGTATTGAGTTTGAACAACAAGGAAGACGGTGTAGAGTCTTATAATGTTTACAATATGTCTTTTATGTGAGTTTTGCTGCACCGGTTCATCCTTGAGTTTGCTTCAAATAACCTTGCTAGCCTAAACCTTGTATCGAGAGGGAATACTTCTCATGCATCCAAAATCCTTGAGCCAACTACTATGCCATTTGTGTCCACCATACCTACCTACTACATGGTATTTCTCCGCCATTCCAAAGTAAATTGCTTGAGTGCTACCTTTAAATAATTCAAAATTTATCACCTCTTATTTGTGTCAATGTTTTATAGCTCATGAGGAAGTATGTGGTGTTTTATCTTTCGATCTTGTCATTTACTTTTGACAGACTTTCACAATGGACTAGTGGCTTCATCCGCTTATCCAATAATTTTGCAAAAAGAGCTGGCAATGGGGTTCCCAGCCTCAATTAATTAACTTGCATTAATAATTCTCTTCACATGTTTTGCTCTGATCTATCAGTAAGCAACTTAAATTTGCAAATAGACACTCCTCCATGGTATGTGAATGTTGGAAGGCACCCGAGGATTCGGTTAGCCATGGCTTGTGTAAGCAAAAGGTTGGGAGGAGTGTCATCCATAAATAAAGAAAAACTAAACTAAAGTACATGTGTAAACAAAAGAGAAGAGGGATGATCTACCTTGCTGGTAGAGATAACGTCCTTCATGGGAGCCGCTCTTGAAAGTCTGGTTGATGAGGTAGTTAGAGTGCCCACTACCATTCGTTGACAACAACAAACACCTCTCAAAATTTTACTTTTATGCTCTCTTTATGTTTTCAAAACCAAAGCTCTAGCACAAATATAGCAA
This sequence comes from Lolium multiflorum, assembly GCA_030979885.1. Taxonomy (NCBI): domain Eukaryota; kingdom Viridiplantae; phylum Streptophyta; class Magnoliopsida; order Poales; family Poaceae; genus Lolium; species Lolium multiflorum. Next base: position 154,893,684 of record CM061749.1, read on the forward strand.
TCGATGCTTTCCTCTTTGAAGGACCTTTCTTTTACTTTTATTGTTGAGTCAGTTTACCTATCTCTCTCCACCTTAAGAAGCAAACACTTGTGTGAACTGTGCATTGATTCTTACATACTTGCTTATTGCATTTGTTATATTACTCTATGTTGACAATTATCCATGAGATATACATGTTACAAGTTGAAAGCAACCGCTGAAACTTAATCTTCCTTTGTGTTGCTTCAACACCTTTACTTTGATTTATTGCTTTATGAGTTAACTCTTATGCAAGACTTATTGATGCTTGTCTTGAAGTACTATTCATGAAAAGTCTTTGCTATATGATTCAGTTGTTTACTCATGTCATTACCATTGTTTTGATCGCTGCATTCATTACATATGCTTACAATAGTATGATCAAGTTTATGATGGCATGTCACTTAAGAAATTATCTTTGTTATCGTTTTACCTGCTCGGGACGAGCAGAACTAAGCTTGGGGATGCTGATACGTCTCCAACGTATCGATAATTTCTTATGTTCCATGCTACTTTATTGATGATACCTACATGTTTTATACACATTACATGTCGTATTTGTGCATTTTCTGGAACTAACCTATTAACAAGATGCCGAAGTGCCAGTTCCTGTTTTCTGCTGTTTTTGGTTTCAGAAATCCTAGTAACGAAATATTCTCGGAATTGGACGAAATCAACGCCCAGGTTCCTATTTTGCCCGGAAGCATCCAGAACACCCGCCGCCAGAGGGGGGCCCTGGTGGGCCCAGATGACATGGTGGCGCGGCCCAGGCCCTGGCCGCGCCACCCTATGGTGTGGTTGCCCCTTTGACCCTCCTGCGCCGCCTCTTCGCCTATATAAAGCCCCTGCATCGAAAACCCTTACGGAGGAAGCCACGATACGAGAAAAGTTCCAGAGCCGCCGCCATCGCGAAGCCAAGATCTGGGGGACAGGAGTCTCTGTTCCGCACCCTGCCGGAGCGGGGAAGTGCCCCCGGAAGGCTCCTCCATCGACACCGCTGCCATCTCCACCGCCATCTTCATCACCGCTGCTGCTCCCATGAGGAGGGAGTAGTTCTCCATCGAGGCTCGGGGCTGTACCGGTAGCTATGTGGTTAATCTCTCTCCTATGTACCTCAATACAATGATCTCATGAGCTGCTTTACATGATTGAGATTCATATGAGTTTTGTATCACTACTATCTATGTGCTACTCTAGTGATGTGTTATTAAAGTAGTTTTATTCCTCCTGCATGTGTGCAAAGGTGACAGTGTGTGCACCGTGTTAGTACTTGGTTTATGCTATGATCATGATCTCTTGTAGATTGCGAAGTTAACTATTGCTATGATAATATTGATGTGATCTATTCCTCCTACATATGCATGAAGGTGACAGTGTGCATGCTATGCTAGTACTTGGTTTAGTCGTTTTGATCTATCTTACACTTAAGGTTACTTAAACATGAGCATTATTGTGGAGCTTGTTAACTCCGGCATTGAGGGTTCGTGTAATCCTACGCAATGTGTTCATCATCCAACAAAAGTGTAGAGTATGCATTTATCTATTCTGTTATGTGATCAATGTTGAGAGTGTCCACTAGTGAAAGTGTAATCCCTAGGCCTTGTTCCTAAATACTGCTGAGTTACTACTGCTTGTTTACTGTTTTACTGTGTTACTACTGCTGCAATACTACCACCATCAACTACACGCCAGCAAGCTATTTTCTGGCACCGTTGCTACTGCTCATATATATTCATACCACCTGTATTTCACTATCTCTTCGCCGAACTAGTGCACCTATTTGGTGTGTTGGGGACACAAGAGACCTCTTGCTTTGTGGTTGCAGGGTTGCATGAGAGGGATATCTTTGACCTCTTCCTCCCTGAGTTCGATAAACCTTGGGTGATCCACTTAAGGGAAAACTTGCTGCTGTTCTACAAACCTCTGCACTTGGATGATACTAGCTATGATACTAGCACTATCATGTGGGTACCTAAATCTCGAGTCAAAGTTTGACACGAAACCGATGTGGACTTTATTCATGGTGGAAGGGAGTAACAATCATAAGCACATTATTATTATTGTTTGAACAACATTTTATTTGATGTGCCATAAGAAGTTTAGAAACTCCTAGCCTGCGGAGGTGGCGTTTTGGCACACGCGTGCATATGCACCAATTATAGAAAATGATTAAAAAAATTATATAAATGTTAATTTTTTTGGTATACATTGTGACATCATATGTTCGTTCACAAGTTTTCGTGGAAAAACGACATTTTGTGTGGCGTGTAAAAAAAGGCAAAAAATATACTGTACGTAGTCGTGTTACAACATCAAAATTTGTCTTTTTTATAGGAGCCACATAATTTTTTTGTGAGAAAACTTGTGTACCAACATAAAATGTCTAGATATACATGTAAAATTTTAGTTTAGAATTTTTTGACACTTTGAAATATGGATTCACATAATGGGAGCATATGCTCCTATGAGGCAAAGTGCATTTCCGCTAGCCCCCGCCATTTCTTATATCTCTATATTGTCTATATATCTATACCTCTACCTCTACCCCCTTGGATTCCTGAACAGACGTACAGTACTAGTAGGGCCTACTATTTATTATTATTACATACTCTCAAAAAAAAACCTACTGCAGCCAAAATTTAATATCATCGAGCGGTAAAATTCCCCGCCAACGCCCAAATATCTCGCGCCGCAAAGTTTCAGATCTGCGAATATTTTTTTCCTCAAAAGAAGGACTGCGAAATTCCCTTCTACTCCTCTATCGCCCAGCTTCGCCCTAGTTTCGCCCGCAAGCCCTCAGAGAAACCGCCCCTCTTGCCTACCTCCAGACCTTCCCGGCCGCCGCACTTCGCCGTTCAAGCTGCCACGGCTTCAAACCCCGAGGCTGCCCTATCCGCTTGATCCGCACCTACTCCGGCGTCCACCGCACCGTATCTCGTTCGCCGACTCTATCGACCACCGCACCTGACCAGCTTCGCCGACACCGACGCCCCCGTGCACTGCACATCATCTGCTTCACCGACCTTCTAGTTCGGCCGGCGCGCTGAACACTTCATCGACCGCCCAGCATGTCCTTCTCCGACCCCCCAAGATCTGCTTCCCCGGCACCCACCGCAACAGCAGTCCCCTCGCCGACCTCCACGTCACCCGTAAGAACGCGGAACACGTCTAAACGCCGCCCAGAAATAGGTAACCAGACATCCCTGCGCGTTTTGTTCTGTTAGGAGTATTGCAGCTGACTGTATTTCTGAATTCGTGCTATATTTCTAACTTACAAGTGCTTTCGTTGATAACCACCTCATCCTTTAGGTTTAAACACGACGCATAAGTATGTTTTTCCGTGACCAAACCCACCCATTCGCTGAAACTCTACATGGTATCAGAGCCTAGGTTTCCTTCCTGCTAGCCGCCACAAACAGTACCAAACAAGTTCTTCCTTTGATCACAAAACCCACCGTTGAGATGTAGAAATCCAGGCGGCGGGAGGCCGCATCAGGTGCTCTGCGTGGGTTGCGGCTATCACACACAGCGATGTGAGCTGTGTGAGATCGGCGGCTGCTCGCGCGGGGAGAAAGAAGAGGGTGAAGATCGTTTTGGTTTAGAAAGGAGAGAAGAGGAAGTGAATCCGTGGCAGAGAGATCTGGATCCGTGTGAGGGGCAGAAGTTGGAGGCGTGCGGAGTGGGGCGAGCCTTTGAGCGCAGGGCGGAGCCGGAGGTTGGTGCTGGACGTTGACCAGCGCGAGCCGGTCGATGTGGCCAGGTGCGGTCCGCCAGGTTGGCCAGGGCGCGCAGACGAGGCGCCATCCGAGTGGAAGTGAGGAGAAAATGGAGATGTGAGGCTGTGAGGATATGTGGTGATGGAGTTGATGAGGCTGCGGTTGAGTCGTGATGGAGTTGATGAGGCTGCGGTTTAGTGGTGATGGTGATGGTTGTGGATATGTCCAGGGGAAAGGCATGCGTAGCCCTTTCCATCAGTTCGGACTTTTGGTTGCGTTGGCTAGTGCAAGAAGCTTGACATGGTATCAGAGCCCAGGGTCTCGAGTTCGAGTCCTGGTTCTCGCAATATTTACCCACCCCTATGTCCGCCGCGTATACGATCATTCATACGTGTGCTATTCTGTTTTCCACGTGTTGGCCTCCTCTTCTTCTTCCGGTCACACGTGAGGAGGGGTGTTGAGATATATATTGTTGAGATATATAAGTGGATTGCCTAGCCCTTTCCATCAGTTCGGACTTTTGGTTGCGTTGGCTAGTGCAAGAAGCTTGACATGGTATCAGGGGAAAGGCATGCGTGCCTGAGGTGAGACTGGTTGAGGCCTGACCGGGGGATAGGCATGGGTGCTTGAGGAGTGGATGGTTGAGGCAGGAGTTGGCTGGGGGTTTGTGGGAGAGACGGAAGAGGTGGCCGGGCAGAGTGGAGAAGAGAGGCTGAGGACATTGAGGCGAGTGTGGATGGTTCTGCGGAACTTGTGTGGTGAGGCAGCCGGGGTTGTTGAGGACGTGTATGGTTAGGAGTTGTGCGTATCCCAGATGGTTGAAGCTGGATATCTTCGCTGCTGATGAAGAGATGAATCGAGATGACAAGATGATGGAAAGTGCAATGCTGTCATGTATCCTAGGAGTTATGCTGAATGTTCATTACTGGTAGTTGTCATATGTGTCATGTTGTTGTTGCAAGATGGCCATGGTTGTTTACCCATGATCATCTTGAGGGGGTGTGTTGGACCATGAGTGAGTTTAGTAGTAGCGCTGTAGTAATATTGTATCCAGTGTGAGGCCCATAGAGGCCCATGTCCAGTAGTATTGTAACCCTAACTCAGATGATATAAATACACAGTGTGGTGGTCTGAGTAACCTAACCCACCCATTCGCTGAAACTCTACAAAATATGAGCCACCAATCATGAGCCGTTGAATGCTCTACATGTCCACGATTGACAACAACAACAACAAAGCCTTTATTCCCAAACAAGTTGGGGTAGGCTATACAAGTCCACAATTGACACGATTACAATTTCTCACTATTTGGCCGTAGGCTACTGCTCTAGTTACATCATGTTTGATATCTTTCTGCGATCCTGTATTACATGTTTATGCACGTCATAATGCTTCTACTACTATTTGGTGTCAATTTAATTATAGCAAAGCCGTGACTCGTAACTGTTTGTTGTTATTACACGTGCAGCAGGCACATCTTACACTCATAAACGTAGAGTAAAGCTCGCCTATAATCATGTAAGTACCTGCTGTTTTTTGTATATTGCTTAATGCAAACTTCTATATCTTGGACCTGTTTCTGTTTACAATTGGCCTCTCCTTCATGCAGAGGAGAAACAGTGAGGCACCAGGTTCTTCTGTCCAAGTACCCGATGAGGTCCGTGTGACTCAAAAAAAAGCTCACGTAAGTTCCCTGTTTTTTTTGGAATGTTAATTTACCTCCTGTGCATAGTTCAATTGCATCATTTTCTGTATGTTGCACTACCTAAGTTGCCTAATGGAATCTAATAAAATATAAACAATGACCATATGGAACATTGCACACTGCCTTTGACCCATCTGGCATCCGGCATGCCTGGGTATAAGTTACATGATTTGGCTATGTTAATACAAGTCCTGAAATTCTATTATGTTAATTTTTTGCCTGTTGCTTCATTGAGTTTGCCTGTTGTTCCATGGCTAGTGCATGAAGTTTGATAGAAATGATCCTAGCTGAAATGATGCACTTTGTGTTTTTTTATTGCTTTATTCCTAACCTAGCTTCCTATTCTACTTGAAACATGATTGCTTTATTCCTAACCTAGCTTCCTATTCTACTTGAAACATGGTGAAAAAATAGTTATATTACTTGTTTAAATGTCTAGCTTTGTTTTTCTGAGTCCCATTGACATGATGTGGTATATCCATATTCAAATGATCTGGCTGTTTATATAATACGCTCCATGTTCAATTGCTTCATTCAGTTTCTAGTAATCTATTATACATGATGCACATGGTGCTACTTGTTATATGCCCTTTTTTGTTTGAGTTTGATCATGAATTCAAGATTAAGCATTGCCTAAACGTTGACCAACGTAGGAAGATTCCCTCCCTTGTCTATACGTTGTGAGATAGATGATGAGACCTCTCTAGCAGCGAATTTATACGCGCTAGATAACACCCCGTTTAATTCGGTCCTGTTGGGACTCGAACCCGGGTGGGCTGGCTGCGCACTCGCAAGCCTTGCCACTGAGCTAGCACTCAGTTCTCAGATTAAGCAATGCCTCGTTATGCTTAATTTAAATGTTATGGCACTTCATACAAGCCATACAATTAATTGTTGCATTGACCTTCTGCGATGTCGAAGGCACTATCTGAGTCATGCTTAAATCAATCATACATTATTTTCCTAATAGTATCAAATCCAACATGCACATCTTTTGACTGTATTTGGCTATTTGCTAGATTTCTTCTGTGCAGTGACCTGGCTTCGTTATTGGGCACATGATGTCTAGTTGCTTGGTTCATTGTATACATCATCGCCATGATCTAGTTTGGTTTGTTCTAAGAGGCATGTGGCTTAACTGGTTTCTTTGTTGTATCTGCCCATGGTTCTTTCAAAATTATGTCAACAATGCTGTTTGTTTGCCTTGTATTGTATTGCATTTTAACTTGTTTTGTCTTAGTTTCAGCCTGCAAACAAAGCTGTAATGTCAGTAGGGACAACCCATTTATCAAGTGTTGCGGTCATTTCACAGAGCAACAGTGACAGTGGCACGTGCTCTCATTGGTCCACTGAGTCCGGTACACCAACCATTCCAGAAGAAATAGATGTACGAGGCTCTATTTTTGATTGCTTGTTGTGTTATATCAGCTCAATGATGTTCTTGAAATTGGAGGTCTTTTATTGCATCATATGATGTTGTAACTTGTTTTATCTAAATTTCAGGCTTCAAATAAAGCTACAATGCCAGAAGCAAGGGCCAATGCCTCAAGTATTGATGTTTCACAAAGCAGCAGTGAGAGTGCATATTGCTCGCATAGGCCCATGGTATCTATTGGTCAACTTAATCCGGCACAAAGAGATTTCGGGGATGCACTCCAAGAGGCAGTTGATATATTTGGGCGGGAAAACAAAGATGCTGATGAATTAATTGCCAAGACACGCCAAGAGATACATGAATTGAAAAATAGGCAAACTTTGACAGAAAATGTTCTAAAGAATCTCCTATGCACTTGTCATGGTAAGCCAGTTGTGATGTGTCTGGGAATTGAAGGTGTCTAAATAAACTTTGATTCTGTTGTTCAGTCAAGTGGACTGCTGATGCCAATGCTGTAACTAATTACTGCTCAAAATTTCGTTCAAAATTTCGTGGTCTGTAATAATTGCAAATTTTGTTGTTGTACTAAAATTAGATATGTTCCATGTGGCTGCTGTATTTTGTGTGAAATAATATCCTGATGTGTACTTCAATTAAACCATAAATCGACTGCATGCTGAAAATTTGAATCTGAGCGCACGTGTGAACTGTTTTCTGCTCGTAATGCAATAACGGCTGTTTCTTGGAAGGACTACGTACATGGGTGAAAAGTTAGAGAAGCTACAGTACTCTAACTTGAAGGTGAAAAGTTAGAGAAGCTACAGTACTCTAACTTTCCTTCCCCCAAACCATATGTCTAAAATCCAAATAATTTAAATTAATTTGCACAATACAAACTTGTGTCTTGCATTTGAAGTAATTACATGCAGAGAAAATTATGGTGTAATAAAATTTAGTTTAGTTTTTAAACATCTACAGTAATCACCTTTATTAGTTAAAGACAGTGCATAACCTTGTACTTATGCTACAGAAGCCTGACTTTGCTTCTTTATTTTTCCTGACTTAGCTCCTTCACGTTAGAGGATACGGTTCCCGTACATGGTAGCCCATTAATAATTATGCCTGCTAGCAAGATAGATGGTCCTTATTATAGTCAGGCATGTCAACTTGTATGATTAAAAGTAGTTCGTACACATTAAATCTACCATCTGCATTTTTCTCTGTAATAACTTTTCTTTTTACACAACTCAAAACTTGTCTGGCTAATATGAAATTTGAGATGGCAAAACCCGGGAAAGATAAAGATATCACCAAAAACTCTTTCCTGCGAAATGCTGGGTTTTGAAGCCCAAGTCCAAGTCTTTCTCTGCTCAAGTTTTGGAGGAACAACTCCAAGTAGAACGAGTTGCAACAGCTATGCTAAGAACAAAAGTTGACATGTTGAGATCGAGATTAGAAGCATGTGATGCCCTACTGCACGAGGCCAATCAAGTTCGTTATAATCTCCCAAAGACTAAGAAAATGCCATAGATAATTGGAGATGAACACTAACATAGTGAGTACATTGGTCTTGTGAAATGTTTCCTTAGATTAAGGCACCGTTCAGACTTTTGTTGGTGGATGCATTTATCTGCGGTTGGGATCAACTTGGTAGTTGTTCCTGTGGATGTTATATAAATTAATTGCCTAGCCTTTTTTGAATCAGTTCGAACTTAAATGGTATCATAGCCAAGGTCTCAAGTTTGAATTGTCGAACGTGTGGTTTAATTTAATCTCTGTCGGGCGGCAAAATCTCCCACCAATCCTGAAATATTTCAAACGCATTTTTGAATGGGATTAAGAAGATAGATCATGATCATGGTAGTGACCTATATTCAACGTGATGATGATTTGATTTTGCACTCGGCCATGAACAGAGGTACTAGTACGGTGTCACAATTTTTTATCATTATACTTGTACCTTAGCGAAATTCAAAATCTCATAGCGGCAAAACTTCCCGCCCACAAAATACAAAAATTTCACACGCTTCCAAATTCCCATTCTACCCCTGTGGAGATGACAGCAAAGTCGGTTGGTGAGGGGTTTGCCCGTCATTTTTTCGATCACCACCTCCCTAGCCCGGAAACCCTCCCAAAAAAATACATTTCCTTCAGTCTCTCATCTGAGACCACCCACCGGAACTTCTCAAGTCCCTCTCTCTACCACCTCCACGACCACCGCACCGGAACATCCCCGCCGGACTTCCCTGGCCTACCCGAGCCCTCGCGATCCTCGTCATCCGGCTGCCTGCCGGAGCCGCTTCATCGACGCCGTCATCAACCGGACCGGATCATCCCCGCCGAACCTCGAAACCATATGCTCATCCAGCAGTCTACCGCAGTCGCTTCAGCTGCGGTATCGTCCACCCCGCCGGAGCCGCTTCGCCGGATCCGTCGTCCACCGCATCGGATCTTGCTCACCGACACCGCTGTGCATGAACCGGATCTGCTTCACCGGCGCAGTGCATGATCTAAACTCTTCTACTGTCGCTTTTCTATTGCTTGCCTGCAAGTTCTTGTTTAATCTTGGGGGAACCTGTTTGTGCTAACGACGCGCCGTTACGTTTTTGCAGATGAGATGAGTAACCATGAAGTGTAATGGCCGTCTCTCCAACCCCAAGTAGCACATGTAGCGTACTTCATCACCGGATCTATCAACCCCAGGAAGATCTGCTGTGACTCCCACAGAGTGCTTCTCCTAATGTAAGTCCCTTGTTTTAGCGCCATGTTCTGGGTTCAGATGCTTGTTTGTCTGAAGCTCTTTTAGTTCATTCCTAGCTATGACCGTAACACGTTGCTATTTTCTACTTCATTGCTAACTTTAAGCGATTGAACATTTTGGTTTGCATTCCCTGCTCTGTAGATGTAGCCATCATAACTTCTATCTTGCTCAGTCGTTGTTACAAAAATTATACTGTAGGTATTATAGTAACATCCTGCTATTATTTAGTTCATGGCCAATTTTAAGTAATTGCACATGTTGGTTCGCATTCCCTGCTCTATAGCTTTTGGCATCGTAACTTCTATATTTGGTTTACATTCCCTGCTCTGTAGATCTAGCCATCATAACTTTATCTTGCTCAGTCGTTGTTACAAAAATTATGGCCTGCTACTATGTTGTTTGTGCCAATTTTTTACTCCATGAACATGTTGGCTTGCATTCCCTGTACTACAGGTGATGCCATTGTTTTGTATCTAGTTCATTGTAAGCTAACAAAGTAAGGACTTAGTTTGGCATGCTATCACTCTGCTATCTAGCCTGTAGTACAAATAAACTTGTCATATACTACTAGATAATAATTTTGCGTGCCATCTTGTTCTTCAAAAGCTGCATTATTGACTTGTTTCTCTGACTTGGCATGACGCTCACATATGGAAAGCTGAACATATTGGTTTGCATTCCCTCTTATACAAGTTCACAGGTGATCCCACTATATTCTGTATCTGGTCCATCCTAAGCTCCAGCATTAACTATCCTCCATGTGTTGCTCATTACAAGTTTATATCCCGAAACATCTTGATTTGCATCCCCTTCACTATAAGTTCAGGAGTATTATTTAGTTCACGGCCAAAATGAAGTAATTGCACTTGGCACATGTTGGTTCACATTCCCTCCTCTTTAGCTTTTGCCATCGTAACTTCTATTTTTGGTTTACATTCCCTGCTCTGTAGATGTAGCCATCATAACTTCATCTTGCTCAGTCGTTGTTACAAAATTTATAGCCTGCTACTATGTTGTTCATGCCAATTTTGTACTCCCTGAACATGTTGGTTTGCATGGGACTCGACAGTAGTAAGTCTGTTGTTTCATTCTAACATGCTCTGTTATATTGGCTGTTGGTATGCGGCATGCACTCTTTGTTTGCTTATTGTGCGCATTACAATGATCTTGTTATAACGACGAAATGATGAGTTCCAAATTCTTTGCCAAACAATATTGTAGTGTCTTTGCCTTTCCATTGTTGCTGTCTTAACTTGTAATGTCTTTGTTTCAGATATAGGTGCTGCATGGACAACTTAAAAGATTGCCGGATCGCTTCATTGTATTGCTAGGTTTAATTACCATTCAATTTCTCTGGGTTCTGTAATATTTTTTTCAATGCCTTGCAGCTGATGTAATATTTAGTTAGTTTTTATAGTTCTTTCGCGCATTTTTTCTTTGGTGCTTGTGGTAAGTGAGGCTATCCGACAGAAATCAATGCTGCGTAAATATTCTCAGTATCTAAATCACGAATTCCCATCCCTTAAACGGCCCAATTAAGCGAAATCACATATGTGCCTGCCCGCAAAATCCTAAAGCGCATATTATGCCGGCATATAAACAACAACTAAACGGGCTGGCCCACTTACTTCTTGGGCCAGCCCATTTGATTTACGGTGGACCCCACACACTAATTGGGCTGGCCCACTTGCTTTAAGGTGGACCCCACCAACTACTGGGCCGGCCCACTAATTAGTTGGGCCAGCCCATTTGCTTTTTTGGAGGACCCCACATAATAAATGGGCCGGCCCTTTAAGAGGAAAGTGGGACCCACCTGTGTTTTTGGCCCGGCCCACTATCTTGTTGGGCCGGCCCACTTGCTATATTGTGGACCCCACATACTAGTTGGGCCGGCCCTTTAACAGGAAAGTGGGGCCCACCTGTGCTTATTGGGCCGGCCCACTATCTTGTTGGGCCGGCCCACTTGCTCTATGGTGGTCCCACATGGTAAATGGGCCGGCCCTTTAAGTGGAAGGTGGGACCCACCTGTGTTTTTGGCCCGCCACTTTCTATATGGGCCCCCACGCCAAATGGGCGGCCCATTAACAGGAATGTGGGACCCACCTGTGTTTTTGGCCCGGCCCACTATCTTGGTGGGCCAGCCCACTGGCTATATGGTGGGCCCCACGTACTAAATGGGCCGGCTTTTAACAGGAAAGTGGGACCCACTGTGTTTTTGGCCCGGCCCACTATTTTGTTGGGCCGGCCACTCTATATGGTGGACCCCACAAACTAAATGGGCCGATCCTTTAACTGGAAAGTGGGACCCACCTGTGTTTTGGCCCGGCCCACTAGATTGTTGGGCCGCCCACTTGCTATACGGTGGACCCCACACACTAAATGGGCCGCCTTTTAACAGGAAAGTGGGACCCACCTGTGTTTTTGGCCCGGCCCACTTGTTTTTTGGGCCGGCCCAGTTGCTGTAAGGTGGACCCCACATGTTAAATGGGCCGGCCCATTTAAGTTTTGACCAGTCAACCTTAGAGGTTAGGCCCGGCCACTTAACTAATGGACCAGCCCAGCTATATAGTTGACCGGTCAAACTATGTCATCTGGCCCGGCCCGCTTAAGACGTGGCAGGCCTCGTGTGGGCCTACCATCTACCACGGGGTTTCAGCTTTAACGCCGTTAACGCAGTTAACGGCGTCGCCACGTGTCAGTTTGCATGACGTCGCAGTCAACGGGCTCCCGAAAACACTTCCGCAACGGTCCGATTTTCCGTGGCGGAAGGGCGCCCAAGCGCGACGGACCGAAAAAATCGTCGTTGGACTTTGCCTGACGCAGTTTCGACAACGGAACCCATATCGTCGGGTTAGGCCCATAGGCGACGAAAAATGCCCCTTAGTTGACGATTTTGGGACGTTGTCTATCAGAACTTTTCTTGTAATGAAAATTCTCAAGCTATTAGTAAATTGCATGATATTGTGGAGAGAACCTCCAATGATGTTAAGATGCTTGTTAAACATTTTAATATGATTCAAACTCAAATTGATCAACTTACTAAAGTGCAAAATGACTTGTTAAAAAATACTCATGAAGAAAAACATGCTTATGAAGTAACAACTAGAGGCGGTGTTTCTACCCAGGATCCTCTATATCCTGAAGGGCATCCCAAAAGAATTGAACAAGATTCTCAACGAACTAAAGAAACTAGTAGTCCTTCTAAGAAAAAGAAGAAGAAACATAAAACTGTTGTAGAATCCTCTGAACCTGTTAATGATCCTAATAGTATTTCTATTTCTGATGCTGAAACTGAAAGTGGTAATGAACATGATGAAGATAATGATAAGAATGATACTCCTGATAAAGAAGAAATTGAAAAAGAACCTGAAAAGCATGCTAAAAATAAGAAGTACACTAAAGAAGATTTTATTACAAAGAAACATGGTAATGAAAGAGAACCTTGGGTTCAAAAGCAAATGCCTTTTCCTGCTAAGAAACTAAAATCAAAGGAGGAGGAACACTATAATAAATTTTGTGATTGGATGAAACCTTTATTTTTGCAAATCCCTTTGACTGATGCTATTAAATTGCCTCCTTATTCAAAGTATATGAAAGATATTGTCTCTAACAAAAGGAAAATTCCTAATGAGGAGATTTCCACTATGCTCGCTAATTACTCTTTCAATGGTAAGGTTCCAAAGAAGCTGGGAGACCCAGGTATACCGACTATTCCTTGTTCCATCAAGAATAATTATGTTAGAACTGCTCTATGTGATTTGGGAGCAGGAGTTAGTGTAATGCCTTTTTCTCTTTACAAGAGACTTGATTTAGATAAGTTGATACCAACTGATATATCTTTGCAAATGGCTGATAAATCTACTGCTATTCCTGTTGGTGTATGTGAAAATGTTCCTGTTCAAGTTACTCAAAATTGCTTAATATTAACTGATTTTGTTGTGTTGGAAATGCCTGAAGATGATAATATGTCTATTATTCTTGGAAGACCCTTTCTTAATACTGCAGGGGCTGTTATTGATTGCAATAAAGGAAAAGTTACTTTCAATGTTGATGACAAGGAACATACTGTCTATTTTCCCAAGAGGATTGATAAAGTATATGGAGTTAATACAATTTGTAATTTGAAAACTATCAAGGTGGGATCCATTGATTGTCCTATATATGAGCCTAAAGAAGAATATCAAACTCTTGTGATTGGATCCATATCAATTCAATATAAGGTAACATGATTGATTTGAGGTTTATTTCTTCTTATGTCATATAAAATTTATTTGGTAGCAAGACTTGATCAACCTTGTTAACAAGTATATTTTAAATGCATGAGAGAGCTAAACAACATTTCTTTCTTCCTCCACTTGTTTTACTTGCTGTAGCACCTTTTGTTTTGCAAAATTCTTTAGTTGTTTAAGATTTTGGAAATCATTTTCCTGCGCAGTAATAATTACTTTAACACCCAGAAATGTGCATTTTTCGAAGTTCTCAAAAATTTACAAAAATTATACTGGTAGTCTTATTTTTCGAAGGGGCACCTGGGAGCACCTGGGGATGACCAGTGGGGCACCCCAGGGTGGCACCCCACAGGCCGGCGCGGCCAGCAAGGGGGGCGCTCCTTGCCCCACTTCTTCACTCTTTCTCCCAGCTCTTCTCTCTCCCGAAAAAACTCGCACCAGCTTTCTCTCACTCGCGTTTCTGCTCAAGAGCTCAAGATTTCTCGATCTCTTTGCTCAGCCCAGATTTCTGTCTGAAATTTGGCACATTTGCTCTCCGGTATGTGACTCCTTTGATTATCCAATTAGAATTTTGTTTGGTTGAGTATATCTTGAATATTTTGCTGCTGTAGGTAACATGTTTAGTGAGCTTGCATGCTTGTTCTAAGTGGTAGAAACTAGTTTTGATGCATGTTTAGTACTCTAGCAAGTTCCTATAGTAGTTTCCCTCAATTATATACCTTGAAATCAAATTTTATAATGATTGTTGAAAAATTTCAGAAAAGGAAAATGGACAACCACAACTTTGGAGAGGTGTTCGAAAGAGAGACGACGAGCACGGGGAGGCCCTCAAGGGCATCCACTCGGATTAGACGATCCTATAATGAGGACGTCATCGCACCGAGCTTCGAAGAGGACAATGGAGTCCCTAACGCTTCATCCTTCCCATGTTATAACTTTTTGAGTAATGCAGGGTTGCTGGATGATTTCTTGACTCTCGTCGGTAAGGCGGGTTTAACCACCTATATGGAGGATGAGAGGAAGCAATACTACATGCTCACTAAAATCTTTGTGGAGAGCTTCAAGTTCAACAACAAGCACTATCACCCGACAGTTGCATTCAGGATCTATGGTAATCCTATTACTATGAAGTTGAAGGATTTTTGTACTGCATTGGATATTGCCCCTGTAGGTACAGCAAAGAAGATCGAGGACAACCCCAAGGCTTTGCTGGAGCTCTATCGAGAAATCACCAATGATGATTGCCGCACCATTCAGCGTGGCAAGATAAGAAACATCCAACTCCCCGCCATTAAGTATTTTGCTTATTACCTTGCTACTAGCATTCTTGGTAGGGAGAATACTAGTAATATTTCTAGTTATCATCTTGCTTTCTTAATTGCTGCACTCACTGGAGAGACACCTTATCATCTTGGTGCTCTTGTTGCTCGCCGTTTGTCTAACAAGGGGCCTATTTTTGGAGGAATAATTGCATCGCGTATTTTGGCACATCTAGATCTTCCTCTTGACCCTACTGATGTGGAACTAACCCCTGCTAGGTTAGATATTGCTGCTATGAAGAGTCACCAATTTGTTACAACTGACTCTAGTATGGATAATATTGTCTATAGAATGTTATTTGCTGACGGGGATGAGAGGGAAGTCCTCTTGCCCCAAACAGATTTGTTCAGTATTGACAGGAAACCATGGTCGCGCTCTAAGGAGGAGGTGGATGAGCAACTGAAGATACAAGGCTTCCACCAGCAGCATGACTCCGAGGACGCCGAGTCCTCCTACGAATACACCGTCACATATAATGTTGCTTCTTCCAGCACATACCCAGAACAGGGTCCTTCTTCGTCATACTACGGGGACACCACTTCATGGGGACCGTGGGAATGATCTCCACTTAGGCCAAAAGCCTAAGCTTGGGGGAGGTATACCGGCATCACTCATTCTTTGCATATTATGGTTGCTGGATACTTGTACATACTTGTTTAGTTTCTTAAAGTGGTTTTCTAATGAGAGGGAGATGATATTTGGGGAAGTGCTGTCCAAAAACAGATTCTGGGCTGTTACCAAAAAAATTCGTGCGCACAGCCAGAACGTTATTTTGAGTTGCCAATTTTTGTGCATGTTCCCCAGGTTGTTATCTAACTTTCATTAGTTGAACACTTTTCGAGCTGAGCAACGTAAGATTTTTGTAAAAATCGATTTCTGTACTGCTGTCAGGTTTTGGCAGATTTCTGCCATCCTGCTTTTCTGTGTTTCTGTTAGTTTGCATTCTCTTGTTTTTGCTTTGTTTCTTTCCTAAAACACAAAAAGACCAAAAATATTTCTGTTGTTTCTCTTCACCATTTGTTTATTTGGTTCTTTGCTCTTATTTTACTTTATTTGCTATCGTTGGTTTGCTATAAGAAAATCCAAAAAGATTTTGCTTTGTTTGCTTGTTTCCTTTTGTTCTTGTTTCTAACCCGAAAACACCAAAAATATTTGTTGTTCTTCTTTGGTTTTGTAAAGTTCATTAGGGAGTTCAGAGGTCTCCGGTGGTTGGAGCTTGGTTTCATTCCATATTATTATTCAAGCTGCACAAGTGAAAGGCAATAATGACGATCTACGGCAACTTGACTGTGGTGAGAGGCTGGTATGAACTCTATTTGTTTTCATTTTTGTACATATACTCATCCATGTGAGCATGCTTAGTTGGTTCATGTGAGGTATATGTTATTTAATGAAAGTCTAGTAGTTTATGATCTCTCATGATTAGTTCCAATCTATTAATAATGAGTAGCATGTCATGAATATTTGCTTGCATTGTTTTATTCATAGATCGGTATGACATTGTGGTATCCTCCTCTGAATAATTCATTTGAATCGACTTGGCACATGCTCACGCATGCATATGACTAAACAAAAGTCAATTAAGCCTCGATGATTTACTTTGCTTCAGAGTTCTTGTATCACTTTTATGCCTCCGTTAATTTTATTTTGTCGCAAGCATGATTATGACAGTTATTGCTCTCTTGATTGTCGCTTCCCAGTCTATTGCTAGCCTTCACTTGTACTGAGCGGGAACGCTGCTCGTGCTTCCAAACACCTGAAAACCAAGTTATTCCAAAGTGTCCACCATAAATACCTATGCATGGCATTTCAAACCATTCCAAGTAAATTCTCATGTGCTACCTTTAAACCTTCAAACTACTTCTCAATTTGTGTTAATGTTTTATAGCTCATGAGGAAATATGTGGTGTTTTATCTTTCAACCTTGTCATTTACTCCGGACAGACTTTCACCAATGGACTAGTGGCACATCCGCTTATCCAATAATTTTGCAAAAAGAGCTGGCAACGGGGTTCCCAGCCCCAATTAATAACTTCATTAATAATTCTCTTCACATGTTTTGCTCTGATTCATCAGTAAGCAACTTAACCTGCAAATAGACACTTCCCCATGGTATGTGAATGTTGGAAGGCACCCGAGGATTCGGTTAGCCATGGCTTGTGTAAGCAAAGGTTGGGGGGAGTGTCATCCATAATGAAACTAAAATGCATGTGTAAACAAAAGAGAAGAGGGATGATCTACCTTGCTGGTAGAGATGACGTCCTTCATGGGAGCCGCTCTTGAGAGTCTGGTTGGCGAGGTGGTTAGAGTACCCACTATCATTCGTTGACAACAACAAACACCTCTCAAAATAATTTTACTTCTGTCTTTGAAAAATGAAAAGCTCTAGCACATGTTAATCCCTGCTTCCCTCTGCGAAGGGTCAATCTTTTACTTTTATGTTGAGTCACCATCCTTTCTTTGAGCACCTTCTTGAGAGCATAACTGTCATTCTTAGTATAATATGCTTGTCCCAAAATATGATCAGCTGTGGTATAACTTTGATGCTTTTATCTTTGACAAATTTACTTCTAGTCTTTCTATGAACTTCAGAGGTGCCTGGGCATTTATGTTTTGCTGTACAAATACAGGCAAGCGAGATACCACTTTATCATATCTTTCTATGAACATTGCAATCCTGCTTATTGAAGTGTTTCATGATGCTTGTTATTAGTTTGTTGGTATCTTTTTCATGATTGACACAGCTACTAGATGACTTTATTTGCATGTACCTTATTATGAATTGCTTAAGCACTTGCCATATCATGAGAATATTTACATCATATGAACAAATGTGTTCGTGAAAGTTCTTTTATCGCACTCAGTTGTTAACTGAATTGCTTGAGGACAAGCAATAAGCTAAGCTTGGGGGAGTTGATACGTCCAAAACGTATCTACTTTCCCGAACACTTTTGCTATTGTTTTGCCTCTAATTTGTGTATTTTGGATACAACTAACACGGACTAACGCTGTTTTCAGCAGAATTGCTCTGGTGTCTCGTTTTTGTGCAGAAATTCAACTTTCAGGAAAATCCTCGGAATTTATGTCAAAGGGCTTATTTTTCCGAAGAATCACGGAGCCGAAGGGCAGGCCTGGGAGGCCCAGGCCCCCACACTAGGCCGGCGCGGCTGGAGGGGGCGCGCCGCCTAGTGTGTGCCCCCTCGGCCAGCCTCTCGACGCCCCCATTCGGACTACTTGAGGGTTTCGATCTAAAAACGCGAGACAAGAAGTCGAAGTCGCCGAAACCATCCGACGCCGCCATCGCAAACTCCGTCTCGGGACCAAACTCCGTTCGCACTCCGCCGGACGGGAATTGGAGGGATCATCGCCGCCATCACCACCGACGCCTCTCCATCGACCAGCCATGTTCCCCCATCCATGTGTGAGTAATTCCCCCGCTGTAGGCTGAGGGGATGGTAGGGATTGGATGAGATTGATCATGTAATAGTCACAAGATTGTTAGGGCATGGTGCCTAGTATCCGTAGATGTTACTTTTATGATATTGTTGCAACTTGTTATGCTTAATGCTTGTCACTAGGGCCCGAGTGCCATGATCTCAGATCTGAACATGTTATTGTTTCATCATGATATGCATTGTTTTATGATCTTACCTGCAAGTTGTATACACACGTTGCTGTCCGGAACCCGAGGCCCCAAAGTGACAAGAATTGGGACAACCGGAGGGGAAGGCGGTGATGTGAGGATCACATGTGTTCACGGAGTGTTAATGCTTTGCTCCGGTACTCTATTAAAAGGAGTACCTTAATTTCCAGTAGTTTCCCTAGAGGCCCGGCTGCCACCGGCTGGTAGGACAAAAGATGTTGTGCAAGTTTCTCATTGCGAGCACGTACGACTATATACGGAACACATGCCTATGGATTGATTAGTACTTGGATACCGCTTTATTATTATCTGCAAATGCCCTACCATGATTGTTATATGAATTCTCTCATCCATGCAACGCCCGTTCATCCATCCCTGTGCCTACAGTATTTTAATCCTGTTGTTTACTATAATCACTACTGCTGTCTTTATTTCACTGCTGCTGTTATTTCACTACTCTACTGTTATAAAACTGTTGCTACGATAAACTCTTGCGAGCAAGTCTGTTTCCAGTGTGCAGCTGAATTGACAACTCTCGTTAAGGCTTACAAGTATTCTTTGTATCCCCTTGTGTCGAATCAATAAATTGGGTAATACTTCCCTCGAAGACTGTTGCGATCCCCTATACTTGTGGGTCATCACCCATGGCACTCTCTTCACACCCGGTGCTCAAGCATCATGTGGAGCATTTGGACTACATGCTTCATGAGACTCGGAAGGAGCTGGACAATGCCCGTGTCTACGCCAACCAGACTCACATGGCCTTGGCTCACCATGCCGACGCCATCAAGGCGCTCGCCAATGACCGCAAGTCACTCCGCCTGCAGCGCGCCAAGAAGGATGCTACCATTGCGCGCCTCCGCGCAAAGATACTCACTTTGGAGGCCACCGTGAAGGCCAGCAGACCAGCCAGGAGTGGAGGAGGATGGAGAGGACATCCAGGGAGGCGAGGACTTCCTGAGTGACGACAACGACTTTGAGGAGGATGAGTTCACTGATGAGGAGGACTATGAGTTTCTGGAGTCCGGAGAGGATGGGATCATTCCCATCGATGTGGATGAAGATGATGAGGAGTAGTTGCACTAGCTTCACTTATGTAGGTGTGAGTTGTATCCCGCCCCATGTATCGTAGCTTGGAGAAGAAGGGTTCTTAAAACCCTTAGTGTGTTAGCTTGTAATGTGTGTTGTTTGTCATGAATGAATGTATGTTGTGTCATCATGAAAAGACTCCAAGTTTTAAACTTTTTGAACTTAAACACAAAACAAGGCATAGAGAATTTCCCTCTTATCTCATGATCTATCTACCTGTTCAGATGGCCCCTCCGAATCGAGGTGCGAATTAAGATGCAATGATGCAATTGCTGCAAACACTTTTGGCCGACAGAGAAGATGAAAGGGCTGAAAGGCAAGCCAACATAGCAGCACTGCAGCAGATCGCCAATCAGGGCCATGGAAACCATGATCATCCGGGATCAAAACTCAAGAATTTCCAAAACACCAACCCACCTGTCTTCAGCAAGACTGAAGAGCCTTTAGATGCAGATGATTGGCTGCAAACGATGGAAAACAACTTGGAGGTAGCCGGAGTAGATGAAAATGAGAAGGTGTTGTTTGCCACGCACTACCTCGCAGGACCAGCAAGAGCTTGGTGGACTAGCACCCGTGCCATGAACGCAGGACAGATCATGACTTGGGCTGGTTTCAAGCTCAAGTTCAGCAAGTATCATGTGCCCCTGGCTTGATCAAGAAAATGAGGGATGAGTTCCGTGAACTGAAGCAAGGCCGGATGTCGGTGGTAGAATACCGCGACAGGTTCCTCACCTTGTCAAGGTACGCCCCCGATGAAACCGACACAACTGAGAAGAGGAAGGAGAGATTCCTGAATGGTCCGCACGATGAAATGCAGACAGTCCTAGTCAACATCCCCTTCGCCGACCTTGAAGCCCTAGTGGACTCTGCCATCCAGATGGAAGGCAAACTGCACCAGGCAAATGAGAACCGCAAACGCCGCATGATGCACCAAAGCGGGCCCAGCAATACCCCGAGGTATCACCCCAGCTCAAGCGGTGGTTTTGCCCCAAGAAACAACAAGCCGCAGATGCAGATGTCTCGCCCCGGTAACCGGAGGGAGGAAACCCAAGGCCGGAGGCCACAATAACCACAGCAACCACAACTATCGAACAACACCAATAACTTCAACCGTGCCCCACCGAGCCCCCAGCAACAACAACCCCAATAACACCAACAGTGCTCCAAGGACTAGAAGCAACGCCATCCCCGTTGCAACCAAGGACAAGGCCACAATCACCTGCTATGAATGTGGAGTTGTGGGACACTACTCCAATGAGTGCCCCAAAAGGCTGGCCAAGCTCGCCGGCAACACCGCTGCACCTGCTCAGCAGCAACGCCGTGTCTCCACCGGCAAGAAGTTCGCCCCCAACAACCCGAACAACCGCGGAGGTCGCCTCTACCACATGAACGCCGAGGAAGCCCAGGAAGCACCAGATGTGGTGCTGGGTATGTTCTCTGTTAACTCAATACCAGCAAGAGTGTTGTTTGATTCAGGAGCATCGCATTCATTTGTTACAGAAGATTTTGTGTGCACTAGTAAGATTCAACCAATCAGCTTGAAACATGTCATGATAGTTCAAATACCTGGATCAACAACTAAAGCTAGAAAATTTTGCAAAGATGTACCCATCAGAATTCATGAAATAGATTTTTATGCAAACTTGATTGTTCTGGGAACAAAAGGATTGGAAGTAGTACTGGGTATGGATTGGATGGCGAAACATCATGGATTGATAGACTGCGCCAAGAAGGCCATCACCATGACTAGTAGCACCGGAATAACAATAGAACATGTGTCTGAGAAACTGCCCAGAAATTTCACTTGCAACCAAGGAGTAGCCAAACCAACTCTGGATCAGATCAGGGTCGTTTGTCGATACGCTGATGTGTTTCCGGATGATCTACCCGGTATGCCCCCAGATCGGGATATCGAGTTTATCATCGAGTTAATTCCTGGAACAGGACCCATAGCCCAGAGAGCCTATAGCATGAACCCGGCAGAATTAGTGGAGCTGAAGAAGCAACTGGATGATATGTTACACAAAGGTCTGATTCGACCGAGTGCTTCGCCTTGGAGATTACCAGTTTTATTTGTGGATAAGAAGGATGGTGCCAATCGGTTATGTACGGATTATCGTAAACTTAACGATGTCACCATCAAAAACAAATACCCCTTGCCAAAGATAGAAGACCTGTTTGACCAGCTGGCCGGTGCCACAGTATTCTCCAAGATTGACCTTAGGACTGGTTACCATCAACTGAAGATTCGTGCAACGGATATCCCCAAAACTGCCTTCACCACCCGATATGGATTGTATGAGTACAATGTCATGTCATTTGGATTAACCAATGCCCCCGCTTATTTCATGAACCTCATGAATAAGATCTTCATGAACTTTTTGGATAAGTTTGTCGTTGTCTTCATCGATGACATCCTTATCTACTCCAAAACCGAAGAAGAACATGAGCAACACCTGGAAGTTATCCTAGAAACCCTTAGGCAACACAAGTTGTATGCCAAGTTCAGCAAGTGCGAGTTTTGGTTGAAGGAAGTAGGATTCCTGGGACATATCTTGTCTGCAGGAGGAATTGCCGTAGATCCCGCCAAGATCAAGACCGTCACAGAATGGAAAGCCCCAACCACTCAGACCGAGGTCCGCGCATTTCTTGGATTAGCGGGATATTACCGCCGATTCGTTGAAGGATTTTCCAGCATAGCCCGACCCATGACTCAACTGTTGAAGAAGGATAAGAAGTTTGAATGGACTGCCAAATGTGAAGAAAGTTTCCAACAGCTCAAGAGCAGATTGACCACAGCCCCAATATTGATCATGCCGGACATCACCAAGCCATTTGACGTCTACTGTGATGCATCCAAGATTGGTCTTGGATGTGTGTTGATGCAAGAAGGCAAGGTGATATCATATCTGTCCCGGCAACTGAAGCAGCATGAGCAGAACTATCCAACCCATGACCTCGAGCTTGCAGCCGTAGTGTTAGCCCTGAAAGTTTGGCGTCATTGATGCGCGTAAATGTACACGTCCGTTGGGAACCCCAAGAGGAAGGTATGATGCGCACAGTGGCAAGTTTTCCCTCAGAAAGAAACCAAGGTTTAATCGAACCAGGAGGAGCCAAGAAGCACGTTGAAGGTTGATGGTCGCGAAATGTGATGCGGCGCAACACCAGGGATTCCGGCGCCAACGTGGAATCTGCACAACAAAACCAAAGTACTTTGCCCCAACGAAACAGTGAGGTTGTCAATCTCACCGGCTTGCTGTAACAAAGGATTAAACGTATCGAGTGGAAGATGTTTGCAAAGAAAATAGTAAAACACAATTGCAGTAGATTGTATGCTATGTAAAGAATAGGACCGGGGTCCACAGTTCACTAGAGGTGTCTCTCCCATAAGATAAAAGCATGTTGGGTGAACAAATTACAGTCGGGCAATTGACAAATAGAGAAGGGCATAACAATGCATATACATGATATGATAAATATAGTGAGATTTAATCCGGGCATTACGACAAAGTACATAGACCGCCATCCAACTGCATCTATGCCTAAAAAGTCCACCTTCAGGTTATCATCCGAACCCCATTCAGTATTAAGTTGCTAAGCAACAGACAATTGCATTAAGTATGGTGCGTAATGTAATCGACAACTACATCCTTAGACATAGAATCAATGTTTTATCCCTAGTGGCAACAACACATCACAACCTTAGAACTTTCTGTCACTGTCCCAGGTGTCAATGAAGGCATGAACCCACTATCGAGCATAAATACTCCCTCTTGGAGTTAAGAGTACAAACTTGGCCAGAGCCTCTACTAATAACGGAGAGCATGCAAGATCATAAACAACACATAAACAATAGATTGATAATCACCATAACATAGTATTCTCTATCCATCGGATCCCGACAAACACAACATATAGTATTACAGATAGATGATCTTGATCATGTTAGGCAGCTCACAAGATCCAACAATGAAGCACAACAAGGAGAAGACGACCATCTAGCTACTGCTATGGACCCATGGTCCAGGGGTGAACTACTCACTCATCACTCCGAGGCGATCATGGCGATGAAGAGTCCTCCGGGAGATGAATCCCCTCTCCGGCAGGGTGCCGGAGGCGATCTCCTGAATCCCCCGAGATGGGATTCGCGGCGGCGCTCTCCGGAAGGTTTTCCGTA
Source organism: Lolium multiflorum (assembly GCA_030979885.1). Classification (NCBI taxonomy): domain Eukaryota; kingdom Viridiplantae; phylum Streptophyta; class Magnoliopsida; order Poales; family Poaceae; genus Lolium; species Lolium multiflorum. The sequence goes on from CM061749.1 coordinate 154,917,717, forward strand.
TCGTGGCTCCCGACTGGGGGTTTCGCGACGGAGACTTTAAGTAGGCGGAAGGTCAACGCGGGGGCCACACGAGGCCCAGGTAGGCCGGCGCGGCCGGGCCTCGCCGCGCCGCCCTAGCTCCCGGCTGCCTCGTGGCCCCACTTCGTTATCTCTTCGGTCTTCTGGAAGCTTCGTGCAAAATAGGACCCTGGGCGAAAGTTTCGTCCAATTCCGAGAATATTTCCTTACTAGGATTTCTGAAACCAAAAACAGCAGAAAAGAATCGCTCTTCGGCATCTCGTTAATAGGTTAGTTCCAGAAAATGCATAAATATGACATATAATGTGCATAAAACATGTAGGTATCATCAATAAAGTAGCATGGAACATAAGAAATTATCGATACGTTGGAGACGTATCAGCATCCCCAAGCTTAGTTCTGCTCGTCCCGAGCAGGTAAAACGATAACAAAGATAATTTCTGAAGTGACATGCCATCATAATCTTGATCATACTATTTGTAAACATATGTAATGAATGCAGCGATCAAAACAAAAGTAATGACATGAGTAAACAAGTGAATCATATAGCAAAGACTTTTCATGAATAGTACTTCAAGACAAGCATCAATAAGTCTTACATAAGAGTTAACTCATAAAGCAATAAATCAAAGTAAAGGTATTGAAGCAACACAAAGGAAGATTAAGTTTCAGCGGTTGCTTTCAACTTATAACATGTATATCTCATGGATATTGTCAACATAAAGTAATATAACAAGTGCAATATGCAAGTATGTAGGAATCAATGCACAGTTCACACAAGTGTTTGCTTCTTAAGGTGGAAGGAGATAGGTAAACTGACTCAACAATAAAAGTAAAAGAATGGTCCTTCAAAGAGGAAAGCATCGATTGCTGTATTTGTGCTAGAGCTTTTATTTTGAAAACATGAAACAATTTTGTCAACGGTAGTAATAAAGCATATGAGTTATGTAAATTATATCTTACAAGTTGCAAGCCTCATGCATAGTATACTAATAGTGTCCGCACCTCGTCCTACTTAGCTTGGACTACCGGGTCTTTGCATGCCATGTTTCAACCAAGTGTCACAAAGGGGTACCTCCATGCCGCCTGTACAAAGGTCTAAGGAGAAAGCTCGCATTTTGGATTTCTCGCTTTTGATTATTCTCAACTTAGACATCCATACCGGGACAACATGGACAACAGATAATGGACTCCTCTTAAATGCATAAGCATGTAGCAATGATTATTATTCTCATATGAGATTGAGGATATATGTCCAAAACTGAAACTTCAACCATGGTTCATGGCTTTAGTTAGCGGCCCAATGTTCTTCTCTAACAATTTTGCATGCTCCAACCACTAAAATGATAGATCCTTCAGACAAGACGGACATGCATAGCAACTCACATGATATTCAACAATAGTTGATGGCGTTCCCCAGAAACATGGTTATCGCACAACAAGCAACTTAATAAAAGATAAAGTGCATAAGTACATATTCAATACTACGATAGTTTTTAAGGCTATTTTGTCCCATGAGCTATATATTGCAAAGGCGAATGATGGAATTTTAAAGGTAGCACTCAAGCAATTTACTTTGGAATGGCGGAGAAATACCATGTAGTAGGTAGGTATGGTGGACACAAATGGCATAGTAGTTGGCTCAAGGATTTTGGATGCATGAGAAGTATTCCCTCTCGATACAAGGTTTAGGCTAGCAAGGTTATTTGAAGCAAACTCAAGGATGAACAAGTGCAGCAAAACTCACATAAAAGACATATTGTAAACATTATAAGACTCTACACCGTCTTCCTTGTTGTTCAAAACTCAATACTAGATATTATCTAGACCTTAGAGAGACCAAATATGCAAATCAAATTTTAGCAAGCTCTATGTATTTCTTCATTAATGGGTGCAAAGCATATGATGCAAGAGCTTAAACATGAGCACAACAATTGCCAAGTATCACATTATCCAAGATATTTTAGAATTACTACATGTAGCATTTTCCAATTCCAACCATATAACAATTTAACGAAGAAGAAACTTCGCCATGAACATTATGAGTAAAGCCTAAGGACACATGTGTCCATATGCAACAGCGGAGCGTGTCTCTCTCCCACAAAGTGAATGCTAGGATCCATTTTATTCAAACAAAAACAAAAACAAAAACAAACCGACGCTCCAAGTAAAGAACACAAGATGTGATTGAATAAAAATATAGTTTCAGGGGAGGAACCTGATGATGTTGTCGATGAAGAAGGGGATGCCTTGGGCATCCCCAAGCTTAGACGCTTGAGTCTTCTTAGAATATGCAGGGGTGAACCACGGGGGCATCCCCAAGCTTAGAGCTTTCACTCCTCTTGATCATAGTATATCATTCTCCTCTCTTGACCCTTGAAAACTTCCTTCACACCAAACTTCAAGCAAACTCATTAGAGGGTTAGTGCACAATTAATAATTCATACATTCAGAGGTGACACAATCATTATTTTCACTTCTGGACATTGCATAATGCTACTGGATATTAATGGATCAAAGAAATGAATCCAACATAGCAAAAGAGGCAATGCGAAATAAAAGGCAGAATCTGTCAAAAACAGAACAGTCCGTAAAGACGAATTTAAAGCTGGCACCAGACTTGCTCAAATGGAAAAACTCAAAACTAATGAAAGTTGCGTACATATCTGAGGATCACGCTCGTAAATTGGCAGATTTTTTCGAATTTTCTACAGAGAACTGTGCCCAGATTCGTGACAGACAGCAATGCTGTTTCTGCGCAGCGATCCCAAATATAACATCAACTTTGACATAGAAACTTTACTCGGCACAAAAACATGATAAGGAGAGGTTGCTACAGTAGTAAACAACTTCCAAGACTCAACAAAACAAAAAATTGATGTAGGTAAAAACATGGGTTGTCTCCCATAAGCGCTTTTCTTTAACGCCTTTCAGCTAGGCGCAGAAAGTGCAAATCAAGTAATATCGAGAGTAGAAGCATCAACATCATAGCTTGTTCTAATAATAGAATCAAAAGGCAACTTCATTCTCTTTCTAGGGAAGTGTTCCATACCTTTCTTGAGAGGAAATTGATATTTAATATTACCTATCAATAATAGCACCAACGGTTCGAAGAAAAGGTCTTCCCAACACAATAGGACAAGATGCATTGCATTCGATATCCAAAACAACAAAATCAACGGGGACAAGGTTATTGTTAACCGTAATATGCACATTATCAATCCTCCCCAAAGGTTTCTTTTTAACATTATCGGCAAGATTAACATCCAAATAACAATTCTTCAATGGTGGCAAGTCAAGCATATCATAAATCTTTTTAGGCATAACAGAAATACTTGCACCAAGATCACATAAAGCATTACATTCAAAGTCATTGAATTTCATTTTAATGATGGGCTCCCAACCATCTTCTAACTTTCTAGGAATAGAAGTTTCAAGTTTTAGTTTCTCTTCTCTAGCTTTTATGAGAGCATTTGTAATATGTTTTGTAAAGGCTAAATTTATAGCACTAGCATTAGGACTTTTAGCAAGTTTTTGTAAGAACTTTATAACTTCAGAGATGTGGCAATCATCAAAATCTAAATCATTATGAGCTACAGCAATGGGATCATTGTTCCCAAGGTTGGAAAAAATTTCAGCAGTTTTATCACAAGCAGTTTCAGCAGTTTTAGCAATTTCAGGCAGTTTTGTTCGCTTTGCACTAGGAGTAGAAACATTGCCAACACCAATTATATTACCATTGATAGTAGGAGGTGCAGCAACATGTGGAGAATTAGCATTACTAGTGGTGGTAATAGTCCAAACTTTAGCTACATTACTCTCTTTAGCTAGTTTTTCATTTTCTTCTCTATCCCACCTAGCACGCAATTCAGCCATTAATCTTATATTCTCATTAATTCTAACTTGGATGGCATTTGCTGTAGTAGTAATCTTATTATCAATATCATTATTAGGCATAACTTTCAATTTTAAAAGATTAACATCGGAGGCAAGTCTATCAACTCTAGAAGCAATAGTATCAATTTTATCAAGCTTTTCCTCAACAGATTTGTTAAAAGCAGTTTGTGTACTAATAAATTCTTTAAGCATGGCTTCAAGACCAGAGGGTACACTCCTATTATTATTGTAAGAATTCCCATAAGAATTACCATAACCATTACCATTAGCAGAAGGATATGGCCTATAGTTATTACCAGAGTTGTTCCTATAAGCATTGTTGTTGAAATTATTATTTTTAATGAAATTCACATCAACATTTTCTTCTTGAGCAACCAATGAAGCTAAAGGAACATTATTTGGATCAACATTAGATCTACCATTCACAAGCATAGACATAATCACATCAATCTTATCACTCAAGGAAGAGGTTTCTTCAACAGAATTTACCTTCTTACCTTGTGGAGCTCTTTCCGTGTGCCATTCAGAGTAATTTATCATCATATCATCAAGAAGTTTTGTAGCCGCCCCCAATGTGATGGACATAAAGGTACCTCCAGCAGCTGAATCCAATAAATTCCGCGAAGAAAAATTTAGTCCTGCATAGAAGGTTTGGATGATCATCCAAGTAGTCAGTCCATGGGTTGGGCAATTCTTTACCAAAGTTTTCATTCTCTCCCATGCTTGAGCAACATGTTCAGTATCTAATTGCTTAAAATTCATTATGCTACTTCTCAAAGATATAATTTTAGCGGGAGGATAATATCTACCAATAAAAGCATCCTTGCATTTAGTCCATGAATCAATACTATTCTTAGGCAAAGATAGCAACCAATCTTTAGCTCTTCCTCTTAATGAGAAAGGAAATACTTTCAATTTAATAATATCACCATCTACATCTTTATACTTTTGCATTTCACAAAGTTCAACAAAATTATTGAGATGGGCAGCAGCATCATCAGAACTAACACCAGAAAATTGATCTCTCATGACAAGATTTAGTAAAGCAGGTTTAATTTCAAAGAATTCTGCTGTAGTAGCAGGTGGAGCAATAGGTGTGCATAGGAAATCATTATTATTTGCATTTGTGAAGTCACACAACTTAGTATTTTCAGGGGTATTCATTTTAGCAACGGTAAATAAGACAAACTAGATAAAGTAAATGCAAGTAACTAATTTTTTTGTGTTTTTGATATAGAGAGCAAGACAGTAAATAAAGTAAAACTAGCAACTAATTTTTTTGTATTTTGATTTAGTGCAGCAAACAAAGTAGTAAATAAAATAAAGCAAGACAAAAACAAAGTAAAGAGATTGAGAAGTGGAGACTCCCCTTGCAGCGTGTCTTGATCTCCCCGGCAACGGCGCCAGAAAACAGGCTTGATGCGCGTAAATGTACACGTCCGTTGGGAACCCCAAGAGGAAGGTATGATGCGCACAGTGGCAAGTTTTCCCTCAGAAAGAAACCAAGGTTTAATCGAACCAGGAGGAGCCAAGAAGCACGTTGAAGGTTGATGGTCGCGAAATGTGATGCGGCGCAACACCAGGGATTCCGGCGCCAACGTGGAATCTGCACAACAAAACCAAAGTACTTTGCCCCAACGAAACAGTGAGGTTGTCAATCTCACCGGCTTGCTGTAACAAAGGATTAAACGTATCGAGTGGAAGATGTTTGCAAAGAAAATAGTAAAACACAATTGCAGTAGATTGTATGCTATGTAAAGAATAGGACCGGGGTCCACAGTTCACTAGAGGTGTCTCTCCCATAAGATAAAAGCATGTTGGGTGAACAAATTACAGTCGGGCAATTGACAAATAGAGAAGGGCATAATAATGCATATACATGATATGATAAATATAGTGAGATTTAATCCGGGCATTACGACAAAGTACATAGACCGCCATCCAACTGCATCTATGCCTAAAAAGTCCACCTTCAGGTTATCATCCGAACCCCATTCAGTATTAAGTTGCTAAGCAACAGACAATTGCATTAAGTATGGTGCGTAATGTAATCGACAACTACATCCTTAGACATAGAATCAATGTTTTATCCCTAGTGGCAACAGCACATTAGAACTTTCTGTCACTGTCCCAGTGTCAATGAAGGCATGAACCCACTATCGAGCATAAATACTCCCTCTTGGAGTTAAGAGTACAAACTTGGCCAGAGCCTCTACTAATAACGGAGAGCATGCAAGATCATAAACAACACATAAACAATAGATTGATAATCACCATAACATAGTATTCTCTATCCATCGGATCCCGACAAACACAACATATAGTATTACAGATAGATGATCTTGATCATGTTAGGCAGCTCACAAGATCCAACAATGAAGCACAACAAGGAGAAGACGACCATCTAGCTACTGCTATGGACCCATGGTCCGGGGGTGAACTACTCACTCATCACTCCGGAGGCGATCATGGCGATGAAGAGTCCTCCGGGAGATGAATCCCCTCCAAGGTGCCGGAGGCAATCTCCTGAATCCCCGAGATGGGATTCGCGGCGGCGCCTCTGGAAAGTTTTCCGTATCGTGGCTCCCGGTCGGGGGTTTCGCGACGGAGACTTTAAGTAGGCGGAAGGTCAACGCGGGGGCCACACGAGGGGCCCAGGGGTAGGGCGCGCGGCCGGGGCTCGGTCGCGCCGCCCTAGCTCCTGGCTGCCTCGTGGCCCCACTTCGTTATCTCTTCGGTCTTCTGGAAGCTTCGTGCAAAAATAGGAAGAAGCATACAGAACCACCCGCACCAGGAGTATCAAGTTCTTGAAGATTCAGTGGAGCAATCACACCGAAGAAGAAGCTACTTGGGAACGCGGAGAAGATATGAAGAAGGAATACCCAGATCTCTTTAGTACCTAGTTTTCTTTAGATCTCGGGACGAAATCTTTTGTAAGGGGGAAGGGTTTGTAACATCCCAAAAATTAAATAAAGAAGCAAGAGAGAGTTTCCAAGAATCCAAAAATCAGAGCCAACAAAAACTTTTTCTCATCATATAGGACTATGCATATAGCTCACCTTATTAATTATTGAGTGTGCTTTTGCCATGATGCTTGCTTATGTGTTTACCCTTGCTCTAAAACCTTAACCATGATCACTTGATCATCCAAAGACAAAGCAAAAGAAAATAGAAAAGAAATTATAAAAATCAATTCAACACACACATATGGCTGAGGCCATTTTTACAAATCTTTAATCTAGACCATTTTGGTTTGCACCATTGGGTGTAAATGGATACTAAACACTTTTAACACTTTTGGAAACAATCAAACTCAATTCAAATCAAATTTGAATCAAATTTGAGCTCACATATGATTATGGTCACTTGTGCAAATTTCAGCATGATACCCACTTTGAGCCCCTGGTTTGTGAGATTTCTCTTCTACACTTTGCCCACTCTTTGCACCTCATCCAAGACAACAACAAGGTGAACAATTTTTCCCAAAACCATCACCCCAAATTCTGTCCCAATTTCAAATGGCAAGCAAGCAAAGTGGAGACTTTAAAACATATGTAAGATCATATGCAAAATGAGATTTTGCAATTCAACTTCATTTTGACCACCACCACCACCAATATACTCCAATTAATATATGATTACTTCATTTACAGAATTAAAGTAGGAAAATAAACAAGGCAGGGACTTTTCTGCCTTAGAAAAATTATTAAAAATCAACCACAAATGCTTTTAAGTTAATTCCAACTCCTATAAATCACATTACACTTGTACTAATTGTTTCTGCAAAAATATGCCATGCTTACTTTGAATGATCATGGCCTAGTTTAATTAAAGGACTATATGGCTATTTCTAGTCAAAGATATTGTCCAAAACTATTAATAAATCATATGGGAGTTTTTCTCTCATTTAAATCTTGTCACAAACAATTCAAATGGGTGTAGAGACTCTGGTCATATAGGTCTCATATGAATTGTTGATGATATTAAATCTTTACCATGTTAGGATTAAATTGTATGAGGTGCTCACCTCATTTAAATCATTTTCTTAAATGATAAGTGTGAAGAGGTTGACTTTGGTCAACCTAGGTCACATATTATTCATGAGAGAAATTAAATCATAATAAGATAATGAGAGGAAATTATTTCTCTAAGTAATTAAAAATAACACCTAAATTAGTATGAGAGGAAATGATTTTTCTTAAGTAAGAAAAACACCCACCAACTTAATAATAGTGTGTGATGCTAGTTTAAGTTGTGTGAATCATGTGTATGCTTAGTTTAGTAAATAAGTTTGGTATGATGATTGTGTACCCCGTATTCGTATTTTAGACGCTAGTACCGAGGAGTATCAAGAGGAGGAGGAGGTCTACTTTCAAGGAGAAGAAGACCACTGTGTTACGATGATTCGGGGTTATCCCGACGGATGAAATCAAATGTTGTGGCACAAGTGTGCAACCTCTGTAGAGTGTAAACTTATTCAAATAGCCGTGTCCACGGTTACGGACGGTTGGAAAGGCCATACAGTTTCCAGTGTTAGATATTGAAACTACTGATAAAATAAATGGTGAATGGTGACTTGTTTTTGAATCACAACCAAGTTGTGGGAATGACACTAATGTTCCCACTTGAGTTAGTTAGCACATGAATAAGTCTTTAGCAAATACTTGTGAACTAAAATTGGCTTTATGCAAAGAAACTAGAGCTTAGCACCCCTTACTAGAATTGCTAGCACTTACACTAGTATTGGTTTGCGAGTACTTAAAGTACTCACGGCTGTGTCCCTGGCTATTCAAATGGCCAGACTATGAAGAGGAGCAGCAGTACGAGGATGATGGTCAGCAGGACGTCTACAACAACTAGGAGTTCTTCTGACGTCAAGCGTTGGCCTGTGGACTAGAGAGTCTAGTTATCTTTACGCTTCCGCTATGAACTTGTGTTTGTTCGTTGATCAATAGATCAACTATTCGTGTAATATGGATCATGTGATTCCAAATTGTAAGACATTATGGTTTGTAATGAATGATGACTGTGATACTTAACTATTATGCCTCGCAACAACAATATTCCTGGGATTGCGATGTATGATATAATAGGCATCCGGACTTAAAAATCCGGGTGTTGACATTATATATTGGGTATGTCCACCATATCCCCATTGTGAGTGACGTTGGTGTCCATGACGGGAAAACCTTGATCAACGATTGACCACAATGAGCTAGCTCGTACAGGTGCATGTACCCATGTTCGTTCACAATACCACACATGTATTAATGTTTCCGGTTAATACAGTTATAGCATGACAAGAAACTATAACGAACATTTATGATATAAATAATAAATACTTTTTATTATTTATCTCTAGAGCACTATCTCCAACAGATCATGCGTTTATGTTCGGTCCACGGAATCGAGAGTTAAATTGATGCTAACCTTTTGGGGCTAAAACATTCACCATACGTGACCGAAAGAGATGCATGCCATGTGAACGTGGACACTCATTGCAAATTTGTAGTGTGTCAAAATGGATAAACAAATAATACTACCTCAATTTTAACGAATAAAACACACACGTATTTCAAGTCGAATTTTGATTATAAAAGTTGAGCAACAAAATTTTGATTATATTATATATAATTAGTATCGTTGGAATCGTATTGAAAATCACTTTCTAATGATGCTAATATTATACAAAGATCTTTATATATTTGAAGAAATTTTGGTCAAACAAAAAACACGAAAAATAAGGACGCCTTATTCTTTAAAATGGAGCAAATACCGATGTTTTGATCAGATCTAGACCTGATGTAGTTCTTCGCGAGTTGGATTGTGAGCTGCTTGTAACCCTGTCTTCTAAATAAGATTCTTCACCAGCAAAAAAAAGGATAAACAAATAAGTCATCAGCCCTTTACGTTAGGAAAACATTTGAAATTCATTGGTTAGGACCCGATAGTGAGCAAGGGAGGAAAAACATGTGACAAATTCACAGGCGAAATGTAGCGCGCGCGTAGCGATCACACGCTAGCGTGTGGAGCAGGCATGTGTACACCAACTAAAAATGGGTCGAGCTGCTAAAATGGACCGTGCTACGCAACGAGCCCCACGAGCCTCTAGATGGAGACCACAGAAAGTGCGTCCCGCGCGGCCGCGGCGCGGCGCAAGGACGAAGGACACGACGACGCTACGTAGGTCTATCGTTTCGTTTTGTCGGACCTTTACGTCCTGAACCCTGACTGTTTCTCCGGAAGCTTCTGTCGGGATAAACATGGCCGGTAGGAGGACCGTAATTTATGTTTTACCTAGTTGGGATACAGCGAAACCGCGATTTCATGTGTATGGAAATGTATAGGGCATGCACGTGCCGGTGGGTGGTGCGTGCGGCGGAGAAGAGCTCGAGCTTGGTGTGGGCGGTGGCAATGCCCGCAGAAGTCTCCGAGGGTGTGCAAGAGAAAAAAAAAAACGGGGGCGTAAAACACGAGATGACGACCGGACCGTCGCCATTGGCTGGGTGGCCCCGCTGTCCTTGTAAGGTTGTGGCCAGCCAGATCTCGCCGGTAGCACTCTACTCCTGTCTACTCAGAGGAGAACGAGAGTCGGGGATACTTGGGCGGCCAATGCCATGTACTCCCAGCAGGGAGGAAGAAGCCAACAAGGAGAGCGACGTACGGTGATCAACTTGTGGCGATGGCTGGTCGGGCTGGCCAGCATCGCGCCGGGCTATGAGAGCGAGAGCGAGGGGAGACAGGTCAGCGTCGCCGCCCGAGGACGAGGCATCGGAATGGTCCGTTTCACCGTACGCATGATTGGAAGCCTCCTGACTCATCACAAGGAGGAGGCGTTTCCCGGGGGCGGTGTAGCCCGGGAGGGCCGAGCAAGTCCGGCCGGGCTGCCGGAAATGCGGTGAACTGCCGCCGCCAAGGCACGTTGAGTCATCAGGTTTCTGATTGTAGGGTGCTGCGTCTTGGCAGGATTCGGAACAAACATATGGGTGTGCCTTGTTTCTGGACCCATTTTCATTTCGAGAAAATATATATACTACTACTCTAGATCAAGCAAACTAGGTCTGGATCCTGACATATACATACATGCATGACACTTGTTTCTGGATCGATCCACGGCTCTCGTGCTTTTGAGATTGCACATGGCGTTTCAGGGTTTTCGCGGCGTGCTCCTTGGCTTGTTTCGCAGCAACAGATCTGTTGTGCCTGGTTTCTGTATCCATCTTCTTCTATTTTGAGAAGAAAATGTATGCATCAAGCAACATAGGGTGTCAGGTCCACACTCAAGATTAACATGATGTACGCAGATTAAACACTATCCACGCAACCATCAGACTCAAGCGAACCAGTCCTCCTTGTTTAGACGCCTTTTGCTGTGCCTGGAAACGAACGCAACACACCGGCGCGGCGGCTAGCTCGCGCGCGCGCCCGCCCGTTCGATGCAGCGACAAGCCGCAGAGTACGTGGTGCATGTACGCGGCCCAACGGGATCGGTCGCCGGTTGCCGCAGCGCCTATCGATCGGGCGTAGACGGCCACATGCGTGTCCCAATAATTATGTGTCACTGGATAGGCCCGACCCCAGACTGCGACCGGCACGTGCACTGTGAGCGGGTTAGCTGCGTCTAGAGGTGTAAACAAATAGGATCGGATCGAATTTCGCTCACCATATCCTTTACCACATATTTTTCTCCATTCGAATCGGAGAGGATATTGACGATTTCGGATTCGAATGCGGATATAACGGACTGTGGATTCGAATCGGAAATGGAGCGAACTCAGACCGGAAACAAAAAATATTCGGATGTATGCTCTCATCGGTTGATAGATATAGCTTTTGCAAATCTTGAGAGGATTTAAACTTTTAAACTTATGTAGTTAAGAAAAAAGAAGACAATTTACGTTAAAACTCAAGCATTGATAGAATTTAGAGCCAAACATGCTCGCCAAGTGAATTCGGTAACTTAGTAACTACTATAACCTTGTGAGATTGGACTTGGCTCTTGATTCAAAATCCGATTATCCGGTTTAAAACCTTCGGATTATCCTAATTAAGTTTCGAATAATCCATATCCGCAATCTATTTGCTATACCATATCCGGAGCACCACTTAGGATTCGGATATCCTTATCCGTCGATTCTTTGAAATCGGATATGGACACCTTAAAACGGATTCGGCATGGAAATTATCCTATCTGTTTACACCCCTAGCTGCACCCGCCCCGCGGTGACTTCTTTGAACTAAATATCCCTTTGCCAAAGTTTAAACAAATTATGTTGATTTTTTTAAAATTTCGATGACCCTTCTTAGTTGCATCATGCTGAATGATTTAACTGAAGCGCATGACACGCCGTTTAGGATGGCTAAACTGAAATGAGTTAGCCGTTTCTGGTCTTAAATCACTAAAATCAGCTAGGCCACGCTATTTAGATTGGCTACTTTGACCTAAATGTGCCTCTGCCCAAATTTTAAACCACTTCTATTTCTTCGAAAACCTTTGTGTTCCGGTTGGGATCACTAACCCGAAATGATTTAGCCTTTTTGGTCCCAAAACAGCCAGAGCACGCTACTAATGTTGGCTAGTTTTGCAAGCATTTTGGACACACTGGGTAAGAAAACACGTAGGCCGCTCCATTCGATATGACTATGTGTTCAAATGAGTTAGTCATTTTTAGCATCTATTTTGAAGAAACTTGCCAACCAAAAAATCGTGACCTCCATTTCAGTTTAGCAATCTAGCATGTCGTGACTATATAGGGCCATAGAACTTTAAGAGTTTTTAGAAACGGTCAATAGTGATTTCAAGTTTAGAAAAGGGCCATTTAGGATAAAGAACACGGCCCCGATAAATATCATCGCTAGCTAGTCAGGCTAACAGCCCAGGAAATTATGGCCACACGTTTTTTAGTGTGAGGCTGAAGTATATTTATTTTCAAAAGCATGTCCTCGTTTAAAAAAAAAAATCCATTTTAAAGTTTCCAACAAATCCTGGAACTACCTCTACATGTTGGCAATGTTCACTTCTGCCAACGTGCAAACTTTCAGCTCGAAAGAACTAATATTCAAGGCTGCTAAGAAAAGAAATTAAAACTCACACATCTAAGGTAGTATCGGATTATGTCATTTTTGTGCAGGGGCCGAGCAGGAGTGGGCAAATTCCATCAAGGCCGCGAAGATACCCTGCAAGCTGTAAGTAGATCAAGGGTTTTAGCAAATTATCTACTCGAAAGCATCAAATTTAGACCGGGCTACATGTAGCCCGGTTTTGTTTTTCCTTTTTCGAACTTCAAAATTTTTGATTTTAAAGTTTTAAATTTTTTTGACAAAATAGGTAGACGTAGAGAATGTTGAAATCTATCGGTGTGTAAATTTTCAGATTGAAATACATTGTATATTGCCCTCAGTGAAAATAACAAAGTTTCATAAAATGACGAAATCTAGATTTTAGTGTAATGTTCATTACTGTTCACCAATGCTGAAATGAAGATTTGTTATTTTTGCTGAGACCAAAATACACATATTTAAATCTTAAATTTACACACCAATAGATTTCAACATTCTCTACGGCAATATATTTTTTAAAAAAATTAACATGTTTAAAATGAAATTTTCCTACGTTCAAAAAATGGCCTACATGTAGCCCGAGCTACAAAAGTCCATTCTCATTATCTACTTCCCTATACTATATAGTCTGCATATATGCTTTTGTATTTACTAACCTTTGTATGTGTGCTCATAGAAATCGTGGGGCCAGATGTTTTTTAAAATTATGCTATATAGGTGGCAGAGCAACCGCAAATCACTTATGCGGTACGAGACTTTAATAGTACATCAGCTAGAAATGCTCTTACCAGCTTATTAGGATCTCTGTGTAGCTGGACACACACAAAAATGAGAGAACGTGGGCTTTGCGCATACGTGACCAGCCAGAATTGACACGACCTTGAACTACCGAGGAACCTGCAAATCACCAAAGTATTATTAACTACTAATAAACAAAGAAAAACGATAGCTAAGGAATCTGTTTTCTTCTAGATGAGAAAGCCGAAACGTGTCCCGCAAAAAAGAAAGTCAAACACAAAACGTGATGCGAAATAGGATACTGCATCCCTTCACAGCAAAGCCAAGTTATATTCTCGAAAAAAAAAACAGCAACCAAGTCGCATGGGGCTCACGAACTACTAGTTAATTACAGAAATGCTCATCAACTGATCGATGTGATCTACAGTATATATAGAGTACGACTGATCCTACCATTATTATGATGATGATAAGGACTTGTAGTTCCCGACTAGTGGGTTCCCATGGGGCTGGAGATCCCATCCGAGATCTCATCCCAATCCGCTCGCCCCAAGTCGTGGGCACCTAGCTCGCCATATAGCTAGCAATTACGATCTGACGATCACCTCCATCAATCCAATTAATTAATTATAATATGGTAAGGATATTACAACTGTATATGCAACGAAAGCTTGGGTCGTGTTTGGCCGCTCGCCAAGTGGTTTCTAGCATATGGCCGTGTGAATTTTCAGCGTTTAAATGACCATATGTTTTGGTTTGCTGTATCCTACTGTAGAGACATTTTCAGTGTTCTCAAAACAGGTGAAGATTTTGACCCTCGAGGAGCGTGTTATCGGAAGCATGCCAAGATAGCTTTCGATAAGCTCTCTAACACTCTTAGACGACTGTACGACCGTAGATCTATACTCTAGCAATGCTTGAGCAATGCACGGGTGCCGAAACATATGGTCATGAGATCTGTATCGGAGTATGTAGGATGCTAGTTCTATATTTACCCATAACATACACGTTAGATGTTAACTGCAGAGTTATTTTTTCGTTAGTATAAGCAATTATCTTCTTACTTGTTCGTCAGGTTTTTTTTTTTTGAGGTAACTATTATAGTGTTACAATCAGCCTCTAGGCTATGACGAAGAAAATCTGGATAAACATCTACCTAAACTGCATCTACAACACTCTCACAAGCATAGTGTGCACACTCATGAGCTACCTTATTCGCATTTCTACCAGCAAAACTAAACTCAAAAGAAGAGCTAAGCTCATCTATCTCACTTAACAGGTCTATTTGTGGGTGTCAACATGTGCACATGTTCCCTTACGTTGCTTCGATTCAGGGTTATGTTTTGCCCGGGCCTGATGTGTTGCTTCGGCTTCGATGTTGCAACATTTGAGGAATTTTTGCACTGTTTGTGGTTGATGTAAGGCCGATGATTTATGCAAAGGCGATGATTAGTATGTATCCATTTATTGGTTGTTCATATGAGGCTGGTTGTTTGCATTATTTGGCGGATGATTTAAACATGGATAGTTTGCATATAGCATGTGTTGTGTACAACCACATTAGTTGTCCATGATTGTTTCTAAATGTCTGATTTATATCAGTGACTAGAGTTTTCAGCAGATGTCTCTACAATACATAGTAGTGCACAATAGTTCAGATTTTCTTTCTCCCGATATCGTAGGGACATCTGTTAGAACATTAATTTAGGTATCGTAATGACGTGGCCCATAATTATGGTGTCTAAAGCCAATTTTGGATACTTCTGCCAATGATTATAATCTGTGGCACTACTATGTGCTCGAAGGTGTTTTTGCAATACCTTGTGCTGTGCACTAGCCTAGTGCGTGATTATCTCTTCGATTTTTGTGTGCACCAAGTATGAGGCTCCCCAATATGTTAATTTTCGTTGTATCCCGATGATTAAAATGTGTGGCACTATATGTGTTGGAGATATGCCCAAGAGGCAATAATAAATGGTTATTATATATCTTTGTGTTTATGATAATGTTTACATACCATGCTATAATTGTATTAACCGAAACATTGATACATGTGTGTTATGTAAACAAACAATGAGTCCCTAGTAAGCCTCTTAACTAGCTTGTTGATTAATAGATGATTAGTTTCATAATCATGAACATTGGATGTTATTAATAACAAGGTTATATCATTATATGAATGATGTAATGGACACACCCAATTAAGCGTAGCATAAGATCACGTCATTAAGTTATTTGCTATAAGCTTTCGATACATAGTTACCTAGAGATGTCGCCTAGAGGGGGGGTGAATAGGCAATTACAAACTCTTTCGGATTTGTCTTGTAAGAATGCGGAATTAAACTATCGTTTAGTTTACAAGCACAAACCCTAGATATGCTAAGCTCAACTAGGTATAACAATAAGAACTAGAGCTAAGCAAGATAGGCACAAGATATATGTAGCACAAGTGATAGCAAGATATATATATACTTCAAGCACGATGGCTATCACAAGGAAAGAGAGCTCGGGTATAGAAATAACCGAGGCACGTGGAGACGAGGATGTATTCCCGTGTTCCCTTGCTTTGCAACAAGGTACGTCACGTTTGGAGGAGTGGAGGTCCCACGAAGGATTCCCCGCGCCACGAAGGCTCACCCTATTCTCCGAACCACACCCACGAAGGATAGTGGCCCTTTCCTTATGGTTAGCTTTTCCTCCGCTCCGGAGATGGCAAGCTCCACAACCACTTCACAAGCTCCACGAAGGAGAAGCCCGGGCCTCTTCACAATCTTCTTGAAGAGATCACCGGAGCACCAACCGCCAAGCCAACTAGGAGGTCGCCCTCCAAGAGTAACAAGCTCACGGTCTCTCACTCGAACAAATCGTGGTGGAGAGCTCAACACTATGCAATGATGCAAAGCAAGAACACCGGAGGTGTTCAAATCCTTCACACTCAAATCCCACCAAAGCAACGAATGCTAGGATGAGATTGGAGAGGAAGAACAAGGGGAAAAGTCAACCAAAGACTCCAAGATCTAGATCCCAAGAGATTCCCTCACTTAGAGAAGAAACGGTTTGGTGGAAGTGTAGATCTAGATCCCCTCTCTCAAATCCTCAAATATGAGCAAGAATGGTTGGAGGATTCAAGGGGAAGAGCAAGTTCTTCAAATAGTAGCAATGGAGGAGAGAGAATGGGAAGAACTAACTTGCTCAAGGTGGAAGAAGGGCTATTTATAGTCTAGGGAGAAAAATAACCGTTGGGGAAAAAGAACCATTAAAAACGCAGAAAAACGGCGAAAGGCCCCACCCGTGCAGCCGCCGATCGAGCGCCAGCCGAGCCGGTCGCCAGCCTGGCGGGCCGGCCCACCACCGGCGGGCGAAGTGCGTGCTGGCGGCGAGCTAGCAAGGATCGCGCGGAGCGGCCCAGGCGTGTGGGCTGCGGCGGCCCATCGCCGCCGAGCGGCGGAGCGCCGGCAGCGCGCGGGGCGCGACAAGAGCGCTGGCCGATGAGGCGGCGGCGGTTATAATCCGGTCGGACCGGAGGGCTGGCTGGCGCTGGCGCTGGGCCGGTGGCCGCCCGGTCGACCGGTGGGCCGGCGTTCGCCCGGCAGGCCGGGCGCCCAACCGGCAGCCTCCCCTTTTTTCCTTTTTCTTTTCTTTTTCTTCTTTTACTCTTTCTTTAATAACTTTTGCTCCCGAACCCCGATTCGAATGAAACCAGTTTTGTTTGGAAGATAACAACAAATGCTATCCTATGGAAAGTGAAAACACAAGAATCTATAGGAGGGGATTTTATCATGAATATAAAAGGTAGAACCTTATATCATGAATAACCGGTAAAATCACCCAACCTCGAAAACGCAATAGAAGATGCATGCGGATTCCGTTTTCGATGAACTTGGGCTTGTTGTAAAGCTAGCAACAAGCTCAAGAACCTCACACAGAGAAACACCAAGAAGCAATACGGATATGCAAAGTATGCAAAGGATTGAGCTCCCTAAGACGATGTGATCAAGTTACCCAACCGAAAGCCCCTCTTAATAGTGCGGCTATGTATCCTATAATCCGGTCTCCCATCAACCACCTTGAGACCGGTAAAAGGAAAACCTAGCAAGGCCATACCTTTGCCTTGCGCATCCCGCTTGATCTTGATGATAACTCTTCAAGCTTCACTCAAGCCGGAATGCCTCTCTTGATCAATGTTGCTTTGTGAAGACTCACAAATGCTCCCCCATACACTATGATGGGAAAGCTCCATTGATACACATCTTCACATGTCCATTGTCACCAAATGGACGGCAAGCTTCAAGCATGTGATCCACTCAAGATGCTCATCTTGAACTTGCCCAACTTAACCTTGTATCTTCTCATACTCACTTAAGATAGAGCATGGCTAATATTGAGTTCCACATAAGAACTCCATCTTCATTTCTTCTTCTTGATCATATCACATATATATCTTCATACCGATGATCTTGATGCCAATACACAAGGTATACCTTTATCTTCATGGCATCCATACTTGAATCCAACACATGGAGTACAAGTAGTACCTATGGAATATTCCTTCATATAAACTCAATGAAAACATTAGTCCATAGGGGTTGTCATTAATTACCAAAACCACACATAGGGGCAATATACCCTTACAATCTCCCCCATTTTGGTAATTGATGACAACCACAATAAGAGGGTTTATATAATGAATATTAGAGACAAGTACGCAACTTATCCGAGAATAAGTTGTATACAAGAGGTTGTATTTGATATGGTCAAGTAACACAAAGCTACTATCCCATATCAAAACCAACTCTACTCACACAACTACAACTAATGCAAGGGATGTGAGTAGAACCAATATATATAGAGCAAACTCCCCCACAATGTATGCACGTGTGATGAACATGAATTCATTGCATACATTGTCAAGATTAACCTTTGGGACAATTTCCACTATATATATACAACCATGCAAGACATATAAATATGGAATGCATGAGAGGCAAAACACTTAAGCACAAACCAAACTTAAGTATAAAACCATTCCCTTAAACCCTCTAAACTTCTCCCCCATTGGCATCGATTGTCAAAATGGGTGAAAAATTTAGAAAGCCAATATAATGTGAGTTCCTCCCCAAGGTGTGCATTTCTCATAATTTGAGTGGAATCAAATGCACATATCCAATGATGAATACTTGAAGGAAGTCAAACTATATTGAGGATCAAAGATTGCACAAGGATAACATGGTGAAGGAAGCTTTAACAAATAAAGCAAGCAATCAAAGATCCAATTGGACGAACAAAGATATCATGATAAGAGAGATATAGTGCTCTAAATAAAAATAAGGAAGCTCCCCAAGGTTCGTGCATAATTTATAATGTTTGCATTTGAATACAATATGCATAAACATGGAATCCTCACTCCCTATATATCATTTAGAACGCAACTAGGATAAAGAGAATATGCTTATCAAGAACAACTTTAGTCCAACAATTACGAGATATGAGTGCAAGAAGAAAGACAAATAAACCAAGCACTCATAAATCTCCTTTACCAACACCACTAAGAAACAAAGGATAAAAGATGGTTGGCAAAGAACAAAGATATCAAGGTGATGGATTAACGCTCTTATGTATATAAGTTTCTAAAGTGGACAAAATGATCCATAAAGAAACATGCACACACAAGAGGTTAACAAAATAAATAGGACTAGATATCCAAAATGAAGTCATAAAATATACCAAAGGATGTTTGCTTAAAAAGCATATATAGCCTATGGCTCCACTTTTCACTTATGGTATATAAATGAACTTCAACCAAATAAAATCTCAAAAACATCACAACTAACAATAAGGGAAGTAAGGCTAGTTGGAATGTTTTGAGAAAGGCAACAAGTATCTCAAATACGGATTTATTTTACAAATTCATCAATATTGCACACAAGAGCTCTTTGAGGAATTGATATGCAATAAATTGCTAGAGGGCATATTTGTGATAGGTGAATCATAAAATATGATATATATATAACCTATCATATGCATCTTCTCAAATTACTCAAGTGTTCAATAAGAGGTTTTATTTTAAAAGGGTTTTTCAAGAACCGCAATATTTTCGAAATAAATAATTTCATGCCAAGATACAACCTACAAGAGATTGGATGCTATATGAGAATGCATGAATAAGATACTTGTTACCGAGATAGCAATGGCTTGATGTAGTGGATAAGAGTTCATCGATCATCCTAACTTGACTCCAATTCTCATATGGTGACAACACCTTCCTTATAGATGAGACAAGCCTCCATTGCATCTCCAATGTACCTAAAACATCATTCAAGTACATCTTGGTCCCCAAACTTATTGGGTCCAAAAATGGTTAGACTAACCACAATACATAGGATACACTCCATATCAATATGTGCATATTTGTAGATGAAATTTGAATTTCATGCACATCTTAGCCGTTTAGGATTTGATGGAGTATACCCTATATAATGGATCGAAGAAAGAAAGCATGCTATAAATATAAATAAATTGCATATAAGCACGCACAAAGACTTTTAAAGATCCAAGAAAGATATACTTTGGACAAAACACCAAATGAATTGAATAAGGCATAAAGGTGTGACCAAACAAATTTGTTGTCCAAATTATATCAAAGACGCAAATCACAAAAGATTTGTTCAACAAAGTTCAACAAATGAACTAAGAAGAAACCATTGAGCATAAAGGATGAAATAAAGCAAACATGCTCAAAGATTTATCTCATTCAACAAATAAAGCATAGAAGAAGGAATGAGATAGCAAAACTCCCAAAAAGAGCAAGGTTCAAACAAATAAACCAAACCCTCTACACTTTTCACAATGGCACAATGTACCGTAAGGAAAAGGTTTGTCTTCCAAAATAAACACTTGATATGAATCAAGAGAATTTATCAAAAGATTTTTCAAAGGGACAAAGAAGACACGTGGGAGCAACAAAGATTTCTTGGAAATAAAATAAGTAAATAAGAAGCAATCCAAGGTGAAGATGATCCATGAATTCAACCACATACAAGGTTATCAATTGTCAAAGACAATGAGTATATTGGAAATAATTTCCGGTGGTGAATTTACAATGATAGTAAGGATCAACTTCACAATAAAAGGCATAGGATAAGTATATAGAATTAAGCACTATGCACGGATTAAGATTCTTGATAGCTTCAATTAGTCAAACAATCACGCACGGCAATGATTAGAATAACTTGAAGCAAACGGTGTCCCAAATAAGATATAGAGATATGTATTTGAGGAAAACCGTACCAAGAATTTCTTAATCAAACAAGAATCCATAGGATGAGCCAATAAGAGCTTTTTAATAGAAGTGGAGCTTGTTTGAGCAAACATGCCACCTAGGAACAAGATAATTACGTGTATCAACTCCAAGTGGCATAACCTCATATGTTCACATTTTCTTAGGTTTGTGATATGTACAAAACATATTACTCCCCCATAATGTGATAAAACATTTCTTCTAAACAAGAGGCAACTAAAATTCGACTAGAGATGATTAATGGACATTTAGAATTTGAATTTCTCATGAGTATGACACACCACATAGTGACTAGATAATCTTGCAATATCAATACTAAGTGGTGGTACCCATGTACACACATTTTAAAGAAAGAGAGATGCACAATGCATATCACTCCCCCAAAATGGGATGTTCCATTAATCACTCAAAGAGAGCCAAATAAGATATTATCAAGATGCATTAGGCTCAAAACAATACACTAGTATATGGTGAGTCAAACAATCATACTTGAATACACAAGATAGGCAAGTAAGACTCAACACATACAAACACATATTTGATACAAAACCAAACATGCAAAGGGGCAAGTAACTTACAATGAATATGAAGAGTTGAAGTATAAGTTACCGCAAGGAGGAACATTGGTTATAAGATATAGATAATGATCCATACGACTTGGCTTGGTCAAAATATAATATATGAAGATCCCTAAATTCTTCATGAATTAGCCAAGTCTCCAATGACCTCCATATGTACCTATTGATCACGTTTGAGCTTGTTGGTCCCCAACCAAGTTGGGTCCTAAGAGGTTAGTCACAATAGGCTTGGCAACCCAAATGGTCCTTTTCTTGAGACCACTTTGAGTTCCAACAAACTTGGCAAACACATTGCCATCCTTATCCTTCCCTAGAGAATAATCATCATCAACAATTATAGGGTTAGATAAGGTACTACCTAAACATGAAGAAGCAAAGTGCCCCTTCACACGACATAAGTAGCAAGTGTTCCCCTTTCTCTTCTTTATTGATTTCTTCTCTTGGGGAACAATATCTTGATTCTTCTTGGGAAGTGGCCTATCTTCAACTTGAGGTCGAGCATGAGCTTGACCTTGACCTTGTGGCCGTTTCCCTTGTTGTTTCTCACTCAAGTGCTTCTTCTTCTTCAATGGGCATGATCTAACATGATGCCCTTCAACCTTGCACTTGAAGCAAACCATCTTGGCCGGATCCTTGACTTTGTCTTGGCCCTTCTTTTTGTTGCTCTTGCTCTTGGACTTGTTCTTGTTATTGGAATTGAATCCAAGTCCACTCTTGTCATTGGGGGATTGTTGCATACTCAACATCTTGTCAAGTGCGGATTTCCCTTCATGACGCTTTTCCAAGTCTTTCTTTAAAGAAAGGACTTGGGCCTCGAGCTCTTTTATTTCCTCTACATGGTTAGTAGAAATACAAGTACTAGAGGAAGTAGAAGTTTCATTGTTAGAGCAACAAGGCAAGGCAAGTAATCCAACACAAGGTGTATCACTAGTTTGACTAGATGGACTACTAGGACTAGCACATGTCGATATAGCATTTGTAGTAGAGATTGTGCTAATGTCCACATGAGGCTCACAAGATGTTACCTTAGTGATACAAGCCTCATGAGCTAACTTTAGCCCATCATAGGAAGTTAGAAGATCCTCAAGAGAGTGTGAGAGCGTTTTATTGCTTTCTTCCAATTCCCTACAATTGCTAGTTAGCAACTCAAGTTGAGCCCTTAGCTCAACATTCTCCTTTAAGGTAGATGCTTCACAAGAAGTAGAGTTAGTAGCACAAGCATCAACAATAGTTTTCTCATTTTCATGCATATAGGATTCAATTTTTTGTGTAAGCATAAAATTAGTATGCTTCTCATCTTTTAGCTCATGCTTGAGGAGAGTGAATCTCTTTTCCCCATTTTCAACATGGGACTCCAACTCCACTATGGTTTCCCTATATTTACTCAAGGTATCCATAGAGTGTTCGAGATTAGCACGAGCTTCTTTATTACCATGAAGAGAAGCATATACCATTGCCATATTATGCACCAAGATATTATATTCTTCATCATTATCATCATCATCACTCTCATCATTAGAGGAAGTGTTAGGAGTCAAAGTAGGAGATACCTTTGATCCATTTGCCATAAGGCACATGTGCATACCGGAGGATGAAGATGAAGAAATTCTTGAATCCTCATTTGAAAACATGTCTTGATCCATAGAGTGTTCGGTTTCCTCTACATTGTTAGTCAACAAGCAACTAGAGGAAATAGAAGCATTTTGATTATGGGAGCAAGACAAGACAAGCATATCATCATGGGGTTTATGTGAGCAATTTACACATGATATGCGAGGACTATCAACACAAGCATGTAGATTATTTTCAATGCTAGATGTGTTTAAGTCCAAAGAGGAAGCATTGCAATGGGATAGAGATGAAGAATCATCACTATTGAGCACAATATCAACATTGCAATTTTCCTCACCACTCACCATATCATTACCTCGTGTCTTGCTACACGTTGGTGAAGTGGAAGAAGATGAGAACTCATCACGGCCGGAGGTGGAAGCAACTTGGAGCTCTTCATGATGTGAAGGGGAAGAGAGCTCCTCGGAGTCACCACCAACCAAATGAGAAGTGGATCCACCAAACATTTCCTTAAGCTTGATCCACATCTCATGAGACGATTTTCGCTTTATATATATCAAGAACCTATGAAAATCTGGTCTCAAAGAGAATACAAGCTCATTAGATACTAGAGCTTCAAGATGTAAGTTTTTCTCATCCTCTAAAGATAGATTTTGAGGGTCCATCGGAGGAGAAAAACCTACATCTAGAAATTGCTCAATGTTTGGACACAAGGTCCGAAGTTTGCAAAGCAAGCAATTTCGCCACAAAAGATAATTTGTGCCAACAAAGATAATTGTGTCATTGTGCACTATATTACTAGCCGACATCTTTACTCTCAAGGCGGTGAAGCCTTAAACAAGGAGAGACCTTGCTCTGATACCAATTGAAAGATCGAGATGTCGCCTAGAGGGGGGGTGAATAGGCAATTACAAACTCTTTCGGATTTGTCTTGTAAGAATGCGGAATTAAACTATCGTTTAGTTTACAAGCACAAACCCTAGATATGCTAAGCTCAACTAGGTATAACAATAACAACTAGAGCTAAGCAAGATAGGCACAAGATATATGTAGCACAAGTGATAGCAAGATATATATATATACTTCAAGCACGATGGCTATCACAAGGAAAGAGAGCTCGGGTATAGAAATAACCGAGGCACGCGGAGACGAGGATGTATTCCCGTGTTCCCTTGCTTTGCAACAAGGTACGTCACGTTTGGAGGAGTGGAGGTCCCACGAAGGATTCCCCGCGCCACGAAGGCTCACCCTATTCTCCGAACCACACCCACGAAGGATAGTGGCCCTTTCCTTATGGTTAGCTTTTCCTCCGCTCCGGAGATGGCAAGCTCCACAACCACTTCACAAGCTCCACGAAGGAGAAGCCCGGGCCTCTTCACAATCTTCTTGAAGAGATCACCGGAGCACCAACCGCCAAGCCAACTAGGAGGTCGCCCTCCAAGAGTAACAAGCTCACGGTCTCTCACTCGAACAAATCGTGGTGGAGAGCTCAACACTATGCAATGATGCAAAGCAAGAACACCGGAGGTGTTCAAATCCTTCACACTCAAATCCCACCAAAGCAACGAATGCTAGGATGAGATTGGAGAGGAAGAACAAGGGGGAAAGTCAACCAAAGACTCCAAGATCTAGATCCCAAGAGATTCCCTCACTTAGAGAAGAAACGGTTTGGTGGAAGTGTAGATCTAGATCCCCTCTCTCAAATCCTCAAATATGAGCAAGAATGGTTGGAGGATTCAAGGGGAAGAGCAAGTTCTTCAAATAGTAGCAATGGAGGAGAGAGAATGGGAAGAACTAACTTGCTCAAGGTGGAAGAAGGGCTATTTATAGTCTAGGGAGAAAAATAACCGTTGGGGAAAAAGAACCATTAAAAACGCGAAAAAACGGCGAAAAAGGCCCCAGCCCAGCCGGCAGCCGGCCGGAGACGGCCGGCCGGGCAGTCAGCAGCCGTCGGGCCGGCCCACCACCGGCGGCGAAGTGCGTGCGAGGCGGCGAGCTAGCAAGATCGCGCGGGGAAGCGGCCAGGCGTGGGCTGCGCGGCCCATCAGCCGAGCGGCGCGGAGCGCCGCGAAGCGCGACAGAGCGCTGGCGGATGAGGCGGCGGCGGTTACAATCGGTCGGACCGGAGGTTTTGGCCGCTGGCGCTTGGGCCGGTGGCCCCGGTCGACCGGTGGGCTCTGCCGCAGGCCGGCGCCCAACCGCAGCCTCCCCCTTTTCCTTTTTTCTTTTCTTTCTTCTTTTACTCTTTCTTTAATAACTTTTGCTCCCGAACCCCGATTCGAATGAAACCAGTTTTGTTTGGAAGATAACAACAAATGCTATCCTATGGAAAGTGAAAACACAAGAATCTATAGGAGGGGATTTTATCATGAATATAAAAGGTAGAACCTTATATCATGAATAACCGGTAAAATCACCCAACCTCGAAAACGCAATAGAAGATGCATGCGGATTCCGTTTTCGATGAACTTGGGCTTGTTGTAAAGCTAGCAACAAGCTCAAGAACCTCACACAGAGAAACACCAAGAAGCAATACGGATATGCAAAGTATGCAAAGGATTGAGCTCCCTAAGACGATGTGATCAAGTTACCCAACCGAAAGCCCCTCTTAATAGTGCGGCTATGTATCCTATAATCCGGTCTCCCATCAACCACCTTGAGACCGGTAAAAGGAAAACCTAGCAAGGCCATACCTTTGCCTTGCGCATCCCGCTTGATCTTGATGATAACTCTTCAAGCTTCACTCAAGCCGGAATGCCTCTCTTGATCAATGTTGCTTTGTGAAGACTCACAAATGCTCCCCCATACACTATGATGGGAAAGCTCCATTGATACACATCTTCACATGTCCATTGTCACCAAATGGACGGCAAGCTTCAAGCATGTGATCCACTCAAGATGCTCATCTTGAACTTGCCCAACTTAACCTTGTATCTTCTCATACTCACTTAAGATAGAGCATGGCTAATATTGAGTTCCACATAAGAACTCCATCTTCATTTCTTCTTCTTGATCATATCACATATATATCTTCATACCGATGATCTTGATGCCAATACACAAGGTATACCTTTATCTTCATGGCATCCATACTTAAATCCAACACATGGAGTACAAGTAGTACCTATGGAATATTCCTTCATATAAACTCAATGAAAATATTAGTCCATAGGGGTTGTCATTAATTACCAAAACCACACATAGGGGCAATATACCCTTACAGTTACCTAGTCCTTATGACCATGAGATCATGTAAATCACTTATACCGGAAAGGTACTTTGATTACACCAAACGCCACTGCGTAAATGGGTGGTTATAAAGGTGGGATTAAGTATCCGGAAAGTATGAGTTGAGGCATATGGATCAACAGTGGGATTTGTCCATCCCGATGACGGATAGATATACTCTGGGCCCTCTCGGTGGAATGTCGTCTAATGTCTTGCAAGCATATGAATAAGTTCATAAGAGACCACATACCACGGTACGAGTAAAGAGTACTTGTCAGGAGACGAGGTTGAACAAGGTATAGAGTGATACCGAAGATCAAACCTCGGACAAGTAAAATATCGCGTGACAAAAGGAATTGGTATCGTATGTGAATGGTTCATTCGATCACTAAAGTCATCGTTGAATATGTGGGAGCCATTATGGATCTCCAGATCCCGCTATTGGTTATTGGTCGGAGTGAGTACTCAACCATGTCCACATAGTTCACGAACCGTAGGGTGACACACTTAAAGTTGGATGTTGAAATGGTAGAACTTGAATATGGAATGGAGTTCGAATATTTGTTCGGAGTCCCGGATGAGATCCCGGACATCACGAGGAGTTCCGAATGGTCCGGAGAATAAGATTCATATATAGGAAGTCATATTCCAAGTTTGGAAATGATCCGGTGCATTTATGGCAGGTTCTAGAAGGTTCTAGAAAAGTCCGGAAGAAACGCACTATGGAAGGTGGAGTCCCGGAAGGACTCCACAAGCTTGGCCAGCCAAACCCTAGAGGGGAAAGTCCAAGGTGGACTTCCCCCCAAGGTGGCCACCCCCCCTCATGGAAAGGTGGGAGTCCCACTTGAGGTGGGAATCCCACCTTGGGTAGGTTTCCCTACACATGGAAGGTTTTGGGTTGGGGTCTTATTCGAAGACTTGTACACCAACTCTTGGGTGTTCCACCTATATAATGAGGGCCAAGGGGAGGGGGCCGGCCACACCAAAGCCATAGCTTGGCCGCACCCCTTAGGGCCGGCCACCCCCTCCCCAAACCCTAGCGGTCTCTCTCCTCCACCACATCCCGCACGCTTAAGCGAAGCTCCGCCGGATTTCTCCACCACCACCGACACCACGCCGTCGTGATGTTGGATTCAAGAGGAGCTACTACTTCCGCTGCCCGCTGGAACGGGGAGGTGGACGTCGTCTTCATCAACAACCGAACGTGTGACCGAGTACGGAGGTGCTGCCCGTGCGTGGCGCCGGAACCGATCGTGATCAAGATCTTCTACGCGCTTTTGCAAGCGGCAAGTGATCGTACCGCAGCAACAAGAGCCTCATCTTGTAGGCTTTGGAATCTCTTCAAGGGTGAGACTTGATAATCCCTCGTTGCTACCGTCTTCTAGATTGCATCTTGGCTTGGATTTCGTGTTCGTAGGAAATTTTTGTTTTCTATGCAACGTTATCCTACAGTGGTATCAGAGCCGTGTCTATGCATAGATGGTTGCACGAGTAGAACACAATGGTTTTGTGGGCGTTGATGCTTATGTTGTCTTTAGTTTGAGTACTTTGCATCTTTGTGGCATAGTGGGATGAAGCGGCTCGGGCTAACTTTACATGACCGCGTTCATGAGATTTGCTCCACGCTCGACATGCAACTTGTATTGCATAAGTGGCTTTGCGGGTGTCTGTCTCTCCTACTATAGTGAAGATTCAATTTACTCTTCTATTGACAACACTAGTATCACCGTTGTGGTTCATGTTCGTAGGTAGATTAGATCTCACTCGAAAACCCTAAACCACGTAAAATATGCAAACCAAATTAGAGAACGTCTAACTTGTTTTTGCAGGGTTTGGTGATGTGATATGGCCATAATGTGATGATGACTATGTATGAGATGATCATTATTGTATTGTGGCAACCGGCAGGAGCCTTATGGTTGTCTTTAAATTTCATGTTGAGTAGTATTTCAAAGTAGTTGTAATAGTTGCTACATGAGGTGAACAACCATGAAGACGGCGCCATGGACCTTGACGCTACGCCGATGATGGAGATCATGCCCGTTGATGATGGAGATCATGTCCGTGCTTTGGAGATGAAGATCGAAGGCGCAAAGACTAAAGGGCCATATCATATCACATATGAATTGCATGTGATGTTAATCCTTTATGCATCTTATTTTGCTTAGATCGCGACGGTAGCATTATAAGATGATCCCTCACATTAATATCAAGATAATAAAGTGTTCTCCCCTCGTATGCACCGTTGATATAGTTCGTCGTTTCGAAGCATCTCGTGATGATCGGATGTGATAGACTCAACGTTCACATACAACGGGTGTAAGCCATGTTGCACACGCGGAATACTTGGGTTTGCTTGACGAGCCTAGCATGTACAGACATGGCCTCGGGACAACGGAAACCGAAAGGTTGAACACGAGTCATATGGATGATATGATCAACATGTTGATGTTCACCATTAAAGCTACATCATCTCACGTGATGATCGGTTTTGGTGTAGTGGATTTGGATCGTGTACCACTTAACAACTATGAGGGATGTTGTATTAAGTGGGAGTTCATTAGTAATTAGATTAAAACATGAACTAATTATCATAAACATAGTCTGAGTAGTATTTTGAATTAATTTGTAGTATTGGCATCCGTTTTTCTACCAAGCGCTAGTCTTGTTATTGAGATAGAAATACTGTTAAAATCTGAAAATAAACTTTACGGACTGGTACCGTATTGTTAAAGAATCAAGAAATGATTAAGTCCTATTGCAAACTTTTAGTAAACCTCACATTGTTGATTCAAAGAACAATGGTTTCAATTAGTACCTAAAATCATCTTGTCTCCATGAAACTTGAAGTTCAAATCCGTTTGAAATTAAAGTAAGGA
This sequence comes from Lolium multiflorum, assembly GCA_030979885.1. NCBI lineage: Eukaryota > Viridiplantae > Streptophyta > Magnoliopsida > Poales > Poaceae > Lolium > Lolium multiflorum. The sequence continues at coordinate 154,946,984 of CM061749.1, forward strand.
GCTGGAAATTTTGTTTTCAGAATAAGCGAGGTATAAGATATATGTGATATCTAAGACCTTATTGCAAGTTGATAGAATATAATTTAGTGAGAGTACATAAACTCATAAGTTTTATGGGAATGTACGAAGGTTGAAGACGCCAGGCGTCCCAATCCTCCAACTATTGGGGCACTAACGATATTCGCATATCCATGAAGTGATCGTCCTTAGTATGCACCGTTGCTAAGACTCGTCGTTTCGAAGCATCTCGTGATGATCGGGTGTTATAGATTCCACGAGTGCATACAACGGGTGCAAGCCAGATTTGCACATGCGAATACTAAAGTTAAACTTTACGAGCCTAGCATGTACAGACATGGTCTCGGAAAGTCGTCATGATATGATAGATAAAATTATGAGTGAAATTGTTCATCATATTACAAAGTTACTAATAGTGAAATCTGGAACACTTGTCATATGATGATCAACTTCAAAGTAAGAACCTCAAGGTTATTGGTATTTGACCAACAAACCTAGAAGTTATTGAAGGTGAAGTGTTTTCTAAATAATGAGGAAAGCTAAAAGAAAAACTACAAAAGATATTTTGGCAGAAAGAAAAGAAAAGACTAGAAAGTCTAGCTCAAGTGTATATAAATGATATACATGTTATGGTTGTATTCCTAGTTTGGTCACACAATGAAATTCTTGGGTATTAGTACCATATTGGTTGGTATGAAGTGTCATACAAAACAACACAATACAAGAATACAATGGCCTAAGTGACTGACAAGGAATATGATAGGAATGCACGTCTGGAACAAAAATAAAGAGTTATTATGTTCATCGTTGGCATTCTATCTAGCCCTTAGAATTTATAATAAAGAACTTAATAATTGTTATTTTGCTCTGGTCAAATGAAAACAATGAGTTGTTCAAATTATGACATTACTCCATGTATGATGGATAAGTTATTATAAATCTTAATGGTGAAACACACATACATAACACGCTAAAATGCCATAAGGCAAATGATTTGAATTCCACTTATTTGTGGAACCGCCATTTAGGTCATGTTAGAAAGGAACGCATGAAGGAACTCCATGCAAATGGATTTTTGGAGTCACTTGATTTTTGAATCATTTGACACTTGCAAATCTTTTCTAAAGAGAATGACTAAAATACCGTTCATAGGCCAAGAGTTGAACGGGCAACTAACTTAGTGGAAAAATACATGATGATGTATGTGGTTCACTGGCATAGTTGTGTGCGGGAGATTCTTCTACTTCATGAAAACTTCCAACAATGAATTGAGTATATATTTGTGGATATATTCGATAAGGAAGAAGTTTGAAACATTTGAATGGATTCAAATAAATTTCAGCATGAAGTGGAAATCATCGTAATAGAAAAGTCAAATATCTATGATTGGATCATGGTAGAAATATTTGAATTACGAGTTTTAGCGAACATCTAAGAGAGTTATGAAATTGTTCTACAACTCACATTTCTTGGAGTATCATAATGATGATATAGTATCCGAGATATGTATCCAAACCTTGTTGGATTAATGATGAGATAAAATATTATGACGCCATTATATTTTTGTGGATTATGCTTTAGTGACTACCGCTTTTACACTGAATAGAGCATCATCATGATCCGTTGAAATGACACCATACGAGTTATGGTATGGGTATAAACCCTAATAGTCTTTCTTTAAATTTTGGTCTAATAGTTTACAACCAAAATCGGATGAATGTCTTTGTTGGTTATCCCAGAGATTTAATTGGGAATTCTTCCCACGAGACAAAGACAAAAGTGTTTGTCAATGTTTCTTATTTCCGAGAAATTGTTTCTAGTGAAGTATTTGAGTGGGAGGACAATATAATTTGATAAGGTTTATGAACCTGAGCATAATGATCAGAGTAGCGCAGCATCGGAATTTGTTTCGGGCGGCCACGACGATCATGGCTCCCATGACTACAAAGTGTTTTAGCCATGGAGATCGAAGTACATATTGAACCTTGTAGGTATGGTTTACTTTGTGATCAAATAAATGATTTCTAGACAAAGGATTGTTTATGAACAATGATAAACCAACTACGAACAAAGAAGTTATGATGGGCCCTGACTCCGTTAAAATGGCTATACGCCATGAAATCCAAGATAGATGAATACTTTTTGAAAGTAAAAGGATCTATAAAATTGATGGACTTGGATGTAATATCCTTGAAGAAGCTCGACTTGTCGAAAAATTGTTTACGACAAAGTTCAAAGAGTTGACTACGATAAGATTTGATCTTCCGTAGCAATGCTTATAGTCCATGTGGATTATTCTAGTAATTGCTACATATTTCTTTTATGAGATATGCTAGTAGGATGGCAAAATATATTACTTAACAGAAGTGTGTATTAAAGGTGTATACAAGATACAACCAAGAGTTTTGCCAGTCCGTAGAATACTAGAAAGGAATACGAACTTCAATTGGTAGAAGTGAGTATTGCGGAGTTGGAATCTTCACCGGATGAAATAGTCAAAGAGTTTTTGATTTCATCAGATACGATGAAGATGCTTGCATTTGCAAGAAATTAAGTGGGAGCGCTGAGACATATTTGTAATACTTTATGTAGCTGACATATCGTTGATTATAAATATTGTAATTATATAATTGATTAAAAGATTTCATTGAGAATTAGCTTCAATGAAAGGATATGGACAGAAACATATTTAGTGTCAAGATCTATGAAGATAGATTAAAACACATAATAAGTTTAAGTCAAAGTACATAAAATGGATATTGAAGTAGTTCAATATAGAAATATTAAGAAGGTGTTCTTTGCATACAAAGGTTTAACAAGACTTGAGTGTATTTGACACTCGATGAGTAAAAACACTTGAGTGATTTTGGATCACAAATAATATGTAAAAAATCAGATGTCCTGTGCTCTAAAAGGTTAGGAGCATATACCAGAATGATTCATGTGATGATCATTGGACAAACAGTAAGAATATCCCTGTGTGCTTCAGAAGAACCAAGGACATATATATGTTTTTATATGGAGTAATGACAAACAAATCGCTGTAAGGTGTTGCACCGATATTTGTTTGGTCACATATAAGAATTAATTTCAAATCTCAATTAGGCTAAGTGTTATTAAAAAGGTAGCACAATGCTAGATTTAGAAGAGTTCTAAATATTGTGATGGATTCTACAAATGAAGGCAGAGTATGTCATTGTTTTGACAATGACTAAGGATGTTAAGTCGAAAAGTTCTTTGAGAACTTGGTGTAGTTCCGATAGTGTCAGAACTTTGAAGCTATATTGTGTGTGACAATATTAGTGACATATTTCAGACCGCGGAATTAAGGTTCCACCAGAGGACTAAGCATATATGCCGACTCATTTGGAAAATGAGTGATGCGCTGAGACGCATATGAATTGCAAAATACATACGTTTCTGAGCGTGTCAACCGTTGACTAAAACCTCTCCCAGCAAAACATGATAAAGCACCAGAAGGCCAAGGTGTTATATCTTTACATATGTAAACTAGATTATTGACTCTAGTGCAAGTGGGAGACTGTTGGAGATATGCCCAAGAGGCAATAATAAATGGTTATTATATATCTTTGTGTTTATGATAATGTTTACATACCATGCTATAATTGTATTAACCGAAACATTGATACATGTGTGTTATGTAAACAAACAATGAGTCCCTAGTAAGCCTCTTAACTAGCTTGTTGATTAATAGATGATTAGTTTCATAATCATGAACATTGGATGTTATTAATAACAAGGTTATATCATTATATGAATGATGTAATGGACACACCCAATTAAGCGTAGCAGGCCGCGATCAAGATGGACGTGAAGATTGTACATGGAAGAAATACGTGAATCGGCCTTGTTTACCAAGTTGGGCTGAACCGCCCGTGTATCTGTAACATATTAGATCGCATCTTAGTTTAGAAATTAGAGTTTATCTCGTGCACGGTTTAGTGCACACCCACATTAGAAAGTCCCCTGGACTATAAATATGTACCTAGGGTTTATGGAATAAACAACAACCAACGTTCAACACAAACCAATCTCGGCGCATCGCCAACTCCTTCGTCTCGAGGGTTCCTCCGGTAAGCACCATGCTGCCTAGATCGCATCTCGCGATCTAGGCAGCACGAGCCTGCCTAGTTGTTCATGCGTTGCTCGTACTGAAGCCTTTTGATGGCGAGCAACGTAGTTATCATAGATGTGTTAGGGTTAGCATTGTTCCTAGTATCATATGCTGTCGTAGTGCAACCCTTGCGCATCTAGCCGTCCCTGTACCTCATCATGGGTGCAGGGGCGGCACCCCGCTTGATCGTTATTTAGTAGATCTGATCCGTTACGATCGCTCCTTGATTCATCAAGGATTAGTTTAATATCTGCAATAGTTAGGCCTTACAAAGGGTTGGAGGATCCAGCGGCATGCAGGGTGCCCCCTAGACAGGACGTTCCGAGGATCAACCTAGTGTTGGTTTTTAGGCCTTGTCTAGGGCTGGCTTACGATCACCGTGCGTGAGCGCGAGGCCCAATCGTGAGTAGGATGATCCGATTATGCGGTGAAAACCCCAGATCGTCGTGGATCTCATATGCTTTATCATGATCAAGCAGGACCACCATATATTCGGCCACCTTGGACGAATCATGGGTGGATCGGCTCCATGAGCCGATTCACGGGACAACCTGAGAGCCGATCGAGGCTCGTATTTAACGTGTACGTGTGTGCCCTGCAGGAAACTAAGCGAGGCATCATCCACACCTTCGACCAGGTATAGGTCGGTGGCACGCCCTGCAATTTGCATCGGCGCGCGACCAGGAGGCTTTGCGGGCCGTCGCTCACGGGAGCGGAGCCAGCCGCAGCCTAGTTGTTCCGGCTCTACGGTGTTGACCAGTCACTGCCCGCCGCTGGGTTTCTGACGTCAACACATTCTGGCACGCTCGGTGGGACAATCTTCAACGACAACCACCTCGCCATCCACATCAGAGATGGCGGAAGAAACTCCAGTCACCTACGAGGAGCTCTCTGCGAGCTCAAGAAGAAGTATGACGAGGTCAAAGCTGTCCTCGAAGCCGACCTAATCGGCTCTTTCCACAGGACCCGCTCCCATGGCATCAGATGGAAGGGTTCACACCTGAAGGCGCGCTTGATGGAGTGGACCTGTCCACCCCGTCAGAAGAACGCACCAGGTCGCTGCGTCGGAGATAAACTTCATGGTGGCTCATTCGCTGCACCGCCATTCTGAGAGCCTGGTGAATACGTTGGAGCGCGTCGCGCTGCGCGTGATCCAGGAGATCATGAGCCATCAGTACTCTCCGTCAGGACCAGCCCTAGGGACTCACCAAGGGGAATTGCTACTCCAGTCCCGTCCACCGCTGCCGTTCGCGTTGGCAGCGCCCGAAGCGCCGAACTCATCGGCCTATGTCGTCTACAAGATTGGTGGTGACCCCAGTGACTACCAATTCCTACAGGACGCGCCCAAGGAGATCCCGCACGGGTACGCATGCGCATACGTGCCAGACTGCAGCACCTGGGCACCCTCGAACCAGGTTGCTATAGCAGGGACTTCTGGGGCAACAGGAGGAACGTCGGAGGCAGACCCTGAGAAGCAAACGTGGCTAGCTAAATACGCCACCCCGACAAAACTCCCGAGCCCAGCTCCTGCAGTTGGCTCAGAACCAGAGAAACAAGCATGGCTGGTTAAGTACGCCACTCCGACGAATCTTCAGGGTTCGGCACCTGCAGCCATCACCGCGGATCAAATTTGTACGATCCTGAAAGATCAGTTCGGCATGATGCCGAAAAGAAAGGCGATCGGCTATACCAAGCCGTACCCCAACGAGTACGAATTGATCCCGCTACCACCCAAATATCGGCTCCCGGACTTCACAAAGTTCAGCGGATCAGATGGTTCCAGCTCCATCGAGCATGTGAGCCGATATTTGGCACAGCTGGGCATGATCTCAGCGTCAGACGAGCTGCGCGTGAGGTACTTCTCACAGTCCCTCACAGGATCGGCTTTCGGTTGGTACACGTCGCTGCCACCGAACTCAGTCCAGGACTTGGAAGCAGTGGAAGAACGGTTCCATGAGCAATATCACTCAGAGGCTTCCGAGGCTGGCATTGCCGATCTAGCACAAGTACGACAGAAGCGGGGAAACGGTGTGAATACATCCAGCGCTTAGGACCGTTAGGAACCGATGCTATTCGGTTCACGTAAGCGAAAAAGAAGCCGAGTTGGCGGTGGTGGGTCTGTCATCATCGATCAAGGACGTGGCCTCCCAAGCGGACTACCCGTCACTAGCGCACATGGTACAGAAGCTGTCAGCATATGAACAGCGTCACCCAGATGTCTACCAGGACAAGTTCAAGCGGGTGGTTACCATGGTCGACGCAGGCGAAGATGAAGTCGCTACGGGAGAACAAGAGGTCGCAGTGGCTGAATGGACTCGGCTGCAGGTAACCTGCAAATGGGTGAAGCCACCAGGACCTCCAAGAGGATTCGACTTCGACGTGGAAAACCGAGCAAATTTTCGATCTCTTACTCGCGGAGCATATAAAGATTCCCGAAGGCCACAAAGTTCCCACGGTGCAAGAGCTGAACGGAAAGCCATACTGCAAGTGGCATAACACGTTCACCCACACCACTAACGACTGCAGGGTGTGGCGTCAGCAGATCCAGATGGCAATAGAAAATGGGCGACTAATTTTTAACCAGTATGCCATGAAGGTCGACACACACCCCTTCCCCGCCGTCAACATGGTGGAGTTCGCCCACCTCGGAGGGTGCCAGCCTGATTTCTCAGCCAACATCAGCATGGTAGAGCTTGGACACCGCTCTGAGAAGGACGGGGATGAGGACAGCTGCTCGAGCAAGGACACAGAGGCCGCTCCATGCGATCGGCTCCGTCAAGATGGCAAGCGCTACGTCACGGAGGAAGTTAAGAACATAAGATATCAACGACCCCTCTCCGATCACCTCCTCAATAAGTACGTGAGTCGGTATGATCAACGCCGGCGACACGGCGACGATGATGAAAGAGCCGTCTGGCAGAAACGACAGAGACATCGTCGGCATAATCACGATGAGGAGCGGCAGGAGCGCCACGCCAGGAGAGCAGGACAATACGGACAGGCATTGGGACTGCCCCTTCTTCAGACTTCTGGGATTCAGGAATGAGCCGATTACCAACAATCGGCAACTGCCGAATGCAACCAGAAAAAGAAGGAGGCAGCCAACGTGTCTGTGTTCGAGCGCCTAGGGCCTCTCCCACCACAAAACAGACGTGCTGAGACCCCTCTGTTGGAAGATCTCGAGGATTCGGAAGACGAGGGGGAAACGAAGAAGATAGGTGTCACCGTCCAAGATGGTGCCCTGATGGTCTCAGCCATTCACAAAAACGCAGGGTTCAGCGATTGCGCGGTCTGGAGGAAGCCGAAAGGTTATACTTGCATACGCTGAGGAAGGCACGACCTGATTTGGCTGCGAAAGTCCAGAGGACCCTGGATGAGGAGGGGCCGCAAAGAAAAGAGTGGCGCCCCAAGCAAAGGAAAGCCGATGATGAAACATCGGCTGGCACAAACATGGTGCTCGTTCGTCCGGCGAAGTGTAGAGCTCCACGATTACACGATGCACCGAGGTGGACAACAGCAAGCGCACCAACGTGTTAAATCGGAGATTGGGCTGGTTTATCCACCGGCCTGGGCGAGTAGCAAGACTACGTCAATAAGCAACGTGGCGAGGCGATCCTTGCGATCGGCCCTCCGAAACTGATGAAGGGATATTACAAAACCTTCACCGAGCAAGCAACGTGGAGGCCGATTCCAGCGATCGGCCAAAATTATCCTCACCATCCATTCTGCCTGGGATCAACGTTTGACCCATGGGGACTACCTGAAGAGCCGATACCATCAATTCTCTTGACAGAATCGGCTCGGGGGCACCTAGATGGATAAAACACGAGGATATGAGATAATACTATCAAGGGGGCCGACACACAAATCGGCCTAAAAAATTCAAAAAATTTGCGCGCCGATGCAGCAGACATCGACTTAAGGATATAAGAAGCCGATGCATGGACATCGACTCTAGCGGCATTATGCGATGTTTATCGAGTCTTCACCAAATTCAGGCCAGCGGTGGTGCCTTCCGTTGCTTCGAGCCGATCTGGGTTCCTGAACCAAGTTCCGGCTGTCTGAGGAAGAAAGGGGATCGGCTTTGGCACATTCTCTTTGATCTCGCCTCGAGTAAGGCTCGGGGGCAGCAGGCCTGGTGGATGCTCTGTTTTACTCTGTTTAAAAGCCGATTGGGATACCATCGGCTGGTCCTTCATTGCAACCTTCTTCACAAATGATGAGTATTGAAGAGCATTATTGGGTTTGGTTGGGAAAGTTCAAAGGTTTTCCTGAAGATCCTGCATTTTCTGCCAAATTTAGAAAATCATCAGTTGAAGAAGGGAAGGGCGAATTTTGAAGGACCGATGCGGTGCTATCGGCTCATCACGCATTGGCAAAGGGAACGAATCGGCAAGGTCAGTAGAAGAGGGAATCGGCTCAATTGAACTCAGAAGAAATCGGCAAATCAAATTGGGGAAGAGTTCTTCATTAATAGGCGAGATTTCTTACATAGTAGAGCTGATTGCCCTCAAAAGGGGATACATTGCCCCGCCTACTTCTACGGATCCTATGCTAGGGGCCCTATCTACGGGCCGTTGCTGCCCTCGTCGTCGCCGTCATCGCCGCTGTCGGCGCTGCTCCCGGCCGGCTCGTCGTCGCTGCTCCAGCGGCCGCCGGCAGGACCTTCATTGTCCTCATCCTCCTCGTCGTCGTCGTCGTCGCTGTCGAAGTCACTCAGATTCCCGGCCAGGGGCAATGGCGCTTGGCCGGCGGCTCGTCGGGGAGGTGTCGTCATCGTCATCCTCCTCTTCTCCTCCTTCACCTCCTCGGAGGCCCCATGATGACCCACAAGTATAGGGTATCGTAGTACTCTTCGATAAATAAGAGTGTCGAACCCAACGAGGAGCAGAAGGTGTTGACAAGCAGTTTCGATGAAGGATTCACTAAATGCTCACAGACAAGTATTCAGGGGGTTTTGATATTGCAGATAAATAAAGTACAAGTAAATAAAATGCGAGAGAAATAATTGCAGCGAGTGGCCCAATCCTTTTTAGCACAAAGGACAAGCCGGTTTGATTACTTATAATGACCAAACGTTCTTGAGGACACACGGGGATTTTAGTCTAGTGCTTTAGCTACATACGGCTGATTAATCTTCATTGTTTTGATAAGTGTTGTGTGGGTGAACCTATGCTAATGCACCGCCCTTCCTAGGACTAATACATACTTGTGATTATACCCCTTGCAAGCATCCGCAACTACAAGAAAGTAATTAAGATAAATCTAACCACAGCCTTAAACTCTGATCCTGCGATCCCTCCTGCATCGATATACTAACGGGGGCTTAGGTTTCTGTCACTCCGGCAACCCCGCAATTAGCAACCGAATACAAGATGCACTCCCTAGGCCCATAAATGGTGAAGTGTCGTGTAGTCGACGTTCACACGACACCACTAGAAGAATGACACCACAACTTAAATATCATAACATTGAATATTACTCAACCATAATTCACTACTAGCATTTAGACTTCACCCATGTCCTCAAGAACTAAACGAACTACTCACGAGACATCATATGGAATACAATCAGAGGTGATATGATGATGAATAACAATCTGAACATGAACCTTGGTTCAATGGTTTCACTCAATAGCATCTACAACAAGTATAGAATAACACAGGGAGAGTTTCCCTATCAAACAATCAAGATCAACCCGAATTGCTACGGTGACGAGGTGCAGCGGTGGTGATGGCGGTGTAGATGGTGGAGATGATGATGATGATGATGGAGATGATGTCCCGCTCGATGACGATGGCGATGGCGTCGATTTCCCCCTCCGGGAGGGAATTTCCCCGGCGGATTCCTGCCCGCCGGAGAGCTCTTTTCTCCGGTGCTCTCCGCCCCGCTGGCGGCTGTAACCCTTCGTGAGGATCCCTCGTGGCTTAGGTTTTCGGGACGAAGGAGTACGCGAAGAAAAGGAGGCGAAAGGGGCTGTGGGGCCCCCAGAGCACAGGGTGGCGCGGCCAGGCCTTGGGCGCGCCGCCCTGTGGTCTGGGCCCACAGTGGCTCTTCTCCTCTCCTTCTCCTCCGTCATCTGGAAAATAGGAATTTACGTGAATTTCCTTCCACAATTGATCTTCCGAAATATTGCGTTCTGACGGTGCTTTTTCCAGCAGAATCCTGGCTCCGGTGCTTGATCCTCCAATGATGATGAAACATGCAAAATAGATGAAATAACATAAGTATTGTGTCCCAATATGAAATATATCAATGAATAACAGCAAATTATGATACAAAATAGTGATGCAAATTGGACGTATCAACTCCCCCAAGCTTAGACCTCGCTTGTCCCCAAGCGAAACTGAGCTCGAGAAACAAGACCACATGTTTATGGAGTGAAGAGTCGATAAATAAAATACGGACAAGAAGCATCATATTCATTCACACAAGACATTCTAATAAACAACTTCCTCATATAACTCATCTTGAAATAAGTAAAGAGAAATCACAAGTAAAGGTGCATAAGAAATCATAATTGGTGATGGCAAACTTTGTTCTTGGTCAGAGAACTACTAACGGATTGTACTTCTAAGCAAAGCTTTCATATTAGAATTTATAGCTGAGCCTTCATATTTAAGCATAACAATCTCTTCATAATCATTGATAACTTCAAAGTCATATTCATTCAGATAAAATTGGTACTAAACAAGAAAGTATAAAAGACATGATCAACTGAATCATAGCATAAATGATTGGTTCACAACAACTCAATTGCTTGCTTAGGATAGAGGGAAATAGGTATACTGACTCAACATAAAAGTAAAAGACAGGCCCTTCGCAGAGGGAAGCAGGGATTAAATCATGTGCTAGAGCTTTTCAAGTTTTGAAATCATATAAAGAGAATAAAAGTAAAATTTTGAGAAGTGTTTGTTGTTGTCAACGAATGGTAGCGGGCACTCTAACCCCCTTGCCAAACGACCTTCCAAGAGCGGCTCCCATGAGGGACGGCATCTCTACCAGCAAGGTAGATCATCCCTCTTCTCTTTTGTTTACACATGTATTTTAGTTTTATTTAGGATGACACTCCCCCAACCTTGGCTTTCTCAATCCATGGCTAACCGAATCCTCGGGTGCCTTCCAACATTCACATACCATGGAGGAGTGTCTATTGCAAAATTAAGTTGCTTACTGATGAATCAGAGCAAAACATGTGAAGAGAATTATTAATGAAAGTTATTAATTGAGGCTGGGAACCTCATTGCCAGCTCTTATTGCAAAGTTATTGGGTAAGCGGATGTGCCGCTAGTCCATTAGGAAAAGTTCGCCCAACAAGATTGAAAGATAAAACACCACATACTTCCTCATGAGCTATAAAACATTGACACAAATAAGGAGTAATAGTTTGAATTATTTAAAGGTAGCACATGAAGTATTTACTTGGAATGGCAGAAAATACCATGTAGTAGGTAGGTATGGTGGACACAAATGGCATAGGTTTGGTCTAAGGTTATGGATGTATGAGAAGCATTCCCTCTCGATACAGGTCTTTGGCTAGCAAGGTTTGATAGCAAGCATAAAGGTTGAGGGAAACAAACAAATATACATATGATAGAAACAATCATGCATCTTTCTCATAAGCACAAGCAATTTTAACTTAAGAATACTAAGCATAGAGATAATGGAGTAATGTATCTAAGTGTATTTCTCTCTTTTATTAAACATCAGGATGTTGTTGCTATTGACCAATGCTAAGTTTGCCAAAACCAAATAGATTTACTTAATGTTCCCAAAGTGATATCAATACTCATGTCAAGAATAATCATATAATGGAGATTGCAAACTAAAATAAGGTGTGCAAAAGTAAATGATAAGACTTCTCATTAATATTCCATAACGATAACTCACACCAACGGATACATAGATAACTAACTAAGAGATACTTCCACATTGCATACTATTCTATATGATAACTTCCCTACTCATGATATGACACTACTTGATAGTAAAAGATAAAGGTGGTGGTGATGTGATACCGCGGCACTCCCCAAGCTTGGAACAAACCAAGGGGATGCCAATACCGATGATGAATTACTCCTTCGGCGATGGTGGTGATGAATTCCTGACAAGCTTCTCAATAAGCTCCTGGAGCTCGTCAATCCTGTATATGAGATTGCGAATCATCTCTGAATTGTGCTCGACGCGGTTAAGGAGTCTGTCCGACGGTGAGTCCCAACTCTTGGAGTTATTTCCCCACTCTTCAGCCTCAGGCTCCTTCTCTCCTGCAGTGTTAGAGCGATCTATATCCCACTGGCTAGGCAATGCTGCCTTGGGAGTCCCTTCAATTTGATTATTGAAAATTAGATTGTGGAAGGGTTGATGAGTGCCTGATAGAGATGACTTTGGAGCTAGGTAATGACGTGGAACCGCTCCTCCAGTGCGAATTCTTGCGCTCTTGTTTGCGCTAAAAGGGTTGTCCACCACCTTGATGCTTGCGATAGTAGCACGCGGGTGCGTGCGCGAATCTTCATCCACCTCTTCTTCATCCTCTTCCTTGACGTCCTTGTCTTCCTCTTTCCGCCCAAGATCTTGATTATCTTCTTCCGGAAACTCCTTGCCCTTGTTCTTGGAGACCATGGCGCTTCTAAACTGAAAACAGATCTGGGAGAAAACAGCTCGAAACAAAACACGGCGAAAACGATATTACGGACCTCCAGGGTCCGGGGGATTATATAGCAAATATTTTTACGACAAAAGGAAGGTTCCAGGCCGAACGAGTGGAAACGGGACGCCGAGGTGCCGTCACCATAGGTCGGCGCGGCCGGGTGGGGCCCGCGCCGGCCTGTGGTGACGGGCCCTCGCGCGTCTTTTCCACTCCGTTTCGATTCCGTAATTTTTCATATTTTCCAAAAACAACAGAAATAATGTTCGGAAAGGTAAACGCGGACTTTTTATTACCTATCTGTTACCTATTCAAAGTCGAGTTCTGGCGGACTGTCAATTTGTCCTTTGATGAAAGCCTCCGGTGTTTCCACTTGAATAATATCAACATCAACATTATAAGAATCGCCCGAGATATAATGCTTGAGTCTTTGTCCATTCACCACTTGTGTGGCATTGCCTTGGAGAGAGCTAATTTTAATTGCTCCTGAACGATACACCTCCTCAACAACATATGGTCCTTCCCACTTCGAGAGTAATTTCCCTGCAAAGAATCTGAGACGAGACCGATACAATAGAACTTGATCTCCAACATTAAATTCTCTTTTAATGATCCTTCTATCATGCCACTTCTTAACTTTTTCTTTAAAGAGTTTAGCATTTTCATAAGCTTCACTTCTCCATTCATCTAGAGAACTTAATTGCAACAACCTCTTATTACCGGCTAATTTAGGATCTTTATTTAATTCTCTAACAGCCCAATAAGCTTTGTGCTCTAGTTCTAAAGGTAAATGACAAGCTTTCCATAAACCATTTTATAAGGCGACATTCCCATAGGATTTTTATAAGCAGTTCTATAAGCCCATAACGCTTCTTTCAATTTGCTAGGCCAATTCTTTCTAGATTTATTAACAGTCTTACCCAAGATAGCTTTAATCTCTCTATTTGATAATTCTACTTGACCACTAGTTTGAGGGTGATAAGCAGAAGCAATTCTATGATTAATACCATACTTAGCAAGAGTTTTTCTAAAACCTCCATGAATAAAATGAGAACCTCCATCAGTCATAATATATCTAGGTACTCCAAATCTAGGAAATATAATATCTACAAGCATTTTTATAGAGGTCTCACCATCAGCACTTTTTGTAGGTATAGCTTCTACCCATTTAGTAACATAATCAACGGCGACAAGTATATGAGTGTTACCTTCTGAAGAAGGGAAAGGTCATGAAGTCGAATCCCCAACAATCGAATGGTTCAATAACAAGAGTATAGTTCATAGGCATTTCATTACGTCTGGAGATATTACCAACTCTTTGACATTCATCACAAGATAAAATAAATTTCCTTGCATCTTTGAAGAGTGTTGGCCAATAAAAACCTGATTGTAGAACCTTTTGCGCGGTTCTATCTCCAGCGTGATGTCCTCCATAAACACTTCCATGACATTTATTCAATATCTCCTGTTGTTCATATTCAGGAACACATCTTCGCATAATACCATCCACTCCTTCTTTATATAAGTGTGGGTCATCCCAAAAATAATGCCTCAAGTCATAAAAGAATTTCCTCCTTTGCTGAGCTGAAAAGGTTGGAGGCAAATACTTCGAAACAATAAAGTTAGCATAATCTGCATACCAAGGGCTCTCTCGCGAGCTCACCTTTATTACAGCCAATTGTTCATTTGGAAAACTATCATTAACAGGAACGGGATCATAAGCAATATTTTCCAATCTAGACAAATTATCAGCAACAGGATTATCAGCACCTTTCCTATCTATAATGTGTAAATCAAATTCTTGCAACAGAAGTACCCATCTAATAAGCCTTGGCTTAGCATCTTTCTTTGTCATAAGGTATCTAATTGCAGCATGAGTATGAATTGTAACTTTTGAATCAACAATATAGGGTCTAAACTTATCACAAGCAAAGACTACAGCTAACAATTCTTTTTCAGTTGTAGCATAGTTTCTTTGAGCAGCATCAAGAGTCTTACTAGCATAATGAATAACATTTAATTTTTTATCTACCCGCTGTCCAAGAACAGCGCCTACAGCAAAATCACTAGCATCACACATAATTTCAAAAGGCAAATTCCAATCGGGAGGTTCAACTACAGGAGCAGTTGTTAAGGCTTTCTTTAAAGTTTCAAAAGCTTCCTTACAATCATCATCAAAAACAAAAGGTACATCTTTTTGAAGAAGATTAGTAAGAGGCTTTGAAATTTTAGAGAAATCTTTAATAAATCTCCTATAAAACCCAGCATGACCAAGAACACTACGAATACCTTTAACATCCCTCGGATAGGGCATCTTCTCAATCGCTTCAACTTTAGCTCTATCAACTTCAATACCTTTCTCAGAAATTTTATGTCCCAACACAATTCCTTCATTAACCATAAAGTGGCATTTCTCCCAATTAAGAACAAGGTTAGTCTCTTCACATCTCTGCAAAACTTTATCGAGGTTTCGCAAGCAATTATCAAAAGAATTCCCATAGACAGAAAAATCATCCATGAACACCTCTACAATACTTTCACAAAAACCATGAAAAATAGCAGACATGCATCTTTGAAAAGTAGCAGGAGCATTACATAAACCAAAAGGCATACGCCTATAAGCATAAGTTCCATAAGGACAAGTAAAAGTGGTTTTCTCTTGATCTTTAGCTTTAACAGCAATTTGTGAAAACCCAGAATAACCATCAAGAAAGCAAAAATGAGTATTTTTAGACAACCTCTCTAACATTTGATCAATAAAGGGTAAAGGGTAATGATCTTTCTTAGTAACTTTATTAACTTTTCGAAAATCAATGCACATTCTATAACCTACAACTATTCTTTGAGGAATAAGCTCATCATTATCATTAGGCACAACAGTCATTCCTCCTTTCTTAGGAACACAATGCACAGGACTAACCCATCTACTATCAGCAATAGGATATATAATACGGCTTCAAGCAGTTTTAATACCTCATTCCTTACCACTTCCTTCATCTTCGGAATTAGACGACGTTGATGTTCAACAACAGGCTTTGCATCTTCTTCCATATTAATAGCATGTTGGCAAATAGAAGGAGAAATCCCTTTCAAATCATCAAGAGTATAGCCAATAGCTCCTCGGTGTTTCTTCAATATTTCCAATAACCTTTCTTCCTCAATCTCTGAAAGCTTAGAACTAATAATAACAGGATATATTTTCTTATCATCAATATGAGCATATTTAAGATTATCAGGTAAAGGCTTTAGATCAAAAACAGGATCTTCCTTCGGTGGTGGTGTTGTACCCAGATCTTCCACCGGTAAATCATGCTTGAGAATAGGTTGGCGAAGAAAAATTTCCTCAAGCTCATCTCTTTCTTTCCTAAAAGCTTCACTTTCACTATTCTCCAAATGTTGCTGCAAAGGGTTATTAGGAACAAGAACAATAGATGCACACTGCTCCATTTTAAAATCATTACTAGGCAAGTCAACTTTATAAGGAGTTTTGGTAAATTTAGAAAAGTTAAATTCATAAGGTTCACCAGCAAATCTAGTCAAAATTTTCTCTTTCTTACAATCTATAATAGCTCCACAAGTATTTAGAAAAGGTCTACCAAAAATGATAGGACAATAATCACTAGCAGCAGAACCAAGTACCAAAAAGTCAGCAGGATATTTAATCTTACCGCATAGAACTTCCACATCTCGAACAATACCAATCGGAGAAATAGTTTCTCTATTAGCCAGATGAATAACCACATCAATATCTTCAAGTTCACAAGAACCAATTTCGTGCATAATCTCCGTGTAAAGTTCATAAGGTATAGCACTAACACTTGCACCAATATCACATAAACCATAATAGCAATGATCACCAATTCTAACAGATAGCATAGGAACACTAACTTGTTTGGGTTTATTAGGATGTGAAACAATATTAGAAGCATCTTCACAGAAAATAATATGACCATCCTCCACATTTTCAGGTCACAAGATCTTTAACTATTGCAACAGCAGGTTCAATTTTAATTTGTTCTTCAGGTTCTTTAGGTTTCTTTTCACTTTTATTAACACTAGATATGACAGAGTACTCCTTCATTTTAGCAGGGAAAGGAGTTTTTTCAATATAAGCTTCAGGAATAACATTATCAACAGTTTCAATCACTACACATTTGTTTACAGATGAATCAATTTTATCTTTATACGGTTCATGATACTTATCAAAATTCTTCTTAGGCAGTTCATAATGAGAGGCAAAAGCTTTATAAAGATTTGCAACAACTTGGGAATCAAGACCATATGTAGCACTCATATTACGAAATTTATCAGTATCCATAAAAGCTTCAATGCATTTATAATCATAAATTATACCTGATTCTCTATCTTTGTCATTCTCCCATCCTTCAGTATTTTCTTGGATCCGATCAAGAAGGTCCCTTTTAAACTCTTCATTCTTGCGTGTAAATGATCCAGAACAAGAAGTATCCAGGTCTTGTCTTGAAAAGAAAGTCTTGCATAGAAATTATCAATAATAACATTACCAGGAAGCTCATGAATGGGGCATTTGAGCATTAAAGACTTCAATCTCCCCCAAGCTTGGGCAATACTTTCTCCATCATGAGGCCAGAAATTATATATGCGGTTCCGATCTTTGTGAATTTCACTTGGAGGATAAAATTTGGAATAGAATAAAGGCACAATGTCCTCCCAATCAATAGAATCACCATTCTTCAGCAATTTATACCAATGCGCCGCTTTACCAGACAGCGATATAGTGAATAGTTTCTTCCTAACTTCATTCATACCTGCACATTTGAATAACCCGCATAATTCATGCAAAAATAGTAAATGATCACCAGGATGGACAGTTCCATCCCCTTCATAGCGGTTATCCATAACACGTTCAATAATTTTCGTAGGTATTTTATATGGTACTACTTCCTCACCTGGCGCTTCATCCACTACCGTTGCAGTAGTAGTAGATTTCCCAAATAGAAATTGAAGAGAAGATCTCTCCATAATGATTATAGCAGCAGGCAGAAATAAAATCAGCACAAACAGTAAAGGTTTTCCTTACCAATTCCACTTACCAATAGCGCTTCACTCCCCGGCAACGGCGCCAGAAAATAGTCTTGATGACCCACAAGTATAGGGGGTGTATCGTAGTACTTTCGATAAATAAGAGTGTCGAACCCAACGAGGAGCAGAAGGTGTTGACAAGCAGTTTCGATGAAGGTTTCCTGTAAATGCTCACAGACAAGTATTCGGGGGGTTTTGATATTGCAGATAAATAAAGTACAAGTAAATAAAATGCGAGAGTAATAATTGCAGCAGTGGCCCAATCCTTTTAGCACAAAGGACAAGCCGGTTTGATTACTTATAATGACCAAACGTTCTGAGGACACACGGGGATTTTAGTCTAGTGCTTTACATACAGCTGATTAATCTTCATTGTTTTGATAAGTGTTGTGTGGGTGAACCTATGCTAATGCACCGCCCTTCCTAGGACTAATACATACTTGTGATTATACCCCTTGCAAGCATCCGCAACTACAAGAAAGTAATTAAGATAAATCTAACCACAACCTTAAACTCTGCGATCCTGCGATCCCTCCTGCATCGATATACTAACGGGGGCTTAGGTTTCTGTCACTCCGGCAACCCCGCAATTAGCAACCGAATACAAGATGCACTCCCCTAGGCCCATAAATGGTGAAGTGTCGTGTAGTAGTCGACGTTCACACGACACCACTAGAAGAATGACACCACAACTTAAATATCATAACATTGAATATTACTCAACCATAATTCACTACTAGCATTTAGACTTCACCCATGTCCTCAAGAACTAAACGAACTACTCACGAGACATCATATGGAATACAATCAGAGGTGATATGATGATGAATAACAATCTGAACATGAACCTTGGTTCAATGGTTTCACTCAATAGCATCTACAACAAGTATAGAATAACACGGGGAGAGTTTCCCCTATCAAACAATCAAGATCAAACCCGAATTGCTACAGCGGTGACGAGGTGCAGCGGTGGTGATGGCGGTGTAGATGGTGGAGATGATGATGATGATGATGGAGATGATGTCCCGCTCGATGACGATGGCGATGGCGGCGATTTCCCCCTCCGGAGGGATTTCCCCGATTCCTGCCACGGAGAGCTCTTTCTCTTCTGTGCTCTCCGCCTCGCAGAGGCGTGTAACCCCTCGTGAGGATCCCTCTGTGGCTTAGGTTTTCGGGACGAAGGAGTACGCGAAGGAGGCGAAAGGGGCTGTGGGGCCCCCCAGCACAGGGTGGCGCGGCCAGGCCTTGGGCCGCGCCGCCCTGTGGTCTGGGCCACGCTTCTCTCTCCCCTTCTCGCTCCTCTCATCTGAAAAATAGGAATTTACGTGAAATTCCCTTCCACAGTTGATCTTCCGAAATATTGCATTCTGACGGTGCTTTTTCCAGCCAGAATCCGGGTGCTTGATCCTCCAATGATGATGAAACATGCAAAATAGATGAAATAACATAAGTATTGTGTCCCAATATGAAATATATCAATGAATAACAGCAAATTATGATACAAAATAGTGATGCAAATTGACGTATCACCCATCCCGGGGAAGCGATCGTCTGGCTTTCTTCCACCGCGGCGTGAGGAAGCGGAGATCACTCCCATTGGGGACTTGTCGTCCTCGACCAGGTGGAGAAGTCGTGGTCGACTCCTCCCGACGCAATGGCGGGCGGATGTTGGCCGCATGGACCTCCGCCGGGTTGTGCTCCGGCGTCGGCTCGCGAGATGAAGAGGACTTGGGTGAAAGATCCGATGAGGCAGAGGAGGAAGAGGACATGGTGGCGCAGAGAGGTTTTTGGGTGCTAATGCGAAGGAGATGCAGAGGAGAACTGTTTGGGGATTAAATAAAAGAGGGCTTGATAGAAATTCAATGCCACAGCAGTTTCCGAGGAAGTGGTGCCAAACCGTCAAATCGTGCAGAGAAGTTGAGGAGGCAAGTTATCATGATGAAGAACTCTGCGACGGTTCTGCTCTGCCACGACATGACCCGACGAAGGAAAGGCGTAATGATTTTGGAAATATCATTTCCAAAACCAGGGGGGCATGTGTTATCACCAGAATTTGACCAAGTCGGAGGTGGGCCGCGATCAAGATGGACGTGAAGATTGTACGTGGAAGAAATACGTGAATCGGCCTTGTTTACCAAGTTGGGCTGAACCGCCTGTGTAACATATTAGATCGCATCTTAGTTTAGAAATTAGAGTTTATCTCGTGCACGGTTTAGTGCACGCCCACATTAAGTCCCTGGACTATAAATATGTACCTAGGTTTTATGGAATAAACAACAACCAACGTTCAACACAAACCAATCTCGGCGCGCCGCCCTCGTCGTCTGAGGGTTCCTCCGGTAAGCACCATGCTGCCTAGATCGCATCGCGATCTAGGCAGCACGCCTAGTTGTTCATGCGTTGCTCGTGTTGAAGCCTTTTTGATGGCGAGCAACGTAGTTATCATAGATGTGTTAGGGTTAGCATTGTTCCTAGTATCATATGTTGTCGTAGTGCAACCCTTGCGCATCTAGCCGTCCCTGTACCTCATCATGGGTGGGGGCGGCACCCCGCTTGATCGTTATTTAGTAGATCCGATCCGTTACGATCGCTCCTTGATTCATCAAGGATTAGTTTAATATCTGCAATAGTTAGGCCTTACAAAGGGTTGGAGGATCCAGCGGCATGCAGGGTGTAGTTTGCTGCCCCTAGACAGGACGTTCCGAGGATCAACCTAGTGTTGGTTTTTAGGCCTTGTCTAGGGCTGGCTTACGATCACCGTGCGTGAGCGCGAGGCCCAATCGTGTAGGATGATCCGATTATGCGGTGAAACCCCTATCGTCAGGATCTCATATGCTTTATCATGATCACAGGACCACCATATATTCGGCCACCTTGGACGAATCATGGGTGGATCGGCTCCATGAGCCGATTCACAGACAACCCGAGAGCCGATCGAGGCTCGTATTTAACGTGTACGTGTGTGCCCCGCAGGAAACTAAGCGAGGCATCATCCACACCTTCCCAGGTATAGGTCGGTGGCACGCCTGCAATTTGCATGGGCGCGCGACAGAGGCTTTGGGCCGTCGCTCGAGGGAGCCAGCCGCAGCCCTAGTTGTTCCCGGCTCTACGGTGTTGACTACCACGTACAAGGTTTCACGTCGTAATGATGTAATGGACACACCCAATTAAGCGTAGCATAAGATCACGTCATTAAGTTATTTGCTATAAGCTTTCGATACATAGTTACCTAGTCCTTATGACCATGAGATCATGTAAATCACTTATACCGAAAGGTACTTTGATTACACCAAACGCCACTGCGTAAATGGGTGGTTATAAAGGTGGGATTAAGTATCCGGAAAGTATGAGTTGAGGCATATGGATCAACAATGGATTTGTCCATCCCGATGACTGATAGATATACTCTGGGCCCTCTCGGTGGAATGTCGTCTAATGTCTTGCAAGCATATGAATAAGTTCATAAGAGACCACATACCACGGTATAAAGAGTACTTGTCAGGAGACGAGGTTGAACAAGGTATAGAGTGATACCGAAGATCAAACCTCGGACAAGTAAAATATCGCGTGACAAAGGAATTGGTATCGTATGTGAATGGTTCATTCGATCACTAAAGTCATCGTTGAATATTTGGGAGCCATTATGGATCTCCAGATCCCCGCTATTGGTTATTGGTCGGAGTGAGTACTCAACCATGTCCACATAGTTCACGAACCGTAGGGTGACACACTTAAAGTTGGATGTTGAAATGGTAGAACTTGAATATGGAATGGAGTTCGAATATTTGTTCGGAGTCCGGATGAGATCCCGGACATCACGAGGAGTTCCGGAATGGTCGGAGAATAAGATTCATATATAGGAAGTCATATTCCAAGTTTGGAAATGATCCGGTGCATTTATGGAAGGTTCTAGAAGGTTCTAGAAAAGTCCGGAAGAAACGCACTATGGAAGGTGGAGTCCCTAAGGACTCCACAAGCTTGGCCAGCCAAACCCTAGAGGGGAAAGTCCAAGGTGGACTTCCACAAAGTCGGCCACCTCATGGAAAGGAGTCCCACTTGGTGAATCCCACCTGGAGGCCCTACACATGGAAGGTTTTAGTTGGGGTCTTATTCGAAGACTTGTACACCAACTCTTGGGTGTTCCACCTATATAATGAGGGCCAAGGGGAGGGGTCACACCAAAGCCATAGCTTGCCGCCCCTTAGTGGCCGGCCACCCTCTCCCCAAACCCTAGCGTCTCTCTCCTCCACATCCCGCACGCTTAGCGAAGCTCCGCGATTTCTCCACCACCACCGACACCACGCCGTCGTGTTTGTTGGATTCAAGAGGAGCTACTACTTCCGCTGCCCGCCGGAACGGGAGGTGGACGTCGTCTTCATCAACAACCGAACGTGTGACCGAGTACGGAGGTGCTGCCCGTTCGTGGCGCCGGAACCGATCGTGATCAAGATCTTCTACGCGCTTTTGCAAGCGGCAAGTGATCGTCTACCGCAGCAACAAGAGCCTCATCTTGTAGGCTTTGGAATCTCTTCAAGGGTGAGACTTGATAACCTCGTTGCTACCGTCTTCTAGATTGCATCTTGGCTTGGATTGTGTTCGCGGTAGGAAAATTTTTGTTTTCTATGCAACGTTATCCTACAATATGTTGAGTGGGTGATCTAGCAATGCATATGTCGTGTACTAATATATCGCTAGTGCATTCTTCTTGATTTTTCAGGATCATCTCTTAGTATTTCAGAGTTATGTGTGCTATTTCCTTGAATGGGGCGACCATTGAAATGTGGCGGCTGGGGCGGAGCTCCCCTTTGGGCAAGGTATGGCACTTGCCCTACCTTGATTTTTGGCAAAAAAAAATCGAGTATATATATGCATCTGTGAATATACCATCAGTTTTGTACAGTTTTTGAGAGAAAATAAAGGAAAAAAGAGTAGGTGGGCCGGTAGGAGGAGATAAGTAACCGAACTAGGATTCAGCTAGCTGGGCCGCGCCCGCGCGTGATGCAGTCCTGACGTGATACACCCGCGTTGGCTCTGATCGTGAGAAGAAACCAGCTATTCGCGATCGTGAGTAGTTTTCGTCTGTTCCTCTTTGACGTGAGTCATGCTAGACACAACTCGCCGTTTCTTTGCGCCGCCAGCCGATGCCCTGGCTGCTTCTCCCGACGAGATCCCTCTAATCTGACCCCCCCCCCGCCAGGCCGCCCGACCGCGCGCCCCTAGTCCTGCAAATCACGCGGTGCCGGCGGCCAGACACCTCTCTTACTGTCTAGATTTTGTGGGGACCGCGAAGCTGTTTTTTTTTCCTACTGAGATTTGCGGAGAATTAAGATGGGCAAGAAGGGGAAGAACACTGCAGCTAATGGGGAGGTACACTTTTTAAAGTTTTCTTTTAATTGGCTGAAGTTTAAAACTTTAAATTTGTGAATTGTGAGCTCGGTAACATGCACAAACTACTAATGTTCGAACTTGAAAGGCACATCATGTTTCCTACACTTTACCGCCTTATTGAGTTGGCAATACTTTTACCGGTGGAGATGGCAACAGTTGAAAGAACATTCTCATCTATGAAGATCACCAAGATAGAGTTGCGCAACAAGATGGTTGGCTTAATGATTTGATGGTGTGCTACATCAAACGAGTGATATTCAAAAGTCTTGATCTTGGTGAAATTTAAAAAGATTTTCAAATGGAAGGTAGAGCTTCGCTATTGCTTGAACTTCTAGATGGCATTATAGCTTCATTATCGATACGTTTGTAGGTTCTATTTATATTTGAATATGTTGCTGTTACCATAGTACTAAGTGACTATGCTTACCATCATATAAAGTATTAATGTGTCGAGACAGTTTATTTTTCTGCGTCATATTTTTTACGTTTAAATTTTTGCCCGACCTCAAAAAAATTTCGTCCTCCGCCACTGTGTGGCGGACACCATGAAATGTTTGAAGGTGGGACACCTCACGGTCCATCTTCCGTATCGGGTATCGGTCCTCCTATGATGATGTTATTGTTGTCGCGTGCATGCATCCTTGGACCGTGAGGCGTACCGTTTAATTCTATGTTTATGTTTGCTCTTGTATTTAGGTGCGTGTTTGGGTTCTGTATGTAAGCTGATGACTCAGCACTTGACATCTTCCGCCCTTTGTGATAAGGCCTTCGTGTTTTCAAAACACCTCTCATGCGTACCGAAGAATCGCACCCCGTAATTGTAATTATGTTCGTCGCTCGTATGCTCTTATCATTTGATTGATGGTTTCGTATATGGACTGGTTCCTAGTCCAAGCTAGGCGTCGAATGTTACTGGAATGTTGGTCACCGTAGTTCTCCAACACGTTACATTACAGATAGGCGCGCGTGGACCAAGGAAACAAGTATGGTTTTGCTGGGTGGAGGTGGACACGGGCATTTAGGACCGGAACCCCGGCTGTCGGTTTTCCTATTTTATTTTTTATTAGTTCTCCATCCAGTTGTTTGCGTGTGCGCTTGCTTGCTTGTTGGCTTCTCACGGAACCACACGGGTCACGGGGGCAGCCAGCAAGACGGAGAGAAGAAGAAGAAGACAGAGAGCAACGCAACAGCAAACCAACCATACCCAAAACCCAAAGGAAGACGAGGGAGCAGAGTAGGACGGAGCTATAAGTAGCCGGCCATCTGACTCTTCCCTCCGCCTACCCGCCTCATCCATTCCATTTCATTTCTCGCCCAATCCAACACCCACCCAAGAAGAAAACACACAGAGAGAGAGGAAACGCAGATTAGTCGGCCGGTTGTCGGCTCCGGATCTCGCGAGGGAGGAGGCGTTTGTGAATGGTGAAGAGCGGCGAGGAGGATCAGTGCACCCGGTCGTCGCTGTTGGGGAGGTATGAGATCGGGCGGACCCTCGGGGAGGGCAACTTCGGCAAGGTCAAGTACGCGCGCCACCTCGCCACCGGCGCCCACTTCGCCGTCAAGATCCTCGATCGCAGCAAGATCCTCTCCCTCCGATTCGACGACCAGGTACCGATTCCCGCCGCCCCGTTTCCACCGATTTTCTCTTGTGATTCGGGTTGGATTGCTGATTCGTTTATGTGATTGGGTGGGCAGATCAGGAGGGAGATCGGGACATTGAAGCTTCTCAAGCACCCCAATGTCGTCCGCTTGCATGAGGTGCGCCCAATCTAGACTTGGTTTTAATTACCTCCCATCTGCTGCTTCTGCTTCTTGTCTCGGAGCGTTCCACCTCTCGCGCTTAGCACCAGAATTATTTTAGTGTTTTCTAGCGCTTCTACAGTAGTGTACTCCGTCCGTAGTAGTTTCCGGTAAAGATTGTCTAGCGGCTCTGCTTCGCTCCATCTCCTTTTCGACAAAAAATTTGGAGTTGGGCTTGCTTGCGTGGAGGGGATTATCCAGTAGCAGATCGTAATTATCCTGCAAACGGAGGAGGTTTAGTAATTAGTACTACCCTGCCCTACCGCTAATGGCAGGCTTATAAATAAATAAATAAAACGGAAATGAGCTTTCGTAGTATCCTGTACGCGACGCAAATTAAGGAATACACGGAAGGCAACGCAACCGCCGCCGCACGGCACCTCGCCGCCGGTTTCGCTCGCGCCACCGTGACACGCGCCGTCAAACCAGCCTAGCACAATAGTTGAGAAAATTAACTTGCACTGAAACTCCATTGAAGAATTAGAATTTCCTCTACTACAGTAGTATATTTCCTAGGAGAAATGGCCCGATTAAGTCCACGTCAGCGGATGCCACGAGGCAAGCAACGCATGGGGCCCCACCCAACTCCCTCTACAGAAGCATGAGAAGCATGAGGCCCACCCAGCACGTTCTACCTCCGTCCAAGCCAAGGTAAGCCGTCACGTCAGCCATGTGGC
This sequence comes from Lolium multiflorum, assembly GCA_030979885.1. NCBI lineage: Eukaryota > Viridiplantae > Streptophyta > Magnoliopsida > Poales > Poaceae > Lolium > Lolium multiflorum. The sequence goes on from CM061749.1 coordinate 154,972,707, forward strand.
TGCCTTCCCAGCCCAGGTCGGCCCGTCCCGCTGACAGCTGGGCCACGGTGTGATGAGCGAGCCTAAATCCTCATTATCCATGCAATTAAAAGTTTCAGGTCCCGCACACGTCTGTCTGTCCTCGAGCGGGACCCGCGTTTCGTTCCTTGCAGTTGGCGCCTGTTGCGCTTGCGCGGCGCCCTCAACTGGACCTGGCCTTGCGGATTGGATTGGTTACTACTCTCCAGTCTCTCTCTCTCTCTCTCTCTCTTCCCTGATGAGATGAGATGAACACTATTCTATGGTGATTGACCCCAAGCATCATCAACAGCTGCCGGCCAACCCAACGCCCCGTTTGCTTCGTCTGCTACCCAAACCACCAGCCTCTCAAACAACAAACACTGCACATACATGTAGGACTAGTAGTACAGTACAGGGAATAGATCTGCTAACCACAACTTGTCAAAGTAAAGGCCAAGGTGTGTATTTGTCTAACATGATGTCCTGCTAAACGTTATCTAAACATCAATCTAGTCACACTTCCCCACCTAAGAGACAAGTCTTCTTGTCATTGCCTTACCGCATAATCGCAATTATGATGCCCTGCCAACTTTATCCGGCTTTTCGCAATTATGTGCAAGTCGGCTTGTCCTATACATACTATACTTGCAGTGCAGAAAACTCTTCTCTTTGGACACATATATAGTTAGGGGAATGTTTGTAAATTTTCTATGCGCTTCATACTACGATGTTCTTGTGTTTACTATGTGCATCTGAAAAGGAATACAGTTGGTGATACCCGTGATCTACCTCCTTCAGGTTGCAGCTAGCAAAACAAAGATCAATCTACTCACACTTCCCCACAAAAGAAACAAGTGTTCTTGTCATTGACTTACCGTATAATCGCAATTATGATGCCCTGCCAACTTTATCCGGCTTATCGCAATTATGTGCAAGTCGGCTTGTCCTATACAGACTATAATTGCAGACAACTCATCTCTTTGGACACATATATGGTTGCTTGGAAATTTACTAGGGTTCATATTATGTGCATTTGAAAAGAAATACAGTTGGTGATACCGTGATCTACCTCGTTCAGGTTGCAGCTAGCAAAACAAAGATTTACATGGTGCTTGAGTACGTGAATGGGGGCGAGCTCTTCGACAAGATCGTAAGCCACGAAAATCCTGTTCAAAATGTTGTATTCTCCTTATAAATGGGGTGCTAGATCTTCTGACGCTCTTTTTGTTTCATTTGTAACTATTAAAGGCCATCAAAGGAAAACTTTCGGAACAAGAAGGAAGAAGGCTGTTTCAGCAGCTAATTGATGGTTTGGCCTACTGCCATGATAAAGGTGTCTACCACAGAGACCTTAAGGTACTTATTAAATGGTTTACTTTATTCGCTATTTTACGTCGATGGCATGCTTATCTTTTTACTCTTCACATCAGCAATACAAAATCTTAAGTATGGTTTCATTCTCCTGTTACAGCCGGAAAATGTTCTTGTCGACCGAAAAGGCAACATAAAGATCTCCGACTTTGGTCTCAGCGCTTTGCCTCAACATCTTGGGGTACGCTGATCTGGATACTCGGTTGAATATGGGTTTTTCTATACAAAATCTATGCACGGATTACTAATTATGTGCACTTTAACTTTCAGACTGATGGATTGTTGCATACAACATGTGGCAGCCCCAATTACATTGCTCCTGAGGTAAGCAAGTTACAGCAAGAAACTAACCTAAATTTAGTTCCTCTAGGTGCTGATTTGGTACCAAATTTCTGCAGGTTTTGCAAAATAGAGGTTATGATGGCTCCTTGTCAGATATCTGGTCTTGCGGAGTAATTCTTTATGTGATGCTCGTTGGATACCTTCCGTTCGATGACCGGAATCTTGTTGTCCTTTATCAAAAGGTAGGCTTCCTGATAAACATCCTTTTATTTCGCACTATCAGTCTATCACGTGTTTCAAAGTTCAAATCATCCTGATGATGGTGTTTTATATTGTTTTGTTGGTCTAGATTTTCAAGGGAGATATGCAGATCCCCAAGTGGCTGTCGCCGGCTGCACAGGATCTTCTTCGTAAGATTCTTGAACCAAACCCGATGAAGAGGATTACCATTGCAGGGATCAAAGAACATGAATGGTTTCGGAAGAACTATGTTCCTGCTGCTCCATACGATGATGATGATGATATAAATCTCGATCCAGTTCTCTCAAAGAAAGAGGTATAACAGTTTTCTAGACTCTTAGATCTGAAGTACTTCTAATCAGTAGTATATTTCTTAAAGCTGACTGGTGATATCTTTATCCTGAAGCAAATTGATGAAGCCGGACAGGAAAAGCCTACTCATATCAACGCTTTTCAGTTGATCGGGATGGCGTCTTCCCTTGATCTATCAGGTTTCTTTGAGGAAGAGGTTCGTCCAGCCCCTTCTCTTTTCAGCCACTTCTTTGTGAAATCACTCATCCTGTCAAAAGAAGGTTTTGAGCTGTGTTATTAGCATCATAAGACATTGTAGCTGTCATCACGTAACCTTGCAATACTTATTACAACACTCAGTTAATCCTAATAGCGTATACATTTTTTATTCTGAATCTAGGATGAGTACGATGACCAACTAACATTGAATGTGGACGTCAAGGAATGAATATTACTCATCTCACCTTACCATTTTCTGCATCCATTGCAGGATGTGTCTCAAAGAAAGATACGGTTCACATCCATACATTCACCCAAGGATTTGTTTGACAAGATCGAGAATGTCGTGACAGTGATGGGATTCCAAGCTCAGAGGGGGCATAATAAGGTAAATATTCAGATCTTTTCTCATCACATCACAATGGTTGAAGTAAGTGATTGAACAGCCAAAAGTTGATAATCGTGTTATTTTGCAGCTCAAAGTCACGAAGTGCAAAAATCCAAAGAACGCAAGAGATCCATCATCATTCCTTGCCTGTGCTGAGGTAATTGCAGGATAGTCCAGTATGTACACAATGCAATACGGATAACACATCAGCTATACTAACAGTTCCAGTTCTGATCTTTAGGTGTTTGAACTGGGGCCGTCTCTGTATGTTGTTGAGCTGAAGAAATCCCATGGAGATCGTACACTGTATAGAGAGGTAACAGCGAACACCATCTCACCAACAATTTGACTTATGATGAAACAACAAAAACACTTGCATAATACTGATGAGAATGTATTGCAGCTGTGCGAGAAGCTATCTGATGAGCTGGGGGTGTGCAAGGAGCAGATAACGGAATCTCTAGACTCTGATCTAGCGAGCTTCGACGGAGGATCACCTCTCTCGGGTTTCTGAGAAACGGGGAATGAGGAAAATTCTCATCTCCTGAAAATTCTTGCTATAGGCGTAGCTTAGGATCATGCAGATAGTGTACAAAGAAAGTGGTGCAAATTATCTAACGAGTTGAAATATAAAGAAGTGATTCAATTCTTGTCCATCTGTTGCCCCCATTCGCTTTTATGATATGAAACGAAAATATCAGCAGTAGACAGCGATTCAGAAAACTAGCTGATGTCTCTGGAAAAAAAAACTAGTTGATCACATGTTACTGACCATGACCATATATGATAAGGGGTTGCCCGATCTTCTCAGTAAGCGACGGTGGTGAAGACACAATGGATGAATGCAGCGGAGGGAATCGATGATATGGTGTAGATAACTTGTATGACGCCGACGAAGTCTCTCGATTGATTCCTGTAGCCAATGCAATCTCAACCCCCAAGATATTCGCAACTCCACACACTTGCGCACGTAGCCAACGACCCCGGAGCGGTAAATTGGAATCTTCTAATCCCCAATGGAACAATGAGATCACACACAAACTTTCGGTAGCATAAAACTCAGATCGATGCGAATTGGAGAGTAGTATTCAATAGTTTTGCGAGCAAACAACTAAGAACTAGGTTTATCTTAAACGTGGTCTAAAGCAACTTGTGGGCGTCCCGGACTTATATAGGCGTCGGGACGACCTCGGTCCAAAAATGTACGAAATAACCGACCCGATAGATCTGGTGAGACGGACTGGACAGTCGGGTCTGAATCCGGTCAACAGTGGGGACGGCTGGCGGTCTGGGGTCCGTCAGCTGGTGCTATAACTGGAAGCTTCAGAAATTGTGCTCCGGTTGGACCCGTACGAGGCTTCGTCACAGGACCGAGGACCGACGGGCCGGGTCGAGTGCCGATCGGCCGTCTTATCTTGACCTTAGCGTGGAGGCGGTCGACCGGGTGTTGGACCGGCTGGACTTCTTCTTCTCCTCTCGCATGCCTCCCCTCCTCGCGCATCCATGAGATATCTTCATGTCCAGCTCCATGTCCAGCTTCACGTCCATCTTGACGTCCGTCTTCATGTCCAGCTGCTCCTCTACCCCTCGTAAGATGCTCGTCTCCTCTTGATACCTGATGATACATAAGTAATAGGACTTAGGGTATAAAGTTCTCATCAATCAAAGTATCGTTTAGAAACAAGTTCACCTGTTGTTTAAGTAGCTTCGCACGAGCCCTTGTAATTGGTCCAATCCGAACTTCATTGGACTTGAGCTTCACAACAGGTTCATCTTCATTTGGTAGTGACGGAGGTAGGGATGTCCTCATCATCTCCCCCCCCCCCTTTCAAAGGCGCCGACCTCGACGCTCCAAGGTCTTCTCCGTCATACGGTGTCAAATCAGCAACATTGAAAGAATTACTGACACCAACTCATCCTCTGGAAGATCTATTGAGTATGCATTATCATTGATCTTGGCAAGCACTTTGTAAGGACCAGCACCACGAGGCTTCAACTTAGACTTCCTCAGCTTTGGGAACCTATCCTTGCGAAAATGTACCCAGACCAAATCACCAGGCTTGAACAACATCTCCTTGCGCTTCTTGTTCTTCCTTGCAGCATTGCTCTTGCCTTTCTTCTCGATCAACTCTTTAGTCTTCACATGAATTTTCTTCACAAAATCTGCCCTCTTGGATGCCTCCATATTGACTCTCTCATGTATGGGAAAGGCAACAAGTCAAGTGGAGTAATGGGTTTGAAACCATACACCACCTCAAAAGGACACAACTCCGTGGTAGAGTGTACCGCCCTGTTGTAAGAAAACTCCACATGCGGCAAACACTCTTCCCACTCCTTCAGGTTCTTTTTGATCATGGATCTCAACAGTTGTGACAATGTTCTATTCACCACTTCAGTTTGACCATCAGTTTGGGGATGACAAGTAGTGCTGAAAAGCAGCTTTGTCTTTCTCCATAGCGTCTTCCGAAGTAGCTCATAAACTTCATGTCACGATCGAAACAATAGTCTTCGAACTCCATGTAGACGTACAATCTCCCGAAAAACAGGTTAGCAACATGCGACGCATCGTCGCTCTTGTAGCAGCAATAAAATGTGACACCTTAGAGAATCTATCCACTACCACAAATATAGAATCATGGCCTCTTTTAGTACGCGGCAAACCCAACACAAAATCCATACTAATATCCTCCCATGGTGTAGTAGGTGCCGGTAAAGGAGTATACAAACCGTGAGGCTTCAGCTTGGACTTGGACTTGTTGCAAGTAATGCATCTCTTCACATATCTATCCACGTCCCGCCTCATTTTTGGCCAATAAAAGTGGTCAGCTAGCATGAGTAGCGTCTTCTCACGCCCAAAGTGACCCATCAAACCTCCAACATGTGATTCCTGCAATAAGAGCAAACGCACAGACGATTCTGGAACACATAGTTTGTTAGCTCTAAACAAGAACCCATCATGTATGTGATATTTTTCCCATGCTTTACCAAGAGCACATAAGCGATATGGTTCAAGCAAAATCATCAGTGGAATACAAATCACATAGTATCTCTAAACCAGGAATTTTAACATCAAGTTGAGTTAATAGCATATTTTCCTAGATAGAGCATCAACAACAATATTATCTTTTCCCTTCTTATGTTTAATAATGTATGGAAAGACTCAATGAACTCAACCCACTTAGCTAGACGCTTGGCAAAGTAGATTGGGCTTTCAGATATTTTAAAGCTTCATGATCAGAATGTATGATAAATTTTTTGGCCACAAGTAATGTTGCCAAACCTCAAGAACTCTGATTAAAGCATACAATTCTTTATTATAGATTGGATAGTTCAACTTAGCACCAGAAAGTTTCTCAGAAAAATATGCAATTTGGCGACCCTCTTGTATCAACACACCACCAATTCCAATACCACTAGCATCACATTCAATCTCAAATTGCTTATTGAAATCGGGAAGTGCAAGCAACGGTGCAGAAGTTAACAATCGTTTCAGTTCATCAAATGCATGATCTTGGGCTGCGCCCCACTCAAAAACAACACCCTTTTTAGTTAAATCATTCAAAGGTGCAGCAATAGTACTAAAGTTGGGCACAAATCTTCTATAAAACCCAGCTAGACCATGAAAACTTCTAACTTGACTCACATTCATGGGAGTAGGCCAATTTTGAATAGCTTCAATTTTAGACTCATCTACTTCTACTCCATGCTTAGAGACAACATAACCCAGAAATATGACCTTATCTTTGCAAAATATGCACTTCTCAAGATTACCATAGAGTTGATTATCACGCTACACTTGCAAAACATGTCGAATATGTATAATATGATCAGATTCATTGCGGCTGTAGATTAATATGTCATCAAAGTACACAACCACAAATTTGCCAATAAATTCACGCAAAACATGGTTCATCAGTCTCATGAAAGTGCTAGGTGCATTAGTCAAACCAAAATGCATTATTAACCACTCATATAAACCAAATTTCGTTTTAAAGGCTGTTTTCCACTCATCCCCTTCTTTCATCCTAATTTGATGATAACCACTACGTAAATCAATTTTAGAGAACACAGCAGCACCACTCAATTCATCTAACATATCCTCTAAACGGGGAATAGGATGACGATATCGAATAGTAATGTTGTTTATAGCTCTACAATCTACGCAGATACGCCAAGTACCATCTTTCTTAGGAACTAGAATAACATGAACAACACAAGGACTAAGACTTATGCGAATATAACCTTTGTCGAGTAGCGCTTGTACTTGCTTCTGTATTTCCTTCGTCTCTTCGGGATTAGTGCGCCCTATTGGGCAGCGAAGCTCCGGGAATCAAGTCAATTTGATGCTCAATACCTCGCAATGGTGGTAGTCCTGCGGGTACCTCCTCCGGAAACACGTCGCCAAATTCCTGCAAAACATTAGAAACACCAAGAGGAAGAGGGGTCATGTCGTTAGAAACCAAAACCGTACCCCTGTACAAAAGCACAAGAGGCATGGCGTAGGATCCTCACTAAATTCTCTCATGTCTTCTTTGGTGGCTAATGAAACTAAGGAATGCACTCGCTCACTTTTCGTTATATCACTCACGGTATTACAATTCTCTCGCCTATCTAGAGGTGCATCCTCCAAGTTGACTTCAATCTTCTGAGACTCATTGACAATCTGCTGTGGTGACATAGGCTGTAAGTTGATTTTCTTGCCCTTGAACTCCAAGTGATATGTATTAGCGCGGCCATTGTGTTGCACGAACGGTCATATAGCCATGGCCATCATGATAGATGGCAACCGTCATACGAACCACATCAAAATCAATGGAATCCTTATACGGCCCAATCTCAAAATCAACACGCACCATGTGGCTCACCTTCATCTCACCATTATTGCTCAACCACCGAATATAATATGGATGCGGGTGTGGTAGATACTTCAGTTTCAACAGCACATAACTCTTTGCTTGCTAAATTGCGACAACTTCCGCCATCAATAATAACTTTGCAAGCTTTATCAGGACCAACAAGTGCCTTTGTTTGGAACAAATTGCGATCTTTGCGTAGATGCACTAGGTGCACATTGAGAACATGCTGTGAAACAACTATAGTTTGAGCTTCAGAAGGATAAGAATCGATACTATCGTTGTCATAATCATCATCTTCCGGAGCATCCGGATCAGCATCGTCTCCAGTTTCATATTCATTGTCCTCATTAATAATCATAACTTTGCGGTTAGGACAATCCTTCTTGAAGTGACCCTTGCCACCACATGTATGACAAAGCACATATCACGGTTGCGCGCTGTAAATGACAAGACTTCATAACTGCAGGGACGGGCTTCTTTGTGTTGAACACATTGGAGACCGGCATGGAAGAAGAAGGAACATCCGTGGGACGCGTAGATGGCGCCGTGGAGGGTGGCGGCCTAGGCGTGTAGCGCCCTGCGCCTGTAGCACGGCCCCTCTGTTGCGCTTCTCAAACTGTGATTCAGCTTCTCTTGCATGATGTAGTAACTCATTCATTGTAGCATATTTGTGATGACGCACAATGCCTTTGATATTAAACCTGAGCCCATTGAGAAAACGATGTAGTGTCATCTCCAAAGACTCACGGACACGGGCATGCTGCATCAGCATCTCCATCTCCATGTAATAAGCATCAACTTGAAGGGATTCGTAGCATAGAAAACAAAAAATTTCCTACCGCAAGAACGAAAACACAAGCCAAGATCTAATCTAGTAGATGGTAGCAACGAGAAGATCATGAGACTAACCCTCGAAGATTTCCAAAGCCTAACGAGATTAGATCTCGTGGTGGATGTAGTCGATCACTTGCCGCTTGCAAAGCGCGCAGAAGATCTTGACCGCTTGCAAAAGCGTAGAAGAACTTAACGGTGCCACAACGGGCAGCACCTCCGTACTCGGTCACACGTACGGTGTTGATGAAGACGACGTCCTCTCCCCGTTCCGGCGGGCAGTGGAAGTAGTAGATCCTCCTCGAATCCCGCAGACGACGGCGTGGTGGCGGTGGTGGTGGAGATCTCCCGGAGGCTTCGCCTAAGCGTATGCGGGAGAGGTGGTTGAGGAGGAGAGGCTAGGGTTTGGGGAGAGAGGGCTTGGGCGCCAACTAGGGCTGCGGCCAAGGGTGGCTAGGTGTGGCCCCCCCCTTGCCCCTCATTATATAGGTGGAAGCCCCAAGAGTTGGATCCCAAGTCTTCGAATAAGACCCCAGCAAACCTACCTTTGGTGAAACCTACCCAAGGAGGGAGTCCTACTCAAGGTGGACTCCTTTCCTTTGTGGGGGGTTTCCACCCTTGGTGGAGTCCACCGGGACTCCCCAGGGTTTGGCCATGGATGTGGAGTCCCTCCGACTCCACCTTCCATAGTGCCTTTCTTCGGACTTTCTAGAACCTTCTAGAACCTTCCATAAATGCACCGGATCATTTCCAAACTTGGAATATGACTTCCTATATATGAATCTTATTCTCCGGACCATTCTGGAACTCCTCGTGATGTCCTGGATCCCATCCGAGACTCCGAACAAAACTTCGAACTCCATTCCATATTCCATATCTACTCAAACGACATCAAACCTTAAGTGTGTCACCCTACGGTTCGTGAACTATGGTTGAGACTTCTCTCCGACCAATAACCAATAGCGGGACCTAGAGATCCATAATGGCTCCCACATATTCAACGATGACTTAGTGATCGATTGAACCATTTACATACGACACCGATTCCCTTTGTCTCGCGATATATTACTTGTCCGAGGTTTGATCATCGGTATCGATACCTTGTTCAACCTCGTCTCCGACAAGTACTCTTTTCTCGTACCGTGGTATGTGGTCTCTTATGAACCATTCATATGCTTGCAAGCCATTTAGACGACATTCCACCGAGAGGGCCCAGAGTATATCTATCCGTCATCGGGATGGACAAATCCCACCGTTGATCCATATGCCTCAACTCATACTTTCCGGATACCTAATCCCACCTTTATAACCACCCATTTACGCAGTGGCGTTTGATGTAATCAAGGTACCCTTCCGGCATAAGTGATTTACATGATCTCATGGTCGAAAGGATTAGGTAATTAACTATGTCGAAAAGCATAGCAAATGAACTTAATGACGTGATCTTATGCTACGCTTAATTGGGTGTGTCCATTACATCATTCACATAATGATATAACCTTGTCATTAATAACATCCAATGTTCATGATCACGAAACGATGATCATCTCAACAAGCTAGTTATACAAGAGGCTTCACTAGGGACTCCTTGTTGTTTACATAACACACATGTATCAATGTTTCGGTTAATACAATTATAGCATGGTATGCAAACATTATCATAAACACAAAGATATATTATAATAACCATTTTATTATTGCCTCTTGGGCATATCTCCAACACAACTGTCATAACACCTTGCTTCAATTGGGTCAACTTATCAAACACAGAACGCAAGTAATTGGTAGGAACAAAACGAGCTCTCATTGCCGCCTTCATAGTACGCCAAGTGATAATAGGCAGCTCACCATCTTCTTCTCGATCCTGAACAAGAGCATCCCACCAACGCAATGCGTAGCCATCAAATTCAGAGGAAGCAAGATTGATCTTCCTATCTTCAGTATAATCAGGATGTAAACGCCATAATCTCTCAATCTTCAGCTCCCATGTAAGATATTCTTCAACATAGGTACCTCCTTGAAATCTGGGAATTGAGAACTTGGGCTTACCCAAACCATCTTCTTGTTGTTGAGGAACACGTTGGGCTCCGACGGGGACAAAACCACGACCACGGAAATCACCAACACCACGGCCAATACCACGACCCATACCACGCCCTTGAGCATTAGCAGCTTCAGCATTGTCGCCTTGCACACTGCCATCGTCATCATGCGGTGGTTGTTGTGGTTGCACCATAGTACGTATCTCGCCAACAGCGTTTGTCAACATTTGTATAGATGCTTGAAGAGTCGTCACGGATGTTTGAACGGTGTGAACCGCTGTAGTAGCCTCATCGACCTTCAAGTGTACACTCTGAATTTCCTTGTCCAACACATCACTAGCAACTCGTATTTCACATTGCATATGATCACGAAGTGCCTCAAATTCACGCCAAGTAATTGGTGTATCGCCGTCCTTTTTCTGCATCACATCAACATTCTCCGTAGAAGACATGATTAGTAGGTTAGTGCACTAAACAAAAATCTTTGGTGGTACTCTCACAACTCACTCAAAACTGATAAGAAAGGTGAATCTTACCGCTCCAAAGTGAATTAGTATTGCTTACCAACTTGAATTGACGGACTAGTGCACGGATGTAGCGAAGCGAATATCAAGGGTATAAGAACAATCACACGACCAAGCAGGATATATGTGGGGTGTAGGTAGGCTACCTATTTGCACCAATAACAAGCTCTAGCGCGACCGTAGACAACCAAAGATACTCACACAAGGCGATAAATGTGGCAATGCAACTATATATAATGATGAGAGACGCTAGCAAAGCTCAACGAGACAGGCACAAGATTGCTCAACTACAGGTGCAGTAAAGAAAATTTAGGCCTTCACTTGAATTCAACTAGCACTTCACTTTTATTTTTGGATTTTCTTTTTGTAACACACACAGCTATGTAGCTCTTTTTGCTTCTTTTCTATTTTCTTTTTTTTTGATTGTATGACTCAACTCCTTAATAACACGGCCAACAAGATATGCAAAGCACCAAAACCCTAATGAGCAGCCTATCGAGTGGTAAAACTAGTCTCTTTTGGGGAAGTTCCTAGTCACTTATATCGAAAGGTTGTGTCTATGGTTGGGAACAAGCACACTGTACGCTATGTGGACCCGGAGTAACAAAACTGACACTAGACGACAAAGTAACACAAGATGATAGAGTAAACTCAAACCCTAAAGTACTAGATGAAAGACAAAGTTACGCAAACAACTACGAAAAGCAACTAAAACTCGAAATTAGTGCAAGCTATGGCTATGGCAAACCCTAACCCTAATATTTTTGGCTTTTTCTGTATAAGAAAACACTCACAACTCAACTATGGGGTGGATTGTGGATGGCTTACCGAGGAAACGCTGAAATCTGATACCAAGATGATAAGGGGTTGCCCGATCTTCTCAGTAAGCGACGGTGGTGAAGAACACAATGGATGAATGCAGAAGAGAGAATCGATCATATGGTGTAGATAACTTGTATGACGCCGACAAAGTCTCTCGATTGATTCCTGTAGCCAATGCAACAGATCTCAACCCTGCAAGATATTCGCAACTCCACACACTTAGCACGCGACCACGACGGTAAATTGCAATCTTCTAATCCCCAATGGAACAACAGATCACACACAAACTTTCGGTAGCATAAAACTCGATCGATGCGAATTGGAGAGTAGTATTCAATAGTTTTGCAGAGCAAACAACTAAGAACTAGGGTTTATCTTAAACGTGGTCTAAAGCAACTTGTGGGCGTCCCGGGGACTTATATAGCGTCCGGGACGACCTCAGTCCAAAAGTACGAAAATAACCGACCTAATAGATGCGGTCGAGCAGACTCGGACAAGTCGGGTCGGAATCTGGTCAACGGGTGGGGACCGGGCTGGCCGGCGAGGTCGGTCAACCGGGTGCTGTGCTCGGGCTCGCAAACAGCGTCCGGTTGGACCCCGTCGAGGCCGTCAATCGGACCCAGGGACCGGACGGGCCGGTCAGGCGCCGGGTCGACCGAGTGCTATAACCGAGCGCGCCGGCGTGGAGGCCGGTCTGACCGGGTGCTAGACCGGCCTGTACTTCTTCTTCTCCTCTCGCGCATGCCTCCCGCTCCTCCCTCGCGCATCCATGAGATATCTTCATGTCCGGCTCCATGTCCAGCTTCACGTCCATCTTGACGTCCGTCTTCATGTCCAGCTGCTCCTCTACCCCTCGTGCGATGCTCGTCTCCTCTTGATATCTGATGATACATAAGTAATAGGACTTAGGCAGTATAAAGTTCTCATCAATCAAAGTATCGTTTAGAAACAAGTTCACTGTTGTTTAAGTAGCTTCGCACGAGCCCTTGTAATTGGTCCAATCCGAACTTCATTGGACTTGAGCTTCACAGCAGGTTCATCTTCATTTGGTAGTGACGGAGGTAGTAGTGAGGTAGGGATGTCCTCATCAATATACTAATACATTCAATATAGCTCACTGCCACTATGTACAAAAAAGAATCTGATCCCTGTTGGATAAAGTCCATGTACTGTTGTCTCTGTGGAGAGGCTGCTGCACATGGTCCTGTGGAGGACTGGCTGCAGCATACATGGTCCTTGTGAAGGACTGCTGTTAGGATAGGAAAATATCTTTGACTGCCTTTAGAGGCATCAAGGACTGGCAGTTAGCAGCACCCTTGACTGCTTTTAGGGGAATCAAGGACCGACAGTTAGACTAGCATCTTAGCATATTCGTGGTTGGCTAGCAGCTATATATCTGTATCCCCAACCCTCAGGTTGGTTATGGCATTGTGTGAGATGTGTGAGTAATAAACCAACGAAAATTGCCCCAACTCTCCTAGTGTCATCCTCTTCTTCATGAAAGTGAGGCTAGAGATACTAACAAGTGGTATCAGAGCGAGGTTGTCTTGCAACCTGAGCATTTCCTGCTCCTCCCCTTCACAGGGAAGAGAGCAGCCCCAGCGAGTAGCAGCCTCACCTGCCCCTGGTTACTTCCCTCCTTCCGGTTTGTCGAGCAGCAGCTCGTCGGAAGCAGCTCTTAGCCCCGCAAGCCATGTCCGACGGCCACTCTCAGCACACGGCTACCTCCAGCACGCGGCGTCGGCAGGAGGCCGATCGCGCCGCGGCAGAGGAGCGTGAACGAGTGGCTGCAGCAGCCGCTGCGGCTGCAGCAAGGGCGTCGAGGCTGGCAGCGGCCGAGCTGGCAGCAGCCAGAGCGGAGGTAGAAGCAGCAGCGGTAGCGGAGGCAACACGTGTAGCAGCGGCGGAGGTCGCGGTGCTGCGCGACAGCGCCAATGGCTCCGCTTCTGCTGACGGCAACGCCGACGCAGATGCCACAGCGCAAGAGCGGGTGGCGCAGTGGGCAGCCGAGCACGCCCGTGCACACGACGGTGGCGCAGCCAGAGGAGGCGCGTACGGCGGTGGCGCTCCCGGAGGAGGCGCGCACGGCGGTGGCGCTCCCGGAGGAGGCGCGCACGGCGGCGGCCGCTGGGACGACCAAGACCGCAGCCTCTATGGGCACGGCGGTGGCGCTCCCGGAGGAGGCGCGCACGGCGGTGGCGCTCCCGGAGGAGGCGCGCACGGCGGTGGCGCTCCCGGAGGAGGCGCGCACGGCGGCGGCCGCTGGGACGACCCGGCCTCTATGGGGTCCGGACTGTGGTCAGGGACGTCCCGGTGCTGGGTGGCCTACCCTCACCAAAACCAACTACGTCGAGTGGGCCGCGGTCATGAGGATCAGGCTCCAGGTGCGGCACATGTGGGAGGCGGTCCAGTACGGCGATGTCGACCACCATGAGGATCGACGGGCGTTGGATGCCCTCATCGCTGCAGTTCCGCCTGAGATGCAGTTCTCGCTTTCCAACAAGCGGACTGCCAAGGAGGCTTGGGACGCCATCGCTGCGGCACGCATCGGCAGCGACCGTGCTCGCAAGTCAACACTGCAGGCACTTCGCAAGGAGTGGGAGAACCTGACCTTCAAGCCAGGGAGGACGTCGATGACTTTGCTCTCCGTCTCAACACTTTGTTGCAGAAGATGGTGCAGTTCGGTGATGACACCTACGACGAGGAGAGAGCTGTCGAGAAGCTCTTTCGCTGCATCCCCGAGAAGTACAAACAGATGGCTCGCTCAATCGAGTCTCTGCTGGACCTCTCCACGATGACGATCGAGGAGGCGATAGGTCGCCTCAAGGTCGTCGACACCGACGAGCCACAGCCCCTCTCGGGGCCCATCACCATTGATGGGAAGCTACTTCTCACTCGGGAGCAGTGGGATTCCTGCCACGGTGACATGAAGAAGGGGGAGTCCTCTTCCACGCCAGGCGGCCGCAAGCGTGGCAAGCCGCGCAAAGACACCCAGGCCAGGGTGCAAGGACTTGCTGACAATGATGCCCGCGGAGGTGCCCAGGGAGGCGCCGCCGGCAGGCACAAGCCGGCACCAGACGACACCTGCCGCAACTATGGCCGGCTTGGCCATTGGGCCAGGGAGTGTCAGCAGCCACGACTCGGCCAGGCCCACGTCGCACAGGTGGAGGAGGAGGAGGAGCCGGCTCTGTTCATGGCGCATGCAACCATCGAGCTACCTCCAGCGGCACCGGCCGCAACGGCTCTCCTCCACCTCGACGAGTCAAAGGCACACGCCCTTCTCGGCGACGGCTCCGACAACAACAAGACTGGCGGGTGGTGCCTCGACACCGGCGCCACCCACCACATGACCGGTCGCCTTCTTGCCAAGGTAACCAGAGGTGCAAATCGCCTCTATGTCCTTGACGTGCAGGTGGCACAACCCCTCTGTCTTGCTGCTCGTCAGGATGACGAGGCGTGGCAGTGGCACGAGCGCTTCGAGCATCCTCACCTTGAGGCCCTGAAGCGTCTCAGTGACACGGAGATGGTGCGAGGCCTGCTGTGCCTCGACCATGTGGTGCAGTTCTGCGACGTCCGGGCGAGCTTCCGAGCCAAGGAGAGGCTCGAGCTCATGCACAAGGACTTGTACGGCTCGGGATGGCTCAGCGCTCCCACAAGACGACGTACAAGACTTAGGGGGAGAATGTTGGATAAAGTCCCTGTACTGTTGTCTCTGTGGAGAGGCTGCTGCACATGGTCCTGTGGAGGACTGGCTGCAGCATACATGGTCCTTGTGAAGGACTGCTGTTAGGATAGAAAAGTATCTTTGACTGCCTTTAGAGGCATCAAGGACTAGCAGTTAGCAGCACCCTTGACTGCTTTTAGGGGCATCAAGGACTGGCAGTTAGACTAGCATCTTAGCATATTCGTGGCTGGCTAGCAGCTATATATCTGTATCCCCAACCCTCATGTTGCTTATAGCATTGTGTGAGATGTGTGAGTAATAAACCAACGAAAATTGCCCCAACTCTTCTAATGTCATCCTCTTCTTCATGAAAGTGACGCTAGAGATACTAACAATCCCTGTATCCAGTGCAAACAACTGGATAGTCTCACATCATACACGATCAGATCAATGAACTAGATTTCGGACTGAAAAAAATGCATAATAAGTGTAGGAACTTCGGAGATGGCTTGTGCAGAATGAAAACCGAGCTGCACGGGATGAATTAATGATATGTGTAGGAACAGGGTAACATGTCATCAACTAGAAATTCAGCCAGAACGAAGAACCGGATTATGACTCTTTTTTAAAAAGAAAAATACAGGATTACGCCACACTTTTAGGAAAAAAATAGCAGTACTACAAATTAAAGTCTTGCAGTGCAGAATTCGACTAAAATTTTCAAGCTGGCGCCTAATTGACTGGTGGAGCATACTTACTCGATTACCCCTATTCTTCTTTCTCCTCCGCTTGTATTACTCTTCTTAAGTTTGGACTTCTGGATATGCACCAACTCAATATGCTACTAGCTCAGTGGCGAACCTTGGGCTCAATATGCTACTACCTCAGTGGCGGACCTTGGGCCGTATTACTGGGGGGCAAGTGGCCTGGGGGGTCATCAATACACATTCGTCCTTTTGCGTCACCAAAAGAAGCTTGGGGTCATCTCAACCCGTTTAGTTCATGGGCAATGGAAGCACTGAGTTTTATATTGTCCAAACTAAAGTCAATGAGTTCGTGACGAATGACAGAGCGTCGCCCGAAGAACTATATCGAAGACTCGTGACGCTTCCGGTCTCCATGCATGAAGGATCACAAAAGTAAGGATGTGGATGATAAATAGATCAAGGGAAAGTTCTCAAGCCATCATGCATTTTGATGAAAACATGTCTTGGGCAATTCCCCAAAAACCGTATTTCCACATCTTGTCATCAAATGATGAGCGAGTTTGTCTCCATGTTGATATTGAAGAAGATTGCCGAGGATGCTCTTTCTTATGCTCGAGTAAGAAACCAAATCCACCTTTCAAGTCCAAGATGGATTAGTATGATGGGAAAAAGAAGAAGAGGGAGTTGAATGTTGCCCTGATGACACAAAGTATGTTTTCAATGAGCATATGGCTCCAGCGGACACGACTTGCTCGGAATAGTGGGACATTGTCTCGATGAATCTCCTCCATGTTTTGTAAAATCTCTTATTATGTCCTAGAATATGAAAAAACATTGCTCTCCTATATAGGCGTGGCTGCTATCTTGAAGCAACCTCTAACACTAAATGTGATCACTACTTGTTCAAAAGGGGATCTTCTCATTCAAATCATATTCACGACCTCAACATCGTTTGAGTTGTAGATGTACGTCAGATTGTCATCCTCTTCTATCACATTCAAGCATGGGAGCATATCTATCCACGTCCCTGAAATTGCGACCAACTGCTCTCCTATGGACCAAAAGGATCCAAGCCTAAATCACAGCTACGAGGACTGCTTCCTAAATGATAAGATCCATTTGTTCATTCTAATTAAATCGATGATGCATAAGTAACATCGAAATCAGCCATAAGGCTACTAACGAGCTAACAGTGGGGCCGAGAGAGGGGGCAAGAGGATGACAAAGTCGGTTCCGAAGATCTATGAACTTGAAAGTGTCGGTGCTGCAAATCTAAATCGCCGAGACAAATAATATTCTTCTACTACACATGTGACCAACTAAGAAGGGGGTGGCCCTAGATTTCGTTCAAAAATGCGTAACCGACCTTTTTTCTTTTTCTTTTTAAAGAGTGCCACAAATTCCCTTAATGTGCGACCTATCATAGGATTTGGTATGTAAATAAGTATATGTCCCTTTCCATTATGAATCACGATTATATGGCCAACCATTGTGAGTAAAATGCTAGATGCCTGGGATCACGTTACTATTGTTTTTTCTCCTCCTTTATACATTTTTCTGTTTTTACCAATAAATGATGAGTTACGAAAGAATTCATCGGTCATCTTCATTTCAATCGGTCTACTTTACAGTGGAGCCTGAAACCAGCATGTTTTGCAGCTTGCCTGCCAAAAAGTGCATTTGGCACATGATCACAAGTGCCCCTTTTTTTTGAATATCATATTTCTTGGATTCTTAAAATTTTGAAATTAAATACCCACATACATATAAATATTTCGAAGGTAGGGTAAAATTTTTGGAGAAAAATATGTTGTATTTTGGGCTATAGAAAAAAGATAGTCACAAATTTGTTTTTTCCCTATAGCTCAAAATACAATGCAATTTCTACCAAACTTCCCATGAGTATTCAGTACATGTGTTATGAAATAAATTTGATGATTTTTTGAAATGCAGAAGTATAATTTAAAATATTTTAGAAACTGGAAGCACTGGATTCTTGAAAAGTAAAACATACTGTACTAGTATGATGTAAACCATGACGGGGCCATGGCGGGGGGAGGTGCGGTGGCGTTCAGTAACTTGCGGAGAAGAAGAAAAGAAGAGGGAAAAGTTGCTAGCGGCGGGATAGGAGGGAGAGGGGCTAGGGTTTGCCGGGCGCATCGTCGAAGCGGCTTTAAGGGAGGGGAGCAGGTGGGTGGAGGTGCGGTGGTGGTGGACAGCGACAGGTCACGCTCCTCTCGTGAGAGAGAGGAAGACGACCGAATGAAAAAGGGAGGGCAGTGAAGTGGTACGCGGGCCTGGGCTGGGTTGGCATTGTTGGGCTGCTCCTGAAGGAAAAGAAAGCTAGAGAGAAGAGGGCCTGGGTAGATCTAGGGTTTTGTTTATATTCCAAATTCTTTTTCCCTTAGGTTTGAAAGAGATTTTGAAAACATTTTCAAACCAAACCATGACCAGGAAGAATCTGTAACTTCAAAACATTAAAGTATTTATTTTGTTAAATTTTCCTCTTTGGATTTTTGCTAAAAGAATTAGATAGAGGGACGGTTTATTAAATAAACCATTATGAGAAGGAAATCACAAATAGTTTTATTGGAAAAATAATTTTTATTTGATAAAATCTTGTGGATGATATAATGCATGATGTCATGATGATGTATACAAGAAAAGGAACAAGCAAATTTAATAGGGTATTATCCTGGTTACAAACTTACAATGCCATTATTCTGTGTTTCTTCTCTTGTCTGGATTCGCAAAGAGACGAAGGTACACTGGTGCACATGCCCTTCCGCTCCACTATAGTGTCAGAAACGGCGAGCAACTTCCGCGGCCGGCTCGCCGCAGTTCCGCGCGCACTTGAGGGCCGATCGGTAACCAAGGTCCAAAGACAAAGGAGTGTCCTGCTCTTCCGAGGTCGTGCCGTCGCTGTCCGAGCCGAAGCTGCCAAACGCCAGTTGGGGGAGGGAAAAGAGGTTTCGATGATGTGATTATACATGCCGGCGCGGGGAGGTCCTGCCTCCCCGAGGTACTTTCGCCCCAGGTCTCCCCAATCCTCAGTCCACCCCATCTTCTGCTCAAGTCCAACCAACTCCACTCCGCCGCCCCATGTCCATGACCGGGGAGATGATGAGGCTGCTTCCTACCCTGCCCAATTCTTGACTTAGACTTTATCTCTCATCCCAGAGTATTTACTTCCTCTTCTGGCCGCCAATCTTTTCTACACGATCAGCGCGCTGTCTGACATGAGCTGGTGTAGTTTCTTGCTTCTTGATTGACATATTTATTTTCCTCAGATCAAGATTAGTTCCAAGATAGCAATAGTTAGGGCGGTCGCCTATGCTGATTTCTGTGTGTTCAACTTCAATCCCGCCGCGGCTGATGCAATTTTAGTCGGGGATGCAGTTGAAATTCGAGATCTTTGGTTGCCCGTGCCAATAACAGGAGGATCCAGAAAGGGAGGGGGCTAAATGGAAGCCAGGTTCCTGCAGGAAGGCGGCCAAACTGGTTTGGAGAAAATGTCCAGTGGTCTCAAGAACAAGAAGAAGGGCCACGAGTGGGATTTGAACGACTGGAGATGGGACGGCAACTTGTTCCTCGCCACGCCGTCATCAAATTCCGACGCTCCGTCCGGGCGTGGCAGCAGGGATGCTGATGAGGGTACCAGTTTTGGTGTTGCTGACAAGAGGAGGAGAGTTTCAACGGCGAATAATAACCATGAGGGATGCAGCATTGCTGTGGTCACTAATGGGGATCATGACAGGATTGTTGTTAGGAGAGGACAGAGCAGCGAAGAAGAGAGACCTCTAAATGCAGCAGGTGCATGTTCTAGTTCTGCTCCATATTGCCAAGTTGATGGCTGCCACGCTGATCTCCGCAACGGCAGGGACTACCACAAGAGGCACAAGGTGTGTGAAGTACATACCAAGTCCACTCTTGTTCGTATAAAAAACATAGAGCATCGGTTCTGTCAGCAGTGCAGCAGGTCAGTTAGCAATTTCTTTGTGTAAAGTTACTGTTGCTGGCGATGTTACTTACTTTCTTACTTGTTGTACCTTGAGCATTATTTAAATTCATTTGTGAGGAAAGCGTTGCCTAATCACAGAATATTCTATTGCACATGTCAGATACTCATAATTAATCCTACTGAAAATGCCTTCATCCAGACGTGTTATTTGCTCTCAATTTCTTTGTGGTTTTCTGAATATATTGATCTCAATGTGGTGTCCACAAATTTGTATATTCAAACTGTTATAACTTTCAAAACATTCAAATATGTCTCTCCAACTGTTTTTCTTAAGGTGGTGTCTGCAATTTTTCACTATTCAAACTATTATAACCTGCTCAGAGGGAACTCTAGTGCTTGGTCATATGGTCTAGTGGTGTGTAGTATTTTTTAAGAATATTGCTGTTTGGGTTTTGTGATGTTGTCCAACAAGAGGTTCTTATTTGTGCATTTTTCTGTTTTTTGTTTCATGGGCATCAAGCTTACACACTCTCATGAAAACTGTTTTATGTTTCATACTCATAGTTTGTTTACGATTAGTGAATTCTCAGTGTATCTATATTGACTCTTTCTATGAATGAGTATCCAATTATCTTTTGTTGCTATGTCATAATAATATTTGGCATATGTATTATGCTGTTATTGAATTTCAAAACATTCAAATAGGCTATATCACAATATGAGTGAATTTGTCTCGACTACTAATATTCATAATACATTTTTTTATCAGGTTACCAAATAAATATTAGGTAAAAATTGGTAGTCAAGGACTGTGTTTCTGGACACCACGTTGACTACTCTAACTTGACTTATTTGTGACTGAAGTAGTAGTAATGATTAGAGCTTACAGCAACTTAAGAAGTTTTCATAATGAGTTGCTTGGATGGTGGTTATAGTGATGATTTCAGTTAATGATTGACATTTGTAGAGATGATCAATACTCTCACTTGATGATAATGCATCACAGAGTTTCACCCCTGAGTATCAGAATCAAGAACATATCAATATTGTTTTGTATACATGAATGGATATGATTCGAGCCAACAATTCTAATCATGATTGTCAGCTTGTTCATGTCTAAGCCTATTTATAGTTTGATGATCCATTAATCGACAAGTAATCTGGTGAATGCTCCCAACTGAATTGAAGCATGATCTGAATTTAAGGTGTACATGAAAAGAAGGAATCATGACTATAATGAAATTCAAAATTTCGTCATGCTCAAAAGTATTTTCTATATCTTTTCAATCAGTGGTCATGAGTTGTGGAAAGGGAATCATTTGATATTCTCTGTCAGGTTTCACCTTCTTCAAGAATTTGATGAAGGGAAGAAGAGCTGCCGCTCACGTCTGGCAAAACATAATGGAAGGAGAAGGAAAACCCCAGCCCAGGCTGGGAATTCCTCAAGTGAAAATCATTCTCTAACCAACACCTTACTCCTCCTGTTGAGACAACTTGCTGGACAAGATTGTAAGTTTCTCACATTTATGTACAGTTTTCTACAGTCATTTTTATCGATTCACACAATCCATCCATGGTCATGTAACCTCATTCTTATGTTATGGCAGCTGGTAGCTCATCTGAGCAAATCAATGGTCCAAACTATTTGGTTAATCTTTTGAAGAACCTTGCTGCTATTGCTAGCACACAGACATATCAAGATATGCTAAAGAATGCAAGTTCTGCTGCAATATCATCAAATGCTGGCAACTATGTTGTGAATGGATTTACCATACAAGAGCAAGCTGGACAACCAATTCCTGGAACTGAATCCTCTGCAGGTAAATACCCTTTTATTACCTGCTCCTGCTGCAGAAGGCAAATAAGTACCACATTTGAAATTAAATGGTCCATGCGCGATTTGACATGTGTTCCCAGAAGAGCCTCCAGTAAAAAGACACATGAAGAATTTTGATCTGAATGATGCTTATGTCGAAGATGATGAGGTACATTATTTATGTTGATTCTCTTAAGTTTCCTGCTGACTAAACCCATTTTAGCTGGAGTATGGCTGATGCCCACAGCATTTGCAGAGCCGAACAGATAAAATTGTCTTCAAGCTCTTTGGGAAAGAGCCAAACGATTTTCCTACTGATCTACGTGCACAGGTCATTTACCATATGCAAACTGGAATAGTGTGTCTCTTAACAAATTTATCTCCTCACAAGTCTTTTTTTACGAAATCGTTGCTATTTGCAGATCCTTAACTGGTTATCACATTACCCAAGTGATTTGGAAAGCTATATTAGGCCTGGTTGTGTCATTTTAACTATTTACCTTCGCCTTCCTAATTGGATGTGGGATAAGGTAGTGTTGTTCTCTAAAAACAGTGATCTTGATATACATACCTCTTTATGGTTACTAGTGAATAACTGCATACCAATGCAATTAGGAAAATCTACGCTATGAACCTTGGAGGGAGAATCACAAACTTTACTTAATGTTCTCTTTCTTTTGTCTGAATTTCTCTAAAGCTTAATGTCGATCCAGCTCCTTGGATAGAAAATCTTAGTAGCATATCGACTCATGGTTTCTGGGAAACAGGATGGCTGTATGCTAGGGTGCAGGACCACCTGACATTAAGTTGCAATGGTTTGTTCACCTTATTTTTCTCTTTTCCATCCTTGTTCCTTATACATTTTATTTTCCTTCCCAACCAAATGCATCTTATGTTTGTGGCTTCCCTTTCTTGGCAGGCAGGCTTATGTTAGTGTCTCCCTGGCAACCCATAATAGGTGACAAGCATCAGATACTGTCTGTAACTCCTATTGCAGCTGCTTGTTATTCAACAGCAAACTTCTCAGTGAGAGGTTTCAACATAGTTCAACCAACCACAAGGTAGGTATCACGCATCAGTATACACTGACCTGGGATTTTTTTGGCTGACAATAATGTTGATATTCATTTCAGATTACTTTGTATATTTGGTGGCAAATATTTAATCCAGGAAGAAACAGAAAAACTGCATGATGATATTATGATGCAGCAAGGCCCTCAATGCCTGACCTTCTCTTGCTCCTTTCATAGTACAAGTGGTAGAGGGTTCATAGAGGTGCAATTTTTTTTGATTCTTTTTGCGGTATAGAGATGTATTCTTTGATATGTTTTTTTTTTGTATATGTTCTTATTTCTCCTTTGATATCAATTAATTTCTTGACTCCTTTTCCAGGTTGAAGATTATGATCAAAGCAGCCTTTCCTTTCCTTTTATTGTTGCTGAAGAATCTATATGTTCTGAGATCCGAATGTTGGAGGAAAAATTGAACATAATTACATTTGGTGATACCTTGCAAGAACAAGAGGTCCTGATGGCTTCTCGCAGCCGTGCCTTAGAGTTTCTACATGAGATAGGCTGGTTTCTTCAAAGGAGCCATACACGAGCTACATCTGAGGATCCACAATTTTGTACTGAGGGTTTTCCAGTTGCAAGATTTAGATGGCTCCTATCCTTTGCGGTTGATCAGGAATGGTGTTCTGTTGTAAAGAAGCTTCTCGACACCTTGTTCCAGGGTGATATTGATCTGGATGTCCCCTCACCACTTGAGTTTGTCCTGGGAGAAGGTTTAGTATTCACCGCTGTCAACAAGCGTTCAAAGCCTTTGGTTAACTTCCTGTTAACATACACAATGAAGTCTGCACCGGTGGACAGTGGAGCCGTGGCACCAGTTCGGTTCCTGTTCACACCTGACGTAACTGGTTCATCAAATATAACACCTCTTCATATTGCAGCTAGCATCACTGATGCTGCTGATGTTTTAGATGCTTTAACTGATGATCCTCAACAGGTACTTACACTAAACTCTCATGTTTAATGTAACCGAATTGATAAATGTATTACTTTTCTTTGCTCCCTTCTGCAAATTAGACTGGATAACTACATTCACAGGCCTTTTTTTTTTTTGCTTCCTATACCCCTCTCCGGAAACATAGTAAACCAACATTTGCTGCGCGAGCATTTTCATCTCAAGTTACGTTTCTGAGGAATTAATTTTCTACTCAATAGAAAAACAAAAGAAATTTGTCTCAAAACTTAGTGTGCTTGCTAATCAGAACCATGTTGAGTAGATCTTGTAGTGGTATATTCTGTCACAACAGAGTTCTACATGAGTGTTGGATCAAAGATCTCATTTACTCTGAGAATTTGTTGCAGTCATTGGAACTATGGTTACTGTATGGTTTCTGTTCGCAATTTTTCTGTTTGTTTCTTAACTCAGCCTAAATGTGACAGCTAGGATTGAAAACCTGGAAAAGTGCCCGTGATGCTACTGGGTACACTCCAGAGGATTACGCTCGGAGGAGAGGACACATATCCTACATCCAGATGGTTCAGAACAAAATCAACAGCAGGTTACCTGAAGCCCACGTGTCTCTTTCCATGACTAGCAGTCCATCTACCACTCATATGCATGTGGGTCGATCGAAGTCTATTAATCAAACCGCATTTCATGTGGAGAAAAGCAGACATAACGACAAGCAATCACCTAGCTGCAGACAATGTGTCCAGCTCCAGCACATTGCTTACCATCCCCGTCCGAACAGGTTCTTGTCGAACAGGCCTGTGGTGCTATCCTTGGTCGCCATTGCTGCCGTCTGTGTCTGCGTAGGCTTGATCATGCAGAGCCCCCCGAGCGTCGGCGGTGTGAGGGGCCCTTTCAACTGGAACTCTATGCGTTGGGGCCCCAAGTGATAAGACTGCCAACTGAGCTAATCTATAGACTACTGATGCTTGTGCTGTTGCGGTCTTGATAAGCGGAAGTGCAATATCTGTATCTGTATATTATACAAGCTATATAGAGTGGTGTACGCTGCTGATCTTGAAATTCCATTGGATATTTTAACACTTACTTGCCGTGGTTGAGAGAAACGAAATCACAGGAGAATTTTGCCCACATTTGTCTAGACCACGAATCAAAATATGTATCAATGAAAATTTATACATACATAGCTCACCAATGGTACACAAATTTTCACTTTTTTTTGGCCTGATATTTGATTCGTTTAATTTTTTTTTGTTCTTCCCATGTAGTTCAAGTAAAATAAGGGAAGTAATTAACCTGGATATAAGTAACAATAGAACTTGAGTTAGTTAAGAAGTAGTTGGGGTGATAGTGATAGCCAGAAAGACACCACGTTGTGAAAGATGTTTATTGTGACGGTCCATAGATGATGTGGACGGATACTACAGACAGCATCTGTGTGAACTGTTTGTACACGCCCGACAGAATTGTCCCAACACAGTATGATAAGCAAAAAGTATATAGTTTCATTTCTTCGATAGTTTCTATCATTTCGCTACCATAACATGAGCAGAAAGAACACAAGCAGCAAACCCGCAATAGAAAGCTCCTGTAGCACACATGTAATAGGAATAGAACCTTCCACACACTTGCAGATACTAGAAGCTCCTGTAACACACAAACGATAGGAATAGAACCTTTCAGACACTTGCAGATACTATAGTCATGACCTGAGATTACATGCTGTGATGGGTAACATTAAGATGTTCTGAGACAACGTGATAGGAAAATGTTTCAAGATGGAGCTGTCAGTCTTTGCTCAGGCAGAAGGGCTCTCCCACTTGAGAGGCTTCACCACCTCCCAGGTGAAGTCCGGGCCATCCCTTCCAAAGTGCCCGTACGCCGCCGTCTTGAGGTACCGCCCATTCCCGCCCCTCTTCAGGTCAAGATTGATGATGATCATGCCCGGCCTGAAGTCAAAGTTCTCCTTGACAATGTTGAGGATCTCCTTGTCAGGGATCTTGCCTGTGCCGTATGTGTCAACAAACACCGAGAGTGGTTCAGGTACACCTATGGCATAAGAAACTTGGACGATGCAGCGACGGGCAAGACCATTAGATACAATGCTCTTTGCTGCCTGCCTTGCAATGTATGCTCCACTGCGGTCAACCTTTGTTGGATCCTTGCCGGAGAAAGCACCTCCGCCATGAGCTCCCCAGCCACCATAAGTGTCAATAATGATCTTCCTGCCGGTGAGACCAGCATCGCCATGAGGTCCACCGATGACAAAGCGGCCAGATGGGTTGAGATGGAAAATGGTCTTCTCGTCAAGGTACTGCTCTGGGATGACGGGTTTGATCACATGCTCCTTTAGATCAGCAGCAATCTCATCGTTGGTGACAGTCTCATCATGTTGGGTAGAGATGAGCACGGTGTGGACACGGATAGGCACCATGGCACCATTGTCATTGTGATACTCCACAGTCACCTGGGTCTTACCATCAGGCCTCAGCCATGCGCAGGTTCCATTCTTGCGGACCTCAGTGAGACGAGCACCAAGCTTTGTAGCAAGAACATGGCTGAGGGGCATCAACTCGGGAGTCTCGTCAGTTGCATATCCAAACATATGTCCTTGGTCACCAGCACCAATCTCCTCAGGGCGCTTGGTGAAGTGGCCATGGACACCCTGCGCTATGTCAGGGGACTGCTGCTCAATGTTGACAAGCACCTTGCAGTGATCAGCATCAAGGCCGACATCATTGGACACAAAACCAATGCCACGGCAAGTATCCCTGACAATCTTCTCATAGTCAACATTGGCCTTGGTGGTGATCTCACCAAAGACCATGACCATGTTGGTCTTAGTGCATGTCTCACAAGCAACCTTGCTGTCAGAGTCTTCAGCCAGGCATGCATCTAGCACCGCATCAGATATCTGGTCACAGAGCTTGTCTGGGTGTCCCTCATTGACAGACTCAGATGTGAAGAGAAAGGTTTCAACTTCAGCCATCGTCTTTGACCTAGGTAAAAAGATGATCTGTATCAGACCATTAATGATTCATAAGTACCAACAAAAACACACCAGAGGGTGGCCTTATTTTGAATAAACAGATTTGAGATATATCCAAATTACTCTGATATAATGAAACTAAAGACAACAAGTCAATGCATGCACAAGCACTTCGTCTATCCAAAAGCATAACAGACAAAGCAGCATAGCACCACCTCCCCTTCCCCCACTCACGGTGATGATTAGCTATCCAAGTGACCACACCATAAAGCAATGCGAAGTACACTCTGCAGACCACCTGGCTAGTCCCTGTTATCTTTAGTTTCTTGAATGAAGTTTAATTATCTTGTTCAAACAGCTGGTTAATTTTAAGCAAGTGGTTGTGTGAAGACGCTTACACAGTAAGCAGAATGGAGACTAGACATTATTGGCACATATTGTTATCTTGATTTTTGACTGACGTGCTCTAAAACACTGGACTTGTCCAATTGTCTAAAATAAAAGGAATGATTGTTATCACTTATAAGGCACAAAAGATCTCTGTTTAGCTTATGCAAAATGTAAATCTGTTCCCAGGCCACAATTTCACAATGTAGGAGAAACTTTTTCATTGAACTTACTGACTTTCTTAAGCTTGTTACAGTTATCTGGTGAACTGCTCACTAGTGTTAGCAGCAGTGTGAACGAGCGTAAGTCGTTGTGCTCCCTGATTGTAAAATGTCGGCAGTAGGAATAAGAATACATAAACAGAATTCTAGTCTAAGCAGCCACAAAAATATCAGTTGTACAAGTAGGAGAATAGTACACAAACAAAAGAATCACCATCAAAAGTTCGATTCTTAACAGGATAAGCTTCTCAGAACAGAATCCAATTCGTATACACGACATAAGTTACCCGTCCAATTAAACTGTGACCAAACTTCCCCTCCCAAGCCATTGTTCAGCACTAAACTTCAGAAAATGGACCGGGCATAATAAATAAATCTCTAATTACAATATAATCTGGCAAAAACACAGGAATACATGTGTGCAGGGGTTACCAACGCTAACCCCTCGACTAGTTAAAATGAACAATAATGGCTGCAGTATTTTCAATCTCCATGGATAGCTAGACAAAAGGGTACTCAAATCCCCAATCACGAGGACCTAGCAGACCGCGGCGACACTTAACAATAGACCACAAGTTCACCAGAAAATAGCTTCGTAGATCGTAACGAGGATAGCAGCTGAAGTAGATTGGGAAAGAGGAGGAACGGCGGGAGGAAGGGAGCCTCACCTTGTTCGCTAGTCCCGGCAGCGGCGGCGCAGTGCGAGTTGATGACGGCGACACTAGAGCAGAGGTGTAGGAGATCCGACCCGGTTCGCCGACGCAGGAGGTGGGCTCAGGGTTATATACGCGGGAGGCGGGCGAGTGGGCGTTGGATGGCATCGGACGGTGGATAGCGACCCGTACCCAACCTAGATGATGGCCTGGTGCGGTGGGTTCGCCCGCCTCCCACGCACTTGGGGAAGTGGGGGTGGAGCACGAGTTGCAATTTCGAAAAGTGTCTTTGGCTCCTGATTTTTAAAAATCATATCTTTTGGATTCTAAAAATGTTGAAACTAAGTATTTGCATACATATAAACATTCTAAAATTATGGTAGAAATTTTGGAGAAAAATATGCTATATTTTGAGCTATATAAAAAAGACAAATTTCTCACAAATATCTACCTTTATACGTAACCACAATTTTTTTTCCTGTAGCTCAAAATACAGTATAATTTCTAACTAAACTTCGCACGAATATTCAAGAATTGTGTATATATTCATGGAATAAATGTGATAATTTTTTAAAACACGGCTGTATAATTTTAAAATATTCTGAAAATCAGGAGCACTGGTGCTCATGTGAACCAAATATGCTTCCTTGCAATTTTACTTATTTTATTTCTTCCCTCGTGTTTGCCCTCCAAACACTACGGGCTCCCGCTCAAGAGGTGTGTGTGTAAGAACTTAACACGACCTGACTTGCACCTTTGCTCTTTGTTGTTTCAAATCAACACTTCAACCCGCATAAGTAATTGCTATTGTGGACTTGCACTTGTATTCGTCCATACACTTGTAAAGTCGTATTCATTTCATATGCCTATGATAATGTTGATAATTGCTTCCATGAGTGAGTAGTTTACCTTGTTCTTGAGGAGATAGAGAAACCCTAGCAATATTATGATATGAAATAAAGATAATCTATAACTTTGGTTCATGGTTGTATGTTAGTTTTCTCTCTAGATATTATGTGAAGTCAACCATGTAATATTTGTCTTCGGGAATTACCGTTAGATATGTGGTATTATGTACAGTGCTAAGTGACATAACGTGTC
Organism: Lolium multiflorum; assembly: GCA_030979885.1. Classification (NCBI taxonomy): domain Eukaryota; kingdom Viridiplantae; phylum Streptophyta; class Magnoliopsida; order Poales; family Poaceae; genus Lolium; species Lolium multiflorum. Next base: position 155,002,052 of record CM061749.1, read on the forward strand.
AGCATGCTATTCATATGGTCAAGGGGGATAAGGAGAGATTCACAAAGCTCATATCAATATTCATGGGGAAAACCTTGATTGTGAAGGGTTGGAGTGGCTTGCTTACAATCATTACAGTGGTTATTCGGGACAATATAATATCATATGGCTTTGTCTGTGATCATCTTATTATAGAGCTCTCCCAACACATGTTATAATGAAAGACACACACACACACACACACACACACACACATATATATATATATATATATATATATCATAATCATAACTAATACAATGATAAAGGTGGATTATACATTCCTCGAAAACACTTCGCCTTACTGCAGTTTCATTATCATTCACATCGTGTTTGCCTCTATGTTTACTTTTATTTTTAGTTATTACTTTACACATAAAACAACTCTCTTTAAAACACTCTTACTTGAGATCAGGGTCAACTTACAAGTATCCTTTGATAGATAGTGATGAGGGGCATAAAGATCTTAACCAAATAGGTCTCAGAGGTTCGATTCTCTTACTTTTGATACTAGCTACAATATACATGTGCACTCATAGTCATCAATCTATTTTCTACCGCCGCTGTTTGGGAGCTAAGCGTTTTTTGTCTTTGTTCTTAGTTGCTAATTTATTGATTGTTATACTAAATTTATTTACTACTTTCAGATAAACACCGTGATCGCTTGGGCCTTATGAACAAGCTCGAGGCAACCGAATACCTCAGGAGGTTTAATAGAGCCTATGTGCCCCGAGTGAAAGCACGGAAGAGTACGAGGTTAGTCCTCGTCTAACTGCTATTTTGCATCAAAAAAGGTATGCGGGAGACGATCTTGATGAAGATCCGTATGCTCATTTAAATCACTTTATTGAGATATGTTGGACACTTAAATCGAATGCTATTCGATGAATTGAAACTTAAATTATTTGTCCAATCTTTAACCAACACTCCTCTTGCTTGGTATAGAATTTCCCGCTGAATCATTAAGTACTTGGAATAAAATGAAAGGATAATTAATACCATGCTTTTATCCAAAAGTAAAATTGGCTGGAGCGAGACAAGCAATTACAAATTTCAAGAACAACCCAGGTGAAGGTTTGGTGAGAGCCTACAAAAGGTTCATAGGTATGATTAATAAATGTCCCCATCATGATCTACCGCCATGGTATGTTTTACATATTTTCTTTGGAGGACTTAACCAAGATAATAAAAATGAAATCGATTTAGCTTCGGGTGGAGCTTTTATGGAATTCACTATAACAGAAGCTTGGGCACTTCTAGAATTGTTTCACCGTAACACAGAAACTTGGTGTTTTGATTTAGGATACGGAGGTGGAACATAAGTGGATTATGATTGTCTCAATACTTATAAAGAAACTGGTAAAGTAAAAGAGACAGCTAATGAGTTCCATCTTGGTGATGATATTATTATGTAATTTCTTCAGTGTTTTATAGAGCACATTGAAACACCAAAGAAAGATTGGCTTCAATACACTCCACCGCCTAAACCAGCTGAAGAAGTGCAAACAATAGTTCATGTGCCAATGGATCCACCGAGGGAAAGACCCCCATATGTGGAACCACTTCATTTCCCAAGGACCGTGGAAAAGCACATGTTAGCTCAGTAGCTTGCAGAACAATTGGAGGAGGAACAAAGAATTGTAAAAGAACAATAAGAAGCAACAAAGGTAGAATAAATTATTCTTTGGAATGTAGGAGAAGAGAGAGAGAAATAACCAAGGAACAAATATTGGCTATGTTTGCATATTGCAGTGTAGTTGAACTTGACACTGACGCTTCCCAGATCGCTGAAGGAAAGTTAAAAGCTAAAATGTTGGTAAGCCTATTCTTTCATGTACTTTGGTGAGTCTTCTTACTGTGGCCTATGTGACATAGAAACTGTCATTAATGTCATCCCTTATGAATTTTTATCTAGACATTCAAGAAGAACTAGAATCAGCGGAACTAATAAATACCAAAAATGACAACTATGCATGCTAATAAAACACTTAGAGTACCCATGGTAGTTATTAAGGATGTTCCAATTAATTTATATTTTCCCATATGAGTATCCCATTGACGGTAGTTGATATTCCTACTGCTTTTTATTGCCCAATTACTTTTGGAATAACTTTATTGAATAACGTAGGGGCAAATATTGATTGCAAGAAGGAGACATTTTGTCTAAAGTTCGGGGAAGATGAAATCTAGATTTTGGCTTGGCTTCGACGATTGATGCATCTGGAAAGGAAAGGTCTTTGAGGACTGTACAACATAAGGAATCAGGGTTCTGTAGCATGCGCCAACTTTGGCGAGCTAGCATCGCCAGGTTAAATACGTGAAGATCTCTAAACCCCATCCACCTTGTTCATTTGCTTTTGTCATTACCTCCCAACTCAGCCAACGACATTTATTTCTCCCATCTTGCTGGCTCCACCGGTAGCGACATATCGTAACACTGATTTCCTCACACAAGGTTTTTCTCAAGTCGAAACAAGACATTGTTGGGATTCGTAGCATAGCAAAAAATTTCCTACCGCAAGAACGAACAACAAGCCAAGATCTAATCTAGTAGATGGTCGCAACGAGGTGAAGATCAACATACCCTCGAAGATCGCTAAGCGTTAACGAGATAAATATCGTGGTGGATGTAAGACGATCACTTGCCGCTTTCAAAAGCGCGTAGAAGATCTTGACGGTGCCACAATCGGGCAACACCTCCGCACTCGGTCACACGTACGGTGTTGATGACGACGTCCTTCTCCCGTTCCAGCGGGCAGCGGATGTAGTAGATCCTCCTCGGAATCCCCGCACGACGGCGTGTGGTGGTGGTAGTGGAGTCCGGCAGGGGCTTCGCCTAGCGCTACGGGAGGTGTATGAGGAGGGAGGTATGCTAGGGTTTGGGAGAGAGGGGGTATGGGCGCCGGCCAGGGGCCCCCTATGGTGGTGCGTCCAAGTACAAGGCTGCCCCCTCCCTCTCCTCCTCATTATATAGGTGGAATCCCAAGGGCTTGCCCAAAGTCTTCGAATAAGACCCCAATTCAAAAACTGCCATATGGACGAAACCTAGAGGGACAGGGACTCTCCCCTTCCCCCTTTGTTGGCCGGCCAAGGAGGTGGAGTCCTCCATGGACTCCACCCTCCCACTTGGTTGGCTGGTTGGGTTTGGTGGAGTCCAACCGGGACTCCACCTTCCATGGTGATTTCATCCGCAAGGTTCTAGAACATTCTAGCACCTTCCATAAATGCACCGGATCATTTCCAAACTTGGAAAGTGACTTCCTATATATGAATCTTATTCTCCGGACCATTCCGGACCTCCTCGTGATGCCTGGATCCCATCCGAGACTCCAATCAAAAATTGAACTCCATTCCTTATTCCATATCTACTTGAAACAACATCAAACCTTAAGTGTGTCACCCTACGGTTCGTGAACTATGCAGACATGGTTGAGACTCTTCTCCGACCAATAACCAATAGCGGGATCTGGAGATCCATAATGGCTCCCACATATTCAACGATGACTTCGTGATCAAAAGAACCATTCACATACGATACTGATTTCCTTTGTCACGCGATATTTTACTTATCACAAGTTTGATCGTCGGTATCTCCATACCTAGTTCAACCTCGTTACCGATAAGTACTCTTTACTCGTACCGTGATATGATATCCCTTGTGAACCAGTCACATGCTTGCAAGCTAATTAGATATCATTCCACCGAGAGGGCCCAGAGTATATCTATCCGTCATCGGGATGGACAAATCCCACTCTTGATTCTTATGCCTCAACTCATACTTTCCGAATACTTAATCCCATCTTTATAACCACCCATTTACGCAGTGGCGTTTGATGTAATCAAAGTACTCTTCCGGTGTAAGTGATTTACATGATCTCATGGTCGAAGGACTAGGTAACTATGTATCGAAAGCTTATAGCAAGTTTGAACTTAATGACTTGATCTTATGCTACGCTTATTTGGGTGTATGTCCATTATATCATTCACCCAATGACATAACCTTGTTATTAACAACATCCAATGTTCATGATCACGAAACTATGATCATCTATTAATCATCAAGCTAGTTATACAAGAGGCTTACTAGGGACTCTGGTTGTTTACACAACACACATGTATTAATGTTTCCGGTTGATACAATTATAGCATGGGGTGTAAACATTTATCATGAACACTAAGATATAACAATAATCAATTTATTATTGCCTCTCGGGCATATCTCCACAGTCTCCCACTTGCACTAGAGTCAATAATCTAGTTTACATTTGTAAAGATATAACACCTTGGCCTTGGGTGCTTATCATGTTCTGCTCACGGGAGAGGTTTCAGTCAACGAATCTGACACGCTCAGAAACGTATGTATTTTGCAATTCATTTGCGTCTCAACGCATCACTCATTTTCCAAATGAGTCGGCATTAATCATATATGTTCAGTCATCTGGTGGAACCTTAACTCCGCGGTCTGAAATATGTCACTAATATTGTCACACACAATATAGCTTCAAAGTTCTGACACTATCGGAACTACACCAATTTCTCAAAGAACTCCTCGACTTAAACATCCTCAGTCATTGTCAAAACAATGACATATTCTGCCTTCGTTTGTAGAATCCGTCACAATATTTAGAACTCATCTAAATCTAGCATAGACATCTTCTAGCTCATTGTACTACCTTTTAAATAACACTTAGCCTAGTTGAGATTGAAATTTTATTTTTATATGTGACCAAACCAATATCGGTGCAACACCTTACAGCGATTTGTTTGTCATTACCCATACAAAACTATATATATATATATCCTTGGTTCTTCTAAAGTACTCAAGGATATTCTTATTGTTGTCCAATGATCATTATATGAATCATTCTGGTATATGCTCGTAACACTTTAGAGCACAGGACATCTGATTTTGTACATATTATTCGTGATGTAAAATCACTCATGTGTTTTTACTCATTGAGTGTCAAATACACTCAAGTCTTGTTAAACCTTCACATGGAAAAGAACATCTTCTTAATATTTTTATATTGAACTAATTCAATATTCATTCTATGTACTTTGACTTAAACTTATTATGTGTTTCAATCTATCTTCATAGATCTTGACACTAAATATGTTTTAGTCCATATCCTTTCATTGAAGTTAATTCTCAATGAAACCTTTTAATCACATCAAGTATATAATTACATCATTTATAATCAATGATATGTCATCCACATATAATATTATAACTATGTCTCAGCGCTCCCACTTAATTTCTTGCAAATGCAAGCATCTTCATCGTTTCTGATGAAATCAAAACTCTTTGATTATTTCATCCGGTGAAGATTCCAACTCCGTGATACTTACTTCATCCAGTGAAGTTTGTATACCTATCTAGTATTCCACGGACTAGCAAAACTCTTTGGTTTGTATCTAGTATACATCCTTCATACACACTTCTGGTAAGGAATGTATTTCTGCCATCCTACTATCATATCTTATAAAAGAAATATGTAGCGATTACTAGAATAATCCACATAGACTATAAGCATCGCTACGGAAGATCTAATCTTATCGTAGTCAACTCTTTGGAATTTATCGTAAACAACTTTTTGACAAGTCGAGCTTTTTCAAGGATATTCCATCCAAGTCCATCTATTTTATAGATCCATTTACTTTCAAAAAGTATTCACCTATCTTGGATTTCATGGCGCATAGCCATTTTAACGGAGTCAGGGCCCATCATAACTTCTTTGTATGTAGTTGGTTTATCATTGTTCAAAAACAATCCTTTGTCCACAAATCATTTATTTAATCATAAAATAAACCATATCTACAAGGTTCAATAAGTACTTTGATCTCCATGACTATAACACTTTGTAGACATGGGAGCCATGATCTTCGTAGCTGCTTCCGGAACCATTTCCGATGCTGTGCTACTCTGATCATCATGCTCAGGTTCATGAACCTTATCAAGTTCCATTGTCCTCCCACTCAAATACTTCGCTAGAAACAATTTCTTGGAAATAAGTAAGAAACATCGACAAACACTTTTGTCTTTGACTCCATAGTGGAAAGAATTCCCAATCAATTCTCTAGGATAACCAACAAAGACATTCATCCGATTTTGGTTGTAAACTCATTTACTTATGCTATGCATACCAAATATTAAGAAAGGACTATTAGGGTTTATACCCATGCCATAACTCGTATGGTGTTATTTCAACGGATCATGATGATGCTCTATTCAGTGTAAAAGCGGTAGTCTCTAAAACATAATCCACAAAAAATATAATGACGTTATTTTATCTCATCTTTAACCCAACAAGGTTTGGATACGTCTCCCGGATACTCCATCATCATTATGATACTTCAAGAAACGTGAGTTGTAGAACAATTTCATAACTCTCTTAGATGTTCGCTAAAACTCGTAATTCAAATATTTCCACCATGATCCAATCATAGATATTTGACTTTTCTATTACGATGATTTCCACTTCATGCTGAAATTTATTTGAATCCATTCAAATGTTTCAAACTTCTTCCTTATCGAATATATCCACATATATATACTCAATTCATTGTTGGAAGTTTTCATGAAGTAGAAGAATCTCCCGCACACAACTATGCCCAGTGAACCACATACATCATCATGTATGTTTCTACTAAGTTAGTTGCATGTTCAACTCTTGGCCTATGAACGGTATTTCAGTCATTCTCTTTAGAAAAGATTTGCAAGCGCCAAACGATTCAAAAATCAAATGACTCCAAAAATCCATTTGCATGGAGTTTCTTCATGCGTTCCTTTCTAATATGACCTAAATGGCGGTTCCACTAATAAGTGGAATTCAAATCATTTGCCTTACGGCATATTAGCGTCAGTGTTATGTATGTTTCACCATTAAGATTTATAATAACTTATCCATCGCACATGGAGTAAGGTCATAATTTGAACAACTCATTGTCTTCATTTGACCAGAGCAAAATAACAATTATTAAGTTCTTTATTATAAATCCTAAGGGCTAGGTAGAATGCCAACGACAAACATAATAACACTTTATTATGTTCCAGACGTGCATTATTACCATATTCCTTATCAGTCACTTAGGCCATCGTATTCTTGTATTGCGTTGTATGACATCTCATATCAACCAATATGGTACAAATACCCAAGAACTTCATTGTATGACCAATCAAAGAATACATTCATAACATGTATATCATCTATATACACCTGAGCTAGACTTTCTAGTCTTTACTTTCTTTCTGCCAAAATCTTTTGTAGTTTCTCTTTTAGCTTTCCTCATTCTCAGAAAACACTTCACCTTCAATAACTTCTAGGTCCATTGGTCAAATACCAATAACCTTGAGGTTCTTACTTTGAAGTTGATCATCATATGACAAGTGTTCCAGATTTCACTATTAGCAACTTTGTAATATGATGAACAATTTCACTCATAATTTTATCCATCATATCATGACGACTTTCCGAGACCATGTTTGTACATGCTAGGCTCGTAAAGTTTAACCTCAGTATTCGCATGTGCAAATCTGGCTTGCACCCGTTGTATGCACACGTAGAATCTATAATACCCGATCATCACGTGATGCTTCGAAACGACGAGTCTTAGCAATGGTGCATACTAAGGACGATCACTTCATGGATATGCGAATATCGTTAGTGCCCAAATAGTTGGAGGATTGGGACGTCTAGCGTCTTCAACCTTCGTACATTCCCATAAAACTTATGAGTTTATGTAGTCTCACTAGATTATATTCTATCATCTTGCAATAAGGTCTTAGATATCACATATATCTCATACCTCTCTTGTTTATGAAAACAAAATTTCCAGCTCCTTACTTTTCGAACGGATTTGAACTTCAAGTTTCATGGAGACAAGATGATTTTAGGTACTAATTGAAACCATTGTTCTTTGAATCAACAATGTGAGGTTTACTAAAAGTTTGCAATAGGACTTAATCATTTCTTGATTCTTTAACAATACGGTACCAGTCCGTAAAGTTACTTGTATGACTTAACAATATTTCTATCTCAATTACAAGACTAGCACATGGTAGAAAACGGATGCCAATTTTACAAATTTAATTCAAAATACTATTCAGACTATGTTCATGATAATTAGTTCAAGTTTTAATCTATTTACTAATGAACTCCCACTTAATACAACATCCCTCATAGTTGTTAAGTGGCACACGATCCACATCCACTACACCAAAACCGATCAACACGTGAGATAATGTAGCTTTAATGGTGAACATCAACATGTTGATCATATCATCCATATGACTCGTGTTCGACCTTTCGGTTTCCGTTGTCCCGAGGCCATGTTTGTACATGCTAGGCTCGTCAAGCAAACCCAAGTATTTTCGCGTGTGTAACATGGCTTACACCCGTTGTATGTGAACGTAGAATCTATCACATCCGATCATCACGAGATGCTTCAAAACGACGAACTGTAGCAATGGTGCATACGAGGGAGAACACTTTATTATCTTGATATTAATGTGAGGGATCATCTTATAATGCTACCGTCGATCTAAGCAAAATAAGATGCATAAAGGATTAACATCACATGCAATTCATATGTGATATGATATGGCCCTTTAGTCTTTGCGCCTTTGATCATCATCTCCAAAGCACGGACATGATCTCCATCATCAACGGACATGATCTCCATCATCGTCGGCGTAGCGTCAAGGTCCATGGCGCCGTCTTCATGGTTGTTCACCGTGTGTAGCAACTATTACAACTACTTTGAAATAATACTACAACATGAAATATAAAGACAACCATAAGGCTCTGCCGGTTGCCACAATACAATAATGATCATCTCATACATATTCATCATCACATCATGGCCATATCACATCACCAAACCCTGCAAAAACAAGTTAGACGCCTCTAATTTGGTTTGCATATTTTACGTGGTTTAGGGTTTTCGAGTAGGATCCAATCTACCTACGAACATGAACCACGACGGTGATACTAGTGTTGTCAATAGAAAGAGTAGATTGAATCTTCACTATGGTGGGAGAGACAGACACCCGCAAAGCCACTTATGCAATACAAGTTGCATGTCAAGCGTGGAGCAAGTCTCATGAAGGCGGTCATGTAAAGTTAGCCCGGGCCGCTTCATCCCACCATCCCGCAAGATGCAAAATACACATAACTAAAGGCAACAAAAGCATCAACGCCCATAAAACCATTGTGTTCTACTCGTGCAACCAATCTATGCATAGACATGGCTCTGATACCACTGTTGGGATTCGTAGCATAGAAAACAAAAAATTTCCTACCGCAAGAACGAACAACAAGCCAAGATCTAATCTAGTAGATGGTAGCAACGAGGTGAAGATCAACATACCCTCGAAGATCGCTAAGCGTTAACGAGATAAATCTCGTGGTGGATGTGGACGATCACTTGCCGCTTTCAAAAGCGCGTAGAAGATCTTGACGGTGCCACAATCGGGCAGCACCCCCGCACTCGGTCACACATACGGTGTTGATGACGACGTCCTTCTCCCCGTTCCAGCGGGCAACGGATGTAGTAGATCCTCCTCGGAATCCCGACAGCACGACGGTGTGGTGGCGGTGGTGGTGAAGAACTCCGGCAGGGCTTCGCCTAAGCGCTACGGGAGGTGTATGAGGAGGGAGGTATGCTAGGGTTTGGGAGAGAGGGGGTAGGGGCGCCGGACAGGGGCCCCTTGTTGGAGATATGCCCAAGAGGCAATAATAAAATGGTTATTATAATATATCTTTGTGTTTATGATAATGTTTGCATACCATGCTATAATTGTATTAACCGAAACATTGATACATGTGTGTTATGTAAACAACAAGGAGTCCCTAGTAAGCCTCTTGTATAACTAGCTTGTTGATTAATAGATGATCATAGTTTCATGATCATGAACATTGGATGTTATTAATAACAAGGTTATGTCATTATGTGAATGATGTAATGGACACACCCAATTAAGCGTAGCATAAGATCACGTTATTAAGTTCATTTGCTATAAGCTTTCGATACATAGTTACCAAGTCCTTTCACCATGAGATCATGTAAATCACTTATGCCGGAAGGGTACTTTGATTACATCAAACGCCACTGCGTAAATGGGTGGTTATAAAGGTGGGATTAGGTATCCGGAAAGTATGAGTTGAGGCATATGGATCAACAAGTGGGATTTGTCCATCCCGATGACGATAGATATACAGGCCCTCTCGGTGGAATTGTCGTCTAATTAGCTTGCAAGCATATGAATGGTTCATAAGAGACCACATACCACGGTACGAGTAAAGAGTACTTGTCATGAGACGAGGTTGAACGAGGTATAGAGATACCGATGATCAAACCTCGGACAAGTAAAATATCGCGTGACAAAGGGAATCGGTATCGTATGTAAATGGTCCAATCGATCACTAAGTTATCGTTGAATATGTGGGAGCCATTATGGATCTCCGATCCCGCTATTGGTTATTGGTCGGAGAAGTCTCAACCATGTCGCATAGTTCGCGAACGGGTGACACACTTAAGGTTTGATGTCGTTTTAAGTAGATATGGAATATGGAATGGAGCTCGAATGTTGTTCGGAGTCTCGGATGGGATCCAAGACATCACGAGGAGGTTCGGAATGGTCCGGAGAATAAGATTCATATATGGGAAGTCATTTTCCGGGGTTCGGAAAAGTCCGGTGTTTTGACCGGAGCTTCTAGAAGGTTCTAGAAGGACCGGAATAGTCCGGAATATTATGGAAGGTTCCGGAAGTGTCCGGGACGACCCGGGATGTCTAAGGAAGTCCGGAGGGTTCCATAATAGGTGCAACCACGTTGCCTTAAGGGAAAAGGAGTCTTTCCTTAATGCAATTTCGGAATTGGCAAAAGAGTCCGAGTAGGACTAGGTTTTCGGAACCGGAAACCTATCGGAACTCAGTCAAACTTGGGGGCAGGTTTTTGGACGACCCAAGGGGCTTGGCCACCTATTTAAAGAGGCCAAGGGGAACCCCAAGGGCACCACAAGTCGCAGCCCTAGCTCCCCAAGTCGCAGCACCACCCTGCGCCCAAACCCTAGCTATTCCCTCCTCCTTCTTCTCCCCTTGCGGCGAAGCCCTGCCGGAGATCTCCACCACCACCGTCACCACGCCGTCGTGCTGGCGGGATTCCGAGGAGGATCTACTACATCCGCTGCCCGCTGGAACGGGGAGGAGGACGTCGTCTTCATCAACACCGTACGTGTGACCGAGTACGGAGGTGCTGCCCGATTGTGGCACCGTCAAGTTCTTCTACGCGCTTTTGCAAGCGGCAAGTGATCGACTACATCCACCACGAGATCTAATCTCGTTAGGCTTTGTAAATCTTCGAGGGTTAGTCTCATGATCTTCTTGTTGCTACCATCTACTAGATTAGATCTTGGCTTGTGTTTTCGTTCTTGCGGTAGGAAATTTTTTGTTTTCTATGCTACGAATCCCTACAGTGGTATCAGAGCCGTGTCTATGCATAGATTGGTTGCACGAGTAGAACACAATTGTTTTGTGGGTGTTGATGCTTTTGTTGTCTTTAGTTCGTGTACTTTGCATCTTGCGGCATAGTGGGATGAAGCGGCCCGGGCTAACTTTACATGACCGCGTTCATGAGACTTGCTCCACGTTCGACATGCAACTTGTATTGCATAAGTGGCTTTGCGGATGTCTGTCTCTCCCACTATAGTGAAGATCCAATTTACTCTTTCTATTGACAACACTAGTATCACCGTTGTGGTTCATGTTCGTAAGTAGATTGGATCTTACTCGAAAACCCTAAACCACGTAAAATATGCAAACCAAATTAGAGACGTCTAACTTGTTTTTGCAGGGTTTGGTGATGTGATATGGCCATGATGTGATGATGAATATGTATGAGATGATCATTATTGTATTGTGGCAACCGGCAGGAGCCTTATGGTTGTCTTTAAATTTCATGTTGAGTAGTATTATCAAAGTAGTTGTAATAGTTGCTACATGGAGAACAATCATGAAGACGGCGCCATGGACCTTGACGCTACGCCGACGATGATGGAGATCATGCCCGTTGATGATGGAGATCATGTCCGTGCTTTGGAGATGAAGATCAAAGGCGCAAAGACTAAAGGGCCATATCATATCACATATGAATTGCATGTGATGTTAATCCTTTATGCATCTTATTTTGCTTAGATCGCGACGGTAGCATTATAAGATGATCCCTCACATTAATATCAAGATAATAAAGTGTTCTCCCCTCGTATGCACCGTTGCTACAGTCGTCGTAAGCATCTCGTGATGATCGGATGTGATAGACTCTACGTTCACATACAACGGGTGTAAGCCATGTTTGCACACGCGGAATACTTGGGTTTGCTTGACGAGCCTAGCATGTACAGACATGGCCTCGGGACAACGGAAACCGAAAGGTTGAACACGAGTCATATGGATGATATGATCAACATGTTGATGTTCACCATTGAAGCTACATCATCTCACGTGATGATCGGTTTTGATGTAGTGGATGTGGATCGTGTACCACTTAACAACTATGAGGGATGTTGTATTAAGTGGGAGTTCATTAGTAATTAGATTAAAACTTGAACTAATTATCATAAACATAGTCTGAGTAGTATTTTGAATTAAATTTGTAGAATTGGCATCCGTTTTTCTACCATGCGTTAGTCTTGTAATTGAGATTGAAATACTGTTAAGTCTGACAATTAACTTTACGGACTGGTACCGTATTGTTAAAGAATCAAGAAATAATTAAGTCCTATTGCAAACTTTTAGTAAACCTCACATTGTTGATTCAAATAGCTATGGTTTCAATTAGTACCTACAATTATCTTGTCTCCGTGAAACTTGATGTTCAAATTTGTTTGAAAAGTAAGGAGCTGAAAAGTTTTGTTTTCAAAAAAAAAGCGAGGTATGAGATACATGCGATATCTAAGACCTTACTGCAAGATGATAGAATATAATCTAGTGAGACTACATAAACTCATAAGTTTTATGGGAATGTACGAAGGTTGAAGACGCCAGGCCCCAATCCTCCAACTATTGGGGCACTAACAATATTCGCGTGTCCATGAAGTGATCGTCCTTAGTATGCACCGTTGCTAAGACTCGTCGTTTCAAGCATCTCGTGATGATCGGGTGTCATAGATTCCACGAGTGCATACAACGGGTGCAAGCCAGATTTGCACATGTGAATACTAAGGTTAAACTTTACGAGCCTAGTATGTACAGACATGGTCTCGGAAAGTCGTCATGATATGATGGATAAAATTATGAGTGAAATTGTTCATCATATTACAAAGTTACTAATAGTGAAATCAGGAACACTTGTCATATGATGATCAACTTCAAAGTAAGAACCTCAAGGTTATTGGTATTTGACCAACAAATCTAGAAGTCTATGATGTTGAAGTGTTTTTCTGAATAATGAGGAAAGCTAAAAGAGAAACTATAAAAGATATTTTGGCAGAAAGAAAAGAAAAGACTAGAAAGTCTAGCTCAGGTGTATATAAATGATATACATGTTATGGTTGTATTCCTAGTTTGGTCACACAATGAAATTCTTGGGTATTTGTACCATATTGGTTGGTATGAAGTGTCATGCAAAACAACGTAATACAAGAATACAATGGCCGAAGTGACCGACAAGGAATATGATAGGAATACACGTCTGGAACAAAAATAAAGTGTTATTATATTCGTCGTTGGTATTCTATCTAGCCCTTAGAATTTATAATAAAGAACTTAATAATTGTTATTTTGCTCTGGTCAAATGAAAACAATGAGTTGTTCAAATTATGACATTACTCCATGTACGATGGATAAAGTTATTATAAATATTAATGGTAAAACACACATACATAACACTGACGCTAAAATGCCATAAGGCAAATGATTTGAATTCTACTTATTTGTGGAACCGCCATTTAGGTCATGTTAGAAAGGAACGCATGAAGAAACTCCATGCAGATGGATTTTTGAGTCATTTGATTTTTTGAATCGTTTGGCACTTGCAAATCTTTTCTAAAGAGAATGACTGAAATACCGTTCATAGGCCAAGAGTTGAACGGGCAACTAAATTAGTGGAAACATACATGATGATGTATGTGGTTCACTGGGCATAGTTGTGTGCGGGAGATTCTTCTACTTCATGAAAACTTCTAACAATGAATTGAGTATATATATATATGGATATATTCGATAAGGAAGAAGTTTGAAACATTTGAATGGATTCAAATAAATTTCAGCATGAAGTGGAAATCATCGTAATAGAAAAGTCAAATATCTATGATTGGATCATGGTGGAAATATTTGAATTACGAATTTTAGTGAACGTCTAAGAGAGTTATGAAATTGTTCTACAACTCACGTTTCTTGGAGTATCATAGTGATGATGGAGTATCCGAGAGATGTATCCAAACCTTGTTGGCTCAATGATGATATAAAATATTGATGCCATTATATTTTTGTGGATTATGCTTTAGTGACTACCGCTTTTACACTGAATAGAGCGTCATCATGATCCGTTGAAATGACACCATACGAGTTATGGCATGGGTATGAACCCTAATAATCTTTTCTTAAATTTTGGTATGCATAGCATAAGTAAATAAGTTTACAACCAAAATCGGATGAATGTCTTTGTTGGTTATCCCAGAATTGATTGGGAATTCTTTCCACTATGAAGTAAAAGACAAAAGTGTTTGTTAATGTTACTTGCTTATTTCCAAGAAATTGTTTTCTAGCGAAGTATTTGAGTGGGAGGACAATAGAACTTGATAAGGTTGATGAACCTGAGCATAATGATCAGAGTAGCGCAGCATCGGAAATGGTTCCGAAAGCGGCTACGACAATCATGGCTCCCATGACTACAAAGTGTTTTAGCCATGGAGATCAAAGTACCTATTGAACCTTGTAGGTTTGGTTTACTTTGTGATCAAATAAATGATTTGTGGACAAAGGATTGTTTTTTAACAATAATAAACCAACTACATGCAAAGAAGTTATGATGGGCCCTGACTCCGTTAAAATGGCTATACGCCATGAAATCCAAGATAGATGAATACTTTTTGAAAGTAAATGGATCTATAAAATTGATGGACTTGGATGTAATATCCTTAAAGAAGCTCGGCTTGTCGAAAAGTGGTTTACGACACAGTTCAAAGAGTTGACTACGTGAAGATTAGATCTTCCGTGGCAATGCTTATAGTCTATGTGGATTATTCTAGTAATCGCTACATATTTCTTTATGAGATATGCTAGTAGGATGGCAAAATATATTACTTAACAGAAGTGTGTATTAAAGGTGTATACAAGATACAACCAAGATTTTTGCTAGTCCGTAGAATACTAGATATGAATACGAACTTCAATTGGATAAAGTGAGTATTGCGGAGTTGGAATCTTCACCGGATGAAATAGTCAAAGAGTTTTGATTTCATCAGAACGATGAAGGTGCTTGCATTTGCAAGAAATTAAGTGGGAGCGCTGAGACATATTTGTAATACTTTATGTAGCTGACATATCGTTGATTATAAATAGTGTAATTATATAATTGATTAAAAAGGTTTCATTGAGAATTAACTTCAATGAAAGGATATGGACTAAAACATATTTAGTGTCAAGATCTATGAAGATAGATTGAAACACATAATAAGTTCAAGTCAAAGTACATAGAATGGATATTGAAGTAGTTCAATATAGAAATATTAAGAAGGTGTTCTTTTTATACGAAGGTTTAACAAGACTTGAGTGTATTTGACACTCGATGAGTAAAAACACATGAGTGATTTTAGATCACGAATAATATGTACAAAATCAGATGTCATGTGCTCTAAAAGGTTAGGAGCATATACCAGAATGATTCATGTGATGATCATTGGACAAACAGTAAGAATATCCCTGTGTGCTTTAGAAGAACCAAGGATATATATATAGTTTTATATGGGGTAATGACAAACAAATCGTAAGGTGTTGCACCGATATTTGTTTGGTCACATATAAGAATTAATTTCAAATCTCAATTAGGCTAAGTGTTATTAAAAAGGTAGCATAATGATAGATTTAGAAGAGTTCTAAATATTGTGACGGATTCTACAATAGAAGGCAGAGTATGTCATTGTTTTGACAATGATTGAGGATGTTTAGGTCGAGGAGTTCTTTGAGAACTTGGTGTAGTTCCGATAGTGTCAGAACTTTGAAGCTATATTGTGTGTGACAATATTAGTGACATATTTCAGACCGCGGAATTAAGGTTCCACCAGAAGACCAAACATATTTAATGCCGACTCATTTGAAAATGAGTGATGCGTTGAGACGCAAAGAATTGCAAAATACATACGTTTCTGAGCATGTCAACCGTAGACTAAAACCTCTCCCGTAAGCAAAACATGATAAAGCACCAAGGCCGAGGTGTTATATCTTTACAAATGTAAACTAGATTATTGACTCTAGTGCAAGTGGGAGACTGTTGGAGATATGCCCAAGAGGCAATAATAAAATGGTTATTATAATATATCTTTGTGTTTATGATAATGTTTGCATACCATGCTATAATTGTATTAACCGAAACATTGATACATGTGTGTTATGTAAACAACAAGGAGTCCCTAGTAAGCCTCTTGTATAACTAGCTTGTTGATTAATAGATGATCATAGTTTCATGATCATGAACATTGGATGTTATTAATAACAAGGTTATGTCATTATGTGAATGATGTAATGGACACACCCAATTAAGCGTAGCATAAGATCACGTTATTAAGTTCATTTGCTATAAGCTTTCGATACATAGTTACCAAGTCCTTTCGACCATGAGATCATGTAAATCACTTATGCCGAAGGGTACTTTGATTACATCAAACGCCACTGCGTAAATGGGTGGTTATAAAGGTGGGATTAGGTATCCGGAAAGTATGAGTTGAGGCATATGGATCAACAGTGGGATTTGTCCATCCCGATGACGATAGATATACTGGGCCCTCTCGGTGGAATGTCGTCTAATTAGCTTGCAAGCATATGAATGGTTCATAAGAGACCACATACCACGGTACGAGTAAAGAGTACTTGTCATGAGACGAGGTTGAACGAGGTATAGAGATACCGATGATCAAACCTCGGACAAGTAAAATATCGCGTGACAAAGGGAATCGGTATCGTATGTAAATGGTTCAATCGATCACTAAGTTATCGTTGAATATGTGGGAGCCATTATGGATCTCCAGATACGCTATTGGTTATTGGTCGGAGAGAAGTCTCAACCATGTCCGCATAGTTCGCGAACCGTAGGGTGACACACTTAAGGTTTGATGTCGTTTAAGTAGATATGGAATATGGAATGGAGCTCGAATGTTGTTCGGAGTCTCGGATGGGATCCAAGACATCACGAGGAGGTTCGGAATGGTCCGGAGAATAAGATCCATATATGGGAAGTCATTTTCCGGGGTTCGGAAAAGTCCGGTGTTTTGACCGGAGCTTCTAGAAGGTTCTAGAAGGACCGGAATAGTCCGGAATATTATGGAAGGTTCCGGAAGTGTCCGGGACGACCCGGGATGTCTAAGGAAGTCCGGAGGGTTCCATAATAGGTGCAACCACGTTGCCTTAAGGGAAAAGGAGTCTTTCCTTAATGCAATTTCGGAATTGGCAAAAGAGTCCGAGTAGGACTAGGTTTTCGAACCGGAAACCTATCGGAACTCAGTCAAACTTGGGGGCAGGTTTTTGGACGACCCAAGGGGCTTGGCCACCTATTTAAAGAGGCCAAGGGGCACCCCAAGGGCACCACAAGTCGCAGCCCTAGCTCCCCAAGTCGCAGCACCCCCCTGCGCCCAAACCCTAGCTATTCCCTCCTCCTTCTTCTCCCAGCGCTTGCGGCGAAGCCCGCCGGAGATCTCCACCACCACCGTCACCACGACGTCGTGCTGGCGGGATTCCGAGGAGGATCTACTACATCCGCTGCCCGCTGGAACGGGGAGGAGGACATCGTCTTCATCAACACCGTACGTGTGACCGAGTACGGAGGTGCTGCCCGATTGTGGCACCGTCAAGTTCTTCTACGCGCTTTTGCAAGCGGTCAAGATCTTATACGCGCTTTTGCAAGCGGCAAGTGATCGACTACATCCACCACGAGATCTAATCTCGTTAGGCTTTGGAAATCTTCGAGGGTTAGTCTCATGATCTTCTCGTTGCTACCATCTACTAGATTAGATCTTGGCTTGTGTTTTCGTTCTTGCGGTAGGAAATTTTTTGTTTTCTATGCTACGAATCCCTACACCCCTATGGTGGTGCGGCCAAGTACAAGGCTGCCCCTCCCTATCCTCCTCATTATATAGGTGGAACGCCAAGGGCTTGCCCAAAGTCTTCGAATAAGACCCCAATTCAAAAACTGCCATATGGACGAAACCTAGAGGGACTGGGACTCTCCCCTTCCCCCTTTGTTAGCCGGCCAAGGAGGTGGAGTCCTCCATGGACTCCACCCTCCCACTTGGTTGGCTGGTTGGGTTTGGTGGAGTCCACCCAGGACTCCACCTTCCATGGTGATTTCATCCGGAAGGTTCTAGAACATTCTAGCGCCTTCCATAAATGCACCGGATCATTTCCAAACTTGGAAAGTGACTTCCTATATACGAATCTTATTCTCCGGACCATTCCGGACCTCCTCGTGATATCCTGGATTCCATCCGAGACTCCAATCAACAATTTAACTCCATTCCATATTCCATATCTACTTAAAACGACATCAAACCTTAAGTGTGTCACCCTACGGTTCGTGAACTATGCAGACATGGTTGAGACTCTTCTCCGACCAATAACCAATAGAGGGATCTGGAGATCCATAATGGCTCCCACATATTCAACGATGACTTCGTGATCGAAAGAACCATTCACATATGATATCGATTCCCTTTGTCACGCGATATTTTACTTATCCGAAGTTTGATCATCGGTATCTCCATACCTAGTTCAACCTCGTTACCGATAAGTACTCTTTACTCGTACCGTGATATGATATCCCTTGTGAACCAGTCACATGCTTGCAAGCTAATTAGATATCATTCCACCGAGAGGGCCCAGTATATCTATCCGTCATCGGGATGGACAAATCCCACTCTTGATTCATATGCCTCAAATCATACTTTCCGAATATTTAATCCCATCTTTATAACCACCCATTTACGCAGTGGCGTTTGATGTAATCAAAGTACTCTTCCGGTGTAAGTGATTTACATGATCTCATGGTCGAAGGACTAGGTAACTATGTATCGAAAGCTTATAGCAAGTTTGAACTTAATTACTTGATCTTATGCTACGCTTATTTGGGTGTATGTCCATTATATCATTCACCCAATGACATAACCTTGTTATTAACAACATCCAATGTTCATGATCACGAAACTATGATCATCTATTAATCAACAAGCTAGTTATACAAGAGGCTTACTAGGGACTCTGGTTGTTTATACAACACACATGTATTAATGTTTCCGGTTAATACAATTATAGCATGGGGTGTAAACATTTATCATGAACACTAAGATATAACAATAATCAATTTATTATTGCCTCTCGGGCATATCTCCAACAAACATATCATAGGTGGGACTAGCTTGTGCAATTGCCTTAATCATGATCTCTTTACACAACTTTGAAAATAGCCGCTCTTCCCACCCCTGGGTCCTATTCCAAACCTTTTACTTAAGGTATTCAAACTCTTTTGATTTTGACGCCCCAAGTGAAATGGCAGGCCAAAGTATCTTTCATTTCTTGACTCTCTTGGTATACCCAAAACATTCAGGATGACTTGCTTCATGTTATCCTTCGTGCCCTTGCTAAACAATGTTGAAGATTTACTTTTCTTGATCATCTGTCCCGACTTGGTCGCATGAGCCACATTTGCTTTCGTTACTATCAGTGAATCGTCCGCGAAGAAAATATGATTTATCTTTGGAGCCTCTGTGCATAATTGAAACCCTTGCAAAGTGCCCTCTTCTTCAGTATTTTTGAGTAACACCGAAAAATCTTCAGAGCATAATATAAAGACATATGGTGACAGGGGGTCCCCCTATCGAAGACCATGCTTAGTAACAAAAGCATCCAACAAATTTATTTTGAGTTTAACTTGATATGACACAGACCTCACATAGTTCATAAAGACCATCACCCAATCAGCAGTAAAACCAATCTCGAGCGTGATTCTTTCAAGAAAATTTTATTCAACACGATCGTATGCCTTGCTCATGTCCAACTACACTGCCACCAAACCATCCCGACCCCCTTTTCTTCAATGCATCATATGGGTGATCTCATACGCTAAGAGAACATTATCTGATATCACGCGCCCAAGAACTAAAGCTGATTGTGTAGGGGATATGATGTGGGGTAGAACAATTTTCAAACGGATGGCAAGAACTTTGGAGATAATTTTGTAGAGCATATTACACAAACTGATCGGTCTAAAATTTGTGATATTCTCTGGCAATTTAACTTTATTAATAAGCACAATCATCGTTTATTTTCACCCCTTAGGCATCAGACGATCATTAAGAACACCAAGGACATGTTGTTAAATTTTTGAACCAAATATGTGCCAGAATTTCTTATAAAAAACTGCAAGCATCCCATTCGGCCCCTAGGCCTTAAGATCCCCAATAGATTGAATTGCTTCACTCACCTCATTCACTGATATTCGCGAATCAGCATCGTATTCATATTGTCCGTCACTAACCGGGGGACGAATTGCAAAAGATCCTGATTTATAGGACCTGCAGATGACATGAACAAACTTTTGTAGTGGTTAGTAACACAATTTCCTTACTCATTTTATCCCTCCACTCCTCCTCCTCCTTCTCTCTTCAAACTTTTATTACATTTGGCTTTCTCCTTCCGAGGCAAAGGCATGGAAGTATTTTGTGTCACGGTCTCCATACTTGAGCCAATTTGCCTGTGCCTCATGTTGCTGATTCATACTATGTTGGTCCTCCGGTCTGCTTAGTTAAATTTGTATTTCAGGATATGTTCCTTTGACACAACCTCTTGGGAAATAGGTGCATGTCTACACCTTTCAAGTTCCCTTCTTGCTTTTTTTATACGGAGTTTGAAATTTCCCAAGACCTCTTTATCCCAATGCCACAAGTTACTTCCCACTCTCTAGACCGTCCCACTCACATACTCCACACCCTCCTCAAACACCATGATCCATGCTTCCTCTACAACTCCAGCACACTCCTCCTCAAGCCACGAGGCTTCAAACTTGAAAGAGGATACCGCGCCTCCATCCCCCTGTGGTTCGGCTTGATCACTGAGAATAACTATGACTGGCATGTGATCAGAGTGCCGAGGCTCACCGTTGATAATCTTGTACAAATGGAATAAGAACCTTTGAGGTAGGTGCCAACAGTTACGCCATAGCCATATCGAGTCTCTCCAAATATACCCATATCGAGTCTCCACGTTGGCCATAGCCATATCGAGTCTCTCCAGATATACCCTTGAGCTAGGTGCCAACAGTTACGCCAAGTAAATGGATCGCCTACATAGCCCAGATCAGCAAGATTTGCATCTTCGAGAGCTCTTCTAAAAGCATCCATGTAGCCCGGGGCCGAACCGCCCCCCTTCCTTCTCGCGAGAGAACAAAACTTTGTTTAAATCCCCCATAACAAGCCAAGGGGAATCACATTGGTGTTGCAATGTCCTTAGAAATGTCCATGTATTATCCTTCTCCAAGGATTTTGACTCACCGTAAATACAGGTGAATCTCCATTTTGTACCAATCTCCTCAACCACATCCACGCCAATATGATACCTCCCTTTCCACCTAAGGGATAGCTCCACACCCTTGCGCCAAAACAACGCTAGAACACCACTACGCCCTTCCAATCCACAATTATCATGTTTGGCATCTCCAAACTCCACTGGAAACGGTACATCTCATCCTCTCTCAACTTAGTTTCGGAGAGATAAAATGATGTCATGCTCTTCTTCCTTATTTAAGTTATGAAGGCTACAAAATGGAGATTCTGGGAGTTCTGGGACACTATCTTCATTGGTCCCCGCAGGGCTGTTCTAATTAAGGATGGCAATTTTATCCACGAATCCGGGTATCCACGAATATCCGGCCCAATGGGCATGGGTATGGAGGGTTGATTATGCCCACAGATTTCATGGAACGGATATCCGATAACTCATGGCGTAGGCATCGGTAGAGGTTTTGCCCCATGGATATCCAATAGATATCCGGCTAACATGTGGTCCCACATGTCAGTGAGACATGGGATTTCACATAGGCCAAGCTTCCCCTACCTTGAGACCAAACTCGGTGAGTCTAACACATAACCACCGATTAACACTTATTTCATGGCCTCCACGTGTGACTCCCTTGCACGCTGTGAGGGAGTGCTTGGCCGGCGGCCCTCCCTTCAGCCTCTCCGGCAGTCCGGCTCTCCTCTGCCAAGGAGACGCACTGGTAGGAGTGGGCCTCCTCTCATCCCCTCGTCCTTCCTCTTCCTCATATTCATTGCCTACATATTTATTGCTAAAAATGCTACGGAAATATTGTTGAAATGCTGCTAAAATGTTGGTGTTATGCTCAAATATGTTATGTTCATGCACATAGTGCGTAAACCCACGGATATCCATGGATATCCGGATATCCAGTGGATTTGGATTTGGAGCGACATCCACGCCCATGGATACTTTCATGGGCGGGGCGGAGCGAGGCTGATGGATTTGGACATGGATCTGGTTTTGGCATATCCGTCCAAACCCTAGTTCTAATAGCCCTGCCTTCTCAAAAGTTGTTAGTACTTCCACCTCTACCTCCATCTCCAACCCCACCTCTCCCTTCCTCCTCTTCTTCCCCCTACCATCCTACTCATTTTCTACTCCCTCTAAAACCCTTTCCCCCCCAAATATACCCCTAGCTAGGGTTGATTCCTGTCCAGGACCACCACTACCCTCTGCCTCACTCTCCTGATCACTCCTCTGCTTCCTCATGAGTTTTCCTTGTTTTTTTTCCTTCTGGATGCATGAGGATATCAACGTGACTAGCGACATGCACATAGGTCGGGCCTCCCTTCAGAAGAGTTGGTATTTCAGCCGCGGCATTCGACAACCCACCCATCGGAACGCCCTCCGGCCCACGCAATCCATCCACACAATTTTAGCCCACCTCGAGATTTATTTGCCCCACCACCATGTTTTCCTGAGTTAGGTTTGAGCGGGCTAGTCGCTTCCTCAATGCGGTCAGATTTGGAATTGGTGTTACTGTTGTTTCTTTGTCGCTCCCAACCTTCCTCCAAATCAGGCTATCACTCCCTCTTCCTGAGCTACGAGAGCTAAAACCATAACTCCTCCCATGGCTCCAGGTCTTGACTTCACTTCTTTTCTGCCTATCATTTTCACTTGTGTTCTTCGGGATATAAGCACGCAACCAGCCCCCATATTGCTTCTTCTCACCCTTAGCCACCTTTATTGCACATCCTTTGTCAACATGTCCAATGATACCACAAATGTACCAAAAATTCGGGAGATACTCATGTTCGAAAAGGCACCATTTTGGTGGCACGCCCTCACTTACTGGCCTCACATGAAGCCTCTCATAAGTGGAGCCTTGAATGGTAGTATTGCAGTTGTGCTTCATTGGCGGAGCTTGAACGAAATCTCAGCGGGGGCGAAGGTATAAAATGACAAGGATCTCCTATGTTTTTTGAGTGTCACATAATACAAGTATATGTAACAAGTTATCGTTTGTAGCATTTTCAGAAACTTCGATAATCAGATTAAGTAATCAGCATGCGGAATAATCTACCAATCAAATTGTAGTCAAAACGCCTATAATTTGATTGATAGAATCCCATCCAGATCTACTTTACATGACCTCATAAGAACTTTCCCAACTAAAAAAAGCAAAATCAAATGACTAGGACTAAACACTAGAATAGGAACGCAGAAACTTGCAAGACGAGAGAGTGCACAACGTGATCTCAGCAGTGGCGTTTATTTTTGTTACTCCCTCCGATCCATATTACTTGATGTTAAAATGAATATGTGTACAACTAAAACGTGTCTACATACATCTGTATTAGTATCAAGTAATATAGATCGGAGGGAGTAAGTGAATTAATTATTTTTTGCAATGTAGCCCCTCTTTTGTTCTGCACTAAACTTTCTAAATTCTTAGAAGCAATCAATCCTCATGTTAAAGATTGTACAGCATATTGTACATCCGAAAATATGCATGCAGGCATATCGATTGAGTGGTACGCGGCAGAAGATGACTGCACGCTACACGTACAGCAAAGATTGCACCGACCAAAACCAAGTCAAAAGCTTTCCCAGGCTGCAGGGAACAAAAGAAAGCATATCTGAATGTGCTTGCGACTGCTTGCAGTGAAACAGGTCAGTGTACTGAACTACTTTTGTGTACTGAAAGTTTATGCTGTTTTCTTTGTATCAAATTTATGCTGTTTTTGTTTGTATCAAATAAAGATATCAGCAGTTACTGAAATATGTACAGAGTACAGACGAGGTTATGATACTATCAACTTGTATATCCCAAACGCCACTGAGTCTAAATTTTGATGTATAAAACTAATGAAGTGCTTAAGTTAATAGATAAAAAATTAGTTAAGTAGTTCTTAGAAGAAAAAAAGACTAGTTAATTAGGTTCCTACCTAACCACACAATAGTATCAGAAGGGAAGTCACAGCTGAACAAAGACTCACCTACCCCATTTTCATCCAGATCTACAACTGCAACCTACCCACACCATGCATGCTTATGTGCTCATCTCAGGAAAATTCAGAGAATTACATATTAATCCCAAAAGTTCCAACATTATTAAAGACGGCCCTGACGTTTCAAAACACTCATACATATATTATGTCTTTAATTATCAAACACAGGAACAAACAGTCTAAAAATTAAATGGACCAAAGAACTACTCATGCAGATGCCCAAGAACCCTAGCTAGCTAGCTAGCTAGCAATGTAGAGAAACTTGCATCGGTAGAGGCTATGATAGCTAGTGCTCATCCACGACTTCTATCAGCTTGCTGGCTACTGCGCTTGCAAACACTGGAGATCCCTGATGAATCTGCATCCAGATAAACAAGGAAACAAGAAGAATGATCAACTTCAATTTGCATATCTTTAAATCACAAAACCAAGGCCAGCGAGACTAATAGAAATGCTCTGACAATGTGACCTTACCTTAGTGTTGAACATGTAGATGTGGCAGTCGCCGATCTTGCCGCCGGAGAGGTGGACGAGGTCGAGGCGGAGGTGGTCGAGCGCCCGGGACGCGGCGGCGAGGCACCCGTCACGTCGGCGCTTGGTGAGCTTGATGTTCACCTCGTCCTCGACGATGCGCACGTCGACGAACGTCTCCTTGCTCTTCCGCTGGATGTACGTGCTCCGGATCGGTTGCAGCGCCGGCTCGGCCACCACCGCGGCCGCCACCTCGCCCTCGGAGCTCTCCGACTCTCCAGCCGATGCCGCGGGCGCCGCGTCCACCACGTCCCCCTGGTGCTCCGTCCGGCGCCTCTTCTTCTCTACAAGCAGCGACAGCTCCTCCACCGTCCTCCCCAGCTCCTGGATGTACTCGATCGCGTCCGCGATTATGGTGGCCCGATCCTCCTACAAAATAATTAATTACACAACGCCAAAGATATTATAGTAGAGACAAAAGATGAGTACACACAAGATCGATGAACAGATCGACTGTGCCAGGAATTAAATAGCAATCATTGGCATGAGACCGTACGACGTAGGGTAGGCCAAGAAGCTGAAGAAATAGGAAACGAAGGTGCCAAACCTTGGTGCGGTTGGGGATGAGGAGCATGAGTGCGGTGAACTTCTCGCTTAGACGCATCCGGCGCTGCTTCTCCTTCTTCTCGACGCCGTTGTTCTGCCCGCCGTTGAAGCCGCCGGTGCCACGGCCCCGCTTCCTGCCACCGCTGGCCCGTGGCTTCGGGGAGGTCTCGAAGGGGCCGACCAAGTAGGTCGACTCGTCGTCTGCGGCGCCGAACACGAGGGACGACGACCCGGTCCTCGGCCCGCCGCGGAGGTACGTCTCGGCGGCCGCGGGGTACTGGCCGTAGTAGTCCCGCAGCATGCTCATCGCCTGCTGGTTGGTGGCCGCCAGCTGCTCGAACTGGACAGGCGGCTGGTCGGTGCCGCCGAAGAAGTACTCCACGGTGGGCTGGGGCGAGACGGCCGTAGCAGCTGCGGGGTCGACGTAGGAGAGGAGGTGGAAGTTTAGATCTGTCGGCATAGCGGTGACGGAGGAGGCGGGGAGGTGCGACTGGCCGACGTCCATGTTCAGCGTCTCGTGGGGCATCAGGAGCTCGCACTGAGGGTGGTACATCGTCTCAACTTGGGGATTGAAACCTGCAGAAGCACACCCAGCAGGAGTCAAGTACGTTACCCAACTTGTGTGTGAAATCTTACATGCAATGGGGACAAGTTATTTTGCAAGTTATAGATGGTATGAAAGACCTAACAAACTGCTGATGGTTCTAGAGTTTCGAAAGCAACAAGGAAGCAATTTGCGAGAAGCTAGCGAAACTATACACGAACATCTACTACATGGTTTTGGTTAGGGAACTCCACAAATTGTCCCATGGATAGCAAGAAGAGATAGCAGGTGGAGCTAGGGATGGAAGATGCATTATTACAATTGAAGATAAACTATCCCAAACTCTGAGTTAACTGCAGATTGCCGCAAACTGCTAGGAGATAAATTATTAAAAACAAAGGCAAACCTCTCTTCAGGGTAACTGCAGGAGCTAGTTAGAGGCTTGATCTAGGCTGGATTTGTTTTGAGTTGCTGCTGCTGCTGCTACTTGCTAGAGATGAACATAACTTCAAGTGATGAGAGAGGAGTTGGAGGAGAGGAGAGGTGGGGATATATAAAAGGGGCAAATTGAAATTGGGTAGGAGAAAGCGGTTGGTTCCCTATGGATTGGCAGGGTGAAAAGGACACTTGTACGACAAGAGCTGCACTGCTGGCCGGCTTCTTTTTCATGGTTTGTTACTGAGATTCCTCCAGGGTGGGCCCCGTTAACCTCCCATCCAGAGGAACCCAAGGTCCGCCATGCACCGGACACTGACAATTCTAGTGGGTACATGCCCATGCAACAATCTGAAAGGCTTGCCCCTGCCTCTACCCACAGTTCGGTTGCCAGGGGTTCATTCCCCACAGGCCACAGGGATTGGCTTGATCGCCTCATGTCACCCTGCACCTTCAAAATCTGTTCGGTTACTCCCCCCATCAGCCAGCAACAGAGGTAAATAATACTATATCTGTCTAAAAATAGGTGTCTTAGTTTTGTCAAGATATGGATGTATCTAGACATACGTTAGCTATACATACATCCGCATCTAGAAAAAGTGAAGATATCTATACTTTTAGACAGAGGGAATAGTAAACCGCACTTGGTTTTTTCCTCAAAAGAATAGAAAACAAAACACGATCCAACATGGATGAAAGAGACCACAAGAACAAGCAAACTTGGAGCTGCTGGCGATTACGAAGAGCGCCTTTGGTAGCTCGCATGCTCTCTAGCTTCCTCCGTGTTGTGGCTTCTGCGATACTCCCGCAGAGGAAGCCATGGAGATGGCACGAGCTCGAGCGTAACGGGGGAAAAGCGGCGGGACGAATTCGGTCACCGTCCGTGAAATTTCGTCACCGTATTTAGGAGCTCCACTCTCACCGTCAAATCCAAATCCCCCATTTTCCCCTCTTCGAGCCCCTCCACCCTTTGTCCGTGG
Organism: Lolium multiflorum; assembly: GCA_030979885.1. Lineage (NCBI taxonomy): Eukaryota > Viridiplantae > Streptophyta > Magnoliopsida > Poales > Poaceae > Lolium > Lolium multiflorum. The sequence goes on from CM061749.1 coordinate 155,029,853, forward strand.
ACATGGCGGGAGTTTCCTCAGGTCCTCGAGGTTGGCGGCGACGACTAGCCATGGCGGGCTGGCTTCTTCCTCTGCCCTGATTCCTCCGGTGGTTATATGAATCTCAAACCCTACGTCTAGCTCGGATATAACCATGTGGTAGATCCGATGGTTTCGATTGTAGGCCGTGTAATCTCCCTTGAGCACGACGATGTTGGTCCTCGTTGGATATCCCTCGAGCTCGGCGACGCTGGTCATGTGTGGTTCACTGTCGAGCACGACAACGGTGGTCCTGCCAGAGTCTCCATGTTCCCCAACCTCGGTCTAATTGGATGGTTGAGCTCGTGAAGAGCGGGAATTGTTGTAGTCATGGCTTCAAAGAAAGCCAGATGAATTGGGTTGTGAATGATGTTCAGTGGAGGACCAGTGGTACCAGATATGCAAGCTAAAATAGGAAGTTAAGCTCAAATGGAGCGATGACATCACTTGCTTTCCGATTGATGATGCCCAACAGCTGAGGCGACAGCTACTGGTAAGATAGTGTGGCCCTATTTTTCATTGAGTTTGTTCATTTCATGTGTACATGTCAATATGCAAGAACACATTGTCCTAGTCAATCGCAGTGCTACCCGAGGCATATTTAGTTTATGAACAAGCCCATAGTGAACTATGCTCATATAAAGATTGTCTTCACGCCCAGGTTTGTTATCAAGCAGTATGAGCCACACTTATTAATCAAGGCACTAGACTATATCGCTAGCAACAAAGTTGAAGTTGCCGAATATGATACGATGCTACCAGGTGAGGGGAGGGCCATACTTAGAACCTTGCTACGAAAGTAGTTTGATTAGTGCTGTTGCTTTTTTATTCATAATTTGTCGACGGTGGTCATGATCTGCTAACGAGATCATGTACATTTTGAGAGGTTGTCTCACGAGCCTCCGTTAGCTAGGACTTAACTAAATGTAATACTTGATCTATAATGGATAAACTTATTGGAGGTGGTATATGTTAACCCCTACTATGTTAAACTACTGATGCACCACGAGCTATATTACTCTACTCGTGGTGCATCACCCTTTAGGTTAACGGTTATGTAGACAGTAATGCCTATTACCACCCATTTTGATGAACAGTGTTACAATGTGTTACATGGTTGCTAGGTACTCCAACGAAATAGGTTACCACAGCAGCCTCATGTATGCAATCAAAAAAAAAAGGCTGTTTCACACCAGAAGAGCAAAAAAGGGCTATGTGCAGCCTACCAAATAAAAGGGCAGAGTTGCCTCTCCACTTCAGAAAAGTCCTTCGCAAGCCAATGAACGAAGCGTGGATTTTGGCTCGCAGCTCTAAGGGCATCTCCAACGCGGGTATCCAAACAGACGCGTTGGGCCGTCTGTTTTGGGCCGTTTTGGTGGCAGCTGCGCCCAACGCATCGATCCAAAAACCCACCACGTGGTTCGTCTTCCCTGGGCGGCGCTGCGCCATGGCAGGCTGATACGTCTCCAACGTATCTATAATTTCTTACGTTCCATGCTACTTTTATGACAATACTCACATGTTTTATACATACTTTACATCATTATTATGCATTTTCCGGCACTAACCTACTAACAAGATGCCGAAGCCGTTGCTGTTTTCTGATGTTTTTGTTTTCGAAATCCTACAAAGGAAATATTCTCGGAATTGGACGAAATCAACGCCCAGGGTCTTATTTTTCCACGGAGCTTCCAGAAGACCGGAGGGGATACGAAGTGGGGCCACGAGGGGCCGTCACCATAGGGCGGCGCGGCCTGCATGGGGCCCGCGCCGGCCTATGGTGTGGGGCCCCTGCGCCGCCTCCAACTCTGCCCTTCCGCCTACTTAAACTCTCCGTCGCGAAACCCTATTACCGAGAGCCACGATACGAAAATACTTCCAGAGATGCCGCCGCCAATCCCATCTCGGGGATTCAGGAGATCGCCTCACCCTGCAGAGAGGGGAATCATCACCGGAGGGCTCTACATCACCATGCCCGCCTCCGGAGTGATGCGTGAGTAGTTCATCCTTGGACTATGGGTCCATAGCAGTAGCTAGATGGTTGTCTTCTCCTCTTGTGCTATCATGTTTAGATCTTGTGAGCTGCCTAACATGATCAAGATCATCTATTTGTAATGCTACATGTTGTGTTTGGTGGGATCCGATGAATATAGAATACTATGTCAAGTTGATTATTGATCTATCATATATGTGTTGTTTATGTTCTTGCATGCTCTCCGTTGCTAGTAGAGGCTCGGCCAAGTTGATACTTGTAACTCCAAGAGGGAGTATTTATGCTCGATAGTGGGTTCATGCCTCCATTGAATCTGGGACAGTGAGAAAAGTTCTAAGGTTGTGGATGTCTTTGCCACTAGGGATAAAACATCGATGCTTTGTCTAAGGATATTGTGTTGATTACATTACGCACCATACTTAATGCAATTGTCTGTTGTTTGCAACTTAATACTGGAAGGGGTGCGGATGCTAACCGAAGGTGGACTATTTAGGCATAGATGCATCTTTGGATGGCGGTCTATGTTCTTTGTCGTAATGCTCTGATTAAATCTCATAGTGATCATCATGATATGTATTGAATCTTTATTTGTCAATTGCCCACATGTAATTTGTTCACCCAGCATGGTATTTATCTTATTGGAGAGACACCACTAGTGAACTGTGGACCCCGGTCCATTCTTTTACATCTGAAATACAATCTACTGCAATCTCTGTTCTTTGTTGTTCTTCGCAAACAAACATCATTCTCCACACTATACGTTTAATCCTTTGTTTTTAGCAAGCCGGTGAGATTGACAACCTCACTGTTAAGTTGGGGCAAAGTACTGTGATTGTGTTGTGCAGGTTCCACGTTGGCGCCGAATCCCTGGTGTTGCGCGCACTACACTCCTCCACCAACAACCTTCACATGGCCCTTGACTCCTACTGGTTCGATAACCTTGGTTTCTTACTGAGGGAAAACTTGCTGTTGTACGCATCACACCTTCCTCTTGGAGTTCCCAACGGACGTGTGCTTCACGCGTTATCAAGCTCTTTTTCGGCGCCGCCGGGAGATCAAGACACGGCAGGGGAGTCTCTCACATCCAATCTCTTTACTTTGTTTTTGTCTTGCTTTACTTTACTTTATTTTCTGTCTTGTTTGCTTATTATCAAAAACACAAAAAAAATAGTTGCTTACTTTATTTTTATTTGTCTTGTTTACTTGCTCTATATCAAAACACAAAAAAATTAATTACTTGCATTTACTTTATTTACCTTTTGATTATTTCATCATGCTTCCTCCTAAGTTCACTCTGAAAGATATACCGGTAGGGCAAGGGTCTATCATTGGAAGAGATAATATAGAAGAATTTTTCACTCATGTTAGTATAGTTGAAGATTTTGAAGATAGATCCTTGGTAGAACTTGCTCCTAATTATGAAATTGCTACTGCCTCTTTAGTGCACATGTTGGAAGCTAGATTTGTTAATCTTAATCCAATAATGCAACATATATTTCTTACACTTTCTGATATGGAAATGGGAGAAAAGAGGGATTTTGTTTTAGAGGTCCTTCTTAGAGAATTTGGTGATATAGCTAAAGAAGCTAGAAAAGTTTTTATTAAGCATAAGAGGCTTGGCTTTTATACTGATTTTGCAAAAACACTTAAAAAGATGGACATGGATAGATTAAAGTACACTAATAATGTCAATGGTGAGGGGTGATACGTCTCCAACGTATCGATAATTTCTTATGTTCCATGCTACTTTATTGATGATACCTACATGTTTTATGCACATTATATGTCGTATTTACACATTTTCTGGAACTAACCTATTAACAAGATGCCGAAGAGCCAGTTGCTGTTTTGCTGTTTTTGGTTTCAGAAATCCTAGTAACGAAATATTCTCGGAATTGACGAAATCACCGCCCAGGGTCCTATTTTTGCACGGAGCTTCCAGAAGACCGAAGGAGAGTCGGGTGGGCCACGAGGTGCCAGGGGACAGGCGGCGCGCCTGTGCCCCGGCCGCGCCGGCCTGCCCCCGGGCCCCGTGCCGCCTCTTGACCTACCCTTTCGCCTACTTATAGCCTCCGTCGCGAAACCCCAGACGAGAGCCACGATACGGAAAACCTTCCGAGACGCGCCGCCGCAATCCCATCTCGGGGATTCAGGAGATCGCCTCCGGAGAGGGGATTCATCTCCCTGAGGACTCTACACCGCCATGGTCGCCTCCGGAGTGATGAGTGAGTAGTTCACGCCTGGACTATGGGTCCATAGCGTAGCTAGATGGTTGTCTTCTCCTTGTTGTGCTTCATTGTTGGATCTTGTGAGCTGCCTAACATGATCAAGATCATCTATCTGTAATACTATATGTTGTGTTTGTCGGGATCCGATGGATAGAGAATACTATGTTATGGTGATTATCAATCTATTGTTTATGTGTTGTTTATGATCTTGCATGCTCTCCGTTATTAGTAGAGGCTCTGGCCAAGTTTGTACTCTTAACTCCAAGAGGGAGTATTTATGCTCGATAGTGGGTTCATGCCTTCATTGACACCTGGGAAGTGACAGAAAGTTCTAAGGTTGTGATGTGCTGTTGCCACTAGGGATAAAACATTGATTCTATGTCTAAGGATGTAGTTGTCGATTACATTACGCACCATACTTAATGCAATTGTCTGTTGCTTTGCAACTTAATACTGAATGGGGTTCGGATGATAACCGAAGGTGGACTTTTTAGGCATAGATGCAGTTGGATGGCGGTCTATGTACTTTGTCGTAATGCCCGGATTAAATCTCACTATATTTATCATATCATGTATATGCATTGTTATGCCCTTCTATTTGTCAATTGCCCGACCGTAATTTGTTCACCCAACATGCTTTTATCTTATGGGAGAGACACCTCTAGTGAACTGTGGACCCCGGTCCTATTCTTTACATAGCATACAATCTCGCAATACTTGTTTACTGCTTTCTTGCAAACAATCATCTTCCACTCGATACGCTTAATCCTTTGTTACACAGCCGGTGAGATTGACAACCTCACTGGGGCAAAGTACTTTGGTTGTGTTGTGCAGGTTCCACGTTGGCGCCGAATCCCTGGTGTTGCGCCGCATCACATTTCGCGACCATCAACCTTCAACGTGCTTCTTGGCTCCTCCTGGTTCGATTAAACCTTGGTTTCTTTCGAGGGAAAACTTGCTACTGTGCGCATCATACCTTCCTCTTGGGGTTCCCAACGAACGTGTGAGTTACACGCCATCAAGCTCTTTTTCTGGCGCCGTTGCCGGGGAGATCAAGACACGCTGCAAGGGGAGTCTCCACTTCTCAATCTCTTTACTTTGTTTTTGTCTTGCTTTATTTTATTTACTACTTTGTTTGCTGCACCTAAACAAAACACAAAAAAATTAGTTGCTAGTTTTACTTAATTTATTGTCTTGCTCTCTATATCAAAAACACAAAAAAATTAGTTACTTGTCTTTACTTTGTTTGCCTAGTTTACTTTTTGCTTATTGCATCATGTTTCCTTTTAATTTTACCACAAAAGACATACCGGTAGGACGTGGGTCTATAGTTGGGAGAAATAATATAGAAGAATTTTTCAATCATGTTAGTGTTACTGAAGATTTTGAAGATAGACACTTGGTAGAACTTGCGCCTACTTATGAAATTGCTGCTGCTGCTTTAGTTCGTATGTTGGAAACTAAATTTGTTAATCTCAATCCTATAATCCAACACATGTTTCTTACACTGTGATATGGAAGAAGGGGAAAAGAAAGATTTTGTTTTAGAAACTCTTCTTAGAGAATTTGGTGGTCTAGCAAGAGAGGCTAGAAAGGTCTTTGCTAAATTTAATATGCTAGGTTCTCATACTAATTTTGTTGGTCTCCTTGAAAAAATGGATATGGATAGAATAAGGTACACTAATAACATTAATGATGGTGGGGAAATCAAAGCACCAATACCATGTAAACTCCTAGCTATGAATGATGCACTAGAAAATAACTTTGCTTGGCTTGTTCCTGAAAATTTGTTCGATGAGAGTAGCAAGCCCAAGACTAATGAAAAGGGGGACGCTAAAACTTATGTATCCAATATACTATGCTTGGTTGAGAAAACTCCCAACCCTCAAGTTAATAATGTTGATGCTTCTTCGTTTGAAAATACTTGATTTGCACTTTCTGCGCCTAGCTGAAAGGCGTTAAAGAAAAGCGCTTATGGGAGACAACCCATGTTTTTACTACAGCAATTTTTTGTTTTGTTGAGTCTTGGAAGTTGTTTACTACTGTAGCAACCTCTCCTTATCATGTTTTTGTGCCAAGTAAAGTTTCTATGTCAAAGTTGATGTTATATTTGGGATCGCTGCGCAGAAACAGCATTGCTGTCTGTCACGAATCTGGGCACAGGTCTCTGTAGAAAATTCGAAAAAATCTGCCAATTTACGAGCCTGATCCTCAGATATGTACGCAACTTTCATTAGTTTTGAGTTTTTCCATTTGAGCAAGTCTGGTGCCATTTTAAAATTCGTCTTTACGGACTGTTCTGTTTTTGACAGATTCTGCCTTTTATTTCGCATTGCCTCTTTTGCTATGTTGGATGAATTTCTTTGATCCATTAATGTCCAGTAGCTTTATGCAATGTCCAGAAGTGTAAAGAATGATTGTGCCACCTCTGAACATGTGAATTATTAATTATGCACTAACCCTATAATGAGTTTGCTTGAAGTTTGGTGTGAAGGAAGTTTTCAAGGATCAAGAGAGGAGAATGATATACTATGATCAAGAGGAGTGAAAGCTCTAAGCTTGGGGATGCCCCGTGGTTCATCCCTGCATATTTTAAGAAGACTCAAGCGTCTAAGCTTGGGGATGCCCAAGGCATCCCCTTCTTCATCGACAACATCATCGTTCCTCCCCTGAAACTATATTTTTATTCAACACATCTTGTGTTCTTTACTTGGAGCGCGGTTTGTTTTTGTTTTTGTTTGAATAAAATGGATCCTAGCATTCACTTTGTGGGAGAGAGACACGCTCCGCTGTTGCATATGGACAAATATGTCCTTAGGCTTTACTCATAATGTTCAAGGCGAAGTTTCTTCTTCGTTAAATTGTTATATGGTTGGAATTGGAAAATGCTACATGTAGTAATTCTAAAATGTCTTGGATAATGTGATACTTGGCAATTGTTGTGCTCATGTTTAAGCTCTTGCATCATATGCTTTGCACCCATTAATGAAGAAATACATAGAGCTTGCTAAAATTTGGTTTGCATATTTGGTCTCTCTAAGGTCTAGATAATATCTAGTATTGAGTTTTGAACAACAAGGAAGACGGTGTAGAGTCTTATAATGTTTACAATATGTCTTTTATGTGAGTTTTTCTGCACCGGTTCATCCTTGAGTTTGCTTCAAATAACCTTGCTAGCCTAAACCTTGTATCGAGAGGGAATACTTCTCATGCATCCAAAATCCTTGAGCCAACTACTATGCCATTTGTGTCCACCATACCTACCTACTACATGGTATTTCTCCGCCATTCCAAAGTAAATTGCTTGAGTGCTACCTTTAAAATTCCATCATTCAATATATAGCTCATGGGACAAAATAGCCTTAAAAACTATCGTAGTATTGAATATGTACTTATGCACTTTATCTTTTATTAAGTTGCTTGTTGTGCGATAACCATGCTTCTGGGGAACGCCATCAATTACTCTTTATTGAATATCATGTGAGTTGCTATGCATGTCCGTCTTGTCTGAAGGATCTATCACCTTAATGATTGGAGCATGCATATTGTTAGAGAAGAACATTGGGCCGCTAACTAAAGCCATGACTCATGGTGGAAGTTTCAGTTTGGACATATATCCTCAATCTCATATGAGAATAATAATCATTGCTACATGCTTATGCATTTAAGAGGAGTCCATTATCTGTTGTCCATGTTGTCCCGGTATGGATGTCTAAGTTGAGAATAATCAAAAGCGAGAAATCCAAAATGCGAGCATTCTCCTTAGACCTTTGTACACGGCATGGAGGTACCCCTTTGTGACACTTGGTTGAAACATGGCATTGCAAAGATCCGGTAGTCCAAGTTAAGTAGGACAAGGTGCGGGCACTATTAGTATACTATGCATGAGGCTTGCAACTTGTAAGATATAATTTACATAACTCATATGCTTTATTACTACCGTTGACAAAATTGTTTCATGTTTTCAAAATAAAAGCTCTAGCACAAATACAGCAATCGATGCTTTCCTCTTTGAAGGACCATTCTTTTACTTTTATTGTTGAGTCAGTTTACCTATCTCCCTCCACCTCAAGAAGCAAACACTTGTGTGAACTGTGCATTGATTCCTACATACTCGCATATTGCACTTGTTATATTACTTTATGTTGACAATATCCATGAGATATACATGTTATAAGTTGAAAGCAACCGCTGAAACTTAATCTTCCTTTGTGTTGCTTCAACACCTTTACTTTGATTTATTGCTTTATGAGTTAACTCTTATGCAAGACTTATTGATGCTTGTCTTGAAGTACTATTCATGAAAGTCTTTGCCATATGATTCACTTGTTTACTCATGTCATTACCATTGTTTTGATCGCTGTATTCATTACATATGTTTACAAATAGTATGATCAAGATTATGATGGCATGTCACTTGAAATTATCTTTGTTATCGTTTTACCTGCTCGGGACGAGCAGAACTAAGCTTGGGGATGCTGATACGTCTCCAACGTAACGATAATTTCTTATGTTCCATGCTACTTTATTGATGATACCTACATGTTTTATGCACATTATATATCGTATTTACGCATTTTCCGGAACTAACCTATTAACAAGATGCCGAAGAGCCGCTGTTTTCTACTGTTTTTGGTTTCAGAAATCCTAGTAACGAAATATTCTAATTGACGAAATCACCGCCCGGGTCCTATTTTTGCACGGAGCTTCCAGAAGACCGAAGGAGAGTCGAAGTGGGGCCACGAGGTGGCCAGGCGGCGGCGCGCCTGTGCCCTGGCCGGCCGCCCCCCGGGCCCTCGTGCCGCCTCTTGACCTACCCTTTCGCCTACTTTAGCCCTCCGTCGCAAACCCCAAAGACGAGAGCCACGATCGGAAAACCTTCTTGTGGCCGCCACCGCGAATCCCATCTCGGGGATTCAGGAGATCGTCTCCGGCACCCGGAGAGGGGATTCATCTCCCTGAGGACTCTACACCGCCATGGTCACCTCCGGATGATGAGTGAGTAGTTCACCCCCGGACTATGGGTCCATACAGTAGCTAGATGGTTGTCTTCTCCTTGTTGTGCTTCATTGTTGGATCTTGTGAGCTGCCTAACATGATCAAGATCATCTATCCGTAATACTATATGTTGTGTTTGTCGGATCCGATGGATAGAGAATACTATGTTATGGTGATTATCAATCTATTGTTTATGTGTTGTTTATGATCTTGCATGCTCTCCGTTATTAGTAGAGGCTCTGGCCAAGTTTGTACTCTTAACTCCAAGAGGGAGTATTTATGCTCGATAGTGGGTTCATGCCTTCATTGACACCGGGGACAGGGAGAAAGTTCTAAGGTTGTGATGTTTGCCACTAGGGATAAAACATTGATTCTATGTCTAAGGATGTAGTTGTCGATTACATTACGCACCATACTTAATGCAATTATCCTGCTGCTTGCCCAATACCGAATGGGGTTCGGATGATAACTGAAGGTGGACTTTTTAGGCATAGATGCATTGGATGGCGGTCTATGTACTTTGTCGTAATGCCCGATTAAATCTCACTATATTTATCATATCATGTATATGCATTGTTATGCCCTTCTCTATTTGTCAATTGCCCGACCGTAATTTGTTCACCCAACATGCTTTTATCTTATGGGAGAGACACTTATAGTGATGGACTCCGGTCCTATTCTTTACATAGCATACAATCTACTGCAATACTTGTTTACCGTTTCTTGCAAACAATCATCTTCCACTCGATACGCTTAATCCTTTGTTACAGCAAGCCGGTGAGATTGACAACCTCACTCAAAGTTGGGGCAAAGTACTTTGGTTGTGTTGTGCAGGTTCCACGTTGGCGCCGAATCCCTGGTGTTGCGCCGCATCACATTTCGCGACCATCAACCTTCAACGTGCTTCTTGGCTCCTCCCGGTTCGATTAAACCTTGGTTTCTTTCTCCGGGGAAAACTTGCTACCGTGCGCATCATACCTTCCTCTTGGGGTTCACTAATAATGTTAATGATGGTAAGGAAATTAAAGCACCGATACCTAGTAAGCTCCTAAGGATGCATGAAGCTTTAGAAAATAACTATGCTTGGCTTGTTCCTGAAAATTTGTTTGATGAGGATAGTAAGCCTAAGAGCAATGAAAGAGGAGTTACTTACATAGACCAGATACAATGCAATGTTGAGAAACTCCCAACTCCCCTGGTAATAATGTTGATGCTTCTTCTCTAGATAATACTTGATTTGCACTTTCTGCGCCTAGCTGAAAGGCGTTAAAGAAAAGCACTTCTTGGGAGAATACCCATGTTTTATTTTACTACTGTATTGTTGAGTCTTGGAAGTTGTTACTACTGTAGCAACCTCTCCTTATCATGTTTTTGTGCCAAGTAAAGTCTCTATAGTAAGGTTGATACTAGATTTGGATTTCTGCGCAGAAACAGATTTGCTGTCTGCCACGAATTCGCGTCCTTCTCTCTATATAAGAATCAAAAAATCTGCCAATTTACGTGCGTGATCCTCAGATATGTACGCAACTTTCATTAGTTTTGAGTTTTTCCATCTGAGCAACTTAAGTGCCTCAGAAAAATTCGTCTTTACGGACTGTTCTGTTTTGACAGATTCTGCCTTTTATTTCGCATTGCCTCTTTTTGCTATGTTGAATGGATTTCTTTGTTCCATTAACTTTTAGTAGCTTTGTGCAATGTCCAGAAGTGTTAAGAATGATTATGTCACCTCTGAATATATGAATTTTTGATTATGCACTAACCCTCTAATGAGTTTGCTTTAAGTTTGGTGTGGAGGAAGTTTTCAAGGGTCAAGAGAAGAGGATGATACAATATGATCAAGAAGAGTGAAAAGTCTAAGCTTGGGGATGCCCCGTGGTTCATCCCTGCATATTTCAAGAAGACTCAAGCATCTAAGCTTGGGGATGCCCAAGGCATCCCCTTCTTCATCGACAACTTATCAGGTCACTTCTAGTGAAACTATATTTTTATTCCATCACATCTTATGTTCTTAACTTGGAGCGTCTGTTTTCTTTTGTTTTTGTTTTTGGTTTGAATAAAGTTGGATCCCACAATCCTTGTATTGGAGATATTACGCTCCGCTTTTTCATTTGAACACTTGTGTTCTTAGTTATGCTTTAATGTTCATGGCGAAGGCTGAAAAATTGCTTCGTTGATTGCTATTTGGTTGGAATCAGAAAATGCTTCATATGGTTTTGAATAATTTAATACTTGGCAATTGTTTTGAGCTCTCATAGATCATGTTTAAGCTCTTGCATCATGTAGTTTAATCTATTAGTGGAGAACTACCGAGAGAGCTTGTTGAAATTTGGCCTGCATGATTGGTCTTTCTAGTCTAGATATTTTCTGGTAAAGAGTTTGAACAACAAGCAGAGTCTTATAATGCTTGCAATATGTTCTTGTGTAAGTTTTGCTGTACCGTTCATACTTGTGTTTGCTTCAAACAACCTTGCTAGCCTAAACCTTGTATCGAGAGAAATGCTTCTCGTGCATCCAAACACCTTGAGCCAAAACCCATGCCATTTGTGTCCACCATATCTACCTACTATGTGGTATTTTCTCGCCATTCCAAAGTAAATTTGAGTGCTACCTTTAAAATTTCATTCCTTTGTCTTTACAATACATAGCTCATGGGAAAATAGCTTAAAAGCTATTGTGAGGTGATGAATATGTAGCTATGTATCTTAGTTCTTATAAGTTGCTTGTTGAGCGGTAACCATGTTTGGACGCCATCAACTTTACACTTTGTTGAATATCATGTGAGTTGCTATGCATGTTGTCTTGTCCGAAGTAAGGGTGATTTATCATGATCAAATGGTTTGAGTATGCATATGTTAGAGAAGAACATTGGGCCTAACCAGCCATGTATCATGGTGGAAGTTTTCGTTACATTCATTCAATGTCCTATGAGAATATTATCGTTGTTGAATGCTTATGCATTAAAGAGGAGTCCATTATTTGTTTTCTATGTTGTCCCGGTATGGATGTCCTAAGCTGAGATCTATTAAAAACGAGAAATCAAATGCGATTTATCTCCTGGATCTTTGTACAGGCGCATAGAGGTACCTCCTTTGTGACACTTGGTTGAAACATATGTTATGCAATGATAATCCATGTAAATCCAAGCTAATTAGGACAAGGTGCGGGCACTATTGGTATTCTATGCATGAGGCTTGCAACTTGTAGGAAGTATTATGCATAACACATATGAATTATTACTTGACAAAATTGTTTCTATGTTTTCAAAATAAAAGCTCTAGCACAAAAATAGTAATCCATGCTTCCTCTCTGCGAAGCGGCAATTTCTTTTACTTTATGTTGAGTCAGTTACCTACTTCTTCCTATCTTACAAGCAAACAATTGTGTTAATCGTATGCATTGATTTTACATGTTTACTTATTGCACTTGTTATATTACTTTATGTTGACAAATATCCATGAGATATACATGTTACAAGTTGACAATTGCTGAAATTAATCATCCTTTGTGTTGTTTCAATGCCTCTATTTTGAATCTATTGCTTTATGAGTTAGATCTTATGCAAGTCTTTTTGATACTTGTCTTGAAAGTACTATTCAAAAGTTTTGCTATATGATTCAGTTGTTTAGTCATTATCTTTTGTTAGCAATCTATTTTGAATCACTCCATTCACTTCATATGCTTTACAATAATGTTGATCAAGATTATGTTGGTAGCATGTCACTTGAGTAAATTATTGTTTTATCGCTTACCTACTCAGGGTAGAGTAGGAACTAGTTTGGGGGGATGCTTGATACGCTCCTAACGTATCTATAATTTTCTTATGTTCCATGCTACTTTATGACAATACTCACATGTTTTATACATACTTTACATCATTATTATGCATTTTCTCGGCGACTAGCCTATTAACAAGATGCCGGAAGCTGGTTGTTGTTTTCTCGTTGTTTTGTTTCAGAAATCCTACAAAGGAAATATTCTCGGAATTGGACGAAATCAACGCCCGTGGTCTTATTTTTCCACGGAGCTTCCGAAGACCCAGGGGATACGAAGTGGGGCCACGAGGGGCCGTCACCATAGGGCGGCGCGGCCTCGGCACGGGCCATGGTGCCTACGGCCCTCCGTGCTCCGGTGAAAACCCTAAAGAGCCACGATACGGAAATACTTCCAGAGATGCGCCGCTGCCAATCCCATCTCTGGGATTCAGAGACGCCTCCCGCACCTGCCAGAGGGGAATCATCACCGGAGGCTCTACATCACCATGCCCGCCCGGATCGATGCGTGAGTAGTTCATCCTTGGACTATGGGTCCATAGTGTAGCTAGATGGTTGTCTTCCCTCTTGTGCTATCATGTTTAGATCTTGTGAGTTGCCTAACATGATCAAGATCATCTATTTGTAATGCCACATGTTGTTTGGTGGGATCTCATGAATATAGAATACTATGTCAAGTTGATTATTGATCTATCATATGTGTTGTTTATGTTCTCTGCTGATCTAGTAGAGGCTCTGGCCAAGTTGATACTTGTAACTCCAAGAGGGAGCATTGAGGATCGATGTAGGCCCATCACTGGGACAAAGGACAAAGTTCTAAGGCCGTGGATGTGTTACTAGGGATAAAACATTGATGCTTTGTCTAAGGATATTTGTGCTGATTACATTCGCACCATACTTAATGCAATTGTCTGTTGTTTGCAACTTAATATCGAAGGGGTGCGGATGCTAACCCTGGTGGACTCATTTTAGATGCATGCTGGATGGCGGTCTATGTTCTTTGTCGTAATGCCCGATTAAATCTCATAGTGATCATCATGATATGTATTGAATCTTTATTTGTCAATTGCCCACTGTACTTCACCCTGACATGCTATTTATCTTATTGGAGAGACACCACTAGTGGCTCGTGACCTCGGTCCATTCTTTTACATCTGAAATACAATCTACCGCAATCTCTGTTCTCTGTTGTTCTTCGCAAACAAACATCATTCTCCACACTATACGTTTAATCCTTTGTTTACAAGCGTGAGATTGACAACCTCACATTAAGTTGGGGCAAAGTAGGATTGTGTTGTGCAGGTTCCACGTTGGCGCCGGAATGGTGTTGCGCCGCACTACTCCTCCTACACCACAACCTTCACGTGGCCCTTGACTCCCATCGGGTTCGATAACCTTGGTTTCTTCATGAGGGAAAACTTTTGTCGTACGCATCAGACCTTCCTCTTGGGGTTTCCAACGGACGTGTGCTTCACGCGTTATCACAGGTCTCGACGGGACCGCAATGGCGGGCGGGAGAACGCGCAGGAAAGTTCCCGCGCGCACCAGGGGGCGCACGCTTGCGCCCAAGTTTCCCGCCAAGGCCGCCGGCTATAAAAGATGGCACGCGCGGCCTCGCCGACCTCACCCGCTCCGCCGTCCTCTCCCCTCTACCTTCTCTAGCGACCTCTCCTCCTCCATCGACATGCCGAAAACCCTGCAGACCACGTTGGCCAAACTCTCCCTCGCCACCCACGCTAGGTTCCTGCGGACGAAGGAGGAGGAGCGGCAGGACGCGCAGTGGGTCAGCAACGACGAGACGATCCGCGTCGCGGTCGAGGGGGCGGTGAAGAAGGCAGAGGACGCGGAGCTGGTGGAGGCGGCCGCGGACGGCTGGCACGAGGCCTACGACGGCTGGTACGAGGCCACGGAGGAGGGGTCGGACCCTGCTGCCGAGGAGGAGGCGGATGCCTGCTGGCGTGTAGTCGACAACTTCCTTGTGACGGTAAAGCACACGTCCGTTGGGAACCCCAAGAGGAAGGTATGATGAGCATAGCAGCAAGTTTTCCCTCAGTAAGAAACCAAGGTTTATCGAACCAGTAGGAGATGAAGGCCACGTGAAGGTTGTTGGTGGAGGAGTGTAGTGCGGCGCAACACCGCTGATTCCTATTACAACGTGGAACCTGCACAACACAATCAAGATTCTTTGCCCCAACTTAACAAAGAGGTTGTCAATCTCACCGGCTTGTGCTAAAAACAAAGGATTAAACGTATGGTGTGGAAAATGATGTTTGTTTGCGAAGAACAACAGAGAACAAAGATTGCAGTAGATTGTATTTCAGATGTAAAAGAAAGGACCGGGGTCCACAGTTCACTAGTGGTGTCTCTCCAATAAGATAAATAGCATGTTGGGTGAACAAATTACAGGTGGGCAATTGACAAATAGAGATTCATACACATATCATGATGACTACATGAGATTTAATCAGGGCATTACGAAAAAGAACATAGACCACCATCCAGCATGCATCTATGCCTAAAAAGTCCACCTTCAAATTAGCATCCGCACCCCTCCGCATTAAGTTGCAAACAATGAACAATTGCATTAAGTATGGTGGGTAATGTAAACAACACAAATATCCTTAGACAAAGCATCAATGTTTTATCCTAGTGGCAACAAGCACATCCACAACCTTAGAACTTTCTCACTGCCCCCATTCAATGGAGGCATGAACCCACTATCGAGCATAAATACTCCTCTTGGAGTTACAAGTATCAACTTGCCGAGCCTCTACTAGCAACGGAGAGCATGCAAAAACATAAACAACACATATATGATAGATCAATAATCAACTTGACATAGTATTCAATATTCATCGGATCCCACCATGTTAGGCAGCTCACAAGATCTAAACATGATAGCACAAGAGGAGAAGACAGCCATCTAGCTACTGCTATGGACCCATAGTCCAAGGATGAAGTACTCACGCATCACTCCGAGGCGGCATGGTGATGTAGAGCCCTCCTGATGATTCCCTCTCGGCAGGTGCCTGAGGCATCTCCGTAATCCCCCGAGATGGATTGGGCAAGGTCTCAAGAACTTTTCTCGTATCGTGGCCTCGTACTAGGTTTTCGCGACGGAGGATTAAGTAGGCGGGCAGCGAGGTGCCCGAGGGGCCCACCCCATAGGGCGGCGCGGCCAGAGGTGGGACCGCGCCCCCTAGGGTGTGGCCGCCTCGTGGCCCTTCTTCGTCTCCTCTTCGGTGCTCTGGAACCTTCCGTGGAAAATAAGACCGTGGGCTTTGTTTCGTCCATTCCGAGAATATTTCCTGTGTAGGATTTCTGAAACCAAAAACAGCAAAAATGTGAACCGCACCGCGGCATCTTGTTAATAGGTTAGTGCCGAAAATGCATCAAAACATCATAAAGTGTGAACAAAACATGTAGGTATTG
The DNA here is from genome assembly GCA_030979885.1 of Lolium multiflorum. NCBI lineage: Eukaryota > Viridiplantae > Streptophyta > Magnoliopsida > Poales > Poaceae > Lolium > Lolium multiflorum. The sequence goes on from CM061749.1 coordinate 155,046,292, forward strand.
TCATAAAACTAGCATGGAACATAAGAAATTATAGATACGTTGGAGACGTATCAAGCATCCCCAAGCTTAGTTCCTACTCGCCCGAGTAGGTAAACGATAAAAACAATAATTTCTGAAGTGACATGCTACCAACATAATCTGGATCAACATTATTGTAAAGCATATGAGATGAATGAAGTGATTCGAAGCAATAGATTGCTAAAAAAAAGATAATGACTAAACAACTGAATCATATAGCAAAAACTTTTCATGAATAGTACTTTCAAGACAAGCATCCAAAAGACTCGCATAAGAGCTAACTCATCAAGCAATAGATTCTTAATAGAAGGTTTCGAAGCCACACAAAGGATGATTAAGTTTCAGCAATTGCTTTCAACTTGTAACATGTATATCTCATGGATAATTATCAACATAAAGTAATATAACAAGTGCAATAAGTAAACATGTAAGAATCAATGCACACAGTTGACACAAGTGTTTGAGTCTAAGATAGAAAGAAGTAGGTAAACTGACTCAAAAAAAAGTAAAAGAAAGGCCCTTCGCAGAGGGAAGCAGGGATTACTCATGTGCTAGAGCTTTTTATTTTGAAAACATGGAAACAATTTTGTCAACTAGTAATAATTCATATGTGTTATGCATAAAACTTCTTACAAGTTGCAAGCATAATAGTGCCCGCACCTTGTCCTAATTAGCTCGGATTTCCATGGATTATAATTGAATTACATATGTTTCAACCAAGTGTCACAAATGGGTACCTCTATGCCACCTGTACAAAGGTCCAAGGAGATAGATCGCATTTGATTTCTCAGTTTGATAGATCTCAACTTGAGGACATCCATACCGGGACAACATAGAAAACAGATAATGGACTCCTCTTTTTAATGCTTAAAGCATTCAACAACAAATAATATTCTCATAAGAGATTGAGGATTAATGTCCAAGCTGAAACTTCCACCATGATACATGGCTTTGGTTGGCGGCCCAATGTTCTTCTCTAACAATATGCATACTCAAACCATTTAATCATGATAAATCACCCTTACTTCAGACAAGACGAACATGCATAGCAACTCACATGATATTCAACAAAGGTGTAAAGTTGATGGCGTCCCCGAAACATGGTTACCGCTCAACAAGCAACTTATAAGAACTAAGATACATAGCAACATATTCATCACCACAATAGTTTTTAAGGCTATTTTCCCATGAGCTATGTATTGTAAAGACAAAGGAATGAAATTTTAAAGGTAGCACGCAAGCAATTTACTTTGGAATGGCAGAAAAATACCACATATAGGTAGTTATGGTGGACACAAATGGCATAGGTTTTGGCTCAAGGTTTTTGGATGCACGAGAAGCATTTCCTCTCGAGTACAAGGCTTTGGCTAGCAAGGTTGTTTGAAGCAAACACAAGTATGAACAGGTACAACAAAACTTACACAAGAGCATATTGCAAGCATTATAAGACTCTACAATGTCTTCCTTGTTGTTCAAACACTTTCACCAGAAAATATCTAGACCTTAGAGAGATCAATCATGCAAACCAAATTTCAACAAGCTCTACGGTAGTTCTCCACTAATAGATTTAAAATACATGATGCAAGAGCTTAAACATGATCTATGAGAGTGATACGTCTCCGACGTATCGATAATTTCTTATGTTCCATGCCACTTTATTGATGATACCTACATGTTTTATGCACACTTTATGTCATATTCGTGCATTTTCTGGAACTAACCTATTAACAAGATGCCAAAGTGCCAGTTCCTATTTTCTGCTGTTTTTGGTTTCAGAAATCCTAGTAACGAAATATTCTCGGAATCGGACGAAATCAACGCCCGGTTCCTATTTTGCCCTAAGCATCCAGAACACACACGAGAACCGCCAGAGAGGGAGCACAGACCAAACCACGGGCCGGCGCGGCCCCGCGCCACCCTATGGTGTGGGCACCTTCGACCCTCCGCGCCGCCTCTTCGCTATTTAAAGCCTCCGTCGCGAAAACCCTATTACGGAGACGAAACCACAGAAACCATCCGAGCCGCCGCCATCGCGAAGCCAAGATCTGGGGGACAGAGTCTCGGTTCCGCACCGCCGGACGGGAAGTGCCCCCGGAAGGCTCCATCGACACCGCTGCCATCTCCACCGCCATCTTCATCGCTGCTGCTCCCATGAGGAGGGAGTAGTTCTCCATCGAGGCTCGGGGCTGTACCGGTAGCTATGTGGTTCATCTCTCTCCTATGTACTTCAATACAATAATCTCATGAGCTGCCTTACATGATTGAGATTCATATGATGATGCTTGTAATCTAGATGTCATTATGCTAGTCAAGTGGGTTTTACTTATGTGATCTCCGGAGACTCCTTGTCCCACGTGTGTAAAGGTGACAGTGTGTGCACCGTGTGGGTCTCTTAGGCTATATTTCACAGAATACTTATTCACTATTATGAATGGCGTAGTGAAGTGCTTATTTATATCTCTTTATGATTGCAATGTGTTTTGTATCACAATTTATCTATGTGCTACTCTAGTGATGTTATTAAAGTAGTTTTATTCCTCCTACACGGTGTAATGGTGACAGTGTGTGCATCGTGTTAGTACTTGGCGTAGGCTATGATTGTGATCTCTTGTAGATTATGAAGTTAACTATTGCTATGATGGTATTGATGTGATCTATTCCTCCTACCTGGCGTGAAGGTGACAGTGTGCATGCTATGTTAGTACTTGGTTTAGTCGTGTCGATCTTTCATGCACTCTAAGGTTATTTAAATATGAACATTGAATTGTGGAGCTTGTTAACTCCGGCATTGAGGTTCGTGTAATCCTACGCAATGTGTTCATCATCCAACAAGAGAGTGTAGAGTATGCATTTATCTATTCTGTTATGTGATCAATGTTGAGAGTGTCCACTAGTGAAAGTCTAATCCCTAGGCCTTGTTCCTAAATATCGCTATCGCTGCTTGTTTACCGTTTTACTGCGTTACACTGCTGCGTTACTACTACTTGTTTACTTCCTACAATATTACTACCATCAACTGCACGCCAGCAAGCTATTTTCTGGCGCCGTACTACTGCTCATATTCATTCATACCACTTGTATTTCACTATCTCTTCGCCGAACTAGTGCACCTATTAGGTGTGTTGGGGACACAAGAGACTTCTTGCTTTGTGGTTGCGGGGTTGCATGAGAGGGATATCTTTGACCTCTTCCTCCCTGAGTTCGATAAACCTTGGGTAATCCACTTAAGGGAAACTTGTCTGTTGTTCTACAAACCTTCTTGGAGGCCCAACACTGTCTACAAGAATAGAAGCACCCGTAGACATCAAGCACTTTTCTGGCGCCGTTGCCGGGAGGAAAGGTAAAAGGCACTCATACTCCGGTTCCAGGTAACTTTTCTCGCGCCATTGTGTGTGTGCTCGAAGCTATTTCCTTTAGACTCTAATTGCGACATTTGGTTTCTTGTTTACACTAGTTAGGCATAATGGACAACAATGACCTTTTTATTCTATTTCGATTTAAGACATGGATGGTTTGATGCGAAAATTAAAAAACCCAAGGAACATATTAATATGAATGCTTTGAACACTATTGTTGCTAATGCTATGGAAGATTCTAAGCTTGGGGAAGCTGGTTTTGATGAGCATGATGTTTTTAGTCCCCCAAGCATTGAGGAGAAAATTTACTTTGATGATACTTTGCCTCTTATATTTGATGATAAGAATAATAATGATAGCTACTTTGTTGAATTTGCTCCCACTACAACTAATAAAATTGATTATGCCTATGTGGAGAGTAATAATTTTATGCATGAGACTCATGATAAGAATGCTTTATGTGATAGTTATATTGTTGAGTTTGCTCATGTTGCTACTGAAAGTTATTATGAGAGAGGAAAATATGGTTGTAAAAATTTTCTTGTTACTAAAACACCTCTCTATGTGCTGAATTTTTTGAAGCTACACTTGTTTTATCTTCCTATGCTTGTTACTTTGCTCTTCATGAACTTGTTTATTTACAAGATTCCTATGCATAGGAAGCATGTTAGGCTTAAATTTGTTTTGAATTTGCCTCTTGATGCTCTCTTTTGCTTCAAATACTATTTCTTGCGAGTGCATCATTAAAATTGTTGAGCCCATCTTAATGGCTATAAAGAAAGAACTTCTTGGGAGATAACCCATGTGTTATTTTGCTACAGTACTTTGTTTTATATTTGAGTCTTGGAAGTTGTTTACTACTGTAGCAACCTCTCCTTATCATGTTTTTGTGCCAAGTAAAGTTTCTATGCTAAAGTTGATGTTATATTTGGGATCGCTGCGCAGAAACAGCATTGCTGTCTGTCACGAATCTGGGCCTAAGTCTCTGTAGGAAATTCAAAAATCTGCCAATTTACGAGCGTGATCCTCGATATATACGCAACTTTCATTAGTTTTGAGTTTTTCCGTTTGAGCAAGTCTGGTGCCATTTTAAAATTCGTCTTTACGGACTGTTCTGTTTTTGACAGATTCTGCCTTTTATTTCGCATTGCCGCTTTTGTTAAGTTGAATGAGTTTCTTTGTTCCATTAACTCTCAGAAGTTTTGTGCAATGTCCAGAAGTGTTAAGAATGATTGTGTCACCTCTGAACATGTGAATTTTTGATTATGCACTAACCCTCTAATGAGTTTGCTTCAAGTTTGGTGTGAAGGAAGTTTTCAAGGGTCAAGAGAGGAGTATGATATACTATGATCAAGAGGAGTGAAAGCTCTAAGCTTGGGGATGCCCCCGTGGTTCACCCCTGCATATTCTAAGAAGACTCAAGCGTCTAAGCTTGGGGATGCCCAAGGCATCCCCTTCTTCATCGACAAAGTATCAGGTTCCTTCTCTTGAAACTATATTTTTATTCGGTCACATCTTATGTACTTTACTTGGAGCGTCTGTGTGCTTTTATTTTTGTTTTGTTATCTTATTTCTCTGAATAAGTTCATCCTTGTGTGGGAGAGAGACACGCTCCGCTGGTTCATATGAACACATGTGTTCTTAGCTCATAATATTCATGGCGAAGTTTCCTCTTCGTTAAATTGTTATATGGTTGGAATTGAAAATGCTACATGTAGTAATTGGTAAAATGTCTTGGATAATGTGATACTTGGCAATTGTTGTGCTCATGTTTAAGCTCTTGCATCATATACTTTGCACCTATTAGTGAAGAAATACATAGAGCATGCTAAAATTTGGTTTGCATAATTGGTCTCTCTAAGGTCTAGATAATTTCTAGTATTGAGTTTGAACAACAAGGAAGACGGTGTAGAGTCTTATAATGTTTACAATATGTCTTTTATGTGAGTTTTGCTGCACCGTTCATCCTTGTGTTTGTTTCAAATAACCTGCTAGCCTAAACCTTGTATCGAGAGGGAATACTTCTCATGCATCCAAAATCCTTGAGCCAACCACTATGCCATTTGTGTCCACCATACCTACCTACTATGTGGTATTTCCTGCCATTCCAAAGTAAATTGCTTAAGTGCTACCTTTAAACAATTCAAAATTTATCACCTCTTATTTGTGTCAATGTTTTATAGCTCATGAGGAAGTATGTGGTGTTTTATCTTTCGATCTTGTCATTTACTTTTGACAGACTTTCACAATGGACTAGTGGCTCATCCGCTTATCCAATAATTTTGCAAAAAGAGCTGGCAATGGGGTTCCCAGCCCCAATTAATTAACTTTCATTAATAATTCTCTTCACATGTTTTGCTCTGATTCATCAGTAAGCAACTTAATTTTGCAAATAGACACTCCTCCATGGTATGTGAATGTTGGAAGGCACCCGAGGATTCGGTTAGCCATGGCTTGTGTAAGCAAAAGGTTGGGAGGAGTGTCATCCATAAATAAAGAAAAACTAAACTAAAGTACATGTGTAAACAAAAGAGAAGAGGGATGATCTACCTTGCTGGTAGAGATAACGTCCTTCATGGGAGCCGCTCTTGAAAGTCTGGTTGATGAGGTAGTTAGAGTGCCCACTACCATTCGTTGACAACAACAAACACCTCTCAAAATTTTACTTTTATGCTCTCTTTATGTTTTCAAAACCAAAGCTCTAGCACAAATATAGCAATCGATGCTTTCCTCTTTGAAGGACCATTCTTTTACTTTTATTGTTGAGTCGGTTTACCTATCTCTTCCACCTTAAGAAGCAAACACTTGTGTGAACTGTGCATTGATTCTTACATACTTGCATATTGCACTTGTTATATTACTCTATGTTGACAATATCCATGAGATATACATGTTATAAGTTGAAAGCAACCGCTGAAACTTAATCTTCCTTTGTGTTGCTTCGATGTCTATACTTTAAATTATTGCTTTATGAGTTAACTCTTATGCAAGACTTATTGATGCTTGTCTTGAAAGTACTATTCATGAAAAGTCTTTGCTTTATGATTCATTTGTTTACTCATGTCATTACCATTGTTTTGATCGCTGCATTCATTACATATGTTTACAATATGATCAAGTTTATGATGGCATGTCACTTAAGAAATTATCTTTGTTATCGTTTTACTGCTCGGGACGAGCAACTAAGCTTGGGGATGCTGATACGTCTCCGACGTATCGATAATTTCTTATGTTCCATGCCACTTTATTGATGATACCTACATGTTTTATGCACACTTTATGTCATATTCGTGCATTTTCTGGAACTAACCTATTAACAAGATGCCGAAGTGCCAGTTCCTATTTTCTGCTGTTTTGGTTTTAGAAATCCTAGTAACGAAATATTCTCGGAATCGGACGAAATCAACGCCTGTGTCTTATTTTGCCCGAAGCATCCGAACACACGAGAACCGCGAGAGAGGGGGCACAGGCCCACCAAACCACAGGCCGGCGGCCCAGAGGCCCGCGCCACCCTATGGTGTGGGCACCCTTCGACCCTCTGCGCGCCTCTTCGCCTATTTAAAGCCTCCGTCGCGAAACCCTATTACGGAGGACGAAACCCACAAACCATCCGAGCCGCCGCCATCGTGAAGCCAAGATCTCGGGGGACAGAGGTCTCTGTTCCGCACCCTGCCGGACGGGGAAGTGCCCGGAAGGCTTCTCCATCGACACCGCTGCCATCTCCACCGCCATCTTCATCACCGCTGCTCCCATGAGGAGGGAGTAGTTCTCCATCGAGGCTCGGGGCTGTACCGGTAGCTATGTGGTTCATCTCTCTCCTATGTACTTCAATACAATAATCTCATGAGCTGCCTTACATGATTGAGATTCATATGATGATGCTTGTAATCTAGATGTCATTATGCTAGTCAAGTGGGTTTTACTTATGTGATCTCCGGAGACTCTTTGTCCCACGTGTGTAAAGGTGACAGTGTGTGCACCGTGTGGGTCTCTTAGGCTATATTTCACAGAATACTTATTCACTATTATGAATGGCGTAGTGAAGTGCTTATTTATATCTCTTTATGATTGCAATGTGTTTTGTATCACAATTTATCTATGTGCTACTCTAGTGATGTTATTAAAGTAGTTTTATTCCTCCTACACGGTGTAATGGTGACAGTGTGTGCACTCGTGTTAGTACTTGGCGTAGGCTATGATTGTGATCTCTTGTAGATTATGAAGTTAACTATTGCTATGATGGTATTGATGTGATCTATTCCTCCTACCTGGCGTGAAGGTGTGCATGCTATGTTAGTACTTGGTTTAGTCATGTCGATCTTTCATGCACTCTAAGGTTATTTAAATATGAACATTGAATTGTGGAGCTTGTTAACTCCGGCATTGAGGGTTCGTGTAATCCTACGCAATGTGTTCATCATCCAACAAGAGAGTGTAGAGTATGCATTTATCTATTCTGTTATGTGATCAATGTTGAGAGTGTCCACTAGTGAAAGTCTAATCCCTAGGCCTTGTTCCTAAATACTGCTATCGCTGCTTGTTTACTGTTTTGCGTTACTACTGCTGCGTTACTCTGCTTGTTTACTTCCTACAATATTACTACCATCAACTGCACGCCAGCAAGCTATTTTCTCGCGCCGTACTACTGCTCATATTCATTTATACCACTTGTATTTCACTATCTCTTCGCCGAACTAGTGCACTTATTAGGTGTGTTGGGGACACAAGAGACTTCTTGCTTTGTGGTTGTGGTTGCATGAGAGGGATATCTTTGACCTCTTCCTCCCCGAGTTCGATAAACCTTGGGTAATCCACTTAAGGGAAACTTGCTGTTGTTCTACAAACCTCTGCTCTTGGAGGCCCAACACTGTCTACAAGAATAGAAGCACCCGTAGACATCAAGAGAGCAATCACCAAGTATCAAATTATTCAAGACCATATGAAGCATTTTCTGATTCCAACCAAATAGCAATCAACGAAGCCAGCCTTCGCCATGAACATTAAAGCAAAACTAAGAACACCAGTGTTCAAATGAAAAAGCGGAGCGTGTCTATCTCCAATACAAGGATTGCTGGGATCCAAATTTATTCAAACTTAAACAAAAATAAAAGCAAACAGATGCTCCAAGTAAAGAACATAAGATGTGAATAAAAATATAGTTTCACTAGAAGTGACCTGATAAGTTGTCGATGAAGAAGGGGATGCATTGGGCATCCCCAAGCTTAGATGCTTGAGTCTTCTTAAAATATACAGGGATGAACCACGGGGGCATCCCCAAGCTTAGACTTTTCACTCTACTTGATCATATTATATCATCCTCTTCTTGACCCTTGAAAACTTCCTCCACACCAAACTCAAAGCAAACTCATTAGAGGGTTAGTGCATAATCAAAATTCACATGTTCGAGAGGACACAATCATTCTTAACACTTCTGGACATTACCCAAGGCTACTGAAAGTTAATGGAACAAAGAAATCCACTCAACACAGTAAAAGATGCAATGTGAAATAAAAAGGCAGAATCTATCAAAACAGAACAGTCCGTAAAGACGAAATTTTATGAGGCACTTAACTTGCTCAGATGGAAAAACTCAAAACTAATGAAAGTTGTGTACATATCTGAGGATCATGCATGAATTTTCGCTGATTTTTTTGATTCTTCTACAAAGAGAAAAACGCGAATTCGTGACAGACAACAAATCTGTTTCTACGCAGAAATCCAAATCTAGCATCAACCTTCTATTAGAGACTTTCCTTGGCACAATAACATGATAAGGAGAGGTTGCTACAGTAGTAACAACTTCCAAGACTCAACAAAACAGTAGTAAAAATAAAAACAACATGGATTATCTCCCAAGAAGTGCTTTTCTTTAACGTCTTTCAGCTAGGCGCAGAAAGTGCAAATCAAGTATTATCAAGAGAAGAAGCATCAACAGAGGTGTTTGGAGTTTTCTCAACTATGCATTGTATCTTATATATGTAAGAAACTCCTTTTTCATTACCTTTAGGCTTACTATCCTCCTCAAATAAATTTTCAGGAACAATCCAATCAAAATTCTTTTCTAATGCCTCATGCATTCCTATGAGTTTATAAGGTATTGGTATTTTAATCTCCCCCTCACAATTGGCTTTATTAGTGTATCTTAGCCTATCTTTTTCCCTCCTTTCAAGGATATTTGCAAAATTGGTACACAAGCCTAGCATCTTATGTCGAATAAAGACTTTCCTAGCTTCTCTAGCTACATCACCAAATTCTCTAAGAAGGGTTTCTAAAACAAAATCTTTCTTCTCTCCTTCTTCCATATCACCAAGTGTAAGAAACATATGTTGCATTATTGGATTAAGATTAACAAACCTAGCTTCCAACATGTGCACTAAAGAGGCAGTAGCAATTTCATAATTAGGAGCAAGTTCTACCAAGGATCTATCTTCAAAATCTTCAGCCTTACTAACATGAGTGAAAAATTCTTCTATATTATCTTTTCCAATGATAGACCCACTACCTACCGATATATCTTTCAAAGTGAACTGAGGATGAAGCATGATGAAATAAATGAAAGTAAACTTGATGAAGTAAATGCAAGTAACTAATTTTTTTGTGTGTTTTTGATATAAATAAAGCAAACAAGACAGAAAATAAAATAAAGTAAAGTAAGCAAGACAATAAACAAAGTAAAGAGATTGGATGTGAGAGACTCCCCTTGCAGCGTGTCTTGATCTCCCCGGCAACGGCGCCAGAAAAAGAGTTGCTGGCGTGTAGTCGACAACTTCCTTGTGACGGTAAAGCACACGTCCGTTGGGAACCCCAAGAGGAAGGTATGATGAGCACAACAGCAAGTTTTCCCTCAGTAGAAACCAAGGTTTATCGAACCGTAGGAGATGAAGGCCACGTGAAGGTTGTTGGTGGAGGAGTGTAGTGCGGCGCAACACCGGTGATTCCAGCAACGTGGAACCTGCACAACACAATCAAGATACTTTGCCCCAACTTAACAGTGAGGTTGTCAATCTCACCGGCTTGCTGAAACAAAGGATTAAACGTATGGTGTGGAAAATGATGTTTGTTTGCAAGAACAGAGAACAGAGATTGCAGTAGATTGTATTTCAGATGTAAAAGAAAGGACCGGGTTCCACAGTTCACTAGTGGTGTCTCTCCAATAAGATAAATAGCATGTTGGGTGACAAATTACAGGTGGGCAACTGACAAATAGAGATTCATACACATATCATGATGATTACTATGAGATTTAATCAGGGCATTACGACAAAGAACATAGACCGCCATCCAAAGATGCATCTATGCCTAAAAAGTCCACCTTCGGGTTAGCATCCGCACCCTCCAGATTAAGTTGCAAACAACAGACAATTGAATTAAGTATGGTGCGTAATGTAATCAACACAAATATCCTTAGACAAAGAATCAATGTTTTATCCCTAGTGGCAACAGCACATCCACAACCTTAGAACTTTCTGTCACTGTCCCAGATTCAATGAAGGCATGAACCCACTATCGAGCATAAATACTCCCTCTTGGAGTTACAAGTATTAACTTGGCCAGAGCCTCTACTAGCAACGGAGAGCATGCAAGAACATAAACAACACATATATGATAGATCAATAATCAACTTGACATAGTATTCAATATTCATCGGATCCCACCAAACACAACATGTAGCATTACAAATAGATGATCTTGATCATGTTAGGCAGCTGACAAGATCTAAACATGATAGCACAAGAGGAGAAGACAACCATCTAGTTACTGCTATGGACCCATAGTCCAAGGATGAACTACTCACGCATCACTCCGTAGGCGGGCATGGTGATGTAGAGCCCTCCTGATGATTCTCTCCCACAGGGTGCCGAGGCGATCTCCGAATCCCCCGAGATGGGTTTGGCGGCGGCGGCGTCTCAAGAATTTCTCGTATCGTGGCCTCTGTAGTAGGGTTTCGCGACGAGGGATTAAGTAGGCGAAGGGGCAGCGCAGGGGCACCCGAGGGGCCCACCCCATAGGGCGCGCCGGAGGTGGGGCCGCGCCCCCTAGGGTGTGCCGCCTCGTGGCCCTTCTCCGTCTCCTCTTCGGTGCTCTGGAACCTTCCGTGGAAAATAAGACCGTGGGCTTTTGTTTCGTCCAATTCCGAGAATATTTCCCGTGTAGGATTTCTGAAACCAAAACAGCAGAAAATAGGAACCGGCACTCGGCATCTTGTTAATAGGTTAGTGCCGAAAATGCATCAAAACATCATAAAGTGTGAACAAAACATGTAGGTATTGTCATAAAACTAGCATGGAACATAAGAAATTATAGATACGTTGGAGACGTATCAATGCCATCGCGGCAGCTGACGGGGAGGAGGCCATCCACGACCGCGAGATGGCGAAGCTCAACGTCGCCATCGAGGAGCGTCTCGCCGAGCTCACGCACGAGACGAGGGAGCACGAGGCCTCCATCCGGGCCGGTCGCCTCCATTTAGGTGACCTCATCTGATGTGGTCTAAGACCCCGTGTGTGGCCCGATCTCGCGTTTGACCCGAAATCCAATGGGGAAAGAGAGGGAGAGCGCGAAGAACACGAAGAACACGAAGAACACGAAGAACTCACGCACGCACACCAACCCGATACAATCGATACTTACCCCCGTGGCTCGATGGACCACGCCAATAGAATCAACCCGGAAGAGACGCGCGGTAGAATTCCGAGGTGAGAGATCGGTGAAGGAGATGAATCTAGGAGTGGGAGAGAGAGTGGTAGCACTAGAATCTCACACACCAAATCCAATCATCCAACAAGGGTAGCCTTGATACAAAGGGGATGAAACCCTAGGGAGACAAAGCTCAAATCCAAGTCTAAGCCTAAAATCTTGTCTAAAGGGGTAAGGGGGGTGTCTTGGGTCTATATATAGGCCTACAAGACAACACAAGGCTAAAAGGTACATAAGGGGGTAACTTAGGCAGTTTGGTGGGTAGTTTCCGTCGGATCCGGTCTGGGGCCGGTCAGACCGGACCTGGGACCGGGCGGTCCGGTTGTGGAGCCGGTCGACCGGTCGCCAACCGGGCAGGTCGGTCTGGGGCCCGGTCGGACCGGACTCTGGGCCGGCTGGGCCTCCTCCTCCCTCTTCCTTCCTTCTTCTTCTTCTTCCTTCTTCCTTGCACCATGATGAATGGCTCCTCTTCCCTTCCCTCGCTTCCTTGCGCCATGGGTGTTCCTCCTCTCCGGTTCCTCGATGATTCTTGTACCTAATGATATGTAGCACACCGATATGAGGTAGCATTCCATTCAAGGTATTGACGAGGTCGAGTATCGAGAGGAAGGAGTTCACCTTGTCGCGTGTAGCGTGGTTTAGGGTTGAAGGTCCACTTGGGGGACTCTTTGGCCATGGTGTAGCGTCGACGATAGGCGGGGTTGCACTTGATGGTCTTGAGGCGTGGGTGTCCGAAGGCCACCCCGCATCATCTCCCCCCCTTGGGGAAGAGTCGTCCTCGACTCTTGCTCCTCCTCACCGATGAGGTAGACCGGAAGGACTTGTATAGGTGCCCTTGTGTCCTTAGGGATGCTCGTCGTAGTGCAGGCGTCTTTGTTGTAGTCCATAACGTGTCTCCCATGTAGTGGTGGAGGGGCCAAGTCTCGGTCGAAGAAGAACAAGTGGAAAAACAACTTGCAAAAGGAAAGCTTGTGGATGCCAATTTGGTGACCGGCGAACAAGAGGCTCTCAATCAAATACGAAGCATCAAGTCGTTTCTCCAAAAGGCATTGGGCAAAAATGGTGATCAAAAGAGTGTCGATGTATCCAAAATGTGGTAGGACAAAAATTTGTGCAAGTAAAAGTTTGCTTTGGAAGGTGTCAAAAATGTTGTGTGTAGCATTGTCCCACACAAATGGAACAATCAAAAGGCAAGTATCGGCGGCAAAATTTGGGGCAAAATTGTTATGTGCAATGGCAAAGCTATGGAGACTTCTAGCTTGGGAAAGTATGGTTGGCGTGAGCCGAGTATGGGTATCCTCAAGTGTCAAAGAATTCATTGCAATTGCCAAAGATGAAATGAGAGATCCAAAGGAGAGCAACTTTTGGTGTGACATGTGGCACAAGGTGCATAATGTGTCTCTCACATGTATGACATGATCCTTGAGATTCTCGGAGTGTATGATGATATCATCAATACATACAACAACCATTGTGCCAACAAGATGTTTCAAGATAAGTTGCATAAGAAGCAAAAGAGGTGACGAGGAATTGGACCAAACCGGAAGCTCGACAAGACATGGCAAAAGAGGGCGAAAGTTTTTGGGGACATACCCTTTGGTGTGAATCCCATGGGTTGGAACATGTATCTCGTCCTTGTTGGGGTAGCTCTCAATTGCGCGTTTTGTGAGCTCATGCTCCGTAGCGGTGGAAGTGGTCGGCCGTGTACCTACACATGGAATAAACAAGACAAAAAGCGTGTGTGCATGGTAGATGAATACATCATCCATCATGATGTTCCATGTCTTGTGCACATCACCATTAGTGTCAAGCAAGATAGTATGAAATGCATGGCGATGGTGCATATGGCAAGAAGGTGCATTCATGGCATGTGGGAACTCATGATCATCAAAAATAGAGAAGGCTATGGGGGCCATCTCATGGACAATGAAATAAGCATTCTTGCATACCAAGCATAAGAAAGAGCAATTGTTCATAATCTTGGATGCAAGGATCATGGAATGGTGTAAACATTTGGGGCAAAGCATGTTGAACATGTTATCATTGTTGTCGACGACCCTATGTAAAGAGCAAGTGTTCATCAAGGGTGTCACAACACTAGCATGATCATAATCATTATCATTGCAAGCAAGCGGGGAAAATGTGAAGCTCTCATAGCATGGCATGTTCATGGTATCACAATCAATCAATTCCACATGATCAACAATGTTAAGCAAAGCATCGCATGGGAATATGAAAGAAGCATGTGACGTAGCAAATGTATCATCAAGATCATGCATGCACTCATAAGTCATCATGTCCACTAGTGGGATCATGGCATCATCAACACCTATGTTGTTACCTTTGTAGGCCGACTCATTTGAGGTAGGTGTTGTGGAAGTAGGAGGATCCATGTGGTCGACATGTCCATCTTGGAGTAAGCATGGTGAGATATCATCGTCTTCATGCACCATGTACATCTTCTCCATGAGCGGAAACTCATCCTCCGTGGAACCTAGTGCAACATAAGAAGACACAAACGAGGGAGAGGTTAATGTGTTAGCAAATGCGATGTTGTAATATCCCAGGTTTAGAGGCTATAAAATAAGAGAACACCAAAGTGTGCATTGCATTCATGCATAGAAAATCCGGGGAATTTTCGCGCTTTCAAATAAAACTTACCACAGTAACTGAAGTTTCACTTGACTTGCTGGAATTGAACTAGATCATCAAGTCAAGCGCTATAAACTTCACTGTGATCTTTACTAAAACCCTGTTTTGGGTAGAGATGATTTGATCTATGGGCTAGATCAAATGGAAGTAGTTTTACAACAAACAACACCTTAAGTAAGGGTCAACTACAAGATCTTATAAAAGATCTCAACATGACATTCCTTACAACAACACATGAATAATTATTCAACCATAAATCAAAGAATTAAGAAACTATTCTTTACTTATCTTTTCCATATCTTTTACTAAATAAATGTTTTTACCATGATTCTCATGGTGTATCTTCAACTACTTTTGTGTGTAATATAACTCAATTCTAAACTTATTAATAAATAAGGTAAATCATAGGGTCTAAAGTGCATAAAGGCCACACATTCTTATTTAAATCATAACTTATTAAATATATGGAATATCATAAAACTGAATCCATTTACATTACAAGTTATAGTTCAAACTATTTGAATAAAACTACTCATGAGTATTTTGAAACTCATATGATCATGCCTTGGTGAATTCAAACACCAATTATCCAAAATTAAGGAATAACCCTCAACCATTGACTTTTGACTAATATTATAATATAAATCAAATCAAATATGATATAGTGACTCATCCACCATAATAAAACCATCCAAAAGATATTTAGTAACAAATGCCACTTGGCTATCCAAATATAAATCATATGAGAGGATAATGATCATGCCACATAGGATGAAAATATCTACATGACTTGTATCCCAAGACTTGCCACCTCATGCTCAAAGGATTGCTATGGATGAGGGCATGACAACCAAGCACCTTACTCATCAAACCAAAACAAGAGTCACCCACCTATGTGTCATGATACTAGAGCTTGCCCAAGCCTATAAAAGGAGCCACACCCTTCATCCATTTGCTCATCTACTACCATGATACATGGGAACAAACATATAGAGCCACTCCATATAAATTAGCTAGGATCAAGATGAAGAAGCTAGGAGGTGGAGGCATACCACAAGATGCAGGTTTATCAGATTTCCTGAAGAACAAGCTACAAAAGATACCAAGGTAGAATTCCTAGGCAAACCATATATTTAGAGGATCATATCATCATCTCCTGAGTAGGATCTTAGGATTTTACAAGACATTTAGAAGTGAGAGAGATTATAGATGCTAACCATAGCCATGTCTATCCTAGAGAATACTAGAGTAGTATTAAATCTTACTTGTTCAAATCAACCTTTAATCTTGGAGGTGAGAGCCATGTTCTATTAGTGAAACATAACCAAAGCTTATGACTATATCCTAATCCTAGTTGTGTATCACATGGGTGATCACCACTAAAACCCTAGACTACATCTGAATTCCAATCCAAGGATCACTTAGGATCATAAATAGAACCCTGCCATGCCTCATGCCTATTTATACTTCAATTTAGTGAAGCTTATGCAAAACCCTAAACCTTTCACATATGATTCACTCCACATAAAATATTTAGCCCTAACTTGTGCATCATGGATCACAAGTATAAACCAAGCAAGTTATAATTAAGCTTAAATGATATTTAAGTGATTAGAATAAAACCAATATTCAATTCTATTTTGCCTTCCAAGTAATTTGTTTAGTTGACCAATAGAAATAATATATTATAGTTGGACCATAACCTTAGCAAGTGAATTAACCCTGATGAGCTTAGGATTTATTTCAAGTAAGTCAAGCTAGAATTTGCTAAGCAAGATTATTAAAGATAGGGTTTATCAAACCATCTTCTTAAAACCTTAGAAATAATTTTTCACATAAAATCATGAAACAATCCATTCCCATTACCATTTAATTTAAACCCTAGCCATAATTAAATTGTATGTGAGTAATCATTATGGTTAAGCACTAGAGGATTATAATATGTTCACCTTGCAAATGTTCTAAATTCCAAATCATTTAAACAGATTTGATTTCTAAATTTAAAGGCAATTGAGATGAACCCTAAAATTATATTTATTTGAATCTTAACTTATGCCTCATAAGAACCACAATTAATCAACAATAAATGGTTGTTTAAAAACAAAACAATAAAGTGAGTATCATTATCAAATTGTTTTGAAATTTAAATAATTTAGAACCTACAAAATAAGACAGAATTCAAATTTGGATTCAAATAACAAAATAGAAAACAGAAAATATAAAACCAAATTTGAAAAGGAAAAAGAGAGGGAAACTTACCTGGCTTACCTGGCCGTGCAGCCCAGCTGCTGGGCCCAGGACCAACCCACCACCACGCCAACCAAGCCCAACACCAGCCCAGCCCACCGAAGAAAACGACCCAAACCACGTAACGTTTCAACGAAGAAGAAAATGGGTGTCGTCTTCTTCTCCGGCGTCGACAGCGCAGAGGAGAAGCCGGCCACCTCACCATGGATGGATAGGGACACCCTGGACGTCGCAGGCCATCTCAGAACCCCTCCCTATGCCTCTCGCGTCCGAGTCTATCCCTTCTCGCCAAGATTCGTGCCCGACAGTAGCTCACCGTCACTCGCAGTATCCCGGCCATCACCGTCGACGAAAGGACGAACCAGACCTTGCCTCACTCTATAAATATGCCAGGAGCTTCTCCAGGAAACCCTAGAACCTCGCTGCCCATCTATTTCTTCTCAGACACTCTCCAGCTCTCGCGTTCTTCCACTTACTGTCACCGGCGTTGAGCATGGTACCGTCAACTGGGGTCATCCCAGAGCCCGTGGCGTAGCTCAGTCGACGCGCCTGGTCTCGTACACCATCTGGGTAGAGTACAGCATCAAGGGGAGCTCGGTGTTGTGCTAATTTTGGGATTTCCTTTCTCGGTATTTCGCCAGTAATGGCTAAATCGAGGTCGACTCCGGCGGCAATCATCGTCACCGACTACACCATCAAACTCAGGGTAAGTTTGCGCGTCTATAGAGCCCGATCTCGCTTCCTAGAACCGTCTCTAGCTCGCAATCGATATTTGGTCGGAGCCCGCCGCCGCAGACGTGTTCACCGGCGATGCTCCGGTGACCATTGGGTGGAGGCGTTCACGCTCGTTTGCTCAGCATCGAGTACTGGATCGAACGCACCTAGTTAGGATGTCTCTGGAGGTCTCTAGCCGTCGTTCCGTCGCTCGCCGGAGCATCACCGGCGTTCTCTCCGGCGAGAGTGACGTGTCACCGCCACCTCAGCTCTGTTGACTGGTCGTTGCCCGCGTGGCAATTGACTCAGTCAACAGGCCCACATGTCTGTGTCTGTGGGTAAAAACGAACCGGTATGTTTAGTAATAGCATTTGAGTTTAAAACCAGTAAATAGTTAAAACTTTGAAAAATCATATAAAATTCATTTCAACTCAGGAAAATATAAATAATATATCAAAATGCTCACAAAAATAAACTCTATTCAAATAAAATATAAAACAAAAATGTGTGTCAAAATAAAAATTCACTTATTTTTAACTTTATTAATTGTGCCATTTCATTTATTTAAAACACAATTTGAATTCAATAATTAGTGAAGTTTCAAAATTAAATTTTAACTATTCAGTAACTAATTAAAATGTTAAGATTAATTTTCTTTATCATAGTTGCATTAACTTAATTATTAGTGGTAATTCATAAACCCTAATTTGCAAATTACCATTTACCATTTTCTTTAAATAAAATAAAGCAAGAAAATACTAAAAGTTAATGTTATTTTGGTAATTCAAAATTTGTATATTCAAACATATTTAATTCTCAAGTTAATTAGTTAAATCTTAATAACATTTATAAAACCCTAGTTTCTAATTAAACCCTAACTAGTAATTATTTTAATTCTTAAACCCTCTAAAAATTGCTAGCATGTTAAAATTATTAATAACTTTATTTCAAGTACTTAATCACATTAATTCTAGTACCAAGTATTACTTTAAGAATTGGATCATAATTAAGAAACCCTAGTTTTATTATAAGTTAGAATCTGGATCCCATTATTTCAGGTGATCATGTCAAAATGTTTTAAACCCTAAAACCCTAGTTGTTTATCACATGTGATCATGTGAATTTCACCTCACATAGAGAACCTTATTATATGACCAACAAATACAAGTCATGATCCACCAACATAGAACCAATTCACATGAGTCATCATTTCATGTCCATATTCTTAGTTAAAACCTATATGATTCACTAGTGCCACCTAGGTATAAACCCTAATTTGTTAATTGGATTAGTACCAATGATCACTATCCTATATACCATACCATTAAGATCAACCTCAATCATCAAACCCTAGTAGCACCATAATGATCAACTCTAATACCAATCTTGTGTAGTAATATACATCACATGCTCCTATTCCATTGAACCCTATTCAGGAAGTGTTAAACCACCTAGTTTAGAAGCCATTAGTAATTACTTAGTGAAGAAAATGTGAAACCATAGTAAACCCTAATAGCTAGTTTATGGAATCATCTTGAACCATCCTTTGATTTGATGCTTATGAGAAACCATAGTAATAAACCTACATAAACTTGTTACATATAAACCCATTCCAAGTTAAGAACCAACTAGTTCCTATTAGTGAAACTAAATGAACCCAATCGTAAACCCTAGAAAGCCATAGCTCCTATGTATAGTAGTTCATATTCTTATTTACCCTGTTCTTCAAAAGTTATTCTTTTGAAGTACAAAGGTCAATCAAACCATAGAAGCCTAGTTCTTATTTAAAATACTTACTATTTCTTAATTAACATGTTCTTCAAAAGTTATTCTTTTGAAGTATAATATAAGTAATCATCAACCATGTCTTATAGAACTTAAAAATTGACAACTGTTCTTTACATTTTATTCCACTACTATCCTTTGTGTATATGATTGTTATGTTCCATCATATTACTTACTTATGATGTTAATATAACCACACCCTAATAAGAACCTTGTTTGAGAACCATTCTAAAAAGTGCAACAAACCCTAAAGAAATCTTTACAACTCATACATTCTAAATCATTGAGGTTAGGTTACGCTCGGGACAATTGCATCTCATACTATGCATTATAGCATCTTTGCAAGTTCTTTAAACATTGTCCTTACCGGACAATGATGGTATTTCAGAATTTGGAGTTATCACGTATCGAAGCTTTTGCCTGCATAATCTTGCAGTCAAGAAAGGCAAGTTCATCGCTTGCTCATGTCATTTGATTATTTTTATCAAATTATATGCAAAGTACTATACTTATCACTCATGCATTGAAAAGCAAAGTATTATTTTACAATTATGAATATGACTATGTGGTGGGCAATGGAACCATGGTATGTGTTGATTGGTGGAGGTTCCATTGCACGGGTACTATTCATCTAGGACTAAGTACCAATGCCGTCCAGTGATTCTAGCGCCGTACATATCGCGTTGACCATAAGATCTATAATGGCTCTGGGGAAGTCAGCTGTATCTTTTCCCTCTCGCATGCCAACGGACTGGTAATAAGGGTTGCCCGTATCAGTCTATCTTTGGTAAAGGTGGGGACATGTGGTCCTGCACAGTCTACCATTAGATATAGGAGAGGGTAGACTTATTATCGGTCTATGAAGGATTGTAAGGGTTGTCCGGATCAGTCTATCTATGGTGTATAGAACAGGGCACATAAGTTGTTCGGATCAGTCTATCTTTGGTAAAGGTGGGGACATGTGGTCCTGCACAGTCTACCATTAGATATAGGAGAGAACAAGTGCCTGTGTTAGTCTACCCATAGATATAGGAGAGGACAGACTTACAAAAGGGTGGGTCTGCGGGGTCGCGGAGAAGGCAGTGATTGGCTTGGATCTTACACCTGGCCCCACACCAAGGAAGTGTGGACGGGAAAGCGCACCCGGTTGGTATCAAGGATAAGTTCTCTTATGGGAAAAGTAACGCACCTCTGCAGAGGATACTGAATTGTGACTGTCACTCCCTGTTCCGGGAAGGGAACTGCGAACGCGGCAGGAAACTAGTCAACCTGTGAAGACTGACGGGCATAGTTTTCAGAATAAAATAAACCTTTTGAAGAAATGTTTATGAAAACTTGCATTGCCTATGACTTTCTGGTCTGTGGCTGTAGCTAGTGCATGATACACCTATTTCCCTAATATGAACTTGCTGAGTACGCTCGTACTCATCCCACTCTTAAATCCCCTGCTTAGCTATGGAGGCACCGGAGGATGAACTACCGTGGAACTCGAAGACAAAGGAGTCAACTGCAACAAGATGGAGAATCCAAGCAAAGAAGTCAATGAAGTCAACTGCTGCAGCAACTTAAGTGGAAACTTAGACTAGTAATAGAAGGGAGCCTTTCCCTAATCTTAGCACCTAAGTAGCTAGAATTCTATAGCAAGCCCAGTATCTCTGGAGATAGTGTTAGCAATAAGTTAGATTACGAGTCGTTCTTCTGGAGCTTTATTTGAAGTTTTACCTCACTGTAAAGTAGGAGGCTGTGTTGATCTTTTGTAAACAGCTTGTGTATCCTTCTATAGACATACCTTGGACTCGCATATGTTTCTGTTGTACCACTCTGAGGGATGTAATATGAGTGGAACGGTGTTTCACTTGTGTTATGTC
Organism: Lolium multiflorum; assembly: GCA_030979885.1. Lineage (NCBI taxonomy): Eukaryota > Viridiplantae > Streptophyta > Magnoliopsida > Poales > Poaceae > Lolium > Lolium multiflorum. The sequence goes on from CM061749.1 coordinate 155,067,629, forward strand.
AACGACTTGTGTACTACACCATGCAGTGGTACGCTGGGTCACCACAGCTGGTATCAGAGCAAATGCTTTGACCCTAGGATTAAACCCTTTAAAGGAGACCTATAGGTTTGGTAGTGTCTATAGGAAGTTATCTTAGTTAAACCAACTATTCTTTGGACTTGAGATGGGTATTCACTTGAGAATAATCCTGACACACTTGAGTCAATCTTTCTTATCTATCTTTCTTAAGTACAGTTGATTAGTTATCTTGCTTCATTCCAAATAACTAGAACACCATTGGAGCTTAAGATAATTGGGTGGTAGTAGACCACAGTTGGTATACAATACTTGGTAGTCCAAAGAGAGGATACAACCATAAGGAAGATATCCTATTGGAAGAAGTATACCAATGTTTGTTATGGTTAAGTAAAAGTCATTTAAAATACCAAATGACTGGTATTAAGTGTTGTAAATAAGTTATATAAGGTAGTATATACCTATGATGAGTCAATCATGGGAGGTAAGGAAGAGTGATAGGAGTTACATGAGTCTACTTTAAATAATAAACTAGGTACTCATATATGATTCACTTGAGAGTCATGATGTGAGGGAGTAGAACATCATAAGTACGATAATAGAAGTATGGTAAGGAGTAGAATTTAAGGAATAGTTCGAAAGCTTAGGCCTTAAAATCCTAATAACGGTACTAAGTATGTTAGAACCATAGTCTTTAATTTAAAGAAGGCTTATTTAGAGCATATCACATAGAAAAATCCTAGAGTTATAGGTGGTATATTCTAAACAATCATGTGTTTAGAGTAGACATGTTAAAACTAATTGTATTATAGGAAGTAGTCCTCAATAGCACATATATATGGTATACTATTTTGTTAGTACTTCCAAAGAAAACTAGGTTAACTTCAACTATCCCAGGCCATTTTGTTTCAAGTTTGTCTCATTGCAACTGTGCAATTAAATAAATGTTGAGACAAATAGTAGGAATTCACGTATTCGTGCTAAGTATCACAACCTAAACCTATCTTATGTGGTGTTATATACTACACATCTTAGCCTGATGTTTAGGGATGTCTTACCCAACTATTATATTCAGGCATATAAAGATGTGTATTGTATGCACAAAGCTGGATTTTCTTGGATTTTATTGGATTTTCATTGTTTGACTAGATCCATACATGAAGTTTGACTTTGATATGCAAATGCATGTTGCAATATCAAGCTCTTACTTGATGTTATAGGTCTAGAGGGTAAAGGTATTCGTGTGAGGAAGTGACGAATTCTGAAGATTTTGAAGACAAGATGAAGGTTCACTAGAAGAAGGAAGTAAAGTTGTGGGAAGTTACCACAATAATCTGAAGGAAGGACCAATCAAAACTCACTCTTATCCTCAATCGAGGAGTACTTCAACATGGAAGTACCATGGAAGTGAGAAAAATAGTGAATATGGAGCAGTAGAAGTGGAGTCGTATTCATTATGGAAGAAGGGAATGCAAGTGGAGTCACTTACGATACTATCTTTATAGTGTCAACAAGTGGTTCTCTTGCAAAACAAACCCTGGAAGTAGGAAAATGGACAAGTAAAGTCGCAGCTGGTATCATCAGACCGCAGCTAATATAGGATAATCATGAAGAGAAAGTATGTGAAGTGAGGTATATCTTAACTAAAACTATAAAAGTGGCCACAACTGGTAGGTAGATGTGGACTAGAACCATAACATAGCCACAGCTGGTATCCAATAAGCCACATCTTGTGTTAGATAGTCTGCAGCTGGTAACAATTAGTCCACAGCTTAATCGTTCTTTCACTCTAAAGGAAAGAGGGATTCCGTAGCTGGTATTCCGTAGCTAATAAATATTTAGTCGGAGGATTCACATCGGATACCCACAACTGTGTGGATACACCGCAAAGAATTCTTCGTGAGACTTTAGAAAGGTACAAAATATAAACCAGACTTAAACCAATCTTCTATCTTGGGGTTTAATGATTAGAAGAAAAGGAGTTTGAAGATCATTAGTAAACTCCAAGGGGGAGAGGAAGATTGAAGGAGAAGTATTAAGATATGATTTGGAGTATGAAAGACGAAGAAGAAGGTCTGAACTGAGAGGAAGTCCGATCCTATTTTCATAAGATTGGTGGAAGTATCCATATAATAGTACTCTCAGGAGGTTGTCAGACCAGAAGCCAAGGTTCATATCTCGAGGAATTAGGGTTATACCTTAACTTGAGTGGGTAATTGATAATTACTCAGAAGTAGAAAAGTTCAAGTAAGTCTAAGTTAATGAAGTTGGATGAAGAAGATGTCGGAGGACAATCAAAGTCTAAGAAAACAAAAGACCGAAGGGTTTGACCATACCAAAACATAAGCCTATTAGAAAGATTCCTTTCATGGAACCTAAAGAAACCAAAAGGAAGATAACTAGTATGAACTAGAAGCCATGATTGGATGGACTAAATGAGTCTAATCCATTCGTAGGGCTAAACAACCAGGACCATGCCTATTATAAATACCTTACGAAGTACCATTACATTCGTTATGGTAGTAAGGGAAAAACAATACCTTACTTTAAACCAATCCTTTAGACTTAAGGTTTGGGCACCGCAGCTGGTAGAACCAAGCTTTGAGTACCCAAATGGGAAGATGTCACCACAACCATTAGTAAAGTCCATTAGCATAAGAAGATGTCCTAATCCAAGAATCTTTGGAGAGTAAGCCTATAAGCTTAGAGTGTTGGAAGAAATCATAGAATTGAAGAAAGTATCAGTGCCAGACATCAGAAGACTTCATGAAGGATCGAGACAAGGGATATATCCAATTATATCTAGTGAGATCACTATGGAGTTTGAAGGATTGTGATCTGTTTAAGTCGGTTCAACATTCCGAAACATGAGAGCGTTCGAACTTCGGGACGAAGTTCAGTTTAAGGGGGAGAGGCTGTAATATCCCAGGTTTAGAGGCTATAAAATAAGAGAACACCAAAGTGTGCATTGCATTCATGCATAGAAAATCCGGGGAATTTTCGCGCTTTCAAATAAAACTTACCACAGTAACTGAAGTTTCACTTGACTTGCTGGAATTGAACTAGATCATCAAGTCAAGCGCTATAAACTTCACTGTGATCTTTACTAAAACCCTGTTTTGGGTAGAGATGATTTGATCTATGGGCTAGATCAAATGGAAGTAGTTTTACAACAAACAACACCTTAAGTAAGGGTCAACTACAAGATCTTATAAAAGATCTCAACATGACATTCCTTACAACAACACATGAATAATTATTCAACCATAAATCAAAGAATTAAGAAACTATTCTTTACTTATCTTTTCCATATCTTTTACTAAATAAATGTTTTTACCATGATTCTCATGGTGTATCTTCAACTACTTTTGTGTGTAATATAACTCAATTCTAAACTTATTAATAAATAAGGTAAATCATAGGGTCTAAAGTGCATAAAGGCCACACATTCTTATTTAAATCATAACTTATTAAATATATGGAATATCATAAAACTGAATCCATTTACATTACAAGTTATAGTTCAAACTATTTGAATAAAACTACTCATGAGTATTTTGAAACTCATATGATCATGCCTTGGTGAATTCAAACACCAATTATCCAAAATTAAGGAATAACCCTCAACCATTGACTTTTGACTAATATTATAATATAAATCAAATCAAATATGATATAGTGACTCATCCACCATAATAAAACCATCCAAAAGATATTTAGTAACAAATGCCACTTGGCTATCCAAATATAAATCATATGAGAGGATAATGATCATGCCACATAGGATGAAAATATCTACATGACTTGTATCCCAAGACTTGCCACCTCATGCTCAAAGGATTGCTATGGATGAGGGCATGACAACCAAGCACCTTACTCATCAAACCAAAACAAGAGTCACCCACCTATGTGTCATGATACTAGAGCTTGCCCAAGCCTATAAAAGGAGCCACACCCTTCATCCATTTGCTCATCTACTACCATGATACATGGGAACAAACATATAGAGCCACTCCATATAAATTAGCTAGGATCAAGATGAAGAAGCTAGGAGGTGGAGGCATACCACAAGATGCAGGTTTATCAGATTTCCTGAAGAACAAGCTACAAAAGATACCAAGGTAGAATTCCTAGGCAAACCATATATTTAGAGGATCATATCATCATCTCCTGAGTAGGATCTTAGGATTTTACAAGACATTTAGAAGTGAGAGAGATTATAGATGCTAACCATAGCCATGTCTATCCTAGAGAATACTAGAGTAGTATTAAATCTTACTTGTTCAAATCAACCTTTAATCTTGGAGGTGAGAGCCATGTTCTATTAGTGAAACATAACCAAAGCTTATGACTATATCCTAATCCTAGTTGTGTATCACATGGGTGATCACCACTAAAACCCTAGACTACATCTGAATTCCAATCCAAGGATCACTTAGGATCATAAATAGAACCCTGCCATGCCTCATGCCTATTTATACTTCAATTTAGTGAAGCTTATGCAAAACCCTAAACCTTTCACATATGATTCACTCCACATAAAATATTAAGCCCTAACTTGTGCATCATGGATCACAAGTATAAACCAAGCAAGTTATAATTAAGCTTAAATGATATTTAAGTGATTAGAATAAAACCAATATTCAATTCTATTTTGCCTTCCAAGTAATTTGTTTAGTTGACCAATAGAAATAATATATTATAGTTGGACCATAACCTTAGCAAGTGAATTAACCCTGATGAGCTTAGGATTTATTTCAAGTAAGTCAAGCTAGAATTTGCTAAGCAAGATTATTAAAGATAGGGTTTATCAAACCATCTTCTTAAAACCTTAGAAATAATTTTTCACATAAAATCATGAAACAATCCATTCCCATTACCATTTAATTTAAACCCTAGCCATAATTAAATTGTATGTGAGTAATCATTATGGTTAAGCACTAGAGGATTATAATATGTTCACCTTGCAAATGTTCTAAATTCCAAATCATTTAAACAGATTTGATTTCTAAATTTAAAGGCAATTGAGATGAACCCTAAAATTATATTTATTTGAATCTTAACTTATGCCTCATAAGAACCACAATTAATCAACAATAAATGGTTGTTTAAAAACAAAACAATAAAGTGAGTATCATTATCAAATTGTTTTGAAATTTAAATAATTTAGAACCTACAAAATAAGACAGAATTCAAATTTGGATTCAAATAACAAAATAGAAAACAGAAAATATAAAACCAAATTTGAAAAGGAAAAAGAGAGGGAAACTTACCTGGCTTACCTGGCCGTGCAGCCCAGCTGCTGGGCCCAGGACCAACCCACCACCACGCCAACCAAGCCCAACACCAGCCCAGCCCACCGAAGAAAACGACCCAAACCACGTAACGTTTCAACGAAGAAGAAAATGTGTCGTCTTCTTCTCCGGCGTCGACAGCGCAGAGGAGAAGCCGGCCACCTCACCATGGATGGATAGGGACACCCTGGACGTCGCAGGCCATCTCAGAACCCCTCCCTATGCCTCTCGCGTCCGAGTCTATCCCTTCTCGCCAAGATTCGTGCCCGACAGTAGCTCACCGTCACTCGCAGTATCCCGGCCATCACCGTCGACGAAAGGACGAACCAGACCTTGCCTCACTCTATAAATATGCCAGGAGCTTCTCCAGGAAACCCTAGAACCTCGCTGCCCATCTATTTCTTCTCAGACACTCTCCAGCTCTCGCGTTCTTCCACTTACTGTCACCGGCGTTGAGCATGGTACCGTCAACTGGGGTCATCCCAGAGCCCGTGGCGTAGCTCAGTCGACGCGCCTGGTCTCGTACACCATCTGGGTAGAGTACAGCATCAAGGGGAGCTCGGTGTTGTGCTAATTTTGGGATTTCCTTTCTCGGTATTTCGCCAGTAATGGCTAAATCGAGGTCGACTCCGGCAATCATCGTCACCGACTACACCATCAAACTCAGGGTAAGTTTGCGCGTCTATAGAGCCCGATCTCGCTTCCTAGAACCGTCTCTAGCTCGCAATCGATATTTGGTCGGAGCCCGCCGCCGCAGACGTGTTCACCGGCGATGCTCCGGTGACCATTGGGTGGAGGCGTTCACGCTCGTTTGCTCAGCATCGAGTACTGGATCGAACGCACCTAGTTAGGATGTCTCTGGAGGTCTCTAGCCGTCGTTCCGTCGCTCGCCGGAGCATCACCGGCGTTCTCTCCGGCGAGAGTGACGTGTCACCGCCACCTCAGCTCTGTTGACTGGTCGTTGCCCGCGTGGCAATTGACTCAGTCAACAGGCCCACATGTCTGTGTCTGTGGGTAAAAACGAACCGGTATGTTTAGTAATAGCATTTGAGTTTAAAACCAGTAAATAGTTAAAACTTTGAAAAATCATATAAAATTCATTTCAACTCAGGAAAATATAAATAATATATCAAAATGCTCACAAAAATAAACTCTATTCAAATAAAATATAAAACAAAAATGTGTGTCAAAATAAAAATTCACTTATTTTTAACTTTATTAATTGTGCCATTTCATTTATTTAAAACACAATTTGAATTCAATAATTAGTGAAGTTTCAAAATTAAATTTTAACTATTCAGTAACTAATTAAAATGTTAAGATTAATTTTCTTTATCATAGTTGCATTAACTTAATTATTAGTGGTAATTCATAAACCCTAATTTGCAAATTACCATTTACCATTTTCTTTAAATAAAATAAAGCAAGAAAATACTAAAAGTTAATGTTATTTTGGTAATTCAAAATTTGTATATTCAAACATATTTAATTCTCAAGTTAATTAGTTAAATCTTAATAACATTTATAAAACCCTAGTTTCTAATTAAACCCTAACTAGTAATTATTTTAATTCTTAAACCCTCTAAAAATTGCTAGCATGTTAAAATTATTAATAACTTTATTTCAAGTACTTAATCACATTAATTCTAGTACCAAGTATTACTTTAAGAATTGGTTCATAATTAAGAAACCCTAGTTTTATTATAAGTTAGAATCTGGATCCCATTATTTTAGGTGATCATGTCAAAATGTTTTAAACCCTAAAACCCTAGTTGTTTATCACATGTGATCATGTGAATTTCACCTCACATAGAGAACCTTATTATATGACCAACAAATACAAGTCATGATCCACCAACATAGAACCAATTCACATGAGTCATCATTTCATGTCCATATTCTTAGTTAAAACCTATATGATTCACTAGTGCCACCTAGGTATAAACCCTAATTTGTTAATTGGATTAGTACCAATGATCACTATCCTATATACCATACCATTAAGATCAACCTCAATCATCAAACCCTAGTAGCACCATAATGATCAACTCTAATACCAATCTTGTGTAGTAATATACATCACATGCTCCTATTCCATTGAACCCTATTCAGGAAGTGTTAAACCACCTAGTTTAGAAGCCATTAATAATTACTTAGTGAAGCAAATGTGAAACCATAGTAAACCCTAATAGCTAGTTTATGGAATCATCTTGAACCATCCTTTGATTTGATGCTTATGAGAAACCATAGTAATAAACCTACATAAACTTGTTACATATAAACCCATTCCAAGTTAAAAACCCAACTAGTTCCTATTAGTGAAACTATATGAACCCAATCGTAAACCCTAGAAAGCCATAGCTCCTATGTATAGTAGTTCATATTCTTATTTACCCTGTTCTTCAAAAGTTATTCTTTTGAAGTACAAAGGTCAATCAAACCATAGAAGCCTAGTTCTTATTTAAAATACTTACTATTTCTTAATTAACATGTTCTTCAAAAGTTATTCTTTTGAAGTATAATATAAGTAATCATCAACCATGTCTTATAGAACTTAAAAATTGACAACTGTTCTTTACATTTTATTCCACTACTATCCTTTGTGTATATGATTGTTATGTTCCATCATATTACTTACTTATGATGTTAATATAACCACACCCTAATAAGAACCTTGTTTGAGAACCATTCTAAAAAGTGCAACAAACCCTAAAGAAATCTTTACAACTCATACATTCTAAATCATTGAGGTTAGGTTACGCTCGGGACAATTGCATCTCATACTATGCATTATAGCATCTTTGCAAGTTCTTTAAACATTGTCCTTACCGGACAATGATGGTATTTCAGAATTTGGAGTTATCACGTATCGAAGCTTTTGCCTGCATAATCTTGCAGTCAAGAAAGGCAAGTTCATCGCTTGCTCATGTCATTTGATTATTTTTATCAAATTATATGCAAAGTACTATACTTATCACTCATGCATTGAAAAGCAAAGTATTATTTTACAATTATGAATATGACTATGTGGTGGGCAATGGAACCATGGTATGTGTTGATTGGTGGAGGTTCCATTGCACGGGTACTATTCATCTAGGACTAAGTACCAATGCCGTCCAGTGATTCTAGCGCCGTACATACCGCGTTGACCATAAGATCTATAATGGCTCTGGGGAAGTCAGCTGTATCTTTTCCCTCTCGCATGCCAACGGACTGGTAATAAGGGTTGCCCGTATCAGTCTATCTTTGGTAAAGGTGGGGACATGTGGTCCTGCACAGTCTACCATTAGATATAGGAGAGGGTAGACTTATTATCGGTCTATGAAGGATTGTAAGGGTTGTCCGGATCAGTCTATCTATGGTGTATAGAACAGGGCACATAAGTTGTTCGGATCAGTCTATCTTTGGTAAAGGTGGGGACATGTGGTCCTGCACAGTCTACCATTAGATATAGGAGAGAACAAGTGCCTGTGTTAGTCTACCCATAGATATAGGAGAGGACAGACTTACAAAAGGGTGGGTCTGCGGGGTCGCGGAGAAGGCAGTGATTGGCTTGGATCTTACACCTGGCCCCACACCAAGGAAGTGTGGACGGGAAAGCGCACCCGGTTGGTATCAAGGATAAGTTCTCTTATGGGAAAAGTAACGCACCTCTGCAGAGGATACTGAATTGTGACTGTCACTCCCTGTTCCGGAAGGGCTGCGACGCTGCAGGAAAGGAACTCCATGAAGTTCTAGTCAACTGGTGAAGACTGACGGGCATAGTTTTCAGAATAAAATAAACCTTTTGAAGAAATGTTTATGAAAACTTGCATTGCCTATGACTTTCTGGTCTGTGGCTGTAGCTAGTGCATGATACACCTATTTCCCTAATATGAACTTGCTGAGTACGCTCGTACTCATCCCACTCTTAAATCCCCTGCTTAGTTATGGAGGCACTGGAGGATGAACTACCGTGGAACTCGAAGACAAAGGAGTCAACTGCAACAAGATGGAGAATCCAAGCAAAGAAGTCAATGAAGTCAACTGCTGCAGCAACTTAAGTGGAAACTTAGACTAGTAATAGAAGGGAGCCTTTCCCTAATCTTAGCACCTAAGTAGCTAGAATTCTATAGCAAGCCCAGTATCTCTGGAGATAGTGTTAGCAATAAGTTAGATTACGAGTCGTTCTTCTGGAGCTTTATTTGAAGTTTTACCTCACTGTAAAGTAGGAGGCTGTGTTGATCTTTTGTAAACAGCTTGTGTATCCTTCTATAGACATACCTTGGACTCGCATATGTTTCTGTTGTACCACTCTGAGGGATGTAATACGAGTGGAACGGTGTTTCACTTGTGTTATGTCAACGACTTGTGTACTACACCATGCAGTGGTACGCTGCGATGTCCTCCATGGACCTATCATCTACCTCTCTCAACTCACTTTGTGTATCACTCATGTCCTCCAAATGGAAGCACTCAAACTCACATATGGGGTGGAAGTCACTCAACTCACTATCACTCTCGCTCAAGTGGGCTAAGTGGCTCTCATGCTCACATGGGATTGGTACCAACTCATCGATCAAGCATATAGGAGTAGGTTCGACTTTCTCATCTCCATGCGCCTCCTTGGTTGAAGGGAACTTCCCATGCTCAACCATCTCAACTCCATGCGCCTCCGTGGGTGAAGGGAGAATCCCATGCTCACCATGCTCAACTCCATCGCCTCCTAAGTCGTCCTCAAGTGGTGGCATCTTGGAGACTTGTGCATTGAGCTCGTCGAAGTAGAGCTTCTTGGCGCTTGGCGTTGTGCATTGCCATGCCACGTGACCCTTGGCCTTGCACACCTCACATAGGAGATTGGGACATTCCCGTGGAAGGTGGCCTTGTTGCTTGCACTTGTAGCATCGGAGTCCATAGGCATATGACGAGGTAGGGGCCATTGTGGTGGTGGCGCAAGAGGTAGAAGTCGCCTTATGAGGAAGGTCTTCATGTCGAGGCTCTCGTCTTCTTGTCTCATCACCATGTCTTGAGTGGTGTCGTCGAAGATCATGCGTGGGCGGATGTCGATGTAGACCATGAGGTGGTGGTGGTCGACGACGATCATGAGATGGTGTGAGTCGATGACGGTCCTTGCCATGCCTAGGTGATGGCTCATGTTGGGGGCGCTCTTGATGCTCCATATGATGTCCGTGATGTCGATGATCTTGTGCATAGGCACTCTCATGATGGCGCCTTGTGGAGCTCGGAGAGGTGTGTCGATGCCGAACATGTTGGGGACGCTCTTGATGATCCATATGATGGTGCCATCGGGGAGGTCCTCGATCTTCATATGTAGCTCCATTGGCCAAGTAGGGGTATGTGGGAGCATCGGCGGTGTACATGATGGGGTCGATGTCGTCCTCGTGGTGGTGCTCCACCATGTCGTCCATGCTTGTTGAGCAAGTGTCGATGTAGAGCTCGTCGATGTCGTCCATGTTGGCGATGCTCTCGGAGCCATAGTCGGTGTAGAGCTCCTCGATGTCGGTCATGTTGGCGATGCTCGCGGAGCCATAGTCGGTGTAGAGCTCCACATGTTCCTCCACATCCGCGGTGCTTGAAGAGGCATCCTCCTCGAAGTGCTCCGTGTACTCCTCCGTATCTTCTTCTTCGCTATCCATGTTAGCACGACAAGATCTATATGGTGGGTGTTAGTGGAAGAACACTACCTCGCAATCTTACCGTGGTATGACAAGATTGGGGTGATCCAACAAACCGAGAGTTAGAACAATTGTATCGGGCACTCACACAAAGACACACGCAAAAGCTAGCAAATATGGTGGTAGGTGAGTGTGGTGGAAAGCCAAAAGACGAAATCCGAAATCAAGTTTGTTGTTAAGAGTGGGTGAAGTCCAACGAAATCAAATGTCAAAGCGATGATCACTAGAAACACGGAAAAGATATGGAACACACACACGAGATGAACGGGGTTAGTGCGACCAAAAAGTGAGCGGAAAAGTGTATGAAGCCCTTAAGCAAGGGTGCTCGATGTCACACTAACACAAGAAGAGATCAAAGCTTTGGTTGCAACGAAGAGACAACAAGATTTACACGCGGCCTCTCTTCTCTTTTCTCTCTTTTGCTTAAAAGCTTTTCCCTCTTTTGTATTTGGTGGCACTTGCACTCTTTTGTATCTATGGTGGCGCTTTGTACACTTTGGTATGTATGATGGCACTATGCACACTTGTGCTCTTTTTGTATTTTGGCGGCTTTTTCTCGCACTATGTTAGCGTTAGCTCGCTTTTGCTATCTTGCCACACGAGTTTTGCTTAGAAGCTTTACTCCACACGACACACACACCTCACAATCGGGGCCACGTGCAATGTCTCGCAACACTCGATAAGCAATGCTCGTAGGATAGATCGCAAAAGGAAGAGGGGCTACAAGGTGGGGAGCAAGTTATACCTAGATGAAAAGTTAGGCGGTGTCGTAACACACAACTTGCGATGATGGCGACGATGGTGTCGTAGTTGCGCCGGAGTCCGGGGTGCCGAAGGTGTCGCCGCGGTGTTGGTGTAGGCGCGGAAGCGTAATAGACAATCCTTGCACTCCAAAACGGAAACCGAGCAAATTAAGTCAATGCCCGAAAAGTAGGGTCAAAACGAGCGGTCAAAAGTTGGTGTCCAAAAATCGTCAAAAATTAGACGTAGACTATGTAGAGTCGTTGGAGAGTGTTGTTAAAGTTTGGAGTCAAACGGGCGCCGGAAAGTTGTCAAAATTTGGAGCAAAAAGTGGAGTCAAAATGGGCGAAAACTGGGTCAAACCCGGTCCAGAACCCGGTCAAACCGGACCTGGGACCGGCCGGCCCGGTCCAGAACCGGATCTGGAACCGGATGGGCCCCTGGACTTGGTCCGGATGGCACCGGTCTGAGCCCCGGTTGCAGACCGGACGGCCCGGTCAGAAATCCGGTCTGACCGGATTTTGCGCTGGGCGATTTCTTGCGCGTAAGGAGAAGCAAGATGAAGGCAGCGTTGCTGTTGCTGCGCGCGTGGAGCGAGCTGGGCGTGATGCGCAAGCTGGAGGGATGTGGCGGGCTGGGCAAGCGGGCCAGCAGGCTTGGCCTGGCGGGCGCATGGAGGAAGTTGGCGGCGGGCGGCGCTGTGGCTTGGGCCGTGGGTCTTGCGGGCGAGCGCGGGCGGGCGCTGTTGGAGGCGGTCGGAAAGGAGGCCTGCGCGCGGGCGTGCGATTGCCTGCTGCTGCTGCGCGCGGGCTGTGGAGATCGAGGCCAAGGCGGCGGCTGGTGGCGAGCGTGCACGATCTCGAGGAAGCTGTTCTTCCCAGTATGAAGAACACTACACAGGCCCGGATCAAAAATTGCTCAGATTTGCACCGAATTGGATGAAATTGATGGGGGAAAGATGGGGAAGTAGTAGATCAGCACTGTGAACATCAGATCCATGGACTAAAACCACTCAAAACGCAACGAAATCGCAGATCCGTCCAAAGGCAAATTAGGGCTATTTTTTGGGGAATTTTTTGGAAAATTTTTAGAGACGAAATTGAGTGGGTGGGGGGTCAAATTCGCGGAAACCAAAGGCTGCTGATACCATATGATGTGGTCTAAGACCCCGTGTGTGGCCCGATCTCGCGTTTGACCCGAAATCCAATGGGGAAAGAGAGGGAGAGCGCGAAGAACACGAAGAACACGAAGAACACGAAGAACTCACGCACGCACACCAACCCGATACAATCGATACTTACCCCCGTGGCTCGATGGACCACGCCAATAGAATCAACCCGGAAGAGACGCGCGGTAGAATTCCGAGGTGAGAGATCGGTGAAGGAGATGAATCTAGGAGTGGGAGAGAGAGTGGTAGCACTAGAATCTCACACACCAAATCCAATCATCCAACAAGGGTAGCCTTGATACAAAGGGGATGAAACCCTAGGGAGACAAAGCTCAAATCCAAGTCTAAGCCTAAAATCTTGTCTAAAGGGGTAAGGGGGGTGTCTTGGGTCTATATATAGGCCTACAAGACAACACAAGGCTAAAAGGTACATAAGGGGGTAACTTAGGCAGTTTGGTGGGTAGTTTCCGTCGGATCCGGTCTGGGGCCGGTCAGACCGGACCTGGGACCGGGCGGTCCGGTTGTGGAGCCGGTCGACCGGTCGCCAACCGGGCAGGTCGGTCTGGGGCCCGGTCGGACCGGACTCTGGGCCGGCTGGGCCTCCTCCTCCCTCTTCCTTCCTTCTTCTTCTTCTTCCTTCTTCCTTGCACCATGATGAATGGCTCCTCTTCCCTTCCCTCGCTTCCTTGCGCCATGGGTGTTCCTCCTCTCCGGTTCCTCGATGATTCTTGTACCTAATGATATGTAGCACACCGATATGAGGTAGCATTCCATTCAAGGTATTGACGAGGTCGAGTATCGAGAGGAAGGAGTTCACCTTGTCGCGTGTAGCGTGGTTTAGGGTTGAAGGTCCACTTGGGGGACTCTTTGGCCATGGTGTAGCGTCGACGATAGGCGGGGTTGCACTTGATGGTCTTGAGGCGTGGGTGTCCGAAGGCCACCCCGCATCATCATCGGCCGGAACTCATCGCTCAGCAAGCAACCCGCCGCCTCCTCCAGCTGCCCTCGCCAGAACGGCGCGCCCACGAGGAGGCTGCGGAGGCGGAGCTCGGCCGCCAATAGCGCCGGCGTCGCCGCGAGGCGAACCACGAGGCCCGGGACGCCGGCCGCGTCCGCCTCGAGGCACGAGACGTGGTCGAACGCGCCGAGCGCATTGTGTGGGACCTCGGGTCATGGGGGAAGTGGGCCGTGACGCCGCAGGAGGCGGAGCGCAAGCGCGTTGACGCTACGAGGAGGGCCAGGAGGAGGACAGACGCGGAGGACACGAAGGAACGCCGGCGAGCGGCCGCTACCGGGCCACCCAGCTGATAAAGGTGGAGTGGAATGCTCACGCGTACAGGCTGCCCGCGTCGAGTGAAATCCACGGCCCCGGCGGCGAGTCGGCGGCGAGGCCCTACGTATACGTAGCTAGGCTAGTAGTAGGTATTATTAAGAAAAATATAATATGTTTAATTTTAATGAAAAATAAAATTATGTCCCTATGACACGCGGGTCAGGGGAGGACGCGAGCGGCCAGCGATCGGCGTTCGAGGCCACGCAAACACGGCCCAGATTTGGACCAGGTTTGGGCATCCCGGACACTGTGGCCATCCGCATTTGGGATGCGTGGCCGCGTTGGACCACGTTTTTGTCCATTTTATCCCATACGAACGCGCGGACGTGGAATGGGTCGCCGTTGGAGATGGCCTAACATCCACATGGCCTACCCAAGGAGCCCAAAAAAGGCCTATGCTACCAAACACGCTCGAAAATATGGTTCTAATTACTGGACATTTGGAATGAGCCCAAAAAAGGCCTATGCTACCAGACACTACCCGTCACTATCATTGTTGCCCTCAGTTTCACATGCTTTTGAACAGTCACTTGTATTCCCACGCAATTAGCTTTCATGATTAGTTGCATCCTCCAGTTATCTTGCCAACTTTTTCCTCGCAGATTTTCTTTAATCCGTAGTATCTCCCATATTCATGACATGCATTCCTCATGCCATTGACGACAACAACCTGTAAAATTTCCAACAATAATCAAGTTATTGCAAGGTTGTACAAACTTCTAATTCAAAGTAGCAGAGTGCAACATTAATTATAAGAAACATAGCACAAATCAGCCCTCTGTTGAAGAGCAGGAATAAGAATGGCCGGCGATTTGGTATTACAAGTTCAATCATGCAAATAGCATCCAAATGGAAAAAAAAAATCCATGTGCAAGTAGTATAACATTGGAAACCCATACCGAGAAAATATCTTATCTTGATATATATGAATACACTCAAGACTGATCTTTTGAGAAAAGGAAATTACTAAGTTAAGCTGGAAGGGGAGTATTTCAGGCACAATGTAGACTTGGCATGAATGAATTTAGGAGTGAGGTTAAGCTTGCCAGCCAGTGCAAAACTTCAGCTTCATTTTGATCTAGACATGCACCTAATTTCAGAGTGGCCCTTAAATAAATAAAATGTGCATGCAAATATTAAACTATTTAGGATTATGGGGAAGGTGCTTCCATTGCCTCGAGCATGGACACCATGTAGGTGCATGTCGTGACTATTTCATATGCATTCGTTTTCGTCGCTCGGGGCATCGAGCAAGGTTTTGTGGCACTCACACTTTTGTCGCTCATGCTCGCTCTCCAATCACTCGCGCTCCTTGCCAGAGGAGATGTTCCCCATTTGTCCGGCCTTGTCAACCTGCCTGGACCTTAGTTTGTCTGAGGTCGTGGGACACTCATCGATTCTTGTGGTGGAGCCGTCTAGGTCCCACTCTCGGCGTTGCAAAGATTCCAATGCCAGCACCAGTTTGGTATCTGATTCGCAGTCGCAGTTTTCCCTGCTGTGCATAGAGCTCCTTCAGCTTGTCACCCACCGCGTCAAAGTGGTGGCTCATACCGCGTGGGGATGTGGAAAAATTCAAGCTTTTGTTGGCGTGTGTTACCAAGCCCATGGAGCGTGCAGACTCGTTTTCTTCATGTGACTCCTCTGAGCAGGAGTCGTTTGTGGTTGCTGATGATGAGGCGGTCGTTGTGATGGTGTCGAAGGCTGGTGATGAAGTCATTGTTGACAAGTCCCCTGGAGAATTAGATGTGGTTGGGGAGGAATGTTTCTTTGGCTGTCTGTCCCATCGGGCCTACCCTTCACCTTAGCCCGATGTTCCAGTTGCCTCTGAGTGGGAGGGCATCGATGGGATCATGCCGGTGATCCAAATCATGCGCGATTGGCAGGTCTTGTGTAAGGACCCCTTTCCTCCTCTATTGATGGTTCATCTGTAGGTGGAATCCCTTATGACCTCGGCGGTGGCTTCTGCACCCCCGCCGGAGGAGCCAGGCCATTGTGGTGACAAGGTCATCGAACCAGGTTCTTTGGCACCTAACTCTTATATGCACTTTGTTAGAGAGTTTTGCGACCTTCTCGTCAGGCTGGAGGCGGGTAGCCCTGGATCTAGCAAGGTGATTTCTCACCTCCTAGCAGAGAAGACCCCGAGGGGCAAAATCCAGAAGGTGAAAAGGTATCTTAGTAGCACAAGCAAGAAAAATGATGCCACAAGAAAGGAGTCCGTAGTTGATTGATGGATGATTCTCTTCTCTTTGTCTGAAAGTTTGTGTTTGTAGGTGTTGCTTGCTTTGGGAGTAGTCCACTTGTGGTGTAGGTGTTGTTTGAATTTGTGGTTGTTGGTGTTGTTGTAACGGGTTTTTTTTATCCGTTTTCCTTCTATTAACTCGGCAATTCTCCGGAAACTCCAAGTGTAGCCCGAGCTATATGGCTCCTTTTGTTACAAAATTTGAATTCAACATCAAAAAAATCTGAAAAAAAAATCTAGATGTAGCCAATGATGTACTTACCACTGTGTAAAATCTCAGGATGAAATACGTAATATTCGAGGCTATCAAAAAATGAAAATTTTTGAAAAACGTTGGAGGTTTCAAAATCTGTATTGTTCACTTTTTCATATGCATGGATTTGTGAATTTTGCACAGCCCAAAATACTGAGTCTTTCTTTTTGCTATTTTCACGGTGGTAGAGTACATTGATGCGCATAGATGTACACGTCCGTTGGGAACCCCAAGAGGAAGTTATGATGCGCACAGTGGCAAGTTTTCCCTCAGAAAGAAACCAAGGTTTAATCGAACCAGTAGGAGCCAAGAAGCACGTTGAAGGTTGATGGCGGCGGGATGTAGTGCGGCGCAACACCAGGGATTCCGGCGCCAACGTGGAACCTGCACAACACAACCAAAGTACTTTGCCCCAACGAAACAGTGAGGTTGTCAATCTCACCGGCTTGCTGTAACAAAGGATTAACCGTATTGTGTGGAAGATGATTGTTTGCAAGAAAATAGTAAAACAAGTATTGCAGTAGATTGTATGCGATGTAAAGAATAGGACCGGGGTCCACAGTTCACTAGAGGTGTCTCTCCCATAAGATAAAAGCATGTTGGGTGAACAAATTACAGTCGGGCAATTGACAAATAGAAAAGGGCATAACAATGCATATACATGATATGATAAATATAGTGAGATTTAATTGGGCATTACGACAAAGTACATAGACCGCCATCCAACCGCATCTATGCCTAAAAAGTCCACCTTCAGTTATCATCCTAACCCTTCCAGTATTAAGTTGCAAGCAAAAGACAATTGCATTAAGTATGGTGCGTAATGTAATCAACAACTACATCCTTAGACATAGCATCAATGTTTTATCCCTAGTGGCAACAACACAACACAACCTTAGAACTTTCTGTCACTGTCCCAGGTTCAATGAAGGCATGAACCCACTATCGAGCATAAATACTCCCTCTTGGAGTTAAGAGTAAAAACTTGGCCAGAGCCTCTACTAATAACGGAGAGCATGCAAGATCATAAACAACACATAGGTAATAGATTGATAATCACCATAACATAGTATTCTCTATCCATCGGATCCCGACAAACACAACATATAGTATTACGATAGATGATCTTGATCATGTTAGGCAGCTCACAAGATCCAACAATGAAGCACATAAGGAGAAGACGACCATCTAGCTGCTATGGACCCATAGTCCAGGGGTGAACTACTCACTCATCACTCCGGAGGCGATCATGGCAATGAAGAGTCCTCCGGGAGATGATTCCCCTCTCCGGCAGGGTGCCGGAGGCGATCTCCTGAATCCCCGAGATGGGATTGGCGGCGGCGTCTCGAAGGTTTTCCGTATCGTGGCTCTCGGTACTGGGGGTTTCGCGACGGAGGCTTTAAGTAGGAGGAAGGGCAACGCGGGGGCCACACGAGGGCCCCACACGCCGTCGGCGCGGCCAGGGCAGGCCGCGCCGCCCTAGTGTGCGGCGCCTCGTGGCCCCTTCCTTTCCCCTTCGGTCTTCTGGAAGCTTCGTAAAAATAGGACCGGGGCGTTGATTTCGTCCAATTCCGAGAATATTTCGTTACTAGGATTTCTGAAACCAAAAACAGCAGAAAAGCAATGGCTCTTCGGCATCTTGTTAATAGGTTAGTTCCAGAAAATGCGTAAATACGACATATAATGTGCATAAAACATGTAGATATCATCAATAATGTAGCATGGAACATAAGAAATTATCGATACGTTGGAGACGTATCAGCATCCCCAAGCTTAGTTCTGCTCGTCCCGAGCAGGTAAAACGATAACAAAGATAATTTCTGAAGTGACATGCCATCATAATCTTGATCATACTATTTGTAAACATATGTAATGAATGCAGCGATCAAAACAATGGTAATGACATGCGTAAACAAATGAATCATAAAGCAAAGACTTTTCATGAATAGTACTTCAAGACAAGCATCAATAAGTCTTGCATAAGAGTTAACTCATAAAGCAATAAATCAAAGTAAAGGTGTTGAAGCAACACAAAGGAAGATTAAGTTTCAGCGGTTGCTTTCAACTTATAACATGTATATCTCATGGATATTGTCAACATAGAGTAATATAACAAGTGCAATATGCAAGTATGTAGGAATCAATGCACAGTTCACACAAGTGTTTGCTTCTTGAGGTGGAGAGAGATAGGTAAACTGACTCAACAATAAAAGTAAAAGAAAGGTCCTTCAAAGAGGAAAGCATCGATTGCTGTATTTGTGCTAGAGCTTTTATTTTGAAAACATGAAACAATTTTGTCAACGGTAGTAATAAAGCATATGAGTTATGTAAATTATATCTTACAAGTTGCAAGCCTCATGCATAGTATACTAATAGTGCACCTTGTCCTACTTAGCTTGGACTACCGAATCATCGCAATACACATGTTTCAACCAAGTGTCAAAGGGGTACCTCCATGCCGCCTGTACAAAGGTCTAAGGAGAAAGCTCGCATTTTGGATTTCTCGCTTTTGATTATTCTCAACTTAGACATCCATACCGGACAACATGGACAACAGATAATGGACTCCTCTTTAATGCATAAGCATGTAGCAACAATTATTATTCTCATGTGAGATTGAGGATATATGTCCAAACTGAAACTTCCACCATGATTCATGGCTTTAGTTAGCGGCCCAATGTTCTTCTCTAACAATATGCATGCTCCAACCATTAAGGTGGTATCTCTCTTACTTCAGACAAGACGGACATGCATAGCAACTCACATGATATTCAACAAGATAGTTGATGGCGTCCCCAGGCACATGGTTATCGCACAACAAGCAACTTAATAAGAGATAAAGTGCATAAGTACATATTCAATACCACAATAGTTTTTAAGGCTATTTTGTCCCATGAGCTATATATTGCAAAGGCGAATGATGGAATTTTAAAGGTAGCACTCAAGCAATTTACTTTGGAATGGCGGCAGAAATACCATGTAGTAGGTAGGTATGGTGGACACAAATGGCATAGTGGTTGGCTCAAAGATTTTGGATGCATGAGAAGTATTCCCTCTCGATACAAGGTTTAGGCTAGCAAGGTTATTTGAAGCAAACTCAAGGATGAACCGGTGCAGCAAAACTCACATAAAAGACATATTGTAAACATTATAAGACTCTACACCGTCTTCCTTGTTGTTCAAAACTCAATACTAGAAATTATCTAGACCTTAGAGAGACCAAATATGCAAACCAGATTTTAGCAAGCTCTATGTATTTCTTCATTAATGGGTGCAAAGTATATGATGCAAGAGCTTAAACATGAGCACAACAATTGCAAAGTATCACATTATCCAAGACATTTTAGAATTACTACATGTAGCATTTCCCAATTCCAACCATATAACAATTTAACGAAGAAGTTTCAACCTTCGCCTTGAATATTATGAGTAAAGCCTAAGGACATATTTGTCCATATGCAACAGCGGAGCGTGTCTCTCTCCCACACAATGAATGCTAGGATCCATTTTATTCAAACAAAAACAAAACAAAACAAACCGACGCTCCAAGCAAAGAACACAAGATGTGACTGAATAAAAATATAGTTTCAGGGGAGGAACCTGATGATGTTGTTGATGAAGAAGGGGATGCCTTGGGCATCCCCAAGCTTAGACGCTTGAGTCTTCTTAGAATATGCAGGGGTGAACCACGGGGAATCCCCAAGCTTAGAGCTTTCACTCCTCTTGATCATAGTATATCATACTCCTCTCTTGACCCTTGAAAACTTCCTTCACACCAAACTTCAAGCAAACTCATTAGAGGGTTAGTGCACAATTAAAAATTCACATATTCAGAGGTGACACAATCATTCTTAACACTTCTGGACATTGCACAAAGCTACTGGACATTAATGGATCAAAGAAATTCATCCAACATAGCAAATACGGCAATGCGAAATAAAAGGCAGAATCTGTCAAAACAGAACAGTCCGTAAAGACGAACCTGAAAGGTGCACTAGACTTGCTCTAATGGAAAAACTCAAAACTAATGAAAGTTGCGTACATATCTGAGGATCACGCTCGTAATTTTGCAGATTTTTTCGAATTTTCTACAGAAACTTGTGCTAGAATTCGTGACAGACAGCAATGCTGTTTCTGCGCAGCTATCCCAAATATAACATCAACTTTAGCATAGAAACTTTACTTGGCACAAAAACATGATAAGGAGAGGTTGCTACAGTAGTAAACAACTTCCAAGACTCAAATATAAAACAAAGTACTGTAGTAAAAACATGGGTTGTCTCCCATAAGCGCTTTTCTTTAACGCCTTTCAGCTAGGCGCAGAAAGTGTAAATCAAGTATTATCAAGAGATGAAGCATCAACATCTTTACCAGGGGTGTTGGGAGTTTTCTCAACCATGCATAGTATGTTGGATACATAAGTTTCAGCGGCTCCCTTTTCATTAGTCTTGGGCTTGCTACTCTCATCAAACAAATTTTCAGGAACAAGCCAAGCATAATTATCATCTAGAGCTTCATGCATCGCTAGGAGCTTACATGGTATTGGTGCCTTAATCTCCCCACTATCATTAACATTATTAGTATACTTAATTCTATCCATATCCATTTTTTCAAGTGTTCTTTTAAAGTCGGTATAAAAGCCAAGCCTATTATGCTTAATAAAAACTTTTCTAGCTTCTTTAGCTATATCTTCAAATTCTCGCACTAAGACTTTTAGAACAAAATCTCTCTTCTCTCCCCGCTCCATATCAGAAAGTGTAAGAAACATGTGTTGTATCATGGGGTTGAGACTAATAAATCTAGCTTCCATCATGCGTACCAAACAAACAGAGGCATCTTCATAAGTAGGGACAGCTTTTGCAAGGGGTATATCTTTAAGATCTTCATGCATACTAACATGGGTGAAAAATTCTTCTATATTATCTCTTCCAATTATAGACCCTTGTCCCACAGGTATATCTTTTGCAGTAAAATTAAAAGGAAACATGTTGAAATAAGTAAAGCAAACTAGCAAGTAACTAATTTTTTTGTGTTTTTGATATAGAGAGCAAGACAGTAAATAAAGTAAAACTAGCAACTAATTTTTTTGTGTTTTGTTTAGGTGCAGCAAACAAAGTAGTAAATAAAATAAAGCAAGACAAAAACAAAGTAAAGAGATTGGGAAGTGGAGACTCCCCTTGCAGCGTGTCTTGATCTCCCGGCAACGGCGCCAGAAAAAGTGCTTGATGCGCGTAGATGTACACGTCCGTTGGGAACCCCAAGGAAGGTATGATGCGCACAGTGGCAAGTTTTCCCTCAGAAAGAAACCAAGGTTTAATCGAACCAGTAGGAGCCAAGAAGCACGTTGAAGGTTGATGGCGGCGGGATGTAGTGCGGCGCAACACTAGGGATTCCGGCGCCAACGTGGAACCTGCACAACACAACCAAAGTACTTTGCCCCAACGAAACAGTGAGGTTGTCAATCTCATCGGCTTGCTGTAACAAAGGATTAACCGTATTGTGTGGAAGATGATTGTTTGCAAGAAAATAGTAAAACAAGTATTATTGATTGTATGCGATGTAAAGAATAGGACCGGGGTCCACAGTTCACTAGAGGTGTCTCTCCCATAAGATAAAAGCATGTTGGGTGAACAAATTACGGGCAATTGACAAATAGAAAAGGGCATAACAATGCATATACATGATATGATAAATATAGTGAGATTTAATTGGGCATTACGACAAAGTACATAGACCGCCATCCAACTGCATCTATGCCTAAAAAGTCCACCTTCAAGTTATCATCCGAACCCCTTCCAGTATTAAGTTGCAAACAACAGACAATTGCATTAAGTATGGTGCGTATGTAATCAACAACTACATCCTTAGACATAGCATCAATGTTTTATCCCTAGTGGCAACAGCACAACACAACCTTAGAACTTTCTGTCACTGTCCCAGGTATCAATGAAGGCATGAACCCACTATCGAGCATAAATACTCCCTCTTGAGTTAAGAGTAAAAACTTGGCCATAGCCTCTACTAATAACGGAGAGCATGCAAGATCATAAACAACACATAGGTAATAGATTGATAATCACCATAACATAGTATTCTCTATCCATCGGATCCCGACAAACACAACATATAGTATTACAGATAGATGATCTTGATCATGTTAGGCAGCTCACAAGATCCAACAATGAAGCACATAAGGAGAAGACGACCATCTAGCTGCTATGGACCCATAGTCCAGGGGTGAACTACTCACTCATCACTCCGGAGGCGATCATGGCGATGAAGAGTCCTCCGGGAGATGATTCCCCTCCGGCAGGTGCGGAGGCGATCTCCTGAATCCCCGAGATGGGATTGGCGGCGGCGTCTCTGGTTTTTCGTATCGTGGCTCTCGGTGGGGGTTTCGCGATGGAGGCTTTAAGTAGGCGGAAGGGCAACGCGGGGGCCACACGAGGGCCCCACACGCCAGGGGCGCGGGGGCCGCGCCGCCCTAGTGTGGCGGCGCCTCGTGGCCCCACTTCTTTCCCTTCCTCTCGAAGCTTGGTGCAAAAATAGGACCTGGGCGTTGATTTCGTCCAATTCCGAGAATATTTCGTTACTAGGATTTCTGAAACCAAAAACAGCAAACAGCTGTCTTCGGCATCTTGTTAATAGGTTAGTTCCAGAAAATGCGTAAAATACGACATATAATGTGCATAAAACATGTAGATATCATCAATAATGTAGCATGGAACATAAGAAATTATCGATACGTTGGAGACGTATCATACATTATTGTCTATCTGTAGAATTTTTGTTCATAATTTTTTGAAACCATGGAATGTTATTTTTGATTTTTTGAAAAAATGTCTCGATGTAGCCCAAGCTCCAAAATGCCACACTCGGCAATTATGTTCTTAATTAACTGATTGCGGCAAAGCTTTTGCCATGTTTTAGAAAAACTATTTAGGATTAAAAATTGTCAATGTTAGTAAGCTAGGATTTTTGTTCTGTGATTGAAGTCCACGAAGATGTAAGAAACTCGGCTCTAACATGCAGTAGGATGTAACACGATAGTTTAGTTTAGAAAACAAAGCCAATAACTCGAAGCTTTCTTACAACTATCATACATAAATTGGTGCATGTACTGATACTACTACTCCTAGTAGAATCTCAGTGACATTCTAAGCTATATTTATGCTAGATTGAGAAAAGAAACATGAGAAAGATTTTGACAAAATAACAAATATTCAGGCAAGTACACAGTATTACAAGTTCAAGGCCATTCATGCTAGTCCAGCATGCAGAGTTAACTGACAAGGTTCAGCCGGAGAATAAGTTTACCAAACATTATATGTGTTCCTAAATTTTCATCTAACGAATCAAGAGTCTGTACAAGATGCTCAAACCAAAGACATAACATCACTCAATATAAAAGGAAAATGGTTTTTGGAGAACAGATTATCAAGATCAAACCAACTACCCACTTTCCTCAAACATTTAAACTGGCAGATCATCAACTAGGTATTCAAAACATGCTGAAATAAATTCCTGTAAAAATCATTTCAGTCAACAAACACACTTTAGTAAATTTACTTTGATACTTTCAGCAAGTAATCATCATGACATACACTTAATAGACATGTAATTAACAAATCTTTGTTTCACCTGCAAAAAGGTCTTGGTTCCAAACCAAGTATCAACACATCCAGTTGTTGATGCTTATATTAAGTTCCACATGTTGGATTTTTGATGCACAGACACGGACACATCTAGTTGTATTACAAACAACAGCAACTTTCTTACCTCGTTAAAATTTAATACATCAGTAAACTTTAGTTTAACACGAGAGCTACAAAATATAGATCAAATGACACTAAATATGATCGATAATTTACCAATTGCAGGAACAATCAAGAGGACCTGCCTGTGTGTGCAGCTATACAGAAAAAAAGTTGGCTTGCTTCTATATCAAGCATATTACATATTGCTTGCTTGGAGTGGTACACATATATGTCAATATCAATCAAGTATGAAAATGCATTCCCACTATCTGAGAAAAAGGTGAATAATTTCTATTTATTGAGCTTGTAAGGCCCATTGAAGTCCCGGAGAAAGGGTATAAATAAGGCTATAAGAGATTGTTTGCTATTGCAATAAGGGGTCCTCGCCTTTCTTTTTGACACCGTGGCTTCCTATCAGTCCTATGTAGTGGTTGACCTTGAAAGGAGTCATCCCCATAGTGTATCGGACAAATACTTTCATTTCAATTAGGGTCATATGCTATGAAAACTATTATACCTAATGTCTTTTGTATTCCATATGAAATCGATTTTAAGGCGTATATAGGTACTAACCACAACGGTGCTTTTTTCCCGTTGATCCCAACACAAACAACGAGATTACTAATCAGAGTATCACTCCAACACGAAAAAAGCATCTTCATTAAAGAGAAACTGAGGGGGGGGGGTGTTTTTCTACGTGCCATTGATATCTCATCTCACTGGTGCTGAAAAAGCATCTTCATTAGGACTGATCAAAGAAAGAAACCAAGATGCATAACACGGTTGAACATGTCAACAAATGAAACTCTAACCAAGAAACCAACGCAAGCAATGTGAAAATTATTCTCATTGGAAGATCGGCATTGACGATTACAAGGATAATAAATACCAGATAGTGGCACAACAATGGTCTGTAATGACCGATAGTACTCTCGAGAACCAGTAAAGTTCCATTGCGGAGGAATTTTAGTTACGTTGCTCATAGATCCAAAGCTGGGTAGCGCTGATTCTCATAGTTGAATATTGTACGCTCGTCCAATCTCGTGCAACAAGAAAGCATGTTTCAATGTGCAAGATAAAATTTACTTCAAGGATCATACAATACATGGAAAAAAATGCAAAATAAGTGTTATAATTAGAGCGATGCGATTTCCACGATTTCATAAACCAATTAGTAGTTTTAACATACAATGGGTGCAGGTTTTGTTAGAATTGTAATACATGGTTTATACGTATCGGTATGGTGTAGTACACCGACCGACCGTATTCTTACATGCCATGGGGAGTGATTTTTTCACCTAGTAATAAATCACGCAACCGATGCCCCGATAAAGGTTATCGTTCCTCCAAAAACCAACATGGTAACAAAGCATCTTCTTCCCCAACGTGACTCCTTGAACCCTAGATTGGATCTCACCCTGCACCTGGGACCCGGTCATTAATTTTGCTTCATGCGCGACCATGGAGGAAGATTGTAAATGCTTAGATTCACGAGCTAGGTCTTGTGGGTGGTACTCATGTTGCCGAACAGGTTCATTTCATCTGTGCTTAATGCAAACCTTATATTCCTAGGATCCTTTCCAAATAGGATCCTCATCTTTATAAGGCATCATCCTATCAATGTTCCTCCACCGTGGCGAGTTGGTAGGGTGTCTCAGCATTGCATCCTTAGTGTGATTCTAAGCATGCCAACACATACGTTTTCTTGTATCAGGGTTTGCAAATAAACATTTTAAGCTGCAATAATGGGCACGTACTAAAATAGTTTTACCTGGATATCTTTGTTGTTCTTCTTGTTCTCTCCCGGCTCAATTTCCATGTCATCTTCGATGTCATCATCCATATCCTCATCCGTTCGAGGCTTGTATCTAGAGAATTTTTTTTCAAGGATACGTCATGGAGAGACGTATCTGTTTCATAGAAGAAAAGGCCAGAAGGCCAAAGTACAACACGCTTCTGGCACAGCCGCCAGAAAGCGCACCCCACGCTACCTTAGAAAGGCAGCTACACACACGCACTACAGGACTACTCGCGACATGTCCACTTTCCCACGTCTACAAGACTACCCCTAAACAAACCTGCCAGACGCCACATGCATGCCTCGTCAGAGATCCGGGTGACTACCGCGCCCAAGGATGGGGTGGCGCCTTCAAAGACGATGTCGTTCCGGCCAGCAGACGAGGGTGACAGCTGTCCAGAGATCTCGGTCTTTGCCCGGACCCCCACGCTTCGATTGGAGCCAAGGGACGAAACTAGTGTTAGTCTGCGGCATCCAATGGATCTTTCCCCCACCATCTCAGGCACGTTGCCCAGACCTGCCTGGACAGGACGCATCCAAGCAGAAGGTGGTCGAGCGTCTCAGCCTCCTGGTCACAGAAAGGGCACGTTGCCGGGTGCGGGAGACCACGTCTGCTCAGCCTGTCCGCAGTCCAGCATCTATTTCTGGCCGTCAACCAAAGGAAAACTCTGCAGTTTGGCGGTGCCCTGGACCGCCAAATCTGAGCCGCTCCGGCCATCTCCACTCTACCTCCGAACATCGCACGATAAAGAACTAATCATATTATCTATCTTTCAAAATCTATCTTTCAAAAATTCACGCAATCATATTTACAAGCATGTATTCTCTCAACTTCAAATCCCAATGGACAGATGATCCTCTTAGCTTTGTATGTGCTCTATGGTGTGTGGTTTCCCTGTGAAACTAAGTCATGTAAAAATGTCAGCAACAACAGATACGCTAAGGTCAGCCCACTTGAACTTAGCCTTGATCTGCGACATCTCCAATACAGTGGATGATTTCGTGTGACGAGGCTTACAATTTGGGTACATTGGTGTCTCCTGGGCATTTACAACACGCACAAATTTTGTCCTTCTAGTGCTGGTTCTTGTACTCTTTATCACGATTCAGCAACATCTGGCTCAACTAGTCTTGTTCAATTGGCTTAGCAACATCTGGCTCAACTAGTCTTGTTCAATTGGCTTAGTTTTATCTTCTGATGCGTGGTGATCAACTCCAAAGTTTGTCGATGGGTGTATATTGATAATCTCCAAAGTTTCTTCAATTTGCTCAACATCATAGATTTCTACTTCTTCCTGTTCATAAGCATCCCCCACTATAAATTTTTGATCGCCGCGTGGATCCAACATTCTTACCCCAACATAAATCCCCGTGTGATCAAGTGTGTCTGGATAGTGGTACTATTACCAAAAATCGTCCCCTTTTTGTAGTCAAAACATGGGCAATGGATACACTAGTCATTCATGCGAACCATATCTCATTGACCATCATCCAAGAAACCCGACACGCCATTGTGGTAGACGACGTTTGCACGATTCAGAGGTACATCCATTTTCGGTCCACCTGCAAAATCATGGAAAAAATATGCATCCTATCAAAAATGTTAAAAATATAGGCATGATATATTACAAGGACCGGAGAGCATACAGCCCTGAAAACCAAATTTCGGACCACCCGCAAAAAAACACGAAGGGCCGCAGTTCAAACTTTTCCACAGTTAAAGGGCCGTCCCCGCCTGCCCAATATTTTCCTTATTTCGCCCGCTCTCTCTATATCTATATCTTTCTACCTCTCTCTTCTCCAGCCCTGCCGCCGTCTCAAATCACCCCCACCCCACCATACTTCGCGGAGGCTCGATCTGTTCCCCGCCGCCGACATCTTCAATGTCATTGTAGAATGCTAACAAGGACAGCAAAGATGTCACCGCTGTCGGGATCGACCGATGAGGTACGGATTTTATAGGGTTTGCTCGTGTGTGGCCTTTTTTAATAATTTTTCTAAATCGATTTATTTGCCAAATAATCGAGGAATCTACACGTGAATGCGTTATTCTAGGGGGGGGTTATCGAGATTCAGCATTGTCTATATGCCAAATTTCTTGTTTTGGATGATTTATACTTCACAAGGGATGAGAAAAGGTAATCAAATGTAGACATGATGAAGGCTGAAGTGAAGCTTGAGGTAGGAAGAAATGAAAAAACGCAAAACAGAAGATTGAGCTAGCAAACAAGGCACCTTGGAAAATGGAGGATGCGACCCGAAAGATGGAGAAAGAAATGAACAAAATTCTAGAAGTATAGATGCAAATGGAACTTCAGTTCATCGATGTCCTCCATGAACACAAGATCAACGTCGATGCAGCTAGGATGAAGATGAGAAAGATTAAAAGATATGCTCTTGACAAGAAAATATATCTACAATAAGCTATCAGTGTTGTTGTTAGCCTAGTCACGGTCTTCATCGCTGTGCCGGGATTATTAAGATGCATGAGGTAGCCATACACTCCATTTAGGTACATGTGATGTTGAACCATGTATTTAAAATCACTTACGTGTGTACATCAATTATGTGTGTTGGTGTTCAAATCTGAAATTAATCTGGCACGTACCTGGTAATTAATGCATTTTATTCATGGAAAATTACAAGCTAAAATGCCTAAATCCGGACATCCAGGGACCCCCTTTGTATGCGGACGTGTTCATCACCACGCCGCTAGCCGCCGCCAGCCCCACCACACACCGCCGCCGACTATGATAGAAACATGACGTGTCGTCACCGCCAGCCTCGACACACACTGACGCAACCGTCATGAGCGCTAACATACACCGCCGCCTCCCGTAGTGAAGGGGAAAAATTGCACCTTTCGCACATCAAGATTTCCTGCGTTTCTCTGGAACCCCGACTCGGGCAATTTCACCGCTCTATATGCTAGACAGAGTCAAAGACGCTAACGTATGGGCATGCTCGGTGACTCCGCACGCGGCTACCATTTTAAATCGCCACTAAAAATTTAACCCATGATGTAACACATTTTATGATCTGACTCACTATTTTCTAGAGCCGAACACAAATTAAAGCCGCCTCGAAAGTTTCTTTCTTTTGTGGCGGGTGTTTTATTAGACTAACGCTCTAAATACTGGAGCCAGTTTTTAATTTTGGCCGCATCCAAAAATGATTTTTTTGGAGGCAGTTATTTCTTTAGAGTTGTCTATTTCAAAAAAAAAAAAAAAAACCTGCGGGCATAGTTTGGAGCCGGTTCTTTTTGTTTTCGGCCAAAACCCCCTCTACGCAGTGCCTCTAATATCCATTTTTCTACTAGTGAAAGAGGATACTACGTTATGTAAAAGATACTTTAAAGGATGGTCACAGACTTAAGAATTCACAATACAGACTGTCTTGATGATACATGAGGATTTGCTGAATCTTTTTATGCCAATATAATTTCCCAAGTGCTAAAAAGTGCTTGGGTGCTATTTGGACAAAACGAGCCTCCAATTTCTGACCGTTCGATGGGGTAGATCGAGCTTCGTTTCCGACAGGTTGGCACCTGGCCGTCACGTGTTGTACAGAAAGGGCCAACGGTGTGGACCAAACCAGGGAAATCGATTGCATCCTGTGCACCACCACCTCCGCCGGCGAGCGCCGCCATCCCCGCCGGTGAGCCCCGCCCTCTGCCCCTACCCCGCGCCGTCGCCCTCGCCAGCGAGCGCCGCCATCTACCCCTACCTCCGGACCGCCACCTACCCCTACCTCCGCGCCACCACTCCCGCTCGTGCGCGCCCTCCACCCCCACCCGCCGCCGCACGGGAGGCCGAGCGGTTTGCCGTCGAGGTCCAAGCCTCCGACCCGCCATGGGGCTTCCCAGCGGTGCTCCTGGTCGCGAACCTCGACCCTGTCGCGGGATTCCCCGAGTGGTCGCCGCGCGCGCCGCCCTCCCTGTGTTCCTCTCCCCAGCGCCCTCCCTGCCCCCTCCTTACGTCACTCGCCTCCACCGGCGTGCCAGAGGTTGGCTGCCCCAACGCGGGCGCGGAGATCGTGGTGGCCCGCGCGGGCGTGGAGCTCGATTTTGAGACGATCGGTGGTGGTGATTTGGGTGTGCATCAGGATGAGAAGCCCCGGACGTACTATTTCGCGGCGGCGAAAGTGAAGTTGACGAGGTTCACCTGCAGGATGTGGTAAACCTGCTCGCGTCTGTGGCGAACAGCTGCAGCGACAAGGTCTTGGTGGAGATGCAGATGCGGAGCAGCACGTCGCCGCCGACAAGCTGGCCTTCCTACCGGTGATGCCGATGTACCTGGTTCCAGGTCCAGACGATGCTGGGCCGTCTATGCCTCTCAGGATTCCTGCCTGCAAGGCTGGTAAGTGACCATGGGAAACAACGCAGTTCAGTTCGTGGTGATAGCTTGTATTTTGTAGATTCAACTGAGATTATCTCTGACAGCTCTACTGAAATTAAATGTCGTTCTAGGTGTGGAGACATATGTTGCATCCTGCTCCTGTTTAAAACATGCAAACATGCACTCTGTCATTAAAGGTATTCTTGCGCTTCTACTTTACTTAGTCCAAGTATTTTCTTTGCACCTGTTGCACTTTGTGATGTGCATTTTCAGCAAATGTTTGAAACTTGAGATTAATTTGATGTCAAAGGTTTTTTTTTGTTTCGAACAATGATGTCTTGATCTCGGCCTCCGTGGATGCAGACCATCCCGATGCATATCCCTGGTGGTAGCCATGGCGCCTAGTGCAAGCACGTGCTAGCGGCACGGCGTCCATGGTGCCTAGAGAGAGCGCAAGCTGGTCGTCGCTCCTACATAGATTAATTTGCTTTTGCAACATAGCTAATTTGTTTCTTTCAACAAAGTTAAGTTGTTACTCCATGCTATTAAGTTTGCTTTTAGAACAGTTAATCACAACATAAATTAAGTTGCTTTTGCAGCATAGGTAAATTGTTTCTTTCAACAAAGTTAAGTTGCTATTCCATGCTATTAAGTGTGCTTTTACAACAGTTAATTAAGTTTCACAACATATATTAAGTGCTTTTACAACATAGCTAAGTTGTTTCTATCAACAAAGTTAAGTTGCTTGTGTCATTTGATTAAGTTGAATATGTAAATTTGTCTAAATTACAACGTAATTGTAGGGGGGTTGTTTTGCTTTTGTACCATTCCTTTTCCCATTTTTAGTTGATTTGTAAATATAGTAAGTTACTTTCTTGCACCATTTTAATTGAGTTGATTAGATAGATTAGTTTTTGTTATGTTAACCTACGTATGCAACCTGAGCGTCCTAAGTATGCAATTAGGTGACCCAGTTTTTGCGACTTTCATGTTTTTTTCCGTACAACTAAATTGTTGTGTTTTCCTCATGTTGTACTTAAGAAGCACCTGGGATACCATAACTGCGCATTTTAGTTGTCACAGGATTCACCTTGTGTTGTTTTCTCATACAACTAAGTTGTTGCATTCATATACTCATGTTCTACTTAACAAGAATCGGGGATTCCCTAACTATGAAATTAAGTTGTCCCTTTGGTTAGTCCTGTTTTATTTTTCTTGTACGACTAAGTTGTTGCATTTTATATAAGAATGTTCTAGTTAACAAAGAACCTGCCATTCCTTATGTATGCAACTTAGTTTGTCCTAGGATTCACCTTATGTTGTTTTTTCGTACAACTAAGTTGCCGCAGTAATTTCATTAAGTTGATCTTCCACTTTAGCTTGAGTTGCTTTCCAATTAATCCTAAGTTGCTACCCTGTTTCATTAAGTTGATCTTCCACTTTCGCTTAAGTTATTTTTTTAGTTTATCTTGAGTTTCCTATCTCACTTTAGCTTAAGTTTCTTCCCACTTTATCCTAAGTTGGTTTTATACCGTTTCATTAAGTTGATTAGCCACTTTAACTTAGTTGTTTTCCACTTAACTCTAAGTTGCTTATCCCATTGAATTAACTTAATTAGCCACTTTAGCTTAGTACAGTTGCAAGTGCTTCCCTTATTTGTTACTCCCTCTTTTGTCTTTCACTATCTAAATATACAATTCCTATAGCTCATCCCATTAATCTAGCTATTTTAGACACCCTAGTTTAGTTGTAGCAGCTGTTGATCTCTAATTGCGTCATCTTCCCAACTGAGTTGTAGCTAGAACATGCAAAGTTGTATGATGAAAATGATAAGTTGCTTTTTATATGTTGTACCAAGCTATTGTTTTAGGCACCCTAGTTTACTTGTACAAACTGTTGATTTTCTAGTTGCATTCATTTCCCGACTGGGTTGTAACTTTAACACGCAAAGTTGCATAATGCCATCTACTACTATCTACTTACCACATTTTGCTAATTGCAACTTTTCAGGTCTACGCCAATGCATGTGTGTGGTGGTTGGAGGGGGCGCGGCAGCAAATAAGATCAAACAGAAAAATGTGTACAAGTGTTAGCGAGCACGGTCTTCTTACTCTACTGGAGAAGAAAATGAATATTCTACCTAAGATGTGTGATAAGTTTGTCGCTAATGGACTGCTTTTTGTGTCATATTTTCCTACCTTTTGCACTACACATGTACTATCTTTTGTGTCACACCCCCGAACATAATATGTTGCTTAGACGTGAGAAATCCACCCAAGTTGTCTACCTCAGAATGCAAGGTACCAACCATACTATTAAATATGGTTGACAACAAGTAGTGCAAAGTCGCATGTCTAGTATCATGAAGTTGTTCATTGTTATTCCTAGGCGAGTATCTAGAAAGCTAAGTTGGATACAAAATATAAAAAATATATAAACAAGCAACTATTTGTACTAAGTTGCTTTTTTTGCAACACTAAATTGCTTTTCGAAAAAAAAGTTTGTCAAAACATATACAAATGAGATCTAGTTTCGAAGATCTAGCCGCGAGAGACCCAACGGTGAAAACGGATCGCAATTCTAACATACGGCTAAGGAGTTATGACTTTTTTAATTTTTTTTGCATCTAATTAAATATGCATGTGATGTCCGTATGCTCCACTTTCTATATTTAGGCTGAGGGCTAGATTGGACAAACGAGCCACCGAAGGCTCACTAGTCGCGTCCATATAATTTTGGGAGTGCGAGAAAACAAGCCAAAGAATCTTGTTCTAACACTAAAACAAAATATAAGGTTGTTGCTAATGCAACATCTAAATTTATTTGAGTTAAAACTTTGATTAGAGAACTTAGAGTCTCTCTAAATCGAAGACCATATCTCTTGTGTGATAATATTGGTGCTACTTATCAGCAAATCATGTCTTCCATGCTCATAAGCTCGTTGAGATTGACGGTCACTTCGTTTGAGAAAGAGTAGTAGACAAGTTGCTTGACAAGTTCATCTCCACTCATTCGCAAAAGGAAATAAAGCTCATCTCCACTAAAGATCAGGTCGTACATGGTTTTACAAAAATCTTACATATAAAGAACTTAAATGAGTTTAAACATAATCGGGAAGTTAGATTAGGAGGGGGTGTTAGAATTGTAATACAAAGTTTACACATATCGATACGGTATAGTACACCAACGGACCATATTCTTTTTTTGAGGTACCAACGGACCATATTCTTGTATACCAGGGTGAGGGCATTTCGCACCTCAACGGATGCTCCCATCAGGGCTATCGTTCCTCCTGAATTGATGAATCACCATACAGAGACGGGGAATTTGTGAAAACACGATTTTATTTTCATTGACGGTCGGGTTGTAACTCTAGTTTTTTTGCATAGCCACGTTGCAAAGAGTTGTCAGGGCTCACACAGATTTTTTCCGTGGCAACTTTCGTGGAGTCACCCTATGTTAAAACTGAGCACGACAAGGCCAAGCTTTTGCCTCCGTTAAAAAAAAAAGATTCACCAACGAACTGATCGTGGTACGTGGAACCAGTTGAGTACAACTGATCAACGGTACATGGAACCAGTTGAGTATGTACACCGAAATAATACCGAACGAACAGGGGAAAAAAGAACTGCAACATACCCTACAAAATTGCTGGCTGCGCAACAGCCGTACGAGGCACCTACACCACCAGGACAAGAGCCCTACAGCATCGTCTACTGATCAGATTCTATAAATCTTCTCAGGTTGCGAAGGGCCTCAGCAGACAAACCCTTGCAAGATCTCAATACTACAACATCATCTACTGATCAGATTCTAGCAATCTCCTCAGGTTGCAAAGGGCCTCAGCAGACAAGCTCTTGCAAGATCTTATCCGCCTGGATGGCGCCTGTTCCGAAGGCAGCAAGCACCCGCTGAGCTCAGAGGTAAAGCAAATGACAATCACAGTGAGATTGTCAAAGGTTTGGAGCCTCTTGGCCTCCATGGCGAGCTCCCTCGCGCACCGATCAGGGTCATCATGCCGTCGGAGCCCCTTGCGGACTAGGGTCACCGCGTGCTGGCTAGTCATGACGTCCCATATGCCGTCGCAGCCTATAATGAGGAACTCATCATCCTCAGAGAGGATTGTCTGCCGAAACTCTGGCTCGGCAATGAGGGGTGACGGTGAGCCTTGAGGCATTTTCATGTCCCAATCACCTAGAGCCCGAGTCACGGAGAGTACTCCATTGAGGTAGCCATCCTCAATATATCCTCCACAATCAGTCACCCTTTGGTGCTCTGCATCATAAGTTGGCCTGTGATCGCAAGACATCTCCACAGCAATGCCTTTCCTACATAGTACTGCTCGGCAATCCCCAGCATTTGCAACCAATAACTGCCTGGGAGATGGGAAGAATATAAGGAAGTTAGCATGCACAAGTAAAACACAACCATTGTGTATCACGCACGGACTGTAGCTATAGAGGTTTTGACTGCATGCTCATCTTACCTTCCAAAGATCAAAGCTGTAAGAGCTGTTGTTCCAGAAGATCGGCTGATGACTGAATCATCTGCAAGAGCAAGGTCTGCACTCAAGAATCCTTTGCGGATTGCGTTCTCGACAGATTCCGAAAAAAAATCATCTTCTTCTATTGCATTTGGGAATTCTGAATCCTCAAAGAACAACCTCATGGCATGCCTTTTCATGTAGGCTGCTGCATCTGAACCCCCATGGCCATCAAAAACCTACTAACAAACAACACAATTAGTTTAGAGAGTACAGAAGAATCATAGTATGACGAAAATAATAATAGAAGGTCATGCATACCCCATAGAAGGCATTAGGCGCTGGGCACAGCAGCAGTGAGCCAAGATGGCCAGAAAGGTCATCAATTCTGATGTGCTCATCTTCCATGTACCGCCTCGGTCCAATATCAGCAAAGCTACCAGATCTAATGTTGGGGACAAAATTTAGAGTCTGCGATGATGTCTTCAACTCCTGCATCGAGCAGACAACTGATAACTATGCTGCTGTGAACAGAGAGACGCTCCACTAAAACTATATCTCAGGAAAGTGTAACTTCAAGTGTTAAATTGAGACATTTGGGTTACCAACCATCACATGGCCATACATTCACAAAATTGATACTAACCGTTATGATGTCACTGAGTAAACATGCCAATACTAAATTAACAGTGAAGCATACATATTTGTAATCTGACGCAAAAGGCACGACGAATCACAACAGAAGAGAATTCAAAGTACTCCCAACAAGATACCCTATCCTCTTATGGGCAGGAACGAAACTAGTCAAGTTTCCACTTTGAGTCGACAAACAATGAATATTCACCAAACACGCCCAGCAATATAGCAATGAAACTATCCACAGACAGTTCAAAGTACTCCAAACAAGCTACTACCACTGTCCTATTATGGGCAGGAATGAACTAGTCACGTTGGATCACACTTTGCTTAGGCGAACAATGAATATGCACCTAATTAACCGGTCCGGCAATATAGCAATAAAACTATCCACACGGTAGACAGATCAATCAAATGATTCCACCATCCATTTGTAATTCCAATCCCCAACCACTATCAACAGTTAATGCACCGAGATCAGAAACTAGAAACAAAAAAGGGCAAATTTTTAATCCTTAAGCAGGCAGTTTCCTCACTTCCACAAAAGCACTCTGACTAAAACCAATTCTACAGGGACGGTGATTTGATTACCTGCTGACAAAGCAATTTGGCTGTTCAATCGCATACGAGAAGCGCTCCTGATAATCTAAAGAATCATCGTACAAGGCCACAGAGAACATACGAGTGATCCAGCACCCAGATTTACGACATACATATACAACTCGCCATACCAATTGACCCTGAGTTACAAGAACTCCTATAAAACCGAAGAACAAAAAAAGGAGAACCTATCTATTCAGGTAGAATCAAGAACTCACCAGATCGGGCACCTCGATGAGGTCCACCAGTGATTCGGCCTTGGGCGACGCCACCGTCGGCGGCGGCGACACCGCTGCCCCGACGACCACCACCTCGTCGACCCCCTTGACAGGGCACCGATGGAACGACGACTCCAGCATGGGAAGGACCTGATTCATGACCTCCGGGCCGGCAACCATGTCCGCCTCACCAATCAGATGCCTCCCCGACGCGTGCGGCGCAACAACCTCCCGAATCTCTCGGATCCGTCCCCTTCCTGGTCGCACCACAGAATAAAAATCCCCAAAGATTATCACCAAGAATTCAGCGGGAGGTCCGGTGGCCTTTCCGCGATCCGAGAGACGCGATTTGAAGTTTTCCTGGGACACACACGCAGACGCAGACTTTCCTGATCCGAAGAAGCGAAAGAAGAGACGAAACGGCGGAAATTAGGAGGGAGTTGCCACTATTTGTTCGCGCGTGCTGATAAAGAACGGACGGCGGCAGCGGGAGATGGGTGACGGGCGGGTGGCCGTTGCGGGCCGGTACCCTCGGTTCAGTGGGCTGCTACCATAACCGCCACGCGTGCGTCGCGCAGCGTGCCAGAGTTGCCCAACTCGTTTCTGTTCACACTCTCTGGTCGATGATGCGTGTACGCTCACCTCACACCTGTCGTCTATACTCAGCTCACAGCTGTGACGTGTGGAGACTGGAGACACATAACTAACTCTATTGAAAGAATATTATATCTTTACTCAGCTCACGGCCTCGCCGCCGCCAAGGTATGTAACTCTCCCCAACTCCTCGTAGCCGCGGATTTGCCGCCGCCGAGCTCCCGTAATAACTCCCTCGCTGTTGCGCTTGTAGATGGACCAGTGTGCGTTGTTTTTGATGGGGGATTCGTCCTCCTCCGACGACTCCGATTTGGAGGAGTTGCTCGACGACGACGTGGAGCAAACGGCCGTGATCTTCGCGGCGAAGGAGATCTTGGACGTGAGGCCGAAGAAGAGGAAGGGGTCAACCATGGGGCGGCTGTGCATCCCCCGGAACCGCACTCTTGGGTACAATTTGCTCATGCGGGATTACTTCGTCGAGGTACCCACATACCCGCCTCATCTCTTTCACCAGCGGTACCGAATGCGTAGATCTTTGTTCAACAAGATCGTTGATGCATG
The DNA here is from genome assembly GCA_030979885.1 of Lolium multiflorum. Lineage (NCBI taxonomy): Eukaryota > Viridiplantae > Streptophyta > Magnoliopsida > Poales > Poaceae > Lolium > Lolium multiflorum. Next base: position 155,105,331 of record CM061749.1, read on the forward strand.
CGAGAGCAATACGCGCTACTTCAAGTGCAAGAGGAATGCGGCCGGGCTCGTAGGATTTAGTGCTCACCAAAATATATCCGTCATCATGCACATCTTCGCCTACGGCATTCCAGCGGATGATACGTCATAAACGTATCTATCATTTTTGATGCTCCATGCTTGTTTTACACCAATTTATATATGTTTTGCTCATGCTTCATTGCACTTTTATACGGCACTAACCTATTAACAAGATGCCACTGTGCCAGTTCCCTGTTTTTTGATGTTTTGTATTTCAGAAAAGTTATACATGAAATATTCTCAGAATTGGACGAAACAAAAGCCGAAGTCAATATTTTTCCGTAACGAAGATAGGATCTAGAGGGGGTCGAACAGAGGCAGCAGGGCGGCCACATCCCTAGGCGCGGCCGGCCCGCCCGCGCCTAGGGTGGTGTGGCCACCCCCCGCCTCCACCGACATCGCCCCTCCGCCTATTTAATGACGATCTCGGGAAACCCGAACACAGAGCCTCCATGCACGAAAAGTTCCGTCGCGCGCCATTGCAGGACCTAGCTCGGAGGGTTCAAGCTCTTCTTGGTACCCTGCCGGAGGGGGAAATCATCGCCGGAGGCATCTACATCGCCATGCTCGCCTCTGAAGTGATGCATGAGTAGTTCATCCCTGAACTATGGGTCCATAGTAGTAGCTAGATGTTGACTTCTCCAATTTGCGCCTCATGTTTAGATCTTGTGAGCTGCCCTACATGATCAAGATCATCCTTATGTAATGCTACATGTTGTGTTCGTTGGGATCTGATGAATATTGTGTATGATACGTCTCAAACGTATCTATAACTAGTTGATACACCGCGCGTTGCGGCGGAAATTTATAAAGAAATAAATAGAAACTCTGTGAGGTGATATTACTCTCCTCGATGGAGAAAACCAACTACGCATAGCCGGCTAAATATGAATATGTTAGAATTACTCTATGTTCTTCATAACTACCATTTTGCTCAAATTTCCTTCTCTACCACTATGGAAACTCCGATTGATCAATATTTCTATATATCAAGATTAATGGTATATCAAGGCAATTAAAATTGCCTTGATTAATGATATATTTGTATATATCAAAATTGTCAAAAAATGGTATATCAAGGCATTGCGGCGGTAACTCACCCAAAACTTATGGGTTAATGTAATCAAGTGCAGGATCAATTTTTAGTATAGAAAGCAATGTCAATATCAATATTTGATGTATATTTGATTGCTAAGTCGGCAATAAAACGAAACTGGGAGATAATCCTGAAACAAACAATGGATAGTTGTACACTAACATAACCGTTCCACTGAACTGAAGTGGGAAGACATAAAAAGGAAATTATATGCAGGCATGGACCTCGGTGATCACAACGGCAACAGAAGCACTGTGCTTCAAATATTGAATTGGTAGACTCTTATGTTGTTAAACTTTTGGGCTGATATACCAGCTAGAATATCTTGCCATGCACCTTCCAAAAAAATATCAGAAGAATTTGCACCATGTTTGATTCGATGCAGCCATATATGTACTCTGCAAAAACACTGAAACGATAATTATGGCAAAAGGTTAAAAGAAACAAATTTGAGAGAAATTAACATGAGCATACCAATAACGGGAACCTACGTTATACATAGCAGCAGAGTGGTCAGCACTCGGCACTATCATAATTGAAATAATCGTACGAAGAAATAATCACTGTGTACAAAGCCTATTCAGAGCAATCATATGAACTTCACATGGTATGTTGTGTAGGAGTCCAAAAAGTGGCGTTTATTTACATATATTTCATGGATATTCAAATCAAATGAATAAAAAAATTAAGTGTATTGCCGAAGATCAGGATCTTCTGTCAATTGTTTGAAACTGTCCTGCAAAAGAGGACAGCAAAAATGATCTAGAGTGATATAAAACCCAAATGTTAAATCTGATAAAACTGAAAAGAATTGAGTGGCATACCATGTAGGATGGCTGGGGCTAATGAGCTTTGATGACTTCAAATGAAAGGACATCCAGATGGATACGGCAGATGCAAACGAATACCATATAGATGAGGTCCATAATCAGACAATAAGCATAAAAATGCAGGATCAAGAATCCAATATCCAAGCGCGGAGTCGCCAATGGCGTCAGGCCTTCTACTGGTGTTCACCAACATGGCCAATAGATAGGGCCGGTAGCCGTCAACAAAGAAGAGTGATGCGCTGTTTAGGAGCGGCATGGCAGATCGACGGGCTGATGTCCTCAATAGTCTAAGACCGAGGAAGGAGACGATCAGGGATATATATACCTAATATTTCCTGGGCAGATTCATGGGAAACAATTACTCAGAAAACAAAATGGACTTGCAGGATGCAGAGAAGACGGGAGAACGGGAAGGGGAAAAGACCGAGACCACTTGGAATTTTAGGTGGATATAAAATCGGCTTGGCCGTTCAGCTCACAAGCATTAAGTGGAACACTTTTTAGTGTACCTTCTGGTGGTGGTCAATCATTGGTGGTGGTCAATCATTGTGCAGGAGGTGAGTAGAGGAAACACTCGTATTAAATCCAATGAAGTTTTTTTTCCCCGAGAGACACACCAGGACTGCATGCGATGAGGACTCGGCCGGCTCTACAACGAATAACTAAAGACCATCTATTTGAAATCCCACGGTTAGAAATAATTAGGGTGACGTGGCTACACCAAATTTCAGCTTGCAAACATTAAATGCACCTTAGTGGGGATGAACTTTATAGATATTATAGATTTCTTATGTTCCATGCTACTTTTATGACAATACTTGAATGTTTTATACATACTTTACAGCATTATTATACATTTTCCGGCACTAACCTATTAACAAGATGCCGAAGCGCCAGTTGCTGTTTTCTGCTGTTTTTGGTTTCAGAAATCCTAGTAAGGAAATATTCTCGGAATTGGACGAAATCAACGCCTGGGGTCCTATTTTTACACGAAGCTTCCAGAAGACCGAGGGGAAAGGAAGTGGGGCCACGAGGCGCCGACACAATAGGGCGGCGCGGCCCAAGCCCCGGCCGCGCCGGCCTGTTGTGTGGGGCCCTCGTGTGGCCCCCTGACCTACCCTTCCGCCTACATATAGCCTTAGTCGCGAAACCCCCTGTACCGAGAGCCACGATACGGAAAACCTTCCAGAGACGCCGCCGCCGCCAATCCCATCTCGGGGATTCAGGAGATCGCCTCCGGCACCCTGCGGAGAAGGGAATCATCACCGGAGGGGCTCTACATCATCATGCCCGCCTCCGGATTGATGCGTGAGTAGTTCATCCTTGGACTATGGGTCCATAGCAGTAGCTAGATGGTTGTCTTCTCCGCTTGTGCTATCATTGTTTAGATCTTGTGAGCTGCCTAACATGATCAAGATCATCTATTTGTAATGCTACATGTTGTGTTTGGTGGGATCCGATGAATCTAGAATATTATGTCAAGTTGATTATCAATCTATCATATATGTGTTGTTTATGTTCTTGCATGCTCTCCGTTGGTAGTAGAGGCTCTGGCCAAGTTGATACTTGTAACTCCAAGAGGGGGTATTTATGCTCGATAGTGGGTTCATGCCTCCATTGAATCTGGGACAGTGACAGAAAGTTCTAAGGTTGTGGATGTGCTGTTGCTACTAGGGATAAAACATTGATGCTTTGTCTAAGGATATTTGTGTTGATTACATTACGCACCATACTTAATGCAATTATCTGTTGTTTACAACTTAATACTGGAGGGGTTCGGATGATAACCGAAGGTGGATTATTTAGGCATAGATGCATGCTGGATAGCGGTCTATGTACTTTGTCGTAATGCCCTGATTAAATCTCATAGTATCATCATTGGTATGTATTGAATCTTTATTTGTCAATTGCCCACCTGTAATTTGTTCACCCAGCATGCTAGTTATCTTATTGGAGAGACACCACTAGTGAACTGTGACCCCGGTCCATTCTTTTACATCTGAATACATTCTACTGCAATTATTGTTCTTACTGTTCTTTGCAAACAAACACCATCTTCCACTCGATACGCTTAATCCTTTGTTTTCAGCAAGCCGGTGAGATTGACAACCTCATGTTACGTTGGGGCAAAGTATCTTGATTGTGTTGTGCAGGTTCCACATTGGCGCCGGTTTCTTGCGCCGCACTACACTCCTCCACCAACAACCTTCACGTGCTTCTTGGCTCCTACTGGTTCGATAACCTTGGTTTCTTTCGGAGAAAACTTGCCGCTGTGCGCATCATACCTTCCTTTGGGGTTCCCAACGGACGTGTACATCTACGCGCATCAAGCACTTTTTCTGCGCCGTTGGGGAGATCAAGACACGCTGCAAGGGGAGTCTCCACTTCCAATCTCTTTACTTTGTTTTTGTCTTGCTTTACTTTATTTTTATTTACTGTCTTGTTTGCTTCATATTAAAAATACAAAAAAATTAGTTGCTTTACTTTCTGTCTTATTTACTAGCTCTATATCAAAAACACAAAAAAATTAGTTACTTGTCTTTACTTTATTTGTTTAGTTTACTTTATTACTGTTATAATGAGTAATCCTGAAGTTGAAGTTCGTTCTTTTAAGCAACAAGGTGGAGAAAGTTTTAAAGATGCTTGGTACAGAATTAGTAATGCTCATCATAGGTGCATTAAGAAACACTCCACTATTATCCTTCTTAGGAATTTTTATGTTGGCTTATCTAGTTGGAATAGGTATGTTCTTGATACTCTTTCGGGAGGTAATTTCCTAGGTACTCCCGCTTTAGAAGCTAGTTGCATCATTGAGAGTCTAGTTGGAATACCACCTGTTAATGAAGTTAAAATTGAAATCTCTCTTGAGGATGTTATGAAAAAATTGGAAACCATAGAGAAAAAATTTCCAAGTGTTGAAACTAAATTGGAAATGTTACTTGATAAAACTGATGAACTTGATAAATCCTTAGGAGGAATTGATGAAAGAATTAGTGTCCTAGGAACTTGTGTTGTCCATGATAATCAAATCAATAGGATTGGTGAACTTGAAAAGGCTATGGGAACCTTGGGTTCAACTTTTTCTTCTCTTAAGTTTAAGGAGAAAGCTTATGTGGGTAAAGAGCAAAAATTCATGTATGCCTCTAAGGTGCCTAAACCAAAGAATTATTATAGGCCTAAAATTGATAAAACCCCTAGCACCACCATAGAAAATTTAGATAATGGAGCATCTAAGGTACCCTCTGCAACAAGTTGTGTTTGTAAGAAAAATAATAATGTTGATGCTCCATCTCTTGAAAATACTTGATTTGCACTTTCTGCGCCTAGCTGAAAGGCGTTAAAGAAAAACACTTCTTGGGAGATAACTCATGTTTCATTTTATTTACTGTATTGTTGAGTCTTGGAAGTTGTTTACTACTGTAGCAACCTCTCCTTATCATGTTTTTGTGCCAAGTAAAGTTTCTATGTTAAAGTTGATACTATATTTGGATTGCTGCGCAGAATTAGCATTGCTGTCTGTCACGAATTCGTACATATTTCCCTGTAGAAAAATCAAAAAAATCTGCAAATTTACGAGCGTGATCCTCATATATGTACGCAACTTTCATTAGTTTTGAGTTTTCCGTTTGAGCAAGTTAAGTGCCCCTAAATTCGTCTTTACGGACTGTTGTTTTTGACAGATTCTGCCTTTTATTTTGCATTGCCGCTTTTGCTATGTTGAATGAGTTTCTTTGTTCCATTAACTTTCGAAGCTTTGTGCAATGTCCAGAAGTGTTAAGAATGATTGTGTCACCTCTGAATATGTGAATTTTTGATTATGCACTAACCCTCTAATGAGTTTGCTTGAAGTTTGGTGTGGAGGAAGTTTTCAAGGGTCAAGAGAAGAGGATGATATACTATGATCAAGAAGAGTAAAGGTCTAAGCTTGGGGATGCCCGGTGGTTCATCCCTGCATATTTTAAGAAGACTCAAGCATCTAAACTTGGGGATGCCCAAGGCATCCCCTTCTTCATCGACAACATTATCAGGTCACTTCTAGTGAAACTATATTTTTATTCCATCACATCTTATGTTCTTTACTTGGAGCGTCGGTTTGCTTTTATTTTTGTTTTGTTTGAATAAAGTTGGATCCCATCATCCTTATATTGGAGATATTACGCTCCGCTTTTTCATATGGAACACTTGTGTTCTTAATTGTGCTTTAATGTTCATGGCGAAGGCTGAAATTGCTTCGTTAAATTGCTATTTGGTTGGAATCAGAAAATGTTGCATATGGTTTGGATTAACTTGGCAATTGTTTGAGCTCTCATAGATCATGTTTAAGCTCTTGCATCATGTAGTTTAATCTATTAATGAAGAACTACCGTAGAGCTTGTTTAATTTGGTTTGCATGATTGGTCTCTCTAAGTCTAGATATTTTCTGGTAAAGTGTTTGAACAACAAGGAAGACAGTGTAGAGTCTTATAATGCTTGCAATATGTTCTTGTGTAAGTTTTGCTGTACCTGTTCATACTTGTGTTTGCTTCAAACAACCTTGCTAGCCCAAACCTTGTACTGAGAGGAAATGCTTCTCGTGCATCCAAACACCTTGAGCCAAAACCCATGCCATTTGTGTCCACCATATCTACCTACTATGTGGTATTTTTCTGCCATTCCAAAGTAAATTACTTGAGTGCTACCTTTAAAATTTCATTCCTTTATCTTTGCAATATATAGCTCATGGGACAAATAGCTTAAAAACTATTGTGGTGATGAATATGTAGTTATGTGTCTTAGTTCTTATAAGTTGCTTGTTGAGCGGTAACCATGTTTCTGGGGACGCCATCAACTTTTTACCTTTGTTGGATATCATGTGAGATGCTATGCATGTTCGTCTTGTCTGAAGTAAGTGCGATTTCATGATCAAATGGTTTGAGTATGCATATGTTAGAGAAGAACATTGGGCAGCCAACTAAAGCCATGTATCATGGTGGAAGTTTCAGTTTGGACATACAACCTCAATCTCTTATGAGAATACTATTTGTTGTTGAATGCTTAAGCATTAAAAGAGGAGTCCATTATCTGTTGTCTATGTTGTCCCGGTATGGATGTCTAAGTTGAGAATAATCAAAAGCGAGAAATCCAATGCGTGCTTTCTCCTTAGACCTTTGTACAGGCGGCATAGAGGTACCCCTTTGTGACAATTGGTTGAAACATATGTTATGCGATGATAATCCGTGTTTTCCGAGCTGATTAGGACAAGGTGCGAGCACTATTAGTACTCTATGCATGAGACATGCAACTTGTAGGAAGTATTATGCATAGCACATATGAATTATTACTACCGTTGACAAAATTGTTTCTATGTTTTCAAAACAAAAGCTCTAGCACAAAAATAGTAATCCATGCTTCCCTCTGCGAAGGGCCATTCTTTTACTTTATGTTGAGTCAGTCTACCCACTTCTTTCTATCTTAGAAGCAAACACTTGTGTTAACTGTGTGCATTGATTCTTACATGTTTACTTATTGCACTTGTTATATTACTCTATGTTGACAAATATCCATGAGATATACATGTTACAAGTTGAAAGCAATTGCTGAAACTTAATCATCCTTTGTGTTGCTTCAATGCATTCTACTAAGAATTTATTGCTTATGAGTTAGCTCTTATGCAAGTCTTGTTGATACTTGTTTGAAAGTACTATTCATGAAAAGTTTTGCTATATGATTCATTTGTTTAGTCATTATCTTTGTTAGCAATCTTTTGCTTCAGATCACTCCATTCATCTCATATGCTTTACAATAATGTTGATCAAGATTATGTCGGTAGCATGTCACTTCAGAAATTATTTGTGTTATCGTTTACCTACTCGGGACGAGTAGGAACTAAGCTTGGGGATGCTTGATACGTCTCAAATGTATCTATAATTTATTATGTTCCATGCTACTTTTATGACAATACTTGAATGTTTTATACATACTTTACAACATTATTATACATTTTCCGGCACTAACCTATTAACAAGATGCCGAAGCGCCAGTTGCTGTTTTCTGCTGTTTTTGGTTTCAGAAATCCTAGTAAGGAAATATTCTCGGAATTGGACGAAATCAACGCCCAGGGTCCTATTTTTACACGAAGCTTCCAGAAGACCGAGGGGAAAGGAAGTGGGGCCACGAGGCGCCGACACAATAGGGCGGCGCGGCCCAAGCCCCGGCCGCGCCGGCCTGTTGTGTGGGGCCCTCGTGTGGCCCCCTGACCTACCCTTCCGCCTACATATAGCCTTCGTCGCGAAACCCCCTGTACCGAGAGCCACGATACGGAAAACCTTCCAGAGACGCCGCTGATGACCCACAAGTATAGGGGGTGTTGATGGCGTGTAACTCACACGTTCGTTGGGAACCCCAAGAGGAAGGTATGATGCGCACAGTAGCAAGTTTTCCCTCAGAAAGAAACCAAGGTTTAATCGAACCAGGAGGAGCCAAGAAGCACGTTGAAGGTTGATGGTCGCGAAATGTGATGCGGCGCAACACCAGGGATTCCGCGCCAACTAGGAACCTGCACAACACAACCCAAGTACTTTGTCCCAACGAAACAGTGAGGTTGTCAATCTCACCGGCTTGCTGTAACAAAGGATTAAACGTATCGAGTGGAAGATGTTTGCAAAGAAAACAGTAAACACAATTGCAGTAGATTGTATGCTATGTAAAGAATAGGACCGGGGTCCACAGTTCACTAGAGGTGTCTCTCCCATAAGATAAAAGCATGTTGGGTGAACAAATTACAGTCGGGCAATTGACAAATAGAGAAAGGCATAACAATGCATATACATGACATGGTAAATATAGTGAGATTTAATCCGGGCATTACGACAAAGAACATAGACCGCCATCCAACTGCATCTATGCCTAAAAGTCCACCTTCAGGTTATCGTCCGAACCCCCTCCAGTATTAAGTTGCAAAGCAACAGACAATTGCATTAAGTATGGTGCGTAATGTAATCAACAACTACATCCTTAGACATAGCATCAATGTTTTATCCCTAGTGGCAACACATCCACAACCTTAGAACTTTGTCACTGTCCCAGATTCAATGGAGGCATGAACCCACTATCGAGCATAAATACTCCCTCTTGGAGTTAAGAGTAAAAACTTGGCCAGAGCCTCTACTAATAACGGAGAGCATGCAAGATCATAAACAACACATGAACAATAGATTGATAATCACCATAATCATAGTACTCTCTATCCATCGGATCCCGACAAACACAACATATAGTATTACATATAGATGATCTTGATCATGTTAGGCAGCTCACAAGATCTAACAATGAAGCACAACAAGGAGAAGACGACCATCTAGCTACTGGTATGGTGAACTACTCACTCATCACTCCGGAGGCGACCATGGCGGTGTAGAGTCCTCCGGGAGATGAATCCCCTCTCCGGCAGGGTGCCGGAGGCGATCTCCGAATCCCGAGATGGGATTCACGGCGGCGGCGTCTCTGTAAGGTTTTCCGTATCGCGGCTCTCGTACTGGGGGTTTCGCGACGGAAGCTTTAAGTAGGCGGAGGGTCAACGCGAGGGCCACACGAGGGGCCCAGGGGGTAGGTCGGTGCGGCCAGGGCCGCGCGCCGGCCACCCCCCTGGCCTCCTCGTGGCCCCACTTCGTTAGGTCTTCGGTCTTCTGGAAGCTTCGTGCAAAAATAGGACCCTGGGCGAAAGTTTCGTCCAATTCCGAGAATATTTCTTTACTAGGATTTCTGAAACCAAAAACAGCAGAAAACAGGCTCTTCGGCATCTTGTTAATAGGTTAGTTCCAGAAAATGCATAAATATGACATATAATGTGCATAAAACATGTAGGTATCATCAATAAAGTAGCATGGAACATAAGAAATTATCGATACGTTGGAGACGTATCAGCATCCAAGCTTAGTTCTGCTCGTCCCGAGCAGGTAAAACGATAACAAAGATAATTTCTGAAGTGACATGCCATCATAATCTTGATCATACTATTTGTAAACATATGTAATGAATGCAGCGATCAAAGCAAAGGTAATGACATGAGTAAACAACTGAATCATAAAGCAAAGACTTTTCATGAATAGTACTTCAAGACAAGCATCAATAAGTCTTGCATAAGAGTTAACTCATAAAGCAATAAATCAAAGTAAAGGTGTTGAAGCAACACATAAGAAGATTAAGTTTCAGCGGTTGCTTTCAACTTGTAACATGTATATCTCATGGATATTGTCAACATAAAGTAATATAACAAGTGCAATATGCAAGTATGTAGGAATCAATGCACAGTTCACACAAGTGTTTGCTTCTTAAGGTGGAAGGAGATAGGTAAACTGACTCAACAATAAAAGTAAAAGAATGGTCCTTCAATGAGGAAAGCATCGATTGCTGTATTTGTGCTAGAGCTTTTATTTTGAAAACATGAAACAATTTTGTCAACGGTAGTAATAAAGCATATGAGTTATGAAAATTATATCTTACAAGTTGCAAGCCTCACGCATAGTATACTAATAGTGCCCGCACCTCGTCCTACTTAACTTGGACTACCGGGTCTTCGCATGCCATGTTTCAACCAAGTGTCACAAAGGGGTACCTCCATGCCGCCTGTACAAAGGTCCAAGGAGAATGCTCGCATTTCGGATTTCTCGCTTTTGATTATTCTCAACTTAGACATCCATACCGGGACAACATGGACAACAGATAATGGACTCCTCTTAAATGCATAAGCATGTAGCAAAGTTATTATTCTCATATGAGATTGAGGATATATGTCCAAAACTGAAACTTCCACCATGATTCATGGCTTTAGTTAGCGGCCCAATGTTCTTCTCTAACAATTTTGCATGCTCCAACCACTAAAATGATAGACCTTCAGACAAGACGGACATGCATAGCAACTCACATGATATTCAACAATAGTTGATGGCGTTCCCCAGAAGCATGGTTATCGCACAACAGGCAACTTAATAAAATATAAAGTGCATAAGTACATATTCAATACTACGATAGTTTTTAAGGCTATTTTGTCCCATGAGCTATATATTGCAAAGGTGAATGATGGAATTTTAAAGGTAGCACTCAAGCAATTTACTTTGGAATGGCGGAGAAATACCATGTAGTAGGTAGGTATGGTGGACACAAATGGCATAGTAGTTGGCTCAAGGATTTTGGATGCATGAGAAGTATTCCCTCTCGATACAAGGTTTAGGCTAGCAAGGTTATTTGAAGCAAACTCAAGGATGAACAAGTGCAGCAAAACTCACATAAAAGACATATTGTAAAAATTATAAGACTCTACACTGTCTTCCTTGTTGTTCAAAACTCAATACTAGATATTATCTAGACCTTAGAGAAACCAAATATGCAAATCAAATTTTAGCAAGCTCTATGTATTTCTTCATTAATGGGTGCAAAGCATATGATGCAAGAGCTTAAACATGAGCACAACAATTGCCAAGTATCACATTATCCAAGACATTTTTAGAATTACTACATGTAGCATTTTCCAATTCCAACCATGTAACAAATTAACGAAGAAGAAACTTCGCCTTGAACATTATGAGTAAAGCCTAAGGACACATGTGTCCATATGCAACAGCGGAGCGTGTCTCTCTCCCACAAAGTGAATGCTAGGATCCATCTTATTCAAACAAAAACAAAAACGAAAACAAACCGACGCTCCAAGCAAAGAACACAAGATGTGATTGAATAAAAATATAGTTTCAGGGGAGGAACCTGATGATTTTGTCGATGAAGAAGGGGATGCCTTGGGCATCCCCAAGCTTAGACGCTTGAGTCTTCTTAAAATATGCAGGGGTGAACCACGGGGCATCCCCAAGCTTAGAGCTTTCACTCCTCTTGATCATAGTATATCATTCTCCTCTCTTGACCCTTGAAAACTTCCTTCACACCAAACTTCAAGCAAACTCATTAGAGGGTTAGTGCATCATTAATAATTCACTCATTCAGAGGTGACACAATCATTATTTTCACTTCTGGACATTGCATAATGCTACTGGACATTAATGGATCAAAGAAATAAATCCAACATAGCAAAAGAGGCAATGCGAAATAAAAGGCAGAATCTGTCAAAAACAGAACAGTCCGTAAAGACGAATTTAGAAATGGCACCAGACTTGCTCAAATGGAAAAACTCAAAACTAATGAAAGTTGCGTACATATCTGAGGATCACGCTCGTAAATTGGCAGATTTTTTAGAATTTTCTACAGAGAACTGTGCCCAGATTCGTGACAGACAGCAATGCTGTTTCTGCGCAGCGATCCCAAATATAACATCAACTTTGACATAGAAACTTTACTTGGCACAAAAACATGATAAGGAAAGGTTGCTACAGTAGTAAACAACTTCCAAGACACAAATATAAAACAAAGTACTGTAGCAAAATAACACATGGGTTATCTCCCAAGAAGTTCTTTCTTTATAGCCATTAAGATGGGCTCAGCAATTTTGGTGATGCACCCGCAAGAAATAGTATTTGAAGCAAAAGAGAGCTTCAAGAGGCAAATTCAAAACACATTTAAATCTAACATGCTTCCTATGCATAGGAATCTTGTAAATAAACAAGTTCATGAAGAGCAAAGTAACAAGCATAGGAAGATAAAACAAGTGTAGCTTCAAAAATTTCAGCACATAGAGAGGTGTTTTAGTAACATGAAAATTTTTACAACCATATTTTCCTCTCTCATAATAACTTTCAGTAGCAACATGAGCAAACTCAACAATATAACTATCACATAAAGCATTCTTATCATGAGTCTCATGCATAAAATTATTACTCTCCACATAGGCATAATCAATTTTATTAGTTGTAGTGGGAGCAAATTCAACAAAGTAGCTATCATTATTATTCTCATCATCAAATATAGGAGGCATAGTATCATCAAAGTAAATTTTCTCCTCAATGCTTGGGGGACTAAAAATATCATGCTCATCAAAACCAGCTTCCCCAAGCTTAGAATTTTCCATAGCATTAGCAACAATGGTGTTCAAAGCATTCATAGTAATAACATTCTCATTAGCATGCATATAAAGTTCCATGGGTTTCTTAATTCTTTCTTCAAACACATCATGTCCTAATTCAAGATAAAGTTCATAAAGATCTCTCATATTTTTGTTGTTTTCCATTATGCCTAACTAGTGAAAATAAAAACAAGTACAGGACTAGACATGATAACAAAATAAATTAAATGCAAGTAACTAATTTTTTTGTGTTTTTGATATAGAGAGCAAGACAGTAAATAAAGTAAAACTAGCAACTAATTTTTTTGTGTTTTGTTTAGGTGCAGCAAACAAAGTAGTAAATAAAATAAAGCAAGACAAAAACAAAGTAAAGAGATTGAGAAGTGGAGACTCCCCTTGCAGCGTGTCTTGATCTCCCCGGCAACGGCGCCAGAAAAAGAGCTTGATGGCGTGTAACTCACACGTTCGTTGGGAACCCCAAGAGGAAGGTATGATGCGCACGGTGGCAAGTTTTCCCTCAGAAAGAAACCAAGGTTTAATCGAACCAGGAGGAGCCAAGAAGCACGTTGAAGGTTGATGGTCGCGAAATGTGATGCGGCGCAACACCAGGGATTCCCGCAACTAGGAACCTGCACAACACAACCCAAGTACTTTGTCCCAACGAAACAGTGAGGTTGTCAATCTCACCGGCTTGCTGTAACAAAGGATTAAACGTATCGAGTGGAAGATGTTTGCAAAGAAAACAATTGCAGTAGATTGTATGCTATGTAAAGAATAGGACCGGGGTCCACAGTTCACTAGAGGTGTCTCTCCATAAGATAAAAGCATGTTGGGTGAACAAATTACAGTCGGGCAATTGACAAATAGAGAAAGGCATAACAATGCATATACATGACATGGTAAATATAGTGAGATTTAATCCGGGCATTACGACAAAGAACATAGACCGCCATCCAACTGCATCTATGCCTAAAAAGTCCACCTTCAGGTTATCGTCCGAACCCCTCTATTAAGTTGCAAAGCAACAGACAATTGCATTAAGTATGGTGCGTAATGTAATCAACAACTACATCCTTAGACATAGCATCAATGTTTTATCCCTAGTGGCAGCACATCCACAACCTTAGAACTTTCTGTCACTGTCCCAGATTCAATGGAGGCATGAACCCACTATCGAGCATAAATACTCCCTCTTGGAGTTAAGAGTAAAAACTTGGCCAGAGCCTCTACTAATAACGGAGAGCATGCAAGATCATAAACAACACATGAACAATAGATTGATAATCACCATAATCATAGTACTCTCTATCCATCGGATCCCGACAAACACAACATATAGTATTACATATAGATGATCTTGATCATGTTAGGCAGCTCACAAGATCTAACAATGAAGCACAACAAGGAGAAGACGACCATCTAGCTACTGCTATGGACCCATGGTCCAGGGTGAACTACTCACTCATCACTCCGGAGGCGACCATGGCGGTGTAGAGTCCTCCGGGAGATGAATCCCCTCTCGGCAGTGCCGGAGGCGATCTCCTCATCCCCCGAGATGGGATTCGGCGGCGGCGTCTCCGTAAGGTTTTCCGTATCGTGGCTCTGGTACTGGGGGTTTCGCGACGGAAGCTTTAAGTAGGCGGAGGGTCAACGCGAGGGCCGAGGGGCCCAGGGGTAGGTCGGCGCGGCCGGGCCGGGCCGCGCGGCCACCCCCGGCCTCTCGTGGCCCCACTTCGTTAGGTCTTCGGTCTTCGGAAGCTTCGTGCAAAAATAGGACCCTGGGCGAAAGTTTCGTCCAATTCCGAGAATATTTCTTTACTAGGATTTCTGAAACCAAAAACAGCAGAAAACAATGGCTCTTCGGCATCTTGTTAATAGGTTAGTTCCAGAAAATGCATAAATATGACATATAATGTGCATAAAACATGTAGGTATCATCAATAAAGTAGCATGGAACATAAGAAATTATCGATACGTTGGAGACGTATCAGGTGTATTGTAGTATCTTCGATAAGTAAGAATGTCGTTCCCAACGAGGAGCAGAAGGTGTTGGCAGCAGTTTCGATGAAGGATTCACTGTAAATGCTCACAAACAAGTATTCAAGGGGTTTTAATGTAACGGATGAATAAAGTACGAGTAAGTAAAATGCGAGAGAAATAATTGCAGCGAGTGGCCCAATCCTTTTTAGCACAAAGGACAAGCCGGTTTGTTTACTTATAATGACCAAACGTTCTTGAGGACACACGGGGATTTTAGTCTAGTGCTTTCGCTTCATGTGGCTAAATAATCTTCATTGTTTTGATAAGTGTTGTGTGGGTGAACCTATGCTAATGCACCGCCCTTCCTAGGACTAATACATACTTGTGATTATACCCTTGCAAGCATCCGCAACTACAAGAAAGTAATTAAGATAAATCTAACCATAGCCTTAAACTCTGAGATCCTGCGATCCCTCTTGCATCGATATACTAACGGGGGCTCAGGTTTCTGTCACTCCGGCAACCCCGCAATTAGCAACCGAATACAAGATGCACTCCCCTAGGCCCATAAATGGTGAAGTGTCGTGTAGTCGACGTTCACACGACACCACTAGAAGAATGACACCACAACTTAAATATCATAACATTGAATATTACTCAACCATAATTCACTACTAGCATTTAGACTTCACCCATGTCCTCAAGAACTAAACAAACTACTCACGAGACATCATATGGAATACAATCAGAGGTGATATGATGATGAATAACAATCTGAACATAAACCTTGGTTCAATGGTTTCACTCAATAGCATCTACAACAAGTAGAGAATAACACCGGGAGAGTTTCCCCTATCAAACAATCAAGATCCAACCCAAATTGTTACAGCGGTGACGAGGTGCAGCGGTGGTGATGGCGGTGTAGATGGTGGAGATGATGATGATGATGATGGAGATGATGTCCAGCTCGATGATGATGGCGATGGCGTCGATTTCCCCCTCCGGGAGGGAATTTCCCCGGCGGATTCCTGCCCGCCGGAGAGCTCTTTTCTCTCTGGTGTTCTCCGCCCCGCGAGGCGGCTGTAACCCTTCGTGAGGTCCTCTCTGTGGCTTAGGTTTTCGGGACGAAGGAGTACGCGAAGAAAAGGAGGCGAAAGGGCTGTGGGGCCCCCACACCACAGGGTGGCGCGGCCAGGCCATGGGCCGCGCCGGCCGTGGTCTGGCCCACCTTGGCTCCCCTCTTCTTCCCCTTCTGGCTCCCTCCGTCATCTGGAAAATAGGAATTTACGTGAAATTTCCTTCCACAGTTGATCTTCCGAAATATTGCGTTCTGACGGTGCTTTTTCCAGCAGAATCCTGGCTCCGGTGCTTGATCCTCCAATAATGATGAAACATGCAAAATAGATGAAATAACATAAGTATTGTGTCCCAATATGAAATATATCAATGAATAACAGCAAATTATGATACAAAATAGTGATGCAAATTGGACGTATCAACTCCCCCAAGCTTAGACCTCGCTTGTCCCCAAGCGAAACTGAGCTCGATAAACAAGACCACATGTTTATGGAGTGAAGAGTCGATAAATAAAATACGGACAAGAAGCATCATATTCATTCACACAAGACATTCTAGTAAACAACTTCCTCATATAACTCATCTTGAAATAAGTAAAGAGAAATCACAAGTAAAGGTGCATGAGAAATCATAGTTGGTGATGGCAAACTTTGTTCTTGGTCAGAGAACTACTAACGGATTGTACTTCTAAGCAAAGCTTTCATATTAGAATTTATAGCTGGGCTTTCATATTCAAGCATAACAATCTCCTCATAATCATTGATAACTTCGAAGTCATATTCATTCAGATAAAATTGGTACTAAACAAGAAAGTATAAAAGACATGATTAACTGAATCATAGCATAAATGATTGGTTCACAACAACTCAATTGCTTGCTTGAGATAGAGGGAAATAGGTTTACTGACTCAACATAAAAGTAAAAGATATGCCCTTCGCAGAGGGAAGCAGGGATTAAATCATGTGCTAGAGCTTTTCAAGTTTTGAAATCATATAAAGAGCATAAAAGTAAGATTTTGAGCGGTGTTTGTTGTTGTCAACGAATGGTAGCGGGCACTCTAACCCCCTTGCCAAACGAACCTTCCAAGAGCGGCTCCCATGAGGGACGGCATCTCTACCAGCAAGGTAGATCATCCCCCTTCTCTTTTGTTTACACATGTATTTTAGTTTTATTAAGGATGACACTCCCCCAACCTTGGCTTTCTCAATCCATGGCTAACCGAATCCTCGGGTGCCTTCCAACATTCACATACCATGGAGGAGTGTCTATTGCAAAATTAAGTTGCTTACTGATAAATCAGAGCAAAACATGTGAAGAGAATTATTAATGCAAGTTAATTAATTGAGGCTGGGAACCTCATTGCCAGCTCTTATTGCAAAGTTATTGGATAAGCGGATGTGCCACTAGTCCATTGGTGAAAGTCCGCCCAACAAGATTGAAAGATAAAACACCACATACTTCCTCATGAGCTATAAAACATTGACACAAATAAAGAGTAATAGTTTGAATAATTTAAAGGTAGCACATGAAGTATTTACTTGGAATGGCAGAAAATACCATGTAGTAGGTAGGTATGGTGGACACAAATGGCATAGGTTTGGTCTAAGGGTTATGGATGTATGAGAAGCATCTCCTCCCGATACAGGTCTTTGGATAGCAAGGTTTGATAGCAAGCATAAAGGTTGAGGGAAACAAACAAATATACATATGATAGAACAATCATGCATCTTTCTCATAAGCACAAGCAATTTTAACTTCAGAATACTAAACTCATTAGCATAGAGATAATAGAGTAATGTATCTAAGTGTATTTCTCTCTTCTATTTAAACATCAGGGTGTTGTTGCTATTGACCAATGCTAAGTTTGCCAAAACCAAATAGATTTACTTGATGCTCCCAAAGTGATATCAATACTAATGTCAAGAGTAATCATATAATGGAGATTGCAAACTAAAATAAGGTGTGCAAAAAGTAAATGATAAGACTTCTCATTAATATTCCATAACGATAACTCACACCAACGGATACATAGATAACCAACTAAGAGAGATACTTCCACATTGCATACTATTCCATATGATAACTTCCCTACTCATGATATGACACTACTTGATAATAAAAGATAAAGGTAGTGATAATGTGATACCGCGGCACTCCCCCAAGCTTGGAACAAACCAAGGGGATGCCAATACCGATGATGAATTACTCCTTCGGTGATGATGGTGAATCTTTGCCGTCATCAGACTTCCATGGAAGAGGCCCTCCATCAACAAAAGACATCTTGGTCTCCGGAAACCTGAAACTAGCAGCATGACTTATGCGCTTAAACCTGTTTTCATACTCACAGTTTTGATTATGAACATCATAGAGTTGAGCTTGGAGTTTGTTGGTGGTGTCGTGAAGTGAGAAGATATCGTCCCACAACTTCGCAGTCTCCTTCTTGTGTCCATCAATGAGTTCAGACACAATCTTGTGAAAGATGTCCACTTCACGCTCAGCCATCTTCTTGTAGTTGAAAACCTCTTGTTCCAGTTTCTCCATCCTGTCTTCCAAACTCCCTTCTCCCTTAGGACCCTGGACATCTTTGATCTGCAACTCTCCATCCACGAGCAGCAACTCTTTGGGGTGCATCTTCAGCTCGTTCATGTACGGGTTGACGACGTCATCAAAGAAGCTGTCCTTCTGAGTTCCCGACGAGGACATGGTGGATCTAGATCCGAAGCAGATCCTGGCAGAAAACAGCTCGAAACAAAACACGACGAGAAAACGATATACGGACCTCCAGGGGTCCGGGGGATTATATAGCAAATATTTTTACGACAAAAGGAAGGTTCCAGGCCGAAAACGAGTGGAAACGGGACGCCGAGGGGCTGTCACCATAGGTCGGCGCGGCCAGGGTGGGGCCCGCGCCGGCCTATGGTGACGGGCCCTCGCGCGTCTTTTCCACTCCGTTTCGATTCCGTAATTTTTCATATTTTCCAAAAACAGCAGAAATAATGTTCGGAAAGGTAAACGCGGACTTTTTATTACCTGTACTGTTACCTATTCAAAGTCGAGTTCTGGCGGACTGTCAATTTGTCCTTTGATGAAAGCCTCCGGTGTTTCTACTTGAATAATATCAACATCAACATTATAAGAATCTCCCGAGATATAATGCTTGAGTCTTTGTCCATTCACCACTTGTGTGGCATTGCCTTGGAGAGAGCTAATTTTAATTGCTCCTGAACGATACACCTCCTCAACAACATATGGTCCTTCCCACTTCGAGAGTAATTTCCCTGCAAAGAATCTGAGACGAGACCGATACAATAGGACTTTATCCCCAATATTAAACTCTCTTTTGATAATCCTTCTATCATGCCATTTCTTAACTTTTTCTTTAAAGAGTTTAGCATTTTCATAAGCTTCACTTCTCCATTCATCTAGAGAACTTAATTGCAACCTCTTATTACCGGCTAGTTTCGGATCTTTATTTAGTTCTCTAACAGCCCAATAAGCTTTGTGCTCTAGTTCTAAAGGTAAATGACAAGCTTTTCCATAAACCATTTTATAAGGTGACATTCCCATAGGATTTTTATAAGCAGTTCTATAAGCCCATAGTGCTTCTTTCAATTTACTAGCCCAATTCTTTCTAGATTTATTAACAGTCTTTCCCAAAATAGATTTAATCTCTCTATTTGATAATTCTACTTGACCACTAGTTTGAGGGTGATAAGCGGAAGCAATTCTATGATTAATACCATACTTAGCAAGAGTTTTTCTAAAACCTCCATGAATAAAATGAGAACCTCCATCAGTCATAATATATCTAGGTATTCCAAATCTAGGAAATATAACATCTACAAGCATTTTTATAGAGGTCTCACCATCAGCACTCTTTGTAGGTATAGCTTCTACCCATTTAGTAACATAATCAACAGCGACAAGTATATGAGTGTTACCTTCTGAAGAAGGGAAAGGACCCATGAAGTCGAATCCCCAACAATCGAATGGTTCAATAACAAGAGTATAATTCATAGGCATTTCATTGCGTCTAGAGATATTACCAACTCTTTGACATTCATCACAAGATAAGATAAACTTCCTTGCATCTTTGAAGAGTGTTGGCCAATAAAAACCTGATTGTAGAACCTTTTGCGCGGTTCTATCTCCAGCATGATGTCCTCCATAAACACTACCATGACATTTACTCAATATCTCATGTTGTTCATATTCAGGAACACATCTTCGCATAATACCATCCACTCCTTCTTTATATAAGTGTGGGTCATCCCAAAAATAATGCCTCAAGTCATAAAAGAATTTCCTCCTTTGCTGAGCTGAAAAGGTTGGAGGCAAATACTTCGAAACAATAAAGTTAGCATAATCTGCATACCAAGGGCTCTCTCGCGAGCTCACCTTTATTACAGCCAATTGTTCATTTGGAAAACTATCATTAACAGGAACAGGATCATAAACAATATTTTCCAATCTAGACAAATTATCAGCAACAGGATTATCAGCACCTTTCCTATCTATAATATGTAAATCAAATTCTTGCAACAGAAGTACCCATCTAATAAGCCTTGGCTTAGCATCTTTCTTTGTCATAAGGTATCTAATTGCAGCATGATCAGTATGAATTGTAACTTTTGAATCAACAATATAGGGTCTAAACTTGTCACAAGCAAAGACTACAGCTAACAATTCTTTTTCAGTTGTAGCATAATTTCTTTGAGCAGCATCAAGAGTCTTACTAGCATAATGAATAACATTTAATTTTTTATCTACCCGCTGTCCAAGAACAGCGCCTACAGCAAAATCACTAGCATCACACATAATTTCAAAAGGCAAATTCCAATCAGGAGGTTCAACTACAGGAGCAGTTGTTAAGGCTTTCTTTAGAGTTTCAAAAGCTTCCTTACAATCATCATCAAAAACAAAAGGTACATCTTTTTGAAGAAGATTAGTAAGAGGCTTTGAAATTTTAGAGAAATCTTTAATAAATCTCCTATAGAACCCAGCATGACCAAGAACACTACGAATACCTTTAACATCCCTCGGATAGGGCATCTTCTCAATTGCTTCAACTTTAGCTCTATCAACTTCAATACCTCTCTCGGAAATTTTATGTCCCAATACAATTCCTTCATTAACCATAAAGTGGCATT
The DNA here is from genome assembly GCA_030979885.1 of Lolium multiflorum. NCBI lineage: Eukaryota > Viridiplantae > Streptophyta > Magnoliopsida > Poales > Poaceae > Lolium > Lolium multiflorum. Next base: position 155,126,505 of record CM061749.1, read on the forward strand.
TCTCCCAATTAAGAACAAGGTTAGTTTCTTCACATCTCTGCAAAACTTTATCGAGGTTTCGCAAGCAATTATCAAAAGAATTCCCATAGACAGAAAAATCATCCATGAACACCTCTACAATACTTTCGCAAAAACCATGAAAAATAGCAGACATGCATCTTTGAAAAGTAGCAGGAGCATTACATAAACCAAAAGGCATACGCCTATAAGCATAAGTTCCATAAGGACAAGTAAACGTGGTTTTCTCTTGATCTTTAGCTTTAACAGCAATTTGTGAAAACCCAGAATAACCATCAAGAAAGCAAAAATGAGTATTTTTAGATAACCTTTCTAGCATTTGATCAATAAAGGGTAAAGGGTAATGATCTTTCTTAGTAACTTTATTAACTTTTCGAAAATCAATGCACATTCTATACCCTACAACTATTCTTTGAGGAATAAGCTCATCATTATCATTAGGCACAACAGTCATTCCTCCTTTCTTAGGAACACAATGCACAGGACTAACCCATCTACTATCAGCAATAGGATATATAATACCAGCTTCAAGAAGTTTTAATACCTCATTCCTTACCACCTCTTTCATCTTCGGAATTAGACGACGTTGATGTTCAACAACAGGCTTTGCATCTTCTTCCATATTAATAGCATGTTGGCAAATAGAAGGAGAAATCCCTTTCAAATCATCAAGAGTATAGCCAATAGCTCCTCGGTGTTTCTTCAATATTTCCAATAACCTTTCTTCCTCAATCTCTGAAAGCTTAGAACTAATAATAACAGGATATATTTTCTTATCATCAATATGAGCATATTTAAGATTATCAGGTAAAGGCTTTAAATCAAAAACAGGATCTTCCTTTGGTGGCGGTGTTGTACCCAAATCTTCCACCGGTAAATCATGCTTGAGAATAGGTTGGCGAAGAAAAATTTCCTCAAGCTCATCTCTTTCTTTACTAAAAGCTTCACTTTCACTATTCTCCAAATGTTGCTGCAAAGGATTATTAGGAACAAGAACAATAGATGCACACTGCTCCATTTTAAAATCATTACTAGGCAAGTCAGCTTTATAAGGAGTTTTGGTAAATTTAGAAAAGTTAAATTCATAAGGTTCACCAGCAAATCTAGTCAAAATTTTCTCTTTCTTACAATCTATAATAGCTCCACAAGTATTTAGAAAAGGTCTACCAAAAATGATAGGACAATGATCACTAGCAGCAGAACCAAGTACCAAAAAGTCAGCAGGATATTTAATCTTACCACATAGAACTTCCACATCTCGAACAATACCAATTGGAGAAATAGTTTCTCTATTAGCCAGATGAATAACCACATCAATATCTTCAAGTTCACAAGAACCAATTTCGTGCATAATCTCCGTGTAAAGCTCATAAGGAATAGCACTAACACTTGCACCAATATCACATAAACCATAATAGCAATGATCACCAATTCTAACAGATAGCATAGGAACACTAACTTGTTTGGGTTTATTAGGATGTGAAACAATATTAGAAGCATCTTCACAGAAAATAATATGACCATCCTCCACATTTTCAGTCACAAGATCTTTAACTATTGCAACAGCAGGTTCAATTTTAATTTGTTCTTCGGGTTCTTTTGGTTTCTTTTCACTTTTATTAACCGCACTAGATATGACAGAGTACTCCTTCATTTTAGCAGGGAAAGGAGTTTTTTCAATATAAGCTTCAGGAATAACATTATCAACAGTTTCAACCACTACACATTTGTTTACAGATGAATCAATTTTATCTTTATACGGTTCATGATACTTATCAAAATTCTTCTTAGGCAATTCATAATGAGAGGCAAAAGCTTTATAAAGATTTGCAACAACTTGAGAATCAAGACCATATGTAGCACTCATATTACGAAATTTATCAGTATCCATAAAAGCTTCAATGCATTTATAATCATAGATTATACCTGATTCTCTATCTTTGTCGTTCTCCCATCCTTCAGTATTTTCTTGGATCCGATCAAGAAGGTCCCTTTTAAACTCTTCTTTGTTGCGTGTAAATGATCCAGAACAAGAAGTATCCAGCAAGGTCTTGTCTTGAAAAGAAAGTCTTGCATAGAAATTATCAATAATAACATTACCAGGAAGCTCATGAATGGGGCATTTGAGCATTAAAGACTTCAATCTCCCCCAAGCTTGGGCAATACTCTCTCCATCATGAGGCCAGAAATTATATATGCGGTTCCGATCTTTGTGAATTTCACTTGGAGGATAAAATTTGGAATAAAATAAAGGCACAATGTCCTCCCAATCAATAGAATCACCATTCTTCAGCAATTTATACCAATGCGCCGCTTTACCAGACATCGATATAGTGAATAGTTTCTTCCTAACTTCATTCATAGAAATACCTGCACATTTGAATAACCCGCATAATTCATGCAAAAACAATAAATGATCACCAGGATGGACAGTTCCATCCCCTTCATAGCGGTTATCCATAACACGTTCAATAATTTTCATAGGTATTTTATATGGTACTACTTCCTCACCTGGCGCCTCATCCACTACCGTTGCAGTAGTAGTAGATTTCCCAAATAGAAATTGAAGAGAAGATCTCTCCATAATGACTTATAGCAGCAGGCAGAAATAAAATCAGCACAAACAGTAAAGGTTTTCCTTACCAATTCCACTTACCAATAGCGCTTCACTCCCCGGCAACGGCGCCAGAAAATAGTCTTGATGACCCACAAGTATAGGGGGTGTATCGTAGTATCTTCGATAAGTAAGAATGTCGATCCCAACGAGGAGCAGAAGGTGTTGGCAGCAGTTTCGATGAAGGATTCACTGTAAATGCTCACAAACAAGTATTCAAGGGGTTTTGATGTAACAGATGAATAAAGTACGAGTAAGTAAAATGCGAGAGAAATAATTGCAGCGAGTGGCCCAATCCTTTTTAGCACAAAGGACAAGCCGGTTTGTTTACTTATAATGACCAAACGTTCTTGAGGACACACGGGGATTTTAGTCTAGTGCTTTCGCTTCATGTGGCTAAATAATCTTCATTGTTTTGATAAGTGTTGTGTGGGTGAACCTATGCTAATGCACCGCCCTTCCTAGGACTAATACATACTTGTGATTATACCCCTTGCAAGCATCCGCAACTACAAGAAAGTAATTAAGATAAATCTAACCACAGCCTTAAACTCTGAGATCCTGCGATCCCTCTTGCACCGATATACTAACGGGGGCTCAGGTTTGTCACTCCGGCAACCCCGCAATTAGCAACCGAATACAAGATGCACTCCCCTAGGCCCATAAATGGTGAAGTGTCGTGTAGTCGACATTCACACGACACCACTAGAAGAATGACACCACAACTTAAATATCATAACATTGAATATTACTCAACCATAATTCACTACTAGCATTTAGACTTCACCCATGTCCTCAAGAACTAAACGAACTACTCACGAGACATCATATGGAATACAATCAGAGGTGATATGATGATGAATAACAATCTGAACATAAACCTTGGTTCAATGGTTTCACTCAATAGCATCTACAACAAGTAGAGAATAACACCGGGAGAGTTTCCCCTATCAAACAATCAAGATCCAACCCAAATTGTTACAGCGGTGACGAGGTGCAGCGGTGGTGATGGCGGTGTAGATGGTGGAGATGATGATGATGATGATGGAGATGATGTCCAGCTCGATGATGATGGCGATGGCGTCGATTTCCCCCTCCGGGAGGGAATTTCGGATTCCTGCCCGCCGGAGAGCTCTTTCTCTCTGGTGTTCTCCGCCCCGCAGAGGCGGCTGTAACCTTCGTGAGGTCCTCTCTGTGGCTTAGGTTTTCGGGACGAAGGAGTACGCAAGAAAAGGAGGCGAAAGGGGCTGTGGGGCCCCCACACCACGGGTGGCGCGGCCAGGCCATGGGCCGCGCCGGCCTGTGTGGGCCCACCTTGGCTCCCCTCTTCTTCCCCTTCTGGCTCCCTCCGTCATCTGGAAAAATAGGAATTTACGTGAAATTTCCTTCCACGCTTGATCTTCCGAAATATTGCGTTCGACGGTGCTTTTTCCACAGAATCCTGGCTCCGGTGCTTGATCCTCCAATAATGATGAAACATGCAAAATAGATGAAATAACATAAGTATTGTGTCCCAATATGAAATATATCAATGAATAACAGCAAATTATGATACAAAATAGTGATGCAAATTGGACGTATCAGCCGCCGCCAATCCCATCTCGGGGGATTCAGGAGATCGCCTCCGGCACCCTGCCAGAGAGGGGAATCATCACCGGAGGGGATCTACATCATCATGCCCGCCTCCGGATTGATGCGTGAGTAGTTCATCCTTGGACTATGGGTCCATAGCAGTAGCTAGATGGTTGTATTCTCCGCTTGTGCTATCATTGTTTAGATCTTGTGAGCTGCCTAACATGATCACGATCATCTATTTGTAATGCTACATGTTGTGTTTGGTGGGATCCGATGAATCTAGAATATTATGTCAAGTTGATTATCAATCTATCATATATGTGTTGTTTATGTTCTTGCATGCTCTCCGTTGCTAGTAGAGGCTCTGGCCAAGTTGATACTTGTAACTCCAAGAGGGGTATTTATGCTCGATAGTGGGTTCATGCCTCCATTGAATCTGGGACAGTGATAGAAAGTTCTAAGGTTGTGGATGTGCTGTTGCTACTAGGGATAAAACATTGATGCTTTGTCTAAGGATATTTGTGTTGATTACATTACGCACCATACTTAATGCAATTATCTGTTGTTTACAACTTAATACTGGAGGGGGTTCGGATGATAACCTGAAGGTGGATTATTTAGGCATAGATGCATGCTAGATAGCGGTCTATGTACTTTGTCGTAATGCCCTGATTAAATCACATAGTAATCATCATTGGTATGTATTGAATCTTTATTTGTCAATTGCCCACCTGTAATTTGTTCACCCAGCATGCTAGTTATCTTGTTGGAGAGACACCACTAGTGAACTTTGGACCCCGGTCCATTCTTTTACATCTGAATACATTCTACTGCAATTATTGTTCTTACTGTTCTTTGCAAACAAACACCATCTTCCACTCGATACGCTTAATCCTTTGTTTTCAGCAAGCCGGTGAGATTGACAACCTCACTGTTACGTTGGGGCAAAGTATCTTGATTGTGTTGTGCAGGTTCCACGTTGGCGCCGGTTTCACTGGTGCGCCGCACTACACTCCTCCACCAACAACCTTCACGTGCTTCTTAGCTCCTACTGGTTCGATAACCTTGGTTTCTTTCTGAGGGAAAACTTGCCGCTGTGCGCATCATACCTTCCTCTTGGGGTTCCCAACGGACGTGTACATCTACGCGCATCAGTATACTATGTTGAGATCGATTATATATTCTTGTCATATGTTATTTGTGATCTTGCATGCTCTCTGTTGCTAGTAGATACTCTGGCCAAGTAGATGCTTGTGACTCCAAGAGGGGGTATTTATGCTCGATAGTAGGTTCATGCCTCTAGTTTTCTGGAAGAGTGACAATAACTTCTAAGATTGTAGATGTGTTGTTGCTACTAGGGAGAAAACAACAATGTTTTATCCGAGGGTGATTCTATTGTTTACTTTACACGCATTGATTAATGTGATAATCTGTTGCTTGCAACTTAATACTGGAAGGGGTTCGGACGATAACCGAATGGTGGATTATTGGTCATAGACGCAGTTGGATTATGGTCTATGTATTATGTTGTAATGCCCAAATGAATCTCATAGTAATCATCTTGTCATGTATGGTCGGTATTCTGTCAATTGCCCAGCTGTAATTTGTTCACCCAACATGTTATTTATCTTTATGGAGAGACACCTCTAGTGAACTGTGGACCCGGTCCTTTTCCTTTACACTGATAAATTCATCCACTGCAATCCTGCTCTTTTACTTACTGCAAGCTCTGTTCTCTTTAATTACTGCAAACATCTCTTTTCACTTGATACGTCTAATCCTTTGTGTTCAGCAAAACGGTGAGATTGACAACCTCACTGTAAGTTGGGGCAAAGTATTTTGGTTGTGTTGTGTGCAGGTTCCATGTTGTTGTTGATGCCAGTAGTGCGCCCTGCCAATAGTCAGCCAGCAACACCTTCAGAATCCACGCCTTTCTCCTACTTGTCGATTAAACATTGGTTTCTTACTGAGGGAAAACCTGTCGTTGTGCTCATCACACCTTCCTCTTGGGGTTCCCCAACCGCTTCAATCAAGCACCGTCAAGATTTTCTGGCGCCGTTGCCGGGGATCGAAGAAAAGTTACACCACAGAGATTGCCAACTCCCACGGCAACTGCACACCATCAAAGATTTTTCCGCTGTTATCGGGAGAAAGAGGATTTCTGCAAGGGGAGTCTCTCATCTCCAATATCTTTACTTTGTTATTGTTTTGCTTAGTTTGCTTTATTTTGTCTTGTTTGCTTCATTATATTAAAAACACAAAAAAAATTAGTTTCTATTATAGCTGTTATTTATGTTGCTTAGTTTTAATTTTGCTAAAATAGGTTCTGCTGAAAATACTAAGTTGTGTGACTTTACTAGCACAAACAACAATGATTTTATTTGTACACCTATTGCTCCACCTGCTCCTGAAGCAGCCTTCTATGAAATTAAACCTGCTTTATTAAATCTTGTTATGAAAGAGCAATTTTCTGGTGTTAGTACTGAAGATGCCACTTCTCACCTTAATAATTTTGTTGAACTTTGTGAGATGCAAAAATATAAGGATGTAGATGGTGACATTATAAAACTGAAATTGTTTCCTTTCTCTTTGAGAGGGAGAGCTAAAGATTGGTTGCTATCTTTGCCTAGAAATAGTATTGATTCTTGGGTTAAATGCAAAGATGCTTTTATTGGAAAATATTATCCTCCTGCTAAGATTATATCTTTGAGAAGCGGCATAATGAAATTGAGCTCAAGCTTGGGAAAGAATGAAATATTTGGTAAAGAATTGTCCCACTAATGGACTGACTACTTGGATGATCATCTAAACTTTTTATCATGGACTAAATTTTCTTCAAGAACCTATTGGATTCAGCTGTTGGAGGTACCTTTATGTCCATTACTTTGGGCGCTGCAACTAAATTACTTGATGATATGATGATAAATTATTCTGAATGGCACACCGAGAGAGCTCCACAAGGTAAGAAGGTAAATTCTGTTGAAGAAACCTCCTCCTTGAGTGATAAGATTGATACTATTATGTCTATGCTTGTTAATGGTAAAGCACATGTTGATCCAAATAATATTCCGTTAGCTTCTTTGGTTGCTCAAGAAGAGCATGTTGATGTGAATTTCATTAAAAACAACAATTTCAACAACAATGCTTATAGGAATAATTTTGGTAGCAACAATTATAGGTCATATCCTTCTAATAATGGTAATGCTTATGGCAATTCTTATGGTAATTCCTACAACAACTATAAAAGTGCACCCTCTGATCTTGAAGTCGTGCTTAAGGATTTTATTAGTAAACAAACTGCTTTCAATAAAACTGTTGAGGAAAAGCTTGGCAAATTTGATGATCTAGCTTCTAAAGTTGATAGCCTTGCTCTGTTGGAGATATGCCCAAGATGCAATAGTAGAAGTGTTTATTGTTATAGCTTAGTGTTCATGATAAATGTTTACATCTCATGCTATAATTGTATTAACCGGAAACATTAATACTTGTGTGTTTTGTAAATATAAAGGAGTCCCTAGTAAGCCTCTTGTTAAAACTAGCTTGTTGATTAATAGATGATCATAGTTTCATGATCATGAACATTGGATGTTATTAATAACAAGGTCATATCATTGGGTGAATGATGTGATGGACATACACCCATAGTAAGTGTAGCATATGATCAAGTCATTAAGTTCGCTGTGCTTCAAGCTTTAAGATACATAGTAACCTAATCCTTCGACCATGAGATCATGTTAATCACCTACACCGGATGGATGCTTTGATGACACCAAACACTACTTCGTAAATGGGTTGTTATAAAGGTGGCATTAAGTGTTCGAAAAGTATAGGGTTGAGGCACGTGGATCAAGAGTGGGATTTGTCCATCCAAATGACGGATAGATATACTTTGGGCCCTCTCGGTGGAATGACATCCAATTAGCTTGCAAGCATGTGACTGGCTCACAAGGGATATCATATCACGGTATGAGTAAAGAGTACTTATCGGTAACGAGGTTGAACTAGGTATGGAGATACCGACGATCAAACTTCGGATAAGTAAAATATCGCGAGACAAAGGGAATTATTATTTTATGTGAATGGTTCTTTCGATCATGAAGTCATCGTTGAATATGTGGGAGCTATTGTGGATCTCCAGGTCCCACTATTAGTTATTGATCGGAGAAGATTCTCGATCATGTCCACATAGTTCTCGAACCGTCGGGCGACACACTTAAGGTTTGATGTCATTTTAAGTACATATGGAATATGGAATGGAGTTCGAATGTTGTTCGGAGTCTCGGATGGGATCCAGGACATCACGAGGAGTTCCGGAATGGTCCGGAAAATAAGATTCATATATGGAAAGTCACATTCCAAGTTTGGGAGTGGTCCGGTGAATTTATGGAAGGTTGTAGAAGGTTCTAGAATCATCCGGATTAAATCACTATGGAAGGTGGAGTCCCAGAGGGACTCCACCAGCCCTAACCCACCAAGTGGGAAGGTGGAGTCCATGGTGGACTCCACCATCGGCCACACCACAAGGAAGGGGAGGAATCCCACCTTGTCTAGGTTTCCCAAATTTGGTAAGTTTTGGAGTTGGACTCCAATGTGGTTTTGGGGTAAACCCTAGGGTTTTCCACCTATTTAATGGGGAGGAGAGGGGAGGGGTTGGTCACCACCTGGCCGCACCACCAAGGGGCTCCCAGGCCGGCGCCCCAAGCCCCCCTCTCTCCCAAACCCTAGCAACTCCCTCCCCCTTCTTTTCCCGTGGTGCTTACGATGAAGCGATGCCGGAGATCTCCACCACCACCATAACCACGCGTCGTGCTGGCGGGATTCCGAGGAGGATCTACTACATCCGCTGCCCGCTGGAATGGGGAGAAGGACGTCGTCATCAACACCGTACGTGTGGCCGAGTGCGGAGGTGCTGCCCAATTGTGGCGCCGTCAAGTTCTTCTACGCGCTTTTGCAAGAGGCAAGTGATCGACTACATCCACCACGAGATTTATCTCGTTAACGCTTAGCGATCTTCGAGGGTATGTTGATCTTCACCTCGTTGCTACCATCTACTAGATTAGATCTTGGCTTGTTATTCGTTCTTGTGGTAGGAAATTTTTTGTTTTCTATGCTACGAATCCCTACAGTGGTATCAGAGCCGTGTCTATGCATAGATTGGTTGCACGAGTAGAACACAATGGTTTTGTGGGCGTTGATGCTTTTGTTGTCTCTTGTTTATCGTGTACTTTGCATCTTGCAGGATGGTGGGATGAAGCGGCCCGGGCTAACCTTACATGACCGCGTTCATGAGACTTGCTCCACGCTTGACATGCAACTTGTATTGCATAAGTGGATTTGTGGGTGTCAGTTTCTCTCACCATAGTTAAGATCCAATTTACAATTCTCAATTGAGAACACTTGTATCAGCGTTGTGGTTCATGTTCGTAGGTAGATCGGATCTTACTCGAAAACCCTAAACCACGTAAAAAATGCAAACCAAATTAGAGGCGTCTAACTTGTTTTTGCAGGGTTTGGTGATGTGATATGGCCATGATGTGATTATGAATATATTTGATGTATGAGATGATCCTTATTGTATTGTGGCAACCGGCAGGAGCCTTATGGTTGTTTTAAATTTCATGTTGAGTAGTATTTCAAAGTAGTTGTAATAGTTGCTACACATGATGGACAACCGTGAAGACGGCGCCATTAACCTTGACGCCACGCCGACGATGATGAAGATCATGCCCGTTCATGATGGAGATCATGTCCGTGCTTTGGAGATGAAGATCAAAGGCGCAAAGACAAAAGGGCCATATCATATCACATTATGAATTGCATGTGATGTTAATCCTTTTATGCATCTTATATTGCTTAGATCGCGACGGTAGCATTATAAGATGATCCCTCTCACTAAAAATCAAGATAATAAAGTGTTCGTCCTTAGTTAGCACCGTTGCTAAGACTCATTGTTTCGAAGCATCATGTGATGATCGGGTGTGATAGACTCAATGTGTGCATACAACGGGTGCAAGCCAGATTTGCACATGCGGAACTAAGGTTTAACTTGACGAGCCTAGCATGTACAGACATGGCCTCGGAACACGGCAAACCGAAAGGTTAAGCATGAATCATATAGATGATATGATGAACATGTTGATGTTCGCCATTGAAGCTACATCATCTCTCGTGATGATCGGACTTGGTGTAGTGGATTTGGTTCGTGTAATCACTAAGGCAACATGAGGGATGTTGTTTTGAGTGGGAGTTCACCTAGTTAATTTAAGAATTAATAGTAAACTCAAATTTATCCTGAACAAAGTCTAAATTGTATTTGAATTAATTTTGTAGAATTGGCATCCGTTTTCTACTTTACGCTAGGCTTGTAATTGAGATAGAAACACTGTTAAATCTGACAAGTAACTTTACGGACTGGTACCGTATTGTTAAAGAATCAAGAAATGATTAAGTCCTATTGCAAACTTTTGGTAAACCTCACATTGCTGATTCAAAAAGCAATGGATTCAAATACTATCTAAAATTATCTTGTCTCCGTGAAACTTGATGTTCAAATCTGTTTGAAAAGTAAGGAGCTGAAAAGTTTGTTTTCAGAAATAAGCAAGGTGTGAGATATATGTGATATCTAAGACCTTATTACAAGATAATAGAATATAATTTAGTGAGACTACATAAACTCATAAGTTTTATGGGAATGTACGAAGGTTGAAGACGCTAGGCGTCCCGATCCTCCAACTAGTTGGGCACTAACGTTATTCGCATATCCATGTAAGCCATAGTAGCTTCATCATGAAGTTGTCATGATTTGATGGATAAAATTATGAGTGAAATTGTTCATCACATTAAAAAGTTACTAATAGTGAAATCCGGAACACTTGTCATGTGATGATCAACTTCAAAGTGAACCTCAAGGTTATTGGTATTTGACCAACAATCCTAGAAGTTATTGATGTCTAAGTGTTTTCTGAAATATGAGGAAAGACAAAAGAGAAACTACAAAAGATTTTGGCAGAAAGAAAGAAAAGACTAGAAAGTCTAGCTCAGGTGTATATAGATGATATACATGTTATGAATGTATTCTTTGATTGGTCACACAATGGAATTCTTGGGTATTTGTACCATATTGGTTGGTATGAGATGTCATACAACACAACGCAATACAAGAATACAATGGCCTAAGTGACTGACAAGGAATGTGGTAATAATGCACGTCTAGAACAAAATAAAGTGTTATTATGTTCGTCGTTGGCATTCTACCTAGCCATTCAGATTTATAATAAAGAACTTAATAATTGTTATTTTGCTCTGGTCAAATGAAAATAATAAGTTGTTCAAATTATGACATTACTCCATGTACGATGGATAAGTTATTATAAATCTTAATGGTGAAACACACATGCATAACACTGACGCTAAAATGCCATAAGGCAAATGATTTGAATTCCACTTATTTGTGGAACCGCCATTTAGGTCATGTTAGAAAGGAACGCATGAAGAAACTCCATGCAAATGGATTTTTGGAGTCATTTGATTTTTGAATCGTTTGGCACTTGCAAATCTTTTCTAAAGAGAATGACTGAAATACCGTTCATAGGCCAAGAGTTGAACGGGCAACTAACTTAGTGGAAACATACATGATGATGTATGTGGTTCATTGGGCATAGTTGTGTGCGGAAGATTCTTCTACTTCATGAAAACTTCCAACAATGAATTGAGTGTATATATATGGATATATTTATTCGATGACACTACAAGAAAAGTTCTGATAGACAACGTCCCAAAATCGTCCACTAAGGGGTATTTTTCGTCGCCTATGGGCCTAACCCGACGATATGGGTTCTGTTGTCGAAACTGCGTCAGGCAAAGTCCAACGACAATTTTTTCGGTCCGTCGCGCTTGGGCGCCCTTCCGCCACGGAAAATCGGACCGTTGCCCAAGTGTTTCCGGGAGCCCGTTGACTGCTGACGTCATGCAAACTGACACGTGGCAGACGTTAACCAGTTAACGGCGTTAACCGTGAAACCCCGTGGTAGATGGTAGGCCCACACGAGGCCTGCCACGTCTTAAGCGGGCCGGGCCAGATGACATAGTTTGACCGGTCAACTATATAGCTGGGCTTGTCCATTAGTTACGTGGGCCTAACCTCTAATGTTGATGGTCAAAACTTAAATGGGCCGGCATTTAACATGTGGGTCCACCTTACGCAACTGGCCGGCCCAAGAAGCAAGTGGGCCGGGCCAAAAACACAGTGGGTCCCACTTTCTAAAAGGCCGCCCATTTAGTGTGTGGGGTCCACCATATAGCAAGTGGGCCGGCCCAACAAGCTAGTGGGCGGGCCAAAAACACAGTGGGTCCCACTATCCTATTAAGGGGCCCATTTAGTATGTGGGGTCCACCATATAGCAAGTGGGCCGGCGCAACAAGATAGTGGGCGGGCCAAAAACATGTGGGTCCCAGTTAAAGGGCACCCATTTAGTATGTGGGGTCCACCATATAGCAAGTGGGCCCAAAGATAGCGGCGGGCCAAAAACACAGTGGGTCCCACATTTCTGTTAACGGGCCATTTGTATGTGGGGTCCACCATATAGAAAGTGCCCAACAAGATAGTGGGGCCAAAAAACACAGTGGGTCCCACCTTCCTATTAAAGGGCCGGCCCATTTACCATGTGGGACCACCATATAGCAAGTGGGCGCCCAACAAGATAGTGGCCGGCCAAAAGCACAGTGGGCCCCTTTCTTAAAGGGGCCCAAATAGTATGTGGGGTCCACCATATTGCAAGTGGGCCGGCAACAAGATAGTGGCGGGCCAAAAACAGGTGGGTCCCACTTTCCTCTTGAAGGGCCGGCCCGTTTAGTATGTGGGGTCCACCAAAAGCAAATGGGCTGGCCCAACTAATTAGTGGCCGGCCCAGTAGTGGGAGGGTCCACCTTAAAGCAAGTGGGCCAGCCCAATTAGAGTGTGGGGTCCACCGTAACTCAAATGGGCTGGCCCAAGAAGTAAGTGGGCCAGCCCGTTTAGTTGCTGTTTATATGCCGGCATAATATGCGCTTTAGGATTTTGCGGGCAGGCACATATGTGATTTCGCTTAATTGGGCCGTTTAAGGGATGGGAATTCGTGATTTAGATACTGAGAATATTTACGCAGCATTGATTTCTGTCGGATAGCCTCACTTACCACAAGCACCAAAGAAAAAATGCGCGAAAGAACTATAAAAACTAACTAAATATTACATCAGCTGCAAGGCATTGAAAAAATATTACAGAACCCAGAGAAATTGAATGGTAATTAAACCTAGCAATACAATGAAGCGATCCGGCAATCTTTTAAGTTGTCCATGCAGCACCTATATCTGAAACAAAGACATTACAAGTTAAGACAGCAACAATGGAAAGGCAAAGACACTACAATATTGTTTGCCAAAGAATTTGGAACTCATCATTTCGTCGTTATAACAAGATCATTGTAATGCGCACAATAAGCAAACAAAGAGTGCATGCCGCATACCAACAGCCAATATAACAGAGCATGTTAGAATGAAACAGCAGACTTACTACTGTCGAGTCCCATGCAAACCAACATGTTCAGGGAGTACAAAATTGGCATGAACAACATAGTAGCAGGCTATAAATTTTGTAACAACGACTGAGCAAGATGAAGTTATGATGGCTACATCTACAGAGCAGGGAATGTAAACCAAAAATAGAAGTTACGATGGCAAAAGCTAAAGAGGAGGGAATGTGAACCAACATGTGCCAAGTGCAATTACTTCATTTTGGCCGTGAACTAAATAATACTCCTGAACTTATAGTGAAGGGGATGCAAATCAAGATGTTTCGGGATATAAACTTGTAATGAGCAACACATAGAGGATAGTTAATGCTGGAGCTTAGGATGGACCAGATACAGAATATAGTGGGATCACCTGTGAACTTGTATAAGAGGGAATGCAAACCAATATGTTCAGCTTTCCATATGTGAGCGTCATGCCAAGTCAGAGAAACAAGTCAATAATGCAGCTTTTGAAGAACAAGATGGCACGCAAAATTATTATCTAGTAGTATGACAAGTTTATTTGTACTACAGGCTAGATAGCAGAGTGATAGCATGCCAAACTAAGTCCTTACTTTGTTAGCTTACAATGAACTAGATACAAAACAATGGCATCACCTGTAGTACAGGGAATGCAAGCCAACATGTTCATGGAGTAAAAAATTGGCACAAACAACATAGTAGCAGGCCATAATTTTTGTAACAACGACTGAGCAAGATAAAGTTATGATGGCTAGATCTACAGAGCAGGGAATGTAAACCAAATATAGAAGTTATGATGCCAAAAGCTATAGAGCAGGGAATGCGAACCAACATGTGCAATTACTTAAAATTGGCCATGAACTAAATAATAGCAGGATGTTACTATAATACCTATAATTTTTGTAACAACGACTGAGCAAGATAGAAGTTATGATGGCTACATCTACAGAGCAGGGAATGCAAACCAAAATGTTCAATCGCTTAAAGTTAGCAATGAAGTAGAAAATAGCAAGATGTTACGGTCATAGCTAGGAATGAACTAAAAGAGCTTCAGACAAACAAGCATCTGAACCCAGAACATGGCGCTAAAACAAGGGACTTACATTAGGAGAAGCACTCTGTGGGAGTCACAGCAGATCTTCCTGGGGTTGATAGATCCGGTGATGAAGTACGCTACATGTGCTACTTGGGGTTGGAGAGACGGCCATTACACTTCATGGTTACTCATCTCATCTGCAAAAACGTAACGGCGCGTCGTTAGCACAAACAGGTTCCCCCAAGATTAAACAAGAACTTGCAGGCAAGCAATAGAAAAGCGACAGTAGAAGAGTTTAGATCATGCACGGCGCCGGTGAAGCAGATCCGGTTCATGCACAGCGGTGTCGGTGAGCAAGATCCGATGCGGTGGACGACGGATCCGGCGAAGCGGCTCCGGTGGGGTGGACGATACCGCAGCTGAAGCGACTGCGGTAGACTGCTGGATGAGTATATGGTTTCGAGGTTCGGCGGGGATGATCCAGTCCGGTTGATGACGGCGTCGATGAAGCGGCTCCGGCAGACAGCCGGATGACGAGGATCGCGAGGCCTCGGGTAGGCCAGGGAAGTCCGGCGGGGATGTTCCGGTGCGGTGGTCGTGGAGGTGGGAGAGAGAGGGACTTGGGAAGTTCCGGTGGGTGGTCTCAGAGGAGAGAGTGAGGGAAATGAATTTTTTTTCGGGGAGTTTCGGAGCTAGGGAGGTGGTGATCGAAAAAAATGACGGGTAGACCCCCCACCAACCGACTTATGCATGGACATTGTTGTCATCTTTACGAGGGTAGAATGGGAAGTTAGAGGCGTGTGAAATATTTGTATTTTTCGGGCGGGAAGTTTTGCCGCTGGAATGAGATTTCGAATTTGGCTATAGTCCAAGTAATACAAAAATATGAGACCGTACTAGTACGGCCAAGTGTCACATCAAGTCATCATCACGTTGAAAATCGGTTACCACGAGCATAATCATGATATATCTTGAAAATCAATTTTGAAAAGCCCTTCTGAAATATTTCGGGATTGGTACTAGGAGATTTTGCAGCTTGACTAAGTAATTTTTTTTCTTCGAAAAGGGGATATGACCCCAGCCTCTGCATCGTGGTGATGCACACGGCTTTTATTAATAATCCAGTCGCAACAAAAGTATGTTTTTTTTTGCAAGGAGCAACAAAAGTATGTTGTACAGATGGTCCAAGTAATATATACTCGTGATTGTAATATAAGGCCAGGGGTAGACCGGAACCATATCCTCTAACGTAGAGATGACAAGTCAGGTAAGCACAGTGCTTAAGTAGTGCAAAACGTAGAAGAAAAATCAGGAAAATGTAACAAATACTGTACGTATTTACTGTAGCAACCACTGTATATTTTTACTGTATAAAAAATCGTATAAATATTTAAAAAAGATAGTCATAATTTTGATTGTTACTAATTATCGTAAATGCATATGGCTTACATATATTATGGAAGTTAATTTAGATCAAATTAGACTTAATCATGTAGATGTGGAGAAGGAAAATTAGAGAGGTGTAGCTTACCCGACTTGTCTATTGCACGTTAGAGGATCTACTTCCGGGGTAGACCATGCTACTTAGACTACTCATAGTGGGAGTAACTAAGGAGTATTAACATAGAGCTGGTTGTGGTAACTAGCTATGTTACCATAACACTTTTCAAGATAGAATGAGTCTACATACTAACTAAAACAATCATGCATGATAGTACTACATCTAAGTTACTATGCATTATGAAGGTAGTAACATAGAGTAGTGTCATATGCATGCGGAAATTCAATTTGGCTCCCGGGTGCATATGCTCCCTCTACCAAAAAATCATATTTTAAAATGTCGAAAAAAATTAGCAAAAAATTTACATGTACATATTCATAATATATGTTCGTTCGTCAAGTTTCACGAAAAACCAATATTTTTTGTGGTCTATGTAAAAAAGAGAAAACTTATCTTGTGAAAAGCATTATTTTTAGTACTGTGTTTTATCTTTTTACACACGTCACACGACAAGTCGCAACTTTTTAAGGGCGTAGCACGAGAAGATGTACATGCGAATTTTTTGTTTCATTTTTTTTGAAATTCAAAATATGTGTAAGATGCATTTCAAAATGGAGGGAGCATATGCTCCTATGTTTCAAAACACCAGTCCCGCATGCGCATGACACTACTATACGGTCACATCAAGTCATAATCACAACCAAAATCAGTTCCCATGTACAAATATTTTGGATTTTATTGGCGGGAGATTGTAGCGCTTGACAGATATTTTCAATTTAGCTGGCGCTAAAAAAATACTGTACTAGAAAAATTGGTAGCTTACTGTAGTACTGCCTCCTTTCAGGGATACAAGGACAAGGACCCATCAACTAAAATAATGTATGAAAATGGTCACCAATGGGCCAACTAATAGTTATACTTTTCCCATGCAGCGCAATATAAAAAATACTACAAATCAGATTAAACCTTGATTAAATATTGGTGCATCCAATCCATTCAGTTTTCATTTAATCCACATCACCAAGGAAACAACCACCAGGTACATAACAAGTGCAGATAGAAGCACCAACAAAATAGTTCAGCATCACAAACCCTTTCACACAACCAAGGGACACCTTTGACTGTCAGTGTTCACTGTGGTATTCAGCATCTCCCACACTTTCTCAGGATGTTGCCCAGGTGGGCTTGACTTGCTTCTAATCCTGCAGTTATACGGTGGATGACTACTCTTTGTGCAGCCACTATTGCTCGTTCCTCTTTGAGTAGTTCCTCGAGAACATAAAAAGACAATGACTTGGACCTCAACCTGCGCTTGGGCTTTGACTTGGACTTGGACCTCGACAAATTAGTTGTGAACCCAGCATTACGCAGGAATGTGTTGTTGGCTATACCATGACATTGTAGTACCTTGGAAAATGAATTCAGACATTCTTCCTGGGTTTTTTCTATACCATCTTTCTTTGGTTTTGCCAGCTCCACTTTCATGTCAGACTGAGGAGTTTTCAGTTGTTACACATGTGTAAGAGAAGAGATTATAATGTGAAGACATGTGTATGAACTACCTCTAATAATCCTACAAACTGGCATGGCTGATTACCGCATATACATTTTAGTAAGAGCATGTTACATCATATTGACATGTCTTCTATTGCTAACACGTAATAGCAGGACTATAAAAATATGCATGGATCCATGTGTAGAATTCGTAATGTGCATGATATTGCTGAGAAGTATATAAGTGAATTGTACTAGCCCTTTCCACCAGTTCAGACATTTGGTTGTGTTGGCTAGTGCATGAAGCTTGACAAATATGACAAGATATTTCTGAATACAATTGAAAACCATAACTGACATTAGTAGAGAATACTTACAATAACACTCTGTGCAAAATGTCCAGTCAAACCATTTCTGCTCGTCTGGCACACCTTGAATTGCTCAAGTAGACTCATCTCTCTGTCTGTACTCTCACAGTATGCTTGCCTTGCCTTCTGATATTTTCGCAAGAGAAAATATAAATTAGTTTCACAACCACGTCACATGCCGACATGCGACAATTGAAAGTTTTCAAAAAAAATATAAATAAAACAGAGACATCAATTTACGATGTATATTGTGCATCTATAAATTCTAAATGATTTACTAATTTAAATATAGTTGTACAGATAACATTCCTTACCATACAGTAGAGGTGTCCAATCAAGCTACGAGATCCTGTACGCTGTTGTAAACGTACATTATTACGAGCACGCATGTTACTTCGAGCGATGAACTACAAATGAAGACTTGTGAGACACATGCTTAAAAAGGAATCAGTAATGTGATCTTGTCTCACTGTCTTCACAGAACATACCAAATTCTTTTGAGCAGACCAATACTCAACAAGATCACACCATTGATCATCAGTCATCTGTAGTATAGGAGAGGTTGTTGGAATATCGCTAGGAGTCCTCCCAGCAAAGTATCTCATCTTTAGCCTATGGCGCTCCTGGCGCAACGCTGAAGAGAATATGCTCCTGATAACAGTGATTACATTCTTCATGTCATCATCAAACTCAAGACATGTCTGTTTACAACAATGGGAACCGTTCATGTGTTAGATAGCTAGCCAACAGAAAGCTAGAGGGAATGTGAACGAGCAACATGGTATTGTTTACGAAAATGACTTACATGTAACATGTGCAGTAAACCTTCAAAATGAGAAGGGGTGTTTACGTGTTGTTTCCATGATGGAAAGATAGGAATTTGAGTCCTGACAAAAACGCCTGTGATCGATGCTATATTAGATGATTCTTGTGGATCCAGTGGCCTTCTGATACCTGCTATAACTGATGTGATGGGAAATCTTGTTCCCATTCGGGCAATCTTATTTTTAAGTGATTTCAAAGTCGTTGGCCCCCTTCGTTTTCTTGGTCGTGGTGGAACTGCAAATTTAAGCATTACATCAAGCTATCAAGGTATTTATGTAACGGAGCATGTAAGGGAACACGTACCTAATTCGGCCCCACCATCATCTTTAAGGAAGAAGTTGTCTCTGGCAGGACTAAATGTCAGCGGGCGATCGTGATTAGTTAGGTGTTGAGAACCTGCTGTTGAAACTGGGTCTGCTGTGAATTGTTCTTGGGTAACTGGATTGGCAACAGGTGGCTGGGGAACATGTGGTTTGGTATTTGCTCCGTCTACAGCTTTTAGACCAACCGATGTGGGGTTAGGTCGAAGCTTTTTATGTTGGTGTTTCGCATTACAATATTTTTTTGCCTGGTCATCATTTTCAACTAGATTAGAGTGACTCTGAGTCTGAGACCTTGTTTTTACTCTGTTCACTGCATTTGTTTGTGATCTGACATGACCAGCTTGAACCCTTTTTATTTTTAGGTGAGCTGTCAGATATTGATCTTCCTGTTGAACTATGTTCTTCACCTTGTTGGTATTTGAAACGTCCTTACGTGAAGTCCCTGATGCCTGCCAGAGATAAACGGTACTTCAATCAACAAAATCATATACATGCTTGATACGATTATGGAACATAAGAACAGCAAGCCAAGACATGATGAAACATATGTTATTATTATGTGTTAACTGAGCAGATGATAATGCTATAACTTGGGCTGGGTTGGACAGATACATCACAGTTATTGAAGATGCAACAATAATGCCAATGAAAAGAGCGAGCAATCACCTTGGGGGGTGGAGTAGGGTGCTTGACAAGGGCATCCTCTTTACTCAGGTCTCCCTCAGACTCTTGTTCAGTAGGATCAAGTTCTGAATAAGAAAATGATTGTTATCGATGGAGACAGGAGAGGTGTTTGATTGTTCACTGGTGATGCCTATATTTTCTCTCCGGCCCTCTTTGTACTCTACTACAGTATCTTTAGCATGCATTAGAAAAAAATGCTAACGAGATTTATCATGGAACTTTGAGTAGAGCAGTAGAAGGGCAAATTAGTAGTAGCAAGTAGATGATAGCTCAAAAAGGAATAAAGCGTAGATCAAAAATAAATGATTTCCCTGTGCATGCCAATTGATGATTACAAGATTTATAAACATGCAGTTTAATAATGTCGACTAATCACTCTGCAGGCTTGACTTCTACTACAGTCATACCAGATAGCACCAAACAGATTGTAGGAAAAGTAAACTTGAAACCCCTAAGGCCTTGTTTGGTACTAGTGTTTTAGTGGGGATTAGTGGGGATAATACTCTAGAGTATTGGGTGACAGCAGAATTCACCCAATACCCACAAAACCCCATCCCCAATCCACTAGGTAGGGGTAGAGTATTGGGGATTGAAAAAATACACTAAATTTTGCGGAAAAGTAGGGATAAGTGGGGATTAAACTCGCTCATACTCTAGCACCAAACATGCATTGGGGATAAGTGGGGATTTAAAGTTTGGAGCGGATTATCCCTGCTAATCCCAGTAAAACTCTAGTACCAAACAAGCCCTAAAACAGATCGCACGAAACTGATGTTCGGAAATGAAATGCATAACGGAAGCGGCTAAACACCAACCTTCGCATGGGGAGTGGACGGCTTTACGCTTTGGTTTCGCGCGGTGGACCGGTTGGGCGCGGGGTCTACCCATTTCACCGTGCGGTAGACCAGGGAGTCGGGAAGCAGATCCGACGCAGCGGCGGAGGTGGACGGCGTCCCTGAGCAGGATCCGGCGCGGTGGGCGTCGGCTACGGTGGAGCACAAATGGTGCGGTGTGCGCCTTCGTAGGGGAAGCGGCTCCGGCTTGCTTGACAACGTCTTCTCGGACACTACAGCGTCTGGTCAGGAGGCTGTGGTGGCGAGGTGGGACGGTGGTGCACTGCCGTCGTCGGGCGAGATGCTCCGATTCGGTGTGTGACGCGTGAGAGATGTGGGATTCGGCGCCTGTGCCGGTGGTATGTTTTAATGGCTGGGGTGAGATTGGCCTTGGCCAAGAGAAGAACCGCTGGGGACGTTTTTGATGAAAGGATAAGATCGGAAATTCGAACATTTGAAAATTGGAGGCGGCAACCCGAGCTATTTTCGCCGCTGTTTTGGCGCTTCGTTGAAATGGTTTGGTGGATGCGCGAAAAAAAAATGGACGCGGTCCGACCCCATCAAGGTCTCATTTGTAAGCATGGGCGGTACGGCAGCCATCCTACCTTGATTTTTAGTGAATATCCATTCATATATATGTGTTTTTTTCTGAACATTTGAGTACTTAAAACGGACTTCATATGACAAAGTTGCGCCTATTTTAGTGAACACTGCGTGGAGCCGATTTCGAAAACAAAACATGGACTAGGTACCAAAAAACATATATAGACTCGTTCTCCGCATTAAAAAGATTGATGTATCATGGATCTTAGTATATGTAAAATAACCTTGAGCTATTCATTATCATACGCGTAGAATTGAAGACTTCAGATATTTCTTTATATTTGAAAGAAACGCCATGTTTCATCCGACAACATTTATCATCTCATTGAGTTGGCGCTGATTTTATATGTGGTGACGAAAACAACTGAGGCTCCTTTGATTTATAGGATTTAGATCCTACGGGAATTATTCTACACTATTGGTTATATTCAAAGGGAACATATCCCATATGAATCTTGTACTACAAATCCTATATGAACAAAACATTAGGTCATCCCTCATGGAAAAATCCCTTTGGTACAATCAAAGAAACTCATATTCCCATAGGATTCAAATAGACAAGATGTACATACGTTTTTCCTATCCTATGACTTAAAGGACTCCTGAAATGGCTCGACAACAAAGATCATAAATTCCGAGTTGTGCATCGAGCAAAAGATATTGAAAAAATTCTTGATCGATCCAATTACAAAATGATTTTCAAAAGAACTAAAGTTTTGCCATTGATCACATAATTGGTATGTATATAGGTTCTACTTATAATAAAATATGTTTTGGTTTATTGGGATTGCGTTAGAATTACATGCATCACAATGTCTCGGGACTATTTCGGTATTTACCTCTTCTTTTAGAGTTCGCCCTATCTAAGATTATTTCCGACATTCGCCAATGTTTGCAAGGAATGGCATGCAGTCGATTCCCACCCTGTTTCAGAAAAAATGAAGAAAAAAAAGTGAACTTGTGGCTATAAAATGATAAGCTTGAATTTTGATATGTTTTAAAAAAAACTAGCTTCAAAATATGGCCTACCATTTTATATAAAAAACCATGGGTCTTAACGAAAATGCCCAAGGTAAAATGTGCATTAACATTTTGGGGAAAGGTGCAATAAGATTTCATTTTATTGTGGGAAACAAATTGTTGTTGTTTTTTTGCCTTTTCTGAATAGCTAAAAAGGTGTCATCTTTTTTCCATACATTCCATAATGTCATAGAACATAAGCATCCGGTGTCCAGATATAGCAACAATTCAGTATAAGACAATACTAACATAGTTTCCATAAAGTACTGCTAACACATAAGAAAACAAAAGATCTAGATGATGACCCAAGAAACATCCTTGTATATAATAACAATCTATTGACCATATGGCGGCTTTTGCATCACCCTATCAAAATCATCTGCCTTCAAGCACGAGAGCAGAATGTCGACACGTGCTTCAACATGTTCCAAGATCCTCTTGATGATCTCATGGATATCTGCATCAGCCGAATAGGAATCAAAGTTGTCAGCCACTAGCTTCTGATGAAAAAGAAACATCAGTGTTGAAGGCGTCGATCTTAGGAGTCCCCACATTTCATTACTTGCAAGACCAAGATGATCAAATTCCCTTTACTTCATAAGAATGTCTGGATCGCTGACACGATCGAAATCTTTGCTAGTACCCTCCTTTGGCCGAATTCAAATTTGCATCAGATCTTGGTGCCCATGCCTTTGGTACATGCGGGTAATTTTTTGCCAATATGTCGTGCATTGCACATAGCGTCCTACTGTACAGGGGTATTTCTACATATCTTCTTCCAAATATAATTTAATTTATTTCGGGTTGGATTCAATTTGTTTCAAAATTGTCTGATATACCATTTGTATTGGTAGGAGATGCAGCTTTGAATTTTAATCATTGTTTCTAGGTGCCACACTTGCAGGGTACAGTCAAGGATTTTATCCAATGTTTCATGTCTTGACAAATCCTTTTCGTAATGGAAGTTGAGACCCCCAGCCTCTGCATCAAAATGATGCACATGGAATTTTTTAGTATGGTATTCAACAAAATATGATAAGATGCAAAAATCAAACCTTGGACAAATATGACACATGCTCACTTGGGTAGAAAGCCAATCAAACTGATACAAATTACATTGCAGAGTCCTTGCATGTTAAACTATATATTGCCAAACACCACATATATTAAGGGATACATATTAATTTCGATACTACTACTTTTACGATAGAAGATTTGTAACTACAAACGTTGTGGGTTGTGGCTGCCCTCCTCAATCTACTCACTTGTCTCATCGGCAACCGTCTCCACCTCTCTACATGCACATATGGGTACAACTTCTTCACACCCGAAGAAGATTACTTGTTTCCTGTCATGCTCCGCCACTTGTAGTAGGTGTGCTCCTTTTTCAGAGATGAATTCTCTTTTAGGATGGAGATGTTCTCCTTTTTCAGAGATGAGTTCTCTTTTAGGATGGAGATGTTCTCCTTCGTTAGAGACCCGTTCTGATTTACCATGGAGAGGTTCTCCTTCGATAGAGATGAGTTCTCCTTTGATAGAGATGAGTGCTCATTCAAGAGTACGGCATACTCATTCCATAGCTTCATAGCACGGTTTACCAGATGTGCGTTCACATCTCGGAGCTTGGACGCATGGTCAATCAACTCGCGCGACTCATCCAGGAGCGACCGCCGGATTACTTGCAGAGACGCTTCATGTTGTCGTCCTTCATTAGATGGTAGATTCACAGAGCGACCCTGTGTGACACATGATATTATACTAATAAAGTGCAAGAGTGTAACTTCAATAGTAAAAATATAGTACTCCGAAAGTTTGCAGGACTTAAACTTCAATACTCATAGTAATATGTACAAGACTAACTTCAATAGTAATTGTAATATGTATAAATTTCAATTGCAATACTGTAGTAATATGAGTACTCCGGAGCTTGGAGTAATAAAGTTTCAAACTAAGAACGAAACATGAACTAATAAAGTTTGCCCTATGCATCAATCGATGGAGAGGCTGGATCTCAAGTTCGAAAGGGGGAAAAAGACTGCAGTGAAGTTTCAAGTTTGCATTGAAGTTCGAAAGTGGTAATGCAGCTAGTATTAGTGCAGTAGAAATCCCTTGTGCCTTGTTTGGTTGACGTGTTTTCACATGGTTCAGTGAGTAATATCTGGGTCTTTCTTAATAAGAACACATTTTATCTGTTTGGCAGAAGAGTATTGGACAGGATCAGAGTCGCGGGGATCCTCAGGAAACACTTCCGCGCACGTCGGGTGGACGTGGAACCGCAACACCTCTATGCTCTCGCGTTTCTGGTCGTTCCACATACGTGCTCCGATTGCTGCTTCTCCTTCCAGGCATCCACCCCGTTCCAGCATGGATCAGGCTGAGGGATTGATTCCAATGCAAAATTACAAGTCCTGAGGCCTGCTGGCATGGATTACGTGAATAGAAATTGGACGCTTCACTAATAAGGCCCGAGGAACCCCTCAAAAAAAAACTAATAATGCCCCAGGACAGGCTATCTCTCAGGTTGTCCTGATCTGCCGCAAATACTCACGCCAAAACATGGTGAATGAAGTATTTTGCATCAAATCCCCTCCGAATAATACTCAGTAGGGGGCTAACTAGTTTTAAACCAATGATTAAACTACATTAACCACTGACCTCGAAGCTCTCCTCCTTGGAGAGGACCGACTCCCCGGCGACGGCGAGGTTGTCTTGCAGCTGCAGCAGGACTGTCACGTCTGAGCCCACGGAGAGGTCGTTGATCCGCTGCCGCTTGGTGGGCACATCAGACTCAACGGCGAGGCCGCCATGCGCCTGCTGCAGCAGCTGTAGGGGGGCGTGCGAGTTGGCGGCGAGGTCCTGTAGTTGCTGCTGGGGATTACGACGGTGATACGTCTCCGACGTATCGATAATTTCTTATGTTCCATGCCACTTTATTGATGATATCTACATGTTTTATACACATTGTATGTCATATTTATGCATTTTCTGGAACTAACCTATTAACAAGATGCCGAAGTGCCAGTTCCTGTTTCTTTTTTGGTTTCAGAAATCCTAGTAACGAAATATTCTCGAATCGGACGAAAAACGCCTGTGTTCCTATTTTCCCGGAACCATCCGAACACTCGAGAGCTGCCAGAGATGGGCCCTGTGGGCCCCAGATGACATGGTGGCGCGGCCCAGGCCCTGCCGCGCCACCCTATGGTCTCGTCGCCTCGTTGACCCTCCTGCGCCTCTTCGCCTATATAAAGCCCCTGCATCGAAAACCCTTACAGAAAAGCCACGATACGAGAAAAGTTCCAGAGCCGTCAAGCCAAGATCTGGGGGACAGGAGTCTCTGTTCCGGCACCCGCCGGAGCGGGGAAGTCCCCCGGAAGACTTCTCCATCGACACCGCTGCCATCTCCACCGCCATCTTCATCACCGCTGCTGCTCCCATGAGGAGGGAGTAGTTCTCCATCGAGGCTCGGGGCTGTACCGGTAGCTATGTGGTTCATCTCTCTCCTATGTAGTTCAATACAATAATCTCATGAGCTGCCTTACATGATTGAGATTCATATGATGATGCTTGTAATCTAGATGTCATTATGCTAGTCAAGTGGGTTTTACTTATGTGATCTCCGGAGACTCCTTGTCCCACGTGTGTAAAGGTGACAGTGTGTGCACCGTGTGGGTCTCTTAGGCTATATTTCACGAAGTACTTATTCACTGTTGAAGAGCGTAGTGAAGTGCTTATTTATATCTCTTGATGATTGCAATGTGTTTGTATCACAATTTATCTATGTGCTACTCTAGTGATGTGTTATTAAAGTAGTTTTATTCCTCCTGCATGTGTGCAAAGGTGACAGTGCGTGCACCGTGTTAGTACTTGGTTTATGCTATGATCATGATCTCTTGTAGATTGCGAAGTTAACTATTGCTATGATAATATTGATGTGATCTATTCCTCCTACATATGCATGAAGGTGACAGTGTGCATGCTATGCTAGTACTTGGTTTAGTCGTTTTGATCTATCTTACACTTAAGGTTACTTAAACATGAGCATTATTGTGGAGCTTGTTAACTCCGGCATTGAGGGTTCGTGTAATCCTACGCAATGTGTTCATCATCCAACAAGAGTGTAGAGTATGCATTTATCTATTCTGTTATGTGATCAATGTTGAGAGTGTCCACTAGTGAAAGTGTAATCCCTAGGCCTTGTCCCTAAATACTGCTGAGTTACTACTGCTTGTTTACTGTTTTACTGCGTTACTACTGCTGCAATACTACCACCATCAACTACACGCCAGCAAGCTATTTTCTGGCACCGTTGCTACTGCTCATATATATTCATACCACCTGTATTTCACTATCTCTTCGCCGAACTAGTGCACCTATTTGGTGTGTTGGGGACACAAGAGACTTCTTGCTTTGTGGTTGCAGGGTTGCATGAGAGGGATATCTTTGACCTCTTCCTCCCCGAGTTCGATAAACCTTGGGTGATCCACTTAAGGGAAAACTTGCTGCTGTTCTACAAACCTCTGCACTTGGAGGCCCAACACTGTCTACAGGAAAGGAGGGAACGTAGACATCAAGCTAATTTTCGGCGCCGTTGCCGGGAGGAAAGGTAAAAGGTACTCACACTCCGGAACTCGGCTACTAAGCTATTTTCCGGCGCCGTTGTAAGTACTCGAAGCTATTTCCTTTAGACTCTGCAATTGCGACATTTGGTTTCTTGTTTACACTAGTTAGGCATAATGGAAAACAACAAAAATATGAGAGATCTTTATGAACTTTATCTTGAATTAGGACATGATGTGTTTGAAGAAAGAATTAAGAAACCCATGGAACTTTATATGCATGCTAATGGGAATGTTATTACTATGAATGCTTTGAACACCATTGTTGCTAATGCTATGGAAAATTCTAAGCTTGGGGAAGCTGGTTTTGATGAGCATGATATTTTTAGTCCCCCAAGCATTGAGGAGAAAATTTACTTTGATGATACTTTGCCTCCCATTTATGATGATTATAATGATAGTAGTCTTTTGTTACCACCTGTTATGGAGGATAAATTTGATTATGATTACAATATACCTCCTATATTTGATAGCTACTTTGTTGAATTTGCTCCCACTACAATTAATAAGAATGACTATGCTTATGTTGGGAGTAGTAATTATTTTATGCATGAGACTCATGATAAGAATGCTTTATGTGATAGTTATATTGTTGAGTTTGCTCATGATGCTACTGAAAGTTATTATGAGAGAGGAAAATATGGTTGTAAAAATTTTCATGTTACTAAAACACCTCTCTATGTGCTGAAATTTTTGAAGCTACACTTGTTTTATCTTCCTATGCTTGTTACTTTGCTCTTCATGAACTTGTTTATTTACAAGATTCCTATGCATAGGAAGCATGTTAGACTTAAATGTGTTTTGAATTTGCCTCTTGATGCTCTCTTTTGCCTCAAATACTATTTCTTGCGAGTGCATCATTAAAACTGCTGAGCCCATCTTAATGGCTATAAAGAAAGAACTTCTTGGGAGATAACCCATGTGTTTATTTTACTACAGAAAATTTTGTTTTGTTGAGTCTTGGAAGTTGTTTACTACTGTAGCAACCTCTCCTTATCATGTTTTGTTGTGCCAAGTAAAGTTTCTATGTTAAAGTTGATGTTATATTTGGGATCGCTGCGCAGAAACAGCATTGCTGTCTGTCACGAATCTGGGCCTATTTCTCTGTAGAAAATTCGAAAAAATCTGCCAATTTACGAGCGTGATCCTCAGATATGTACGCAACTTTCATTAGTTTTGAGTTTTTCCATTTGAGCAAGTCTGGTGCCATCTTAAAATTCGTCTTTACGGACTGTTCTGTTTTTGACAGATTCTGCCTTTTATTTCGCATTGCCGCTTTTGTTAAGTTGAATGAGTTTCTTTGTTCCATTAACTTTCAGAAGTTTTGTGCAATGTCCAGAAGTGTTAAGAATGATTGTGTCACCTCTGAACATGTGAATTTTTGATTATGCACTAACCCTCTAATGAGTTTGCTTGAAGTTTGGTGTGAAGGAAGTTTTCAAGGATCAATAGAAGAGGGTGATATAATGTGATCGAGAAGAGTGAAAGGTCTAAGCTTGGGGATGCCCCGGTGGTTCATCCCTGCATATTTTAAGAAGACTCAAGCATCTAAGCTTGGGGATGCCCAAGGCATCCCCTTCTTCATCGACAACTTATCAGGTTTCTTCTAGTGAAACTATATTTTTATTCGGTCACATCTTATGTATTTTACTTGGAGCGTCTGTGTGCTTTTATTTTTGTTTTTGTTTTGTTATCTTAGTTCTCTGAATAAGTTCATCCTTGTGTGGGAGAGAGACACGCTCCGCTGGTTCGTATGAACACATGTGTTCTTAGCTCATAATATTCATGGCGAAGTTTCCTCTTCGTTAAATTGTTATATGGTTGGAATTGGAAAAATGCTACATGTAGTAATTGGTAAAATGTCTTGGATAATGTGATACTTGGCAATTGTTGTGCTCATGTTTAAGCTCTTGCATCATATGCTTTGCACCTATTAGTGAAGAAATACATAGAGCATGCTAAAATTTGGTTTGCATAATTGGTCTCTCTAAGGTCTAGATAATTTCTAGTATTGAGTTTTGAACAACAAGGAAGACGGTGTAAAGTCTTATAATGTTTACAATATGTCTTTTATGTGAGTTTTGCTGCACCGGTTCATCCTTGAGTTTGCTTCAAATAACCTTGCTAGCCTAAACCTTGTATCGAGAGGGAATACTTCTCATGCATCCAAATACTTGAGCCAATATTCATGCCATTTGTGTCCACCATACCTACCTACTACATGGTATTTCTCCGCCATTCCAAAGTAAATTGCTTGAGTGCTATCTTTAAACAATTCAAAAGTTATTACCTCTTATTTGTGTCAATGTTTTATAGCTCATGATGAAGTATGTGGTGTTTATCTTTCAATCTTGTTGGGCAACTTTCACCAATGGACTAGTGGCTTCATCCGCTTATCCAATAATTTTGCAAAAAGAGCTGGCAATGGGATTCCCAGTCCCAAATTAATTAACAAAAATAGACACTCCTCCATGGTATGTGATTGTTGGACGGCACCCGAAGGATTCGGTTAGCCATGGCTTGAGAAAGCAAAGGTGGGGAGGAGTGTCATCTAAATAAAACTAAAATAAAAAGGCACTCCTTCATGGTATGAGATTGTTGGCAGGCACCCGAGGATTCGGTTAGCCATGGTTTGTGAAAGAAAGGTTGGAAGGAGTGCCACCCAAAAATAAAATAAAATGGGAGCCGCTCTTTGAAGGTTTGTCTGGCAAGGGGGTTAGAGTACCCGCTACCATTCGTTGACAATAACAAACACCTCTCAAAACTTTATTTTTATGCTCTCTTCATGTTTTCAAAATAAAAGCTCTAGCACAAATATAGCAATCGATGCTTTCCTCTTTGAAGGACCTTTCTTTTACTTTTATGTTGAGTCAGTTTACCTATCTCCCTCCACCTTAAGAAGCAAACACTTGTGTGAACTGTGCATTGATTCCTACATATTTGCATATTGCACTTGTTATATTACTTTATGTTGACAATATCCATGAGATATACATGTTATAAGTTGAAAGCAACCGCTGAAACTTAATCTTCTTTTGTGTTGCTTCAATGCCTCTACTTTGAATTATTGCTTTATGAGTTAACTCTTATGCAAGACTTATTGATGCTTGTCTTTAAGTACTATTCATGAAAAGTCTTTGCTTTATGATTCAGTTGTTTACTCATGTCATTACCATTGTTTTGATCGCTGCATTCATTACATATGTTTACAATATGATCAAGTTTATGATGGCATGTCACTTAAGAAATTATCTTTGTTATCGTTTTACCTGCTCGGGACGAGCAGAACTAAGCTTGGGGATGCTGATACGTCTCCGACGTATCGATAATTTCTTATGTTCCATGCCACTTTATTGATGATATCTACATGTTTTATACACATTGTATGTCATATTTATGCATTTTCTGGAACTAACCTATTAACAAGATGCCGAAGTGCCGGTTCCTGTTTTCTGCTGTTTTTGGTTTCAGAAATCCTAGTAACGAAATATTCTCGGAATCGGACGAAATCAACGCCCAGGTTCCTATTTTCCCCGGAACCATCCAGAACACTCGAGAGCTGCCAGAGATGGGCCCTGTGGGCCCCAGATGACATGGTGGCGCGGCCCTGGCCGCGCCACCCTATGGTCTCGTCGCCTCGTTGACCCTCCTGCGCCGCCTCTTCGCCTATATAAAGCCCCTGCATCGAAAACCCTTACAGAGAAAGCCACGATACGAGAAAAGTTCCAGAGCCGCCGTCATCGCGAAGCCAAGATCTGGGACAGGAGTCTCTGTTCCGGCACCCTGCCGGAGCGGGGAAGTGCCCCGGAAGGCTTCTCCATCGACACCGCTGCCATCTCCACCGCCATCTTCATCACCGCCTGCTCCCATGAGGAGGGAGTAGTTCTCCATCGAGGCTCGGGGCTGTACCGGTAGCTATGTGGTTCATCTCTCTCCTATGTAGTTCAATACAATAATCTCATGAGCTGCCTTACATGATTGAGATTCATATGATGATGCTTGTAATCTAGATGTCATTATGCTAGTCAAGTGGGTTTTACTTATGTGATCTCCGGAGACTCCTTGTCCCACGTGTGTAAAGGTGACAGTGTGTGCACCGTGTGGGTCTCTTAGGCTATATTTCACGAAGTACTTATTCACTGTTGAAGAGCGTAGTGAAGTGCTTATTTATATCTCTTGATGATTGCAATGTGTTTGTATCACAATTTATCTATGTGCTACTCTAGTGATGTGTTATTAAAGTAGTTTTATTCCTCCTGCATGTGTGCAAAGGTGACAGTGCGTGCACCGTGTTAGTACTTGGTTTATGCTATGATCATGATCTCTTGTAGATTGCGAAGTTAACTATTGCTATGATAATATTGATGTGATCTATTCCTCCTACATATGCATGAAGGTGACAGTGTGCATGCTATGCTAGTACTTGGTTTAGTCGTTTTGATCTATCTTACACTTAAGGTTACTTAAACATGAGCATTATTGTGGAGCTTGTTAACTCCGGCATTGAGGGTTCGTGTAATCCTACGCAATGTGTTCATCATCCAACAAGAGTGTAGAGTATGCATTTATCTATTCTGTTATGTGATCAATGTTGAGAGTGTCCACTAGTGAAAGTGTAATCCCTAGGCCTTGTCCCTAAATACTGCTGAGTTACTACTGCTTGTTTACTTGTTTTACTGCGTTACTACTGCTGCAATACTACCACCATCAACTACACGCCAGCAAGCTATTTTCTGGCACCGTTGCTACTGCTCATATATATATTCATACCACCTGTATTTCACTATCTCTTCGCCGAACTAGTGCACCTATTTGGTGTGTTGGGGACACAAGAGACTTCTTGCTTTGTGGTTGCAGGGTTGCATGAGAGGGATATCTTTGACCTCTTCCTCCCTGAGTTCGATAAACCTTGGGTGATCCACTTAAGGGAAAACTTGCTGTTCTACAAACCTCTGCACTTGGAGGCCCAACATTTCTGCTG
The DNA here is from genome assembly GCA_030979885.1 of Lolium multiflorum. Classification (NCBI taxonomy): domain Eukaryota; kingdom Viridiplantae; phylum Streptophyta; class Magnoliopsida; order Poales; family Poaceae; genus Lolium; species Lolium multiflorum. The sequence continues at coordinate 155,158,526 of CM061749.1, forward strand.
GGGGATTACGACGGTGGGCCGCACACCTAACAGGCCCCCTTGTCCACTCGTGGGATTCATCGCCGGAAGATGGGGGTGCAGGGAGGCGCTAATACAGAGGTTGTGGATGGTACAGCCGCCGACGAGCACTGTACAGGTTGGGGCTATAGGATTTTGAAGATGAATGGGGAGAGGCGGCAGGGGCCTATAAATCGAGAGGAGTGAGGTAGCGAGAAGTGAAGTGAATGGGGAGAGGCGGCAGGGGCCTATAAATCGAGAGGGCTATAGGTTGGGACATGATTTTTACGCAATATTTAAATTTAGATTTAAGCCGCATGTCACCAGGTGACATGCGAAAGGTGCATGTCACCTGATCTCTATCCGTGAAGGACACAGGTCACTCGCAACACTGTACATGGTGTACTGTAGGGACGCGAAACAGTATTGTTCACTGTTCGTAGTGTTTTTCATTTTTCTGATTTTTTTGAATTTTATGCCCATTTGAATCTTTTGGTCAAATCCTAGGTTTGACAAAGATTTAAACAAGTTTAAAATATATGAAAAGGTAAGCATGGATCCTTCTTAGTCACTCTAAAATGAAGCTTTTGGGATGTTCTTGAAATTTCCATGCTTGACTTCATAAGACAGAGTTTAGGGTTAGGGGTAGATATATACATGATTTGTTTGGTTTGAATATGTCTAGACCTTGTTTATCAACTTTAATTCTTACTATATGACATAAGAAAACTATTTGCTTTGGTTTTTCATTTTTCTGATTTTTTTGAATTTTGATGCCCATTTGAATCTTGTCAAATCCTAGGTTTGACCAAGATAATTTAAACAAGTTTAAAACATGGAAATGAAAAGGGAAGCATGTATCCTTCTTAGTCACTCTAAAATGAAGTTTTTGGGAGGTTTTTGAAATTTCCATGTTTGAAACCCAAAACCACTTCTCTTCATGCTTGACTTCATAAGACAGAGTTTAGGGGTTAGGGGGTAGATACATGGTTTGTCTAGTTTGAAACTTTGAATATGTCTAGACCTTGTTTATCAACTTGAATATGCTTACTATATGACATAAGAAGACTATGTACTTTGGTTTTTCATTTTTCTGATTTTTTTAATTTTCTGCGCATTTGAATCTTGGTCAAATCCTAGGTTTGACCAAGATTTAGACAAGTTTAACACGTGAAAACGAATAAGTAAGCATGGATCCTTCTTAGTCACTCTAAAATGAAGCTTTTGGGAGGTTCTTGAAATTTCCATGTTTGAAACCCAAAACCACTTCTCTTCATGATTGACTTCATAAGATCGACAGATTAGTTTAGGGTTAGGGGTAGATATATACATGATTTTTCTGGTTTGAATATGTCTAGACCTTGTTTATCAACTTGAATGCTTACTATATGACATAAGAAAACTATTTGCTTTTGTTTTCATTTTTCTGATTTTTTTTGAATTTTGATGCCCATTTGAATCTTGTCAAATCCTAGGTCGTTTGACCAAGATAATTTAAACAAGTTTAAAACATGAATATGAAAAGGGAAGCATGTATACTTCTTAGTCACTCTAAAATGAAGTTTTTGGGAGGTTTTTGAAAATTCCATGTTTGAAACCCAAAACCACTTCTCTTCATGCCTGACTTCATAAGATAGAGTTTAGGGGTCAGGGGGTGTAGATACATTTGGTTTGTCTAGTTTGAATATGTCTAGACCTTGTTTAACAACTTTAATGCTAACTATATGACATAAGAAGACTATGTGCTTTGGTTTTTCATTTTTCTGATTTTTTTGAATATTGTGCCCACCCATTTGTATCTTCATGAAATCCTAGGTTTGACCAAGATAATTTAAACAAGTTTAAAACATGAAAATGAAAAGGGAAGCCTGGATCCTTCTTAGTCACTCTAAAATGAAGCTTTTGGGAGGTTCTTGAAATTTCCATGTTTGAAACCCAAAACCACTTCTCTTCATGCTTGACTTCATAAGACAGAGTTTAGGGTTTTAGGGGTAGATATATACATGATTTGTCTGGTTTGAATATGTCTAGACCTTGTTTATCAACTTTAATGCTTACTATATGACATAAGAAAACCATTGCTTTTTTTTCTGATTTTTTTGAATTTTGATGCCCATTTGAATCTTGTCAAATCCTAGGGTTTGCTCACTGACAAACCCTGCACAAAAGTCAACATCATCACCCGAAAAAGGGGAGACACCATAATGCTCTCCCTTCTTCTCTCCTTCCGAGTGATCCCTCTTCCTCCGAGTTTCACTCGACGGGCAAACACACATGTGTTGCATAGTAATAATAAAAAGGTAGAAAAATCGACCTACGAATCTATAATTAAATAGGTTAGTAATAATAAAAAGGTAGAAAAATCAACCTACGAATCTATAATTAAATAGGTTAAACTAGGGTTTTGCCCAGTACTACAGATCAAGGTTCAAACCTTGTTTATCAACTTGAATATGCTTACTATATGACATAAGAAGACTATGTACTTTGGTTTTCATTTTTCTGATTTTTTAAATTTTCTGCGCATTTGAATCATATCTTGGTCAAATCCTAGGTTTGACCAAGATTTAGACAAGTTTAACACGTAAAAACGAATAAGTAAGCCTGGATCCTTCTTAGTCACTCTAAAATGAAGCTTTTGGGATGTTCTTGAAATTTCCATGTTTGAAACCCAAAATGACTTCTCTTCATGCTAGACTTCATAAGATCGACAGGGGGTAGATACATGATTTGTCTGGTTTGGATATATCTAGACCTTGTTTATCAACTTGAATGCTTACGATATGACATAAGAAGACAATGTGATTTGGTTTTTCATTTTTCTGATTTTTTTGAATATTGTGCCCACCCATTTGTATCTTCATGAAATCCTAGGTTTGACCAAGCTAATTTAAACAAGTTTAAAACATGAAAATGAAAAGGGAAGCATGTAACCTTCTCAGTCACTCTAAAATGAAGTTTTTGGGAGGTTTTTGAAATTTCCATGTTTGAAACCCAAAACCACTTCTCTTCATGCTTGACTTCATAAGACAAAGTTTAGGGTTAGGGGGTATAGATACATGATTTGTATGGTTTGAATATGTCCAAACCTTGTTTATCAACTTGAATATGCTTACTATATGACATAAGAAGACTATGTACTTTGGTTTTTCATTTTTCTGATTTTTTTAATTTTCTGCGCATTTGAATCATATCTTGGTCAAATCCTAGGTTTGACCAAGATTTAGACAAGTTTAACACGTGAAAACGAATAAGTAAGCCTGGATCCTTCTTAGTCACTCTAAAATGAAGCTTTTGGGAGGTTCTTGAAATTTCCATGTTTGAAACCCAAAACCACTTCTCTTCATGATTGACTGAGTTTAATTAGGGTTTTAGGGGTAGATATATACATGATTTTTCTGGTTTGAATATATATATGTCTAGACCTTGTTTATCAACTTGAATGCTTACTATACATATGACATAAGAATGCTATGTGCTTTGGTTTTTCATTCTTTTGATTTTTTTCTGAATTTTTAGGGCCATTTGAATCTTGGTCAAATCCTTGGTTTGACCAAGATTTAAACAAGTTTAAAACATGAAAATGAAAAGGGAAGTCTGTATCCTTCTTAGTCACTCTAAAATGAAGCTTTTGGGATGTTCTTGAAATTTCAATGTTTGAAACCCAAAACGACTTCCCTTCATGCTAGACTTCATAAGATCGACAGGGGGTAGATACACGATTTGTCTGGTTTGGATATATCTAGACCTTGTTTATCAACTTGATTGCTTACGATATGACATAAGAAGACTATGTGATTTGGTTTTCCATTTTTCTGATTTTTTTAATTTTTTGCCCACCCATTTGTATCTTCGTCAAATCCTAGGTTTGACCAAGATAATTAAAACAAGTTTTATAAAACATGAAAATGAAAAGGGAAGCATGTATCCTTCTTAGGCACTCTAAAATGAAGCTTTTGGGAGTTTTTTGAAATTTCCATGTTTGAAACCCAAAACCACATCTCTTCACATGCTTGACTTCATAAGACAGAGTTTAGGGGTTAGGGGTATAGATACATGATTTGTCTGGTTTGAATATGTCTAGACATTGTTTATCAACTTTAATGCTTACTATATGACATAAGAAAAATAATGTCATGTAAATGAGTTAACTTGGATTTCCTACCCTTGAATCCATAGGAAACTTTGTTCTAATGCACTATAATAATCAACCGAGTTTTTACACCAACAGGTCTGTCACTTACATGTGGTGCCCACGCGTGAGGTCCCACACTTCAGTGAGCACAAGTCACGTGCAATAGGTACGCAAACTCCCAGCCATCTTCTTTGTCAAGAGAAGACGCATCAGATGCGTATTGGAAGTCTGTGGGTCCTTCTGGATCCTTCGGTTGTCCCTCTCACAAAAAAACAAATCTCTCTCATTCTCGGCCTCGCTCGACTCGCTCGCTCGCACCTCCTGCTCACTGACAAACCCTGCACAAAAGTCAACATCATCACCCGAAAAAGGGAGACAATTCTCTCCCTCCTTCTTCTCTCCTTCCGAGTGATCCCTCTTCCTCCGAGTTTCACTCGACGGGCAAACACACTTGTGCTGCATAGTAATAATAAAAAGGTATAGAAAAATCAACCTACGAATCTATAATTAAATAGGTTAGTAATAATAAAAAGGTAGAAAAATCAACCTACGAATCTATAATTAAATAGGTTAAACTAGGGTTTTGCCCAGTACTACAGATCAAGGTTCAAACCTTGTTTATCAACTTGAATATGCTTACTATATGACATAAGAAGACTATGTACTTTGGTTTTCATTTTTCTGATTTTTTAAATTTTCTGCGCATTTGAATCTTGGTCAAATCCTAGGTTTGACCAAGATTAGACAAGTTTAACACGTGAAAACGAATAAGTAAGCCTGGATCCTTCTTAGTCACTCTAAAATGAAGCATTTTGGGATGTTCTTGAAATTTCCATGTTTGAAACCCAAAACGACCTCTCTTCATGCTACACTTCATAAGATCGACCGAGTTTAGGGTTAGGGGTAGATACATGATTTGTATGGTTTGAATATGTCCAAACCTTGTTAATTTATCAACTTGAATGCTTACTATATGACATAAGAAGACTATATGCTTTTGTTTTTCATTTTTCTGATTTTTTTTGAATTTTATGCCCATATATTTGAATCTTGGTCAAATCATAGGTTTGACAAAGATTTAAACAAGTTTAAATTGTGAAAATGAAAAGGTAAGCATGGATCCTTATTAGTCACTCTAAAATAAATCTTTTGGGAGGTTCTTGAAATTTCCATGTTTGAAACCCAAAACCACTTCTCTTCATGATTGACTTCATAAGACAGAGTTTAGGGTTTTAGGGGTAGATATATACATGATTTTTCTGGTTTGAATATGTCTAGACCTGGTTTATCAACTTGAATGCTTACTATACATATGACATATATAAGAATGCTATGTGCTTTGGTTTTTCATTCTCTTTTGATTTTTTTTCTAAATTTTTAGGCCCATTTGAATCTTGGTCAAAATCTTTGGTTTGACAAGGATTTAAACAAGTTTAAAACATGAAAATGAAAAAGGGAAGTCTGTATATCCTTCTTAGTCACTCTAAAATGGAAGCTTTTGGGATGTTCTTGAAATTTCCATGTTTGAAACCGAAAACGACTTCCCTTCATGCTAGACTTCATAAGATCGACAGGGGGTAGATACATGATTTGTCTGGTTTGGATATATCTAGACCTTGTTTATCAACTTGAATGCTTACGATATGACATAAGAAGACAATGTGATTTGGTTTTTCATTTTTCTGATTTTTTTGAATATTGTGCCCACCCATTTGTATCTTCATGAAATCCTAGGTTTGACCAAGATAATTTAAACAAGTTTAAAACATGAAAATGAAAAGGGAAGCATGTAACCTTCTCAGTCACTTTAAAATGAAGTTTTTGGGAGGTTTTTGAAATTTCCATGTTTGAAACCCAAAACCACTTCTCTTCATGCTTGACTTCATAAGAAAAAGTTTAGGGTTAGGGGTATAGATACATGATTTGTATGGTTTGAATATGTCCAGACCTTGTTTATCAACTTTAATGCGCTTACTATATATATGACATAAGAAGACTATGTACTTTGGTTTTTATTTTTCTGATTTTTTTAATTTTCTGCGCATTTGAATCATATCTTGGTCAAATCCTAGGTTTGACCAAGATTTAGACAAGTTTAACACGTGAAAACGAATAAGTAAGCCTGGATCCTTCTTAGTCACTCTAAAATGAAGCTTTTGGGAGGTTCTTGAAATTTCCATGTTTGAAACCCAAAACCACTTCTCTTCATGATTGACTGAGTTTAATTAGGGTTTTAGGGGTAGATATATACATGATTTTTCTGGTTTGAATATATATGTCTAGACCTTGTTTATCAACTTGAATGCTTACTATACATATGACATAAGAATGCTATGTGCTTTGGTTTTTCATTCTTTTGATTTTTTTCTGAATTTTTAGGGCCATTTGAATCTTGGTCAAATCCTTGGTTTGACCAAGATTTAAACAAGTTTAAAACATGAAAATGAAAAGGGAAGTCTGTATCCTTCTTAGTCACTCTAAAATGAAGCTTTTGGGATGTTCTTGAAATTTCAATGTTTGAAACCCAAAACGACTTCCCTTCATGCTAGACTTCATAAGATCGACAGGGGGTAGATACACGATTTGTCTGGTTTGGATATATCTAGACCTTGTTTATCAACTTGATTGCTTACGATATGACATAAGAAGACAATGTGATTTGGTTTTTCATTTTTCTGATTTTTTTAATTTTTTGCCCACCCATTTGTATCTTCGTCAAATCCTAGGTTTGACCAAGATAATTAAAACAAGTTTTATAAAACATGAAAATGAAAAGGGAAGCATGTATCCTTCTTAGGCACTATAAAATGAAGCTTTTGGGAGGTTTTTGAAATTTCCATGTTTGAAACCCAAAACCACATCTCTTCACATGCTTGACTTCATAAGACAGAGTTTAGGGGTTAGGGGTATAGATACATGATTTGTCTGGTTTGAATATGTCTAGACATTGTTTATCAACTTTAATGCTTACTATATGACATAAGAAAAATAATGTCATGTAAATGAGTTAACTTGGATTTCCTACCCTTGAATCCATAGGAAACTTTGTTCTAATGCACTATAATAATCAACCGAGTTTTTACACCAACAGGTCTGTCACTTACGTGTGGTGCCCACGCGTGAGGTCCCACACTTCAGTGAGCACAAGTCACGTGCAATAGGTACGCAAACTCCCAGCCATCTTCTTTGTCAAGAGAAGACGCATCAGGATGCGTATTGGAAGTCTGTGGGTCCTTCTGGATCCTTCGGTTTTCCCTCTCACAAAAAAAACAAATCTCTCTCATTCTCGGCCTCGCTCGACTCGCTCGCTCGCTCGCACCTCCTGCTCACTGACAAACCCTGCACAAAAGTCAACATCATCACCCGAAAAAGGGGAGACACCATAATTCTCTCCCTTCTTCTCTCCTTCCGAGTGATCCCTCTTCCTCCGAGTTTCACTCGACGGGCAAACACACTTGTGCTGCATAGTAATAATAAAAAGGTATAGAAAAATCAACCTACGAATCTATAATTAAATAGGTTAGTAATAATAAAAAGGTAGAAAAATCAACCTACGAATCTATAATTAAATAGGTTAAACTAGGGTTTTGCCCAGTACTACAGATCAAGGTTCAAACCTTGTTTATCAACTTGAATATGCTTACTATATGACATAAGAAGACTATGTACTTTGGTTTTCATTTTTCTGATTTTTTAAATTTTCTGCGCATTTGAATCTTGGTCAAATCCTAGGTTTGACCAAGATTAGACAAGTTTAACACGTGAAAACGAATAAGTAAGCCTGGATCCTTCTTAGTCACTCTAAAATGAAGCATTTTGGGATGTTCTTGAAATTTCCATGTTTGAAACCCAAAACGACCTCTCTTCATGCTACACTTCATAAGATCGACCGAGTTTAGGGTTAGGGGTAGATACATGATTTGTATGGTTTGAATATGTCCAAACCTTGTTAATTTATCAACTTGAATGCTTACTATATGACATAAGAAGACTATATGCTTTTGTTTTTCATTTTTCTGATTTTTTTTGAATTTTATGCCCATATATTTGAATCTTGGTCAAATCATAGGTTTGACAAAGATTTAAACAAGTTTAAATTGTGAAAATGAAAAGGTAAGCATGGATCCTTATTAGTCACTCTAAAATAAATCTTTTGGGAGGTTCTTGAAATTTCCATGTTTGAAACCCAAAACCACTTCTCTTCATGATTGACTTCATAAGACAGAGTTTAGGGTTTTAGGGGTAGATATATACATGATTTTTCTGGTTTGAATATGTCTAGACCTGGTTTATCAACTTGAATGCTTACTATACATATGACATATATAAGAATGCTATGTGCTTTGGTTTTTCATTCTCTTTTGATTTTTTTCTAAATTTTTAGGCCCATTTGAATCTTGGTCAAAATCTTTGGTTTGACAAGGATTTAAACAAGTTTAAAACATGAAAATGAAAAAGGGAAGTCTGTATATCCTTCTTAGTAACTCTAAAATGGAAGCTTTTGGGATGTTCTTGAAATTTCCATGTTTGAAACCGAAAACGACTTCCCTTCATGCTAGACTTCATAAGATCGACAGGGGGTAGATACATGATTTGTCTGGTTTGGATATATCTAGACCTTGTTTATCAACTTGAATGCTTACGATATGACATAAGAAGACAATGTGATTTGGTTTTTCAATTTTCTGATTTTTTTGAATATTGTGCCCACCCATTTGTATCTTCATGAAATCCTAGGTTTGACCAAGATAATTTAAACAAGTTTAAAACATGAAAACGAAAAGGGAAACATGTAACCTTCTCAGTCACTCTAAAATGAAGTTTTTGGGAGGTTTTTGAAATTTCCATGTTTGAAACCCAAAACCACTTCTCTTCATGCTTGACTTCATAAGACAAAGTTTAGGGTTAGGGGGTATAGATACATGATTTGTATGGTTTGAATATGTCCAAACCTTGTTTATCAACTTGAATATGCTTACTATATGACATAAGAAGACTATGTACTTTGGTTTTTCATTTTTCTGATTTTTTTAATTTTCTGCACATTTGAATCATATCTTGGTCAAATCCTAGGTTTGACCAAGATTTAGACAAGTTTAACACGTGAAAACGAATAAGTAAGGATCCTTCTTAGTCACTCTAAAATGAAGCTTTTGGGAGGTTCTTGAAATTTCCATGTTTGAAACCCAAAACCACTTCTCTTCATGATGAGAGTTTAATTAGGGTTTTAGGGGTAGATATATACATGATTTTTCTGGTTTGAATATATATGTCTAGACCTTGTTTATCAACTTGAATGCTTACTATACATATGACATAAGAATGCTATGTGCTTTGGTTTTTCATTCTTTTGATTTTTTTCTGAATTTTTAGGGCCATTTGAATCTTGGTCAAATCCTTGGTTTGACCAAGATTTAAACAAGTTTAAAACATGAAAATGAAAAGGGAAGTCTGTATCCTTCTTAGTCACTCTAAAATGAAGCTTTTGGGATGTTCTTGAAATTTCAATGTTTGAAACCCAAAACGACTTCCCTTCATGCTAGACTTCATAAGATCGAAAGGGGGTAGATACATGATTTGTCTGGTTTGGATATATCTAGACCTTGTTTATCAACTTGATTGCTTACGATATGACATAAGAAGACTATGTGATTTGGTTTTTCATTTTTCTGATTTTTTTGAATATTGTGCCCACCCATTTGTATCTTCATGAAATCCTAGGTTTGACCAAGCTAATTTAAACAAGTTTAAAACATGAAAATGAAAAGGGAAGCATGTAACCTTCTCAGTCACTCTAAAATGAAGTTTTTGGGAGGTTTTTGAAATTTCCATGTTTGAAACCCAAAACCACTTCTCTTCATGCTTGACTTCATAAGACAAAGTTTAGGGTTAGGGGGTATATATAGATACATGATTTGTATGGTTTGAATATGTCCAAACCTTGTTTATCAACTTGAATATGCTTACTATATGACATAAGAAGACTATGTACTTTGGTTTTTCATTTTTCTGATTTTTTTAATTTTCTGCGCATTTGAATCATATCTTGGTCAAATCCTAGGTTTGACCAAGATTTAGACAAGTTTAACACGTGAAAACGAATAAGTAAGCCTGGATCCTTCTTAGTCACTCTAAAATGAAGCTTTTGGGAGGTTCTTGAAATTTCCATGTTTGAAACCCAAAACCACTTCTCTTCATGATTGACTGAGTTTAATTAGGGTTTTAGGGGTAGATATATACATGATTTTTCTGGTTTGAATATATATGTCTAGACCTTGTTTATCAACTTGAATGCTTACTATACATATGACATAAGAATGCTATGTGCTTTGGTTTTTCATTCTTTTGATTTTTTCTGAATTTTTAGGGCCATTTGAATCTTGGTCAAATCCTTGGTTTGACCAAGATTTAAACAAGTTTAAAACATGAAAATGAAAAGGGAAGTCTGTATCCTTCTTAGTCACTCTAAAATGAAGCTTTTGGGATGTTCTTGAAATTTCAATGTTTGAAACCCAAAACGACTTCCCTTCATGCTAGACTTCATAAGATCGAAAGGGGGTAGATACACGATTTGTCTGGTTTGGATATATCTAGACCTTGTTTATCAACTTGATTGCTTACGATATGACATAAGAAGACTATGTGATTTGGTTTTCCATTTTTCTGATTTTTTTAATTTTTTGCCCACCCATTTGTATCTTCGTCAAATCCTAGGTTTGACCAAGATAATTAAAACAAGTTTTATAAAACATGAAAATGAAAAGGGAAGCATGTATCCTTCTTAGGCACTCTAAAATGAAGCTTTTGGGAGTTTTTTGAAATTTCCATGTTTGAAACCCAAAACCACATCTCTTCACATGCTTGACTTCATAAGACAGAGTTTAGGGGTTAGGGGTATAGATACATGATTTGTCTGGTTTGAATATGTCTAGACATTGTTTATCAACTTTAATGCTTACTATATGACATAAGAAAAATTATGTCATGTAAATGAGTTAACTTGGATTTCCTACCCTTGAATCCATAGGAAACTTTGTTCTAATGCACTATAATAATCAACCGAGTTTTTACACCAACAGGTCTGTCACTTACGTGTGGTGCCCACGCGTGAGGTCCCACACTTCAGTGAGCACAAGTCACGTGCAATAGGTACGCAAACTCCCATCTTCTTTGTCAAGAGAAGACGCATCAGGATGCGTATTGGAAGTCTGTGGGTCCTTCGGATCCTTCGGTTGTCCCTCTCACAAAAAAAACAAATCTCTCTCATTCTCGGCCTCGCTCGACTCGCTCGCTCGCTCGCACCTCCTGCTCACTGACAAACCCTGCACAAAAGTCAACATCATCACCCGAAAAAGGGGAGACACCATAATTCTCTCCCTTCTTCTCTCCTTCCGAGTGATCCCTCTTCCTCCGAGTTTCACTCGACGGGCAAACACACTTGTGCTGCATAGTAATAATAAAAAGGTATAGAAAAATCAACCTACGAATCTATAATTAAATAGGTTAGTAATAATAAAAAGGTAGAAAAATCAACCTACGAATCTATAATTAAATAGGTTAAACTAGGGTTTTGCCCAGTACTACAGATCAAGGTTCAAACCTTGTTTATCAACTTGAATATGCTTACTATATGACATAAGAAGACTATGTACTTTGGTTTTCATTTTTCTGATTTTTTAAATTTTCTGCGCATTTGAATCTTGGTCAAATCCTAGGTTTGACCAAGATTAGACAAGTTTAACACGTGAAAACGAATAAGTAAGCCTGGATCCTTCTTAGTCACTCTAAAATGAAGCATTTTGGGATGTTCTTGAAATTTCCATGTTTGAAACCCAAAACGACCTCTCTTCATGCTACACTTCATAAGATCGACCGAGTTTAGGGTTAGGGGTAGATACATGATTTGTATGGTTTGAATATGTCCAAACCTTGTTAATTTATCAACTTGAATGCTTACTATATGACATAAGAAGACTATATGCTTTTGTTTTTCATTTTTCTGATTTTTTTTTTGAATTTTATGCCCATATATTTGAATCTTGGTCAAATCATAGGTTTGACAAAGATTTAAACAAGTTTAAATTGTGAAAATGAAAAGGTAAGCATGGATCCTTATTAGTCACTCTAAAATAAATCTTTTGGGAGGTTCTTGAAATTTCCATGTTTGAAACCCAAAACCACTTCTCTTCATGATTGACTTCATAAGACAGAGTTTAGGGTTTTAGGGGTAGATATATACATGATTTTTCTGGTTTGAATATGTCTAGACCTGGTTTATCAACTTGAATGCTTACTATACATATGACATATATAAGAATGCTATGTGCTTTGGTTTTTCATTCTCTTTTGATTTTTTTTCTAAATTTTTAGGCCCATTTGAATCTTGGTCAAAATCTTTGGTTTGACAAGGATTTAAACAAGTTTAAAACATGAAAATGAAAAAGGGAAGTCTGTATATCCTTCTTAGTAACTCTAAAATGGAAGCTTTTGGGATGTTCTTGAAATTTCCATGTTTGAAACCGAAAACGACTTCCCTTCATGCTAGACTTCATAAGATCGACAGGGGGTAGATACATGATTTGTCTGGTTTGGATATATCTAGACCTTGTTTATCAACTTGAATGCTTACGATATGACATAAGAAGACAATGTGATTTGGTTTTTCAATTTTCTGATTTTTTTGAATATTGTGCCCACCCATTTGTATCTTCATGAAATCCTAGGTTTTACCAAGATAATTTAAACAAGTTTAAAACATGAAAATGAAAAGGGAAACATGTAACCTTCTCAGTCACTCTAAAATGAAGTTTTTGGGAGGTTTTTGAAATTTCCATGTTTGAAACCCAAAACCACTTCTCTTCATGCTTGACTTCATAAGACAAAGTTTAGGGTTAGGGGTATAGATACATGATTTGTATGGTTTGAATATGTCCAAACCTTGTTTATCAACTTGAATATGCTTACTATATGACATAAGAAGACTATGTACTTTGGTTTTTCATTTTTCTGATTTTTTTTTAATTTTCTGCACATTTGAATCATATCTTGGTCAAATCCTAGGTTTGACCAAGATTTAGACAAGTTTAACACGTGAAAACGAATAAGTAAGCCTGGATCCTTCTTAGTCACTCTAAAATGAAGCTTTTGGGAGGTTCTTGAAATTTCCATGTTTGAAACCCAAAACCACTTCTCTTCATGATTGACTGAGTTTAATTAGGGTTTTAGGGGTAGATATATACATGATTTTTCTGGTTTGAATATATATGTCTAGACCTTGTTTATCAACTTGAATGCTTACTATACATATGACATAAGAATGCTATGTGCTTTGGTTTTTCATTCTTTTGATTTTTTTCTAAATTTTTAGGGCCATTTGAATCTTGGTCAAATCCTTGGTTTGACCAAGATTTAAACAAGTTTAAAACATGAAAATGAAAAGGGAAGTCTGTATCCTTCTTAGTCACTCTAAAATGAAGCTTTTGGGATGTTCTTGAAATTTCAATGTTTGAAACCCAAAACGACTTCCCTTCATGCTAGACTTCATAAGATCGACAGGGGGTAGATACATGATTTGTCTGGTTTGGATATATCTAGACCTTGTTTATCAACTTGATTGCTTACGATATGACATAAGAAGACTATGTGATTTGGTTTTCATTTTTCTGATTTTTTTGAATATTGTGCCCACCCATTTGTATCTTCATGAAATCCTAGGTTTGACCAAGCTAATTTAAACAAGTTTAAAACATGAAAATGAAAAGGGAAGCATGTAACCTTCTCAGTCACTCTAAAATGAAGTTTTTGGGAGGTTTTTGAAATTTCCATGTTTGAAACCCAAAACCACTTCTCTTCATGCTTGACTTCATAAGACAAAGTTTAGGGTTAGGGGGTATATATAGATACATGATTTGTATGGTTTGAATATGTCCAAACCTTGTTTATCAACTTGAATATGCTTACTATATGACATAAGAAGACTATGTACTTTGGTTTTTCATTTTTCTGATTTTTTTTTTTTCTGCATTTGAATCATATCTTGGTCAAATCCTAGGTTTGACCAAGATTTAGACAAGTTTAACACTTGAAAACGAATAAGTAAGGATCCTTCTTAGTCACTCTAAAATGAAGCTTTTGGGAGGTTCTTGAAATTTCCATGTTTGAAACCCAAAACCACTTATCTTCATGATTGACTTCATTTAATTAGGGTTTTAGGGGTAGATATATACATGATTTTTCTGGTTTGAATATATATGTCTAGACCTTGTTTATCAACTTGAATGCTTACTATACATATGACATAAGAATGCTATGTGCTTTGGTTTTTCATTCTTTTGATTTTTTCTGAATTTTTAGGGCCATTTGAATCTTGGTCAAATCCTTGGTTTGACCAAGATTTAAACAAGTTTAAAACATGAAAATGAAAAGGGAAGTCTGTATCCTTCTTAGTCACTCTAAAATGAAGCTTTTGGGATGTTCTTGAAATTTCAATGTTTGAAACCCAAAACGACTTCCCTTCATGCTAGACTTCATAAGATCGAAAGGGGGTAGATACACGATTTGTCTGGTTTGGATATATCTAGACCTTGTTTATCAACTTGATTGCTTACGATATGACATAAGAAGACTATGTGATTTGGTTTTCCATTTTTCTGATTTTTTTAATTTTTTGCCCACCCATTTGTATCTTCGTCAAATCCTAGGTTTGACCAAGATAATTAAAACAAGTTTTATAAAACATGAAAATGAAAAGGGAAGCATGTATCCTTCTTAGGCACTCTAAAATGAAGCTTTTGGGAGGTTTTTGAAATTTCCATGTTTGAAACCCAAAACCACATCTCTTCACATGCTTGACTTCATAAGACAGAGTTTAGGGGTTAGGGGTATAGATACATGATTTGTCTGGTTTGAATATGTCTAGACATTGTTTATCAACTTTAATGCTTACTATATGACATAAGAAAAATAATGTCATGTAAATGAGTTAACTTGGATTTCCTACCCTTGAATCCATAGGAAACTTTGTTCTAATGCACTATAATAATCAACCGAGTTTTTACACCAACAGTCTGTCACTTACGTGTGGTGCCCACGCGTGAGGTCCCACACTTCAGTGAGCACAAGTCACGTGCAATAGGTACGCAAACTCCCAGCCATCTTCTTTGTCAAGAGAAGACGCATCAGATGCGTATTGGAAGTCTGTGGGTCCTTCTGGATCCTTCGGTTGTCCCTCTCACAAAAAAAACAAATCTCTCTCATTCTCGGCCTCGCTCGACTCGCTCGCTCGACTCGCTCGCTCGCACCTCCTGCTCACTGACAAACCACAAAAGTCAACATCATCACCCGAAAAAGGGGAGACACCATAATTCTCTCCCTTCTTCTCTCCTTCCGAGTGATCCCTCTTCCTCCGAGTTTCACTCGACGGGCAAACACACTTGTGCTGCATAGTAATAATAAAAAGGTATAGAAAAATCAACCTACGAATCTATAATTAAATAGGTTAGTAATAATAAAAAGGTAGAAAAATCAACCTACGAATCTATAATTAAATAGGTTAAACTAGGGTTTTGCCCAGTACTACAGATCAAGGTTCAAACCTTGTTTATCAACTTGAATATGCTTACTATATGACATAAGAAGACTATGTACTTTGGTTTTCATTTTTCTGATTTTTTAAATTTTCTGCGCATTTGAATCTTGGTCAAATCCTAGGTTTGACCAAGATTAGACAAGTTTAACACATGAAAACGAATAAGTAAGCCTGGATCCTTCTTAGTCACTCTAAAATGAAGCATTTTGGGATGTTCTTGAAATTTCCATGTTTGAAACCCAAAACGACCTCTCTTCATGCTACACTTCATAAGATCGACCGAGTTTAGGGTTAGGGGTAGATACATGATTTGTATGGTTTGAATATGTCCAAACCTTGTTAATTTATCAACTTGAATGCTTACTATATGACATAAGAAGACTATATGCTTTTGTTTTTCATTTTTCTGATTTTTTTTGAATTTTATGCCCATATATTTGAATCTTGGTCAAATCATAGGTTTGACAAAGATTTAAACAAGTTTAAATTGTGAAAATGAAAAGGTAAGCATGGATCCTTATTAGTCACTCTAAAATAAATCTTTTGGGAGGTTCTTGAAATTTCCATGTTTGAAACCCAAAACCACTTCTCTTCATGATTGACTTCATAAGACAAAGTTTAGGGTTTTAGGGGTAGATATATACATGATTTTTCTGGTTTGAATATGTCTAGACCTGGTTTATCAACTTGAATGCTTACTATACATATGACATATATAAGAATGCTATGTGCTTTGGTTTTTCATTCTCTTTTGATTTTTTTTCTAAATTTTTAGGCCCATTTGAATCTTGGTCAAAATCTTTGGTTTGACAAGGATTTAAACAAGTTTAAAACATGAAAATGAAAAAGGGAAGTCTGTATATCCTTCTTAGTAACTCTAAAATGGAAGCTTTTGGGATGTTCTTGAAATTTCCATGTTTGAAACCGAAAACGACTTCCCTTCATGCTAGACTTCATAAGATCGACAGGGGGTAGATACATGATTTGTCTGGTTTGGATATATCTAGACCTTGTTTATCAACTTGAATGCTTACGATATGACATAAGAAGACAATGTGATTTGGTTTTTCAATTTTCTGATTTTTTTGAATATTGTGCCCACCCATTTGTATCTTCATGAAATCCTAGGTTTTACCAAGATAATTTAAACAAGTTTAAAACATGAAAACGAAAAGGGAAACATGTAACCTTCTCAGTCACTCTAAAATGAAGTTTTTGGGAGGTTTTTGAAATTTCCATGTTTGAAACCCAAAACCACTTCTCTTCATGCTTGACTTCATAAGACAAAGTTTAGGGTTAGGGGGTATAGATACATGATTTGTATGGTTTGAATATGTCCAAACCTTGTTTATCAACTTGAATATGCTTACTATATGACATAAGAAGACTATGTACTTTGGTTTTTCATTTTTCTGATTTTTTTATTTTTCTGCACATTTGAATCATATCTTGGTCAAATCCTAGGTTTGACCAAGATTTAGACAAGTTTAACACGTGAAAACGAATAAGTAAGCCTGGATCCTTCTTAGTCACTCTAAAATGAAGCTTTTGGGAGGTTCTTGAAATTTCCATGTTTGAAACCCAAAACCACTTCTCTTCATGATTGACTGAGTTTAATTAGGGTTTTAGGGGTAGATATATACATGATTTTTCTGGTTTGAATATATATGTCTAGACCTTGTTTATCAACTTGAATGCTTACTATACATATGACATAAGAATGCTATGTGCTTTGGTTTTTCATTCTTTTGATTTTTTCTGAATTTTTAGGGCCATTTGAATCTTGGTCAAATCCTTGGTTTGACCAAGATTTAAACAAGTTTAAAACATGAAAATGAAAAGGGAAGTCTGTATCCTTCTTAGTCACTCTAAAATGAAGCTTTTGGGATGTTCTTGAAATTTCAATGTTTGAAACCCAAAACGACTTCCCTTCATGCTAGACTTCATAAGATCGACAGGGGTAGATACACGATTTGTCTGGTTTGGATATATCTAGACCTTGTTTATCAACTTGATTGCTTACGATATGACATAAGAAGACAATGTGATTTGGTTTTTCATTTTTCTGATTTTTTTAATTTTTTGCCCACCCATTTGTATCTTCGTCAAATCCTAGGTTTGACCAAGATAATTAAAACAAGTTTTATAAAACATGAAAATGAAAAGGGAAGCATGTATCCTTCTTAGGCACTCTAAAATGAAGCTTTTGGGAGGTTTTTGAAATTTCCATGTTTGAAACCCAAAACCACATCTCTTCACATGCTTGACTTCATAAGACAGAGTTTAGGGGTTAGGGGTATAGATACATGATTTGTCTGGTTTGAATATGTCTAGACATTGTTTATCAACTTTAATGCTTACTATATGACATAAGAAAAATAATGTCATGTAAATGAGTTAACTTGGATTTCCTACCCTTGAATCCATAGGAAACTTTGTTCTAATGCACTATAATAATCAGTTTTTACACCAACAGGTCTGTCACTTACGTGTGGTGCCCACGCGTGAGGTCCCACACTTCAGTGAGCACAAGTCACGTGCAATAGGTACGCAAACTCCCAGCCATCTTCTTTGTCAAGAGAAGACATCAGGATGCGTATTGGAAGTCTGTGGGTCCTTCTGGATCCTTCGGTTGTCCCTCTCACAAAAAAAACAAATCTCTTTCATTCTCGGCCTCGCTCGACTCGCTCGCTCGCTCGCACCTCCTGCTCACTGACAAACCCTGCACAAAAGTCAACATCATCACCCGAAAAGGGGAGACACCATAATTCTCTCCCATCTTCTCTCCTTCCGAGTGATCCCTCTTCCTCCGAGTTTCACTCGACGGGCAAACACACTTTTTTTTTTCTGCATTTGAATCTTGGTCAAATCCTAGGTTTGACCAAGATTTAAACAAGTTTAAAACATGAAAATAAAATGGTAAGCATGGATCCTTCTTAGTCTCCCGAAAATGAAGCTTTTTTTTTGAAATTTCCATGTTTGAAACCCAAAACCACTTCTCTTCATGCTTGACTTCATAATACATAGTTTAGGGTTAGGGGTAGATATATACATGATTTTTCTGGTTTGAATATGTCTAGACCTTGTTTATCAACTTGAATGCTAGCTTACTATATATGACATAAGAATGCTATGTGCTTTGGTTTTTCATTCTTTTGATTTTTTCTGAATTTTTATGCCCATTTGAATCTTGGTCGAATCCTAGGTTTGACCAAGATTTAAACAAGTTTAAAACATGAAAATGAGAAGGGAAGCATGTATCCTTCTTAGTCACTCTAATTAAAATGAAGATTTTGGGAGGTTTTTGAAATTTCCATGTTTGAAACCAAAAACCACGTCTCTTCATGCTTGACTTCATAAGATATATAGAGTTTAATTAGGGGTTAGGGGTATAGATACATGATTTGTTTGGTTTGAATATGTCTAGACCTTGTTTAACAACTTGAATGCTTACTATATGCCATAAGAAGACTATGTACTTTGGTTTTTAATTTTTTTGATTTTTTAAAATTTTCTGCCAATTTGTATCTTGGTCAAATCCTAGGTTTGACCAAGATTTAAACAAGTTTAAGACGTGAAAATAAAATGGTAAGCATGGATCCTTCTTAGTCTCCCTAAAATGAAGCTTTTGGTTTTTTTTTTTGAAATTTCCATGTTTGAAACCCAAAACCACTTCTCTTCATGCTTGACTTCATAAGACAGAGTTTAGGGATAGGGGTAGATATATATATACATGATTTTTCTGGTTTGAATATGTCTAGACCCTGTTTATCAACTTGAATGCTTACTATATGACATAAGAATGCTATGTGCTTTGGTTTTTCATTCTTTTGATTTTTTCTGAATTTTTATGCCCATTTGAATCTTGGTCGAATCCTAGGTTTGACCAAGATTTAAACAAGTTTAAAACATGAAAATGAGAAGGGAAGCCTGTATCCTTCTTTGTCACTCTAATTAAAATGAAGCTTTTGGGTGGTTTTTGAAATTTCCATGTTTGAAACCCAAAACCACATCTCTTCGTGCTTGACTTCATAAGACAGAGTTTAGGGGTTAGGGGGTACATAGATACATGATTTGCATAGTTTGAATATGTCTAGCTAGAGACCTTGTTTCTCAACTTTAATGCTTACTATATGACATAAGAAGACTATGTGCTTTGGTTTTTCATTTTTCTGTTTTATTTTAATTTTATGCCCATTTGAATCTTGGTCAAATCCTAGGTTTGACCAAGATTTAAACAAGTTTAAATTATGAAAATGAAGGTAAGCATGGATCCTTATTAGTCACTCTAAAATAAATCTTTTGGGAGGTTCTTGAAATTTCCATGTTTCAAACCCAAAACCACTTCTCTTCATGATTGACTTCATAAGACAGAGTTTAGGGTTTTAGGGGTAGATATATACATGATTTTTCTGGTTTGAATATGTCTAGCCCTTGTTTATCAACTTGAATGCTTACTATACATATGACATAAGAATGCTATGTGCTTTGGTTTTTCATTCTCTTTTGATTTTTTTCTAAATTTTTAGGCCCATTTGAATCTTGGTCAAATCCTTGGTTTGACCAAGATTTAAACAAGTTTAAAACATGAAAATAAAAAGGAAGTCTGTATCCTTCTTAGTCACTCTAAAATGGAAGCTTTTGGGATGTTCTTGAAATTACCATGTTTGAAACCGAAAACGACTTCCCTTCATGCTAGACTTCATAAGATCGACAGGGGGTAGATACATGATTTGTCTGGTTTGGATATATCTAGACCTTGTTTATCAACTTGAATGCTTACGATATGACATAAGAAGACAATGTGATTTGGTTTTTCATTTTTCTGATTTTTTTGAATATTGTACGTGCCCACCCATTTGTATCTTCATCAAATCCTAGGTTTGACCAGGATTTAATCAAGTTTAAAACATGAAATGAAAAGATAAGCCTGGATCCTTCTTAGTCACTCTAAAATGAAGCTTTTGGGAGGTTCTTGAAATTTCCATGTTTGAAACCCAAAACCACTTCTCTTCATGATTGACTTCATAAGACAAAGTTTAGGGTTTTAGGGGTAGATATATACATGATTTTTCTGGTTTGAATATATATGTCTAGACCTTGTTTATCAACTTGAATGCTTACTATATATATGACATAAGAATGCTATATATGTGCTTTGGTTTTTCATTCTTTTGATTTTTTCTGATTTTTTAGGCCCATTTGAATCTTGGTCAAATCCTAGGTTTGACCATGATTTAAACAAGTTTAAAACATGAAAATGAAAAGGTAAGCATGGATCCTTCTTAGTCACTCTAAAATGAAGCTTTTGGGATGTTCTTGAAATTTCCATGTTTGAAACCCAAAACGACTTCGATCTCTTTATGCTAGATTTCATAAGACTGAGTTTTAGGGGTTAGGGGGTAGATACATGATTTGTCTAGTTTGAATATGTACATAGTACTCCCTCTATAGGAACTTGGAGAAAGCAACTGTTGTGCCACACAATTTTGTTGTTTTCCTATTTTTCTTTCATGAAGCTTTACGATGTGGTTCGTGTGTGGGGATCAAGCTCGTAATCTCGTTTCAATTACACAACCAACTACTCTGCTCATCCTTGCATGTAATTAACCAATATAGGAATTTGATTCCACGGAACTTTTTCAGTACATAAGTCTCCTCCTTAACTCCTCTAGTCTCTACCAAGCCGGCCGCCTCGCTACTTCCCTAGCTTCCTCCCTACAGCACACCTCGCCCCCGTACGCGAGCTAGGTCCAGCCGGAGATGGGGCACAGCCGCCCCCGCTGGAAGAATGCTCAGAGGAAGTCCGGGCAGGAGGACAAGGGTGACGCCATCCCGGATGAACTTCTCGGGCTGGTGTTCCTGCGCCTCACCTCGCCTCTGGATCTCGTCCGCGCCGCGTTCGCCTGCAGGAGCTGGCGCAAGGTCATCGCGGCGGAGGACTTCCGTGTCCTCTCCGCTCGCCACGGCGCGCCATCCTCCATAGTCGCCGGCCACTACCACATCAGCTTCTCCCATTGTCACTATCGGCCGTCTGGCTTGCTGCCCCACTTCGTTCCCTCTTCCTCGTCATGTTGGGCCGGGGTCGCCGCAAATAATCTCGCGCTCGACTTCCTCCCACGGGCGCCAAACGGCGACCTCAGTTTGGAGCTCGCCGACTCTCGGGGCGGCCTCCTACTCCTTGCGGACTTCGACCACACCGAACACGGAAAGCCTTTCGAGCAGCCTTCACGTCTCGTCGTCTGCGATCCCCTGGCAGGTCAGTACGTGACGGTCCCTCCACCCCCTGCTGTTTCGCACACAACATTCGTAAGCTTGTTCCTGGGCGCCGCCCTCCATGGCGAGGACGCTGCGGCGCGCATCAGTCTGTCAAATTACAGGGTGACGTGCCTGATCTATCATGACGGCATCTGCAAGACCTGCGTGTTCTCGCCTGGCCCTGGTGGCCACGCTTGGACCTCCTCCGGCGCCATCGTGCCTCTCCACGCCACGCACACAGGCCGGTCGGATATCCTCTTTGTGGGGTGCAACGCCCGTTTCTTCCAGTGGTACGTGTTCGGTGGGCTCGGAAACTTCATTCTTGCTCTCGACAGAGAATCCGGCGAGCTCTCACGCTTCGAGAGAGCTCGAGACGAGGACTGGCTTCACACCGTGCCGATTGAGATGCTGGGCGGGCCCTCGCGCGTGCTGAATTGGTACGTGCTAGAGCTTCCGTGGCCACCTACCTTCCGAGCTTGCTTATCCTAGGATTCTGGCTTCCTGGGTTGGATTAGTGTCGGCCATGGTGCTGTCGACACGGTCTGGAGGTTGAAGACGAAGGGCATCTCAAGGATTTTGTTGTAATTTCGTTTTTGTTCAGGTGTTTTGTACTATTTGATGTTTCTCTTAATGCCAGAGGGTTTATTTGCACTAGTCATACTTGACATAGCTGTACGTTTTGAAGATTAACTTGTTCATCATGATCCGAACTTCTCATACTCTTAATGCCAGAGGGTTTATTTGCACTAGTCATACTTGACATAACTTCGAACTTGTTTTGAGTAATACGTAGTATGGTATACTAGAATAGGAGGAGTAACACTTTTCGCATTTGGGCCAAATATAAAGTACTACCTCCATTTCAAGGAATAAGGCGCACGCGTACTCCAAGACGTATCTTTTGGTCAGATTACCTTGACCATTGAATTGACAAGACAACACACAGAGCATTGGGGCGTGCTCGATGGTGCTAGCTGCGGCTATACAGACATGTGATAGGCATCGCGGAAGCGTCGCAAATAGAAAACAAATCATATTTTTTGGGGGAGGATGTTTTGGCTCCTGGTTGCGTATGCTCCCTTTAGTTTGAACTGCAACATCTATATATTTTGAAATGTAAAAAAAATCCAAACAAAAAATTAATCTTTTCATCTTCACATGCTAAGAGCGCATAAAGTCTTTCCATAAAAAACTAAATTGTCGTTTGGGCTATGTAAAAAAGATAAAATTTATTGCTAAAAATAAAGCTGTTTACATCAACCACAAAAAATATCGGCTTTTCACGAAACTACACGAACACACATAGATTATCGAGAAGTACATGCGGATTTTTTTGTTAGAATTTTTTGAAAATTAAAAATATGTTTTTTTGGGTCGAGGTAGCATATCCGCCCAATAGCCGAATTAAATTTCCGATTTTTTTGGACTGACAATTTCATCGGGAAGACATGGATGCGCGCAGACGGCGTGCAAGGCAAGGCATCGATTTGACCGGACGTACTTAGGGCAGGTCAGGCTGCCAGCGTACTTATTCCGGGCAGGTGAGGTACTAGAACTCAAAGTCCTCCTCAGCGTCTCTCCTCTCTCTCTGTCTTTATTGAGTGTACTAGCGCGCGTTCAGGGATTATAGTGCATAGTATCATATTGTAATATCATGCATATGATACTTGTCTATGATACTATTACTATAGTGGGTGGTATTATAGAGTAGTATCATAATCTTCTAAATTTATTGTTTTGTAGAATCTCAATACAAAATATGTGTACAAGATCTATTTAGCATTAGCTTTTCTCGTAACGTGCATTATGATACAGTATCCAGCTATGTTACTCTAATCTTATCTCTCCTCATTAATTAGATGCCACATCAGCATTTTTGTGGGCCTAAGATGCATGATACTACCTATGATACTAGCACTATGGCCAGCCTCAGGGACTCAAAGTCAGGGAAATGTTTGAGATGCAAAGTAAGAGAATATTTACCAGTATAATTGGTTGATTAGAAGATTAAGTGGTGAAATCACAACAGATTGGAGCAGTACATGGTGGAAACCGCAAAATATCCTTCCAAATGGTGTTTTTGTGCAACATACGAAGTATGAGGTGGTGGAACTTGAGGCCAGTGACTTTACTTACTCCAAAATGCAACTTTACGTACATGAGCCATCGGATCAAGATCCAACGGACACAGTTGATCCAGAATTTGTAGTCACATTTTAAGTTGCTCGAAAAAAATCGAAAACATTACAGTAAGATATATATCTTTCTTAAGTATTCTGGTAAAGTTTTACTTCATTTGAAAATTGAGTTTAATTTTAAGTTTAAAATTTGGATCAACCATGTGCGTTGGATCTTGATCGAATGACTCACGTACAAGTCGCCAGTGAAGTTACTGGATCTCGTTCCTTGGTGGAATCTGCAATTCCCTCCCCTATATATACTATACAAGTCGAAGACTACGACCCTCTATCCCTATCTCCTTCACATCCTCTAAATTCATATTCCCATTTAGAATCGTTGGGCATGGAGGTTCCCCCTGGTAGCTTTAGAGCTTTTGTCGACGATGCTAATTTGAGAAGACTGCTCACCTACGGTTTGTGCTCTCAATCCGCACAACCTCCATTTTGGCGGGTTAGTACTTTCTTCACTAGGTTCATCAAGATGTATTTTAATTTGGGCTAACAGTCGTGTTAATTTCCTTGTATTAAGCAGTGTTGTTCGTGCAAGAAGGTTGCATGCGACAGCTGCGCTAGGAACCTGCCCGGTGGCGCGTGCCCGGGATGCCAGGGCGTCTTCCAAGGTGAAAGTCCTCCATCTGAAAGCATGTACTTTTCCCGTGAATGTGTTATGGAAAAGAATGTGGTGAGAAGAACGTTCATCTGCGGTTTGTGCTCTCAAATCGCACGACGTCCACTATAACGGGTTAGTACTTTCTTCACTAGGTTCCACCCAACTGTATTTTTCTTTGGGCCAACAGTCATGTAAATTTCCTTGTATTAAGCAGTGCATTCGCATGGGGGAGGGACATCACATTGCATGCGGAAGCTGCTTAAGAAACCTGCCCAGTCTCGTGTGCCCGAACTGCGACGGCATCTACGAAGAGGATGAGGATTTAAGTAGATTTGCCTCCTTGTTTAAGGTGGATTGCAGCAACGATGGTTGCGACATGAGCGGCGACTTGCTCGAATACTTTCAACATGAGGCGACGTGCCCGCATGCGCCAACGAGACGGTAGGTGGTTGATCTTGCCGGTCTCGATGGAGAAGATGATCGCGCTTTGAGGCTAATCTGAGCTCGGTGGAGAAGGACCGGATGGAGTTTCCTTTTCTAGAACTAGAGTTCTTTTTGTACTTTTGGATGTCTTGTCTGTAGTTTCCTTTTACTTGGAGGGTCCTCCTAGCTTGCAGTCTGTAATCCCACCGTCATCATAATATAAAAGCAGTGTCGCGAGGTCCTTCGGGACATTTCTGTGTTCAAAAAATGTATGATTTTAGACATGTCGTCTATTTATGTGTGCGATGTTGTATCATCTATTACCGTGATTAGTTTGAACGTGTCCATGTCCTAGAACAAAACTTCGGCATGATGTACTTGTATGTTTAATTGAATTCGACCAAGTATAATGTGGAACCGATCATTGCGAGCATATGGAGATTGCGAACCGGTAATTGACAGGTGGTACATGCTCTATCTTAATCTTGTTTATCTAATGGTAATTGCGATTTATGCGGTACTGAAATAATTAGTTTTAGTTATAAACAGGGACTCTTCGGACGGGGGCTCCTTTTCAAACAAGACCGGGGAGATTTATGAAGTGCTAGAAGGGAACAAATTACTACATGAGTGTTTTGCGTGAAATGGTTAAAATTTGTAGTGGCAGATTGCCGCCAATGCAATTTTTTCATGTGGTTGATATGGTAGGATGGACATTTCCAAAATTTCACGAATTATTTCGGTTTGTGACCATATATTAAATTAGTTCTGGGCTCATTTCCATATAATTTGAAATTTCAACGCGAAGTACACGAAGTACAATTAAAAAAGGGGAAACTATATATACGTGATGTGCACTAAATGTGTGGTACCCCCCAAAAAATGACCAAACATATGCGTTGCATCCAAGTACGTAACACCCATATGGCAAACGAAAGCATTGAGTAGTTGTTTGTGATGTAAGTAATCTACATATATATCAAAATACCAAACATGGCACACCAAAATATTTTTTAGAAGAACTTACCAGATTTTGGCACCATGCATGTTGGAGTTTTTTTTTGACAGAATCCATCTTGGAGTTCGCATGGCTCTCTTCCGAAGTGAGAGGTGAGTTGGTTAATGCTAGAACCATGGCAAACTTCCGAATGTTAGTAATTTATCATGGATTCATCATTTGTGATGAAATACCTAGGAACAATGCCAAACATGACCTACCTATGTTCTTGAGAATATTCCCTTTCACCGATTTTGGCACCATGTGTGTTTTTAAGTACGTTTGCATGCCTTCTTGATTGGTTATTAAAATACCATGTCAAACTGTCGATACATGGAAAATTCCTTTGCTACAATCAAATAAACTTCGGGCTCCTTTTATTCAAAGGAATATGGAGGGCGTAGGAATATGAAAGGTGCATGATTGGAATGTTATGCCAAGTTGAATCCTATAGGAACATGATGTGTCTTTGATTGTGGCAAAGGAACTTTTCCATGAGGTATTAGCTAATGGTTTTTTCCTATAAGATTTGCACTACAAGATTCCTATATGAATAGTTCCTATGAATCAAATGACTTGTATAGGAATTTTTCCCATAAGAACCGAATCCAACATAATTCCTATGACAATCATATGAATCAAAGGAGCACGATTCCCATAGGATTCAAGTAGACATGACATCCCAATTCTATGATTTTCCTTTTCCTATACTTTCCATTTCCTATGAACCAAAGGAGGCCTAACTAGTTGGCCATACTGAAACAATTGCCAAATAAATGCCGTGCATCCTATGGCCCCCGTGAGTTTGACCTAAATTTGAAATCATGGTAAAAGGTGCTTAAAATAGGCAAATAAAAGCATGTAGTCAATTTTTTTTAGGATGTAGTACTACCTAGGGAAAATACCAAACATGCCATAATGCAAACTGTGTTTTAGAGAGTAGCCCTTCAAAAAAGTTGGCATCCACTTGTTGATTTTGCTATCGACATGACAAAATAACTGATCAGATGACCAAGTGGTAAAAATTGCAACAGATTAGACCACCACATGGTGGAAACTGCTAAAAATCATGAAAACTGCGAAGAAAAAGTTAAAGTGGTGGTTTGTGCAGCATATGGAGGATTGAGTAGTACAAGTTGGATGTGCACTACCGTGTGCCCGTGGTAATGTTCGCCTATTATGATGATGGCAAGAAAAAATGATGTTTTCTCTGCTGAAACTGTCCCGAGCTGATTTGACGAGACAAAATACAGCTACACGGCGTGCAAGGGACGGCTATACAGTACATTAGCTTCTTCTCGGGTCACACGCCTGCACCACAGGTGCAGTAAGTGCAGCAGAGACCAGAGAGAGAAGGAACGCCCGTATTATATTTGATTTCAATTCATATTGTTTTTTTCCTTGCCTCTCCGTCTTCTTCACCGCCATCTTCTCGGTGTTTTCAAGAGTGATTATCAAGTGGAGAGACAATTGCATTGGGAAAGTCTCTCCACTTGATAATCTCTGTTGAAAAACTCGCACGTCTTGTGAAATGTGAAGGCTGCACGCGTGGGGAAGGGAGACGCAAACGCCGCACCGCATCATTAGTAGTACAGTAGTATACCTTTCTCTCCTCAGGCACCCCGGCTGGCCGCCCGCCGCAATAGTTCCTTGCATAGCGCTTGCCGTCTCCTCCAAAAACCCCCAGCGCACTTGCATCCGCCATCCACCTAAATCCACCGCCGAGTACCTTTCTGTCCTCACCACCGCCGCTGCGCCTATTCCCCTGTCCAGCAGACGACTGCGGCGTTGCGTGTGTCGCCGCCGTGTCAGATGGAGGCGGAGCCGCTCAACTCCCGAAGGCGGGTCGAGCCAGATCGGGAAGAGCCTCCGTCGAGCCTCGACCTCATCAGCCGCCTCCCCGACGAGATGCTGCACATCATCATCTCCCTCCTGCCCATGATATCCGCTGTAAGGACAACATTGCTCTCCAAACGGTGGCGCCACCTCTGGCGCTCCGTCCCACTTAACCTCCTCGTCGGCGACAACGACCTCATCAGCCGCCTACCGGACCAGATTCTCCACATCATCATCTCCCACCTGCCCACTGTATCCGCTGTAAGCACAACCTTGGTCTCCAAACGGTGGCGCCACCTCTGGCACTCCGTCCCACTTAACCTCGAGATCGACGACGAACTCGCCAAGCAAAACCACAAACGCATCGCCGCGGTCTCCAGTATCCTCGCCGCTCACCCTGGCCCCGCCAGAAGCGTGTCAATCGACCCCTTCAGAACCACTTGCAAGGTCGACACCACGCTCGACAGCTGGTTCCGGTCCAGCACCCTATCTTGCGTCGAGAACCTCAGATTCGATGCTGGAACTGTGATGCGCTCCTTCCCGCTGTCCGCGTTCCGCTGCGCGCCCACGCTGCGCATTGTCAGCATTTCTACTTGCTATTTGCCCGAGATTCATGCCAACTCCATGCTTCTTTTCCCCCAACTCAAAAGGCTCTTGCTCTATGACGTCTACATCTGTAAGGCGACGAACATCGACCGCCTGTTCACCCGCTGTATTGTGCTCGAGGCACTTCACCTTGAGGGGGTCCACGGGTTCACCCAACTCAACATTCAAATGCCAAATCTTCGTACAATTAGTGTGGCTAGCTATTGGAAACGCAACACCACCGAACTTATTCAGTTAGACACGGTGCAAATTATGGATGCATCTTGCCTCGAGAGATTGGTCATATGCGTTGATGATGTTCCACTACTAATCCAGGTCGCCAACGCACCAAAGTTGATGGTGTTGGGCTTTGCGTCGTACCCTGGCTGCCAACTTGTTATTGGACGCATAAACTTTTTGGTAGAACAGCCTTCTTCTTGTTGAATTAACTCACATTTTTGTTATTTTTTTTGACATATGTACCATTGTCCTGTAGAGGATGATGCCCATAAGCTTGGAAAATTCTCTGTGCACAGTGAAGAACTTGGTTCTAAAATCTGACGGCCCTCGTCTGGATCAACTACTTGCATTTCTTAGATGCTTTCCCTGCACGGAGAAGCTATATATCCAGGTAAATTCGTTGTTGTTAACTGTTTACCACTATGAGCAAAAACTGTAGAGTTACATGGAGTTAACCTGTTATTACTTATTAGCCTAGATCAGTTGAACAATTGTACTAGAAGAACATCCACAATGGAGTTATATTATGTTGGTTCAAAACTAAACTTCTTGTCATACAATGTGTTGTATCTTGTGCATCTGTGAAGTTTCATATAAACACATGATAATATGTGATCTGTGTAAAAAAGAGAAGACATATGTAAATAGTGTGACTTACTATTTACACATCATTTGTTCTTTTTTTGTGTAGATCACATATTATCATATTTTTGGATGAAACTTCACAGAAGCACATGATAGAACACAATGTATGTCCAGACTTTTAGTTTACATTTTTTTTGGAAACTTGGAAGTGTCAAAAGAAAAATGGGGTGCACCCGCAACTAGTTGCGGATTGGAGTTTCCCATGTTGGTAACCTTTCCCCAACTTTACAATGACAATAACAGATGTAAAAAAGTGCATCTATCAAATTGGAACGTGTCAGGGGATTATGTTGTTCCACGGTCCTCAATTAACACATGATTCAACTCACCTGAGATATTCATTAGTTGATAGCTATGAAGTACTTTGTTATTGTACTGACTACTTAATTTGACTTCTTTGCAGTTTTATAGAACCGGCAATAAGGTTCATGTGCTGCATAATGAGCCAGCCTGTCCCATTGAATGCCTTGATCTCCACCTCAAAGAAATTTCGATTTCTGACTACCGAGGAAGGAGAAATGATGTTATTGTCTCCAGGTTCTTTATACAGAACACTAGAATGCTCAAAGTAATGAATTTTGGTGTAAGATATCATCACAAGGAGATCTGGTGGGATACCCAGTTCAAGCAGCTAGACCTGAAGAACACCGCTTATAGAGATGTTGATTTTCAGTTTGGATATTTACCATCCTTAGATAAGTTCAGCTCGGACGGTGTTCTTAGCTGGTTGGTACATGACTTGTCAGTGGCTGATCCCTTTGCTAGAGGGATATATGCAAGAGAAGGGCCAATTTCTGCATAGTGTTAGTTTAACTCCCTATATTTTGTACTGGTCTGAACAATATATTTTATCACTCTGTTAATGTAGTTCAGACTTGATGTTATTCTTGTGAACATGGTCTAATATTCTAATGCTTTCGCGATGTATGTACTACTAGTGATATTTACAGAAGCTAGCAATTGGTTGACAAAATTTACTAAAAAAAGCCTGTAACGCATGTTCACATTCAGTTCGTCAATGCTAGTGTTCACAGAGGAAAGGTTTATTGTTCACAGAGGCTGACATGTGGGGCCCATGAGCCAGCAGAGTCCTCAACGTTTCAAAGGCGGCAGGGAATCAAAAAAAAATGAAGTAGCCACAAATTAGGGTAAAAAATAACTCCAAGAAAGGAAACTTCTTTTGTAAATAGAGGACGACATGCGGGTCCCATTTTGCACGGGATCGAAAGAAAAAAGGCAAGTGACCAAATATCAGGAGCCAAAAATAATCCACGAAAAGAAACTTTTATTGTACATAGAGGATGACATGTGGGTCCCATTTTGCAATAGCGGTCTCATAGTTTCCAGGCGGCACAGGATCAAAAGAAAAAGGAAGTAGCCAGAAATCAGGGTGTCAAAAAATCCATGAAAAGAAAGATTTCAATTGGGCTGCATCTGGACATCTGGGCCTTCGAACTATCGTGCTGGAAGCCTTTTGACTCGTACAATTTAAGCCCACTCCAAAACAGGAAAGTCCTATGCTTGGCAAAAACAAAAAACAAGGAGATTCAACATATAAGTTTGTTTATGTAAAAACAAAGATTTAATTTATCCCTTTGCAATAGCTCAGAGCGAAATACACTGTTTATTGTCTGCAAAATAATCAAGATATCACATGTTTCTTGTACGGGGAGGCTGACATCAGGGACCCATGAGCCAGCAGCGTCGTCAACGTTTTAAAGGCGGCAGGGGATCGAAAGAAAAAATAAACCAAAAATCAGTTGGTAAAAATCCAAGAAAATAAACATTTATCGTTCTAAGAGGATGACATGCGGGACCCTTGAGGCAGCAGCATCCTCAACCTTTGCATAAAGAGGATTTGCAGTACGGGGAGGCTGACATTGGGGACCCATGAGCCAGCAGCGTCGTCAACGTTTTCAAGGCGGCAGGAGATCGAAAGAAAAAATAAGCCAAAAATCAGTTGGTAAACAAAACCAAGAAAAGAAACAATTACCTTTCTGAGGGGATGACATGCGGGACCCATGAGGCAGCAGCATCCTCAACTATTCTAAGGCGGCAGGGGATCAAAAGAAAAAGGAAATAGCCGAAAATCAGAGGGTAAAAAATAAATCCAACAAAGGAAACTTTTAGGATTTGCTAAGAAACAGTCGACTTATTCTTTTTTGGCCATCAGTCGAATTTCTGTCCAACCAATTAGGCATCGCGATTGTGGACTTGCACGTGTTTCTCTGAGCCACTGTGTACCGTACTTAGGGCATGTACAATGGTAGAGAAGGCATGCCTTCCCTTACCCCGCCACATCAGCTAGAGAAGGCATTAGATATAAGTCATACAATGCATTATCTCTTACAGCCATCTCTAGCAATTAATACGAATAATTAAATTTTGGTAGGAAATTTGTTGCTAAGGGAAGACATATGTGATACAACGGAGAAAATAGTCTTCCCTTATTTCCTAAGAGATGATCCCTTAGCTAAGGGAAGACAACCTTCTCTCTCTTCGTTCTCTTTCCTCCAACTAAGCAAAAAATCTGACGTGGCATCTCTAAGCTATAGCTGCACACGTTTGTGTGGGGAGGTTTTGGATGTAAAACGCGTGCATGACTAAGTCAGCGGATAGATATTTACTGAACTTTTTGTGTAAATTTGTATATGACGAATTACAGTCCATTACACTGGTATTTACATGATTTGGAACATGTAAAATTAGGCAAACAAGTCTGTAATTTTACTTTCAAATCATGTAGACGATTTTCTTTCAGTTTCCCCATCTCACAGTTTACAGTCCATTACAACTATGTTTACATAATACAAAACATGTAATTTTCGCCAAACAACGTTTTAAGGTCTTTAAATCATGTATTATGGATTTTTTTTCTGTTTGCAACTTGTTTGTCTGTTGCTAATTATAGGGATTTAGCCCACATACAAGGCTTGGTAAAATTCTTTTTTTATGGGCTTGACTGATTTTTGCCTATGCCATGTGCCGTCTTATAATTTGAAGAAAAACTGACTTACGCTGAATTGAAAATCAGTCAGCTGACAAATAGACATCCCCAACTTTTATTGTTCATAGAGGATGACATGCGGCACCCATGAGCCAGCAGCCTCAACGTTTCAAAGTCGGCATGAGATCGAAAGAAAAAGGCAAGTGACCAAATATCAGGAGCCAAAGATAATCCAAGAAAAGAAACTTTATTGTACATAGAGGATGACATGCGGGTCCCATTTAGCAGCAGCTGTATCAACGTTTGAGAGGCGGCAGGCGATCGAAAGAAAAAGGCAAGTGACCAAATATGAGGTGCCAAAAAAATCCAAGAAAAGAAAGTTTTATAGTACATAGAGGATGACATGCGGGTCCCATTTAGCATCAGCGGTATCACCGTTTGAGAAGCGGCAGGGGATCAAAAGAAAAAAAGGAAATAGCCAGAAATTAATTAGGGGTCAAAAATAAATCCACCAAAGGAAACTTTTATTGTTCATAGAGGATGACATGTGGGACCGACCTGCGTCCTCATCGTTTCAAAGGGGGCAGGGGATCAAAAGAAAAAGGCAAATATCCAGAAATTAGGGGTAAAAAATAACTCCAAGAAAGGAAACTTTTATTGTTCGTAGAGGATGACATGCGGGACCCATGAGCCAGCAGAATCCTCAACGTTTCAAAGGCGGCAGGTGATCAAAAGAAAAAGGCAAGTGACCAAATATCAGGAGCCAAAAATAATCCAAGATTTATTGTACATAGAGGATGACATGCGGGTCCCATTTTGCAGCAGCGGTCTCAATGTTTCAAATGCGTCTTGAGATCAAAAGAAAAAGAAAGTAGCTAGAAATTAGGGGCTCAAAAAAATCCAAGAAAAGAAAGTTGATGGACATAGAGGATGACATGAGGGTCCCATTTAGCAGCAGGTCAACGTTTCAAACGTGGCATGAGATCGAAAGAAAAAGGCAAGTGACCAAATATCAAGAGCCAAAAATAATCCAAGAAAAGAAACTTGAATGTACATAGAGGATGACATGCGGTCCCATTTAGCAGCAGCTGTATCAACGTTTGAGAGGCGGCAAGCGATCGAAAGAAAAAGGCAAGTGACCAAATATGAGGTGCCAAAAAAATCCAAGAAAAGAAAGTTTTATAGTACATAGTGGATGACATGCGGGTCCCATTTTGTAGCAGCGGTCTCAACGCTTCCAAGGCGGCACAGGACCAAAAGAAAAATGAAGTAGCCAGAAATCAGGGGTTGAAAAAATCCAAGAAAAGAAAGATTTCAATTGGGCTGCATCTGGACATCTGGCCTTCGAACTATCTTTCTGGGCCTTTTGACTCGTACAATTTCAGCCCACTCCAAAACAGGAAAGTTCGGATTTTTCTAAAAAAAACAGGAAAGTCCTACTATGCTTCGCAAAAACAAAAAACAAGGAGATTCAACATATAAGTTTGTTTATGTAAATATAAAGATTTAATTTATCCGTTTGCAATAGCTCAGAGCGAAATACAATGTTTATTGTCTGCAAAATAAGATATCACATGTTTCTTGTACGGGGAGGCTGACATCGGGGACCCATGAGCCAGCAGCGTCGTCAACGTTTCAAAGGCGGCAGGGGATCGAAAATAAAAAAAGCCAAAAATAAGTTGGTAAAAAAATCCAAGAAAAGAAAACATTTATCATTCTGAGAGGATGACCTGCGGGACCCATGAGGCAGCAGCATCCTCAACGTTTATTGTTTATAGAGGCTGACATGTTGGACCCGTGAGCCAGCAGCGTCGTCAACGTTTTAAAGGCGGCAGGAGATCGAAAGAAGAAAAAAAGCCAAAAATCAGTTGGTAAACAAAATCCAAGAAAAGAAACATTAACCTTTCTGAGAGGATGACATGCGGGACCCATGAGGCAGCATCCTCAACGATTCCAAGGCGCCAGGGGATCAAAAGAAAAGGAAATAGCCAGAAATTAATTAGGGGTCAAAAATAAATCCACCAAAGGAAACTTTTATTGTTCATAGAGGATGACATATGGGACCGACCTGCCAACAGCGTCCTCATCGTTTCAAAGG
Organism: Lolium multiflorum; assembly: GCA_030979885.1. Classification (NCBI taxonomy): domain Eukaryota; kingdom Viridiplantae; phylum Streptophyta; class Magnoliopsida; order Poales; family Poaceae; genus Lolium; species Lolium multiflorum. The sequence continues at coordinate 155,193,064 of CM061749.1, forward strand.
GGCAGGGGATGAAAAGAAAAAGGCAAATAGCCAGAAATTAGGGTCAAAAATAAATCCAAGAAAGGAAACTTTTATTGGTCGTAGAGGATGACATGCGGGACCCATGAGCCAGCAGCTTACTCAACGTTTCAAAGGCGGCATGAGATCGAAAGAAAAGGCAAGTGACAAAATATCAGGAGCCAAAAATAATCCAAGATTTAGTGTACATAGAGGATGTCATGTGGGTCCCATTTTGCAGCAGCGGTCTCAATGTTTGAAATGCGGCTTGAGATCGAAAGAAAAAGAAAGTAGCTAGTAAGGGGGTAAAAAAATCCAAGAAAAGAAAGCTGATGGACATAGAGGATGACATGTGGGTCCCATTTTGCAGCAGCGGTCTCAATGTTTGATATGCGGCTTGAGATCAAAAGAAAAAGAAAGTACCTAGTAATTAGGGGGTCAAAAAAACTCCAAGAAAAGAAAGTTGATGGACATAGAGGATGACATGCGGGTCCCTGAGCCAGCAGCTTACTCAACGTTTCAAAGGGGGCAGGGGATCAAAAGAAAAAGGCAAGCCAAAAATCAGAGGGTGAAAAAATCCAACAAAGGAAAGTTTTATAGCACATAGAGGATGACACGCGGGTCCCATGAGCCAGCAGGTTCCTCAACGTTTCAAACGTGGCATGAGATCGAAAGAAAAGGCAAGTGACCAAATATCGGAGCCAAAATAATCCAAGATTTATTGTACATAGAGGATGACATGTGGGTCCCATTTTGCAGGCGGTCTCAATGTTTGAAATGCGGCTTGAGATCAAAAAAAAAGAAAGTACCTAGTAATTAGGGGGTCAAAAAAATCCAAGAAAAGAAAGTTGATGGACATAGAGGATGACATGCGGGTCCCTTGAGCCAGCAGCTTACTCAACGTTTCAAAGGGGGCAGGGGATCAAAAGAAAAAGGCAAGCCAAAAATCAGAGGGTGAAAAAATCCAACAAAGGAAACTTTTATAGCACATAGAGGATGACATGCGGGTCCCATGAGCCAGCAGGTTCCTCAACGTTTCAAACGTGGCATGAGATCGAAAGAAAAAGGCAAGTGACCAAATATCGGAGCCAAAAATAATCCAAGATTTATTGTACATAGAGGATGACACGTGGGTCCCATTTTGCAGCAGCGGTCTCAATGTTTGAAATGCGGCTTGAGATCAAAAGAAAAAGAAAGTAGCTAGTAATTAGGGGGTCAAAAAATCCAAGAAAAGAAAGTTGATGGACATAGAGGATGACATGCGGGTCCCTTGAGCCAGCAGCTTACTCAACGTTTCAAAGGGGGCAGGGGATCAAAGAAAAAGGCAAGCCAAAAATCAGAGGGTGAAAAGAATCCAACAAAGGAAAATTTTATAGCACATAGAGGATGACATGCGGGTCCCATGAGAGCAGGTTCCTCAACGTTTCAAACGTGGCATGAGATCGAAAGAAAAAGGCAAGTGACCAAATATCGGGAGCCAAAATAATTCAAGAAAAGAAACATGATTTACATAGAGGATGACATGCGGGTCCCATTTCAGCAGCGGTATCACCGTTTGAGAGGCGTAGGGGATCGAAAGAAAAGTCAGTGACCAAATAAGAGGTGCCAAAAAAATCCAAGAAAAGAATGTTTTATAGTACATAGAGGATGACATGCGGGTCCCATTTAGCGACAGCGGTATCACTGTTTGAGAGGCAGCAGGGGATCGAAAGAAAAAGTCAAGTGACCAAATATGAGGTGCCAAAAAATCCAAGAAAAGAAAGTTTTATAGTACATAGAGGATGACATGCGGGTCCCATTTAGCAGCAGCGGTATCAGTTTGAGAGGCGGCAGGGATCGAAAGAAAAAGTCAAGTGACCAAATATGAGGTGCCAAAAAAATCCAAGAAAAGAAAGTTTTATAGTACATAGAGGATGACATGCGGGTCCCATTTAGCAGCAGCATCACCGTTTGAGAGGCGGGAGGGGATCGAAAGAAAAAGTCAAGTGACCAAATATGAGGTGCCAAAAAATCCAAAAAGAAAGTTTTATAGTACATAGAGGATGACATGCGGGTCCCATTTAGCAGCGGTATCACATTTGAGAGGAGCGAGGATCGAAAGAAAAAGTCAAGTGACCAAATATGAGGTGCCAAAAAATCCAAGAAAAGAAAGTTTTATAGTACATAGAGGATGACATGCGGGTCCCATTTAGCAACAGCTGTATCACCGTTTGAGAGGCGGCAGGGGATCGAAAGAAAAGGCAAGTGACCAAATATGAGGTGCCAAAAAAATCCAAGAAAAGAAAGTTTTATAGTACATAGAGGATGACATGCGGGTCCCATTTAGCATCAGCGGTATCACCGTTTGAGAGCGAGGGATCGAAAGAAAAAGGCAAGTGACCAAATATGAGGTGCCAAAAATAATCCAGAAAAGAAAGTTTTATAGTACATAGAGGATGACATGCGGGTCCCATTTAGCATCGGTATCACCGTTTGAGAGGCGGCAGGGATCGAAAGAAAAGGCAAGTGACCAAATATGAGGTGCCAAAAATAATCCAGGAAAGAAAGTTTTATAGTACATAGAGGATGACATGCGGGTCCCATTTAGCATCAGCAGTATCACCGTTTGAGAGGCGGCAGGGGATCGAAAGAAAAGGCAAGTGACCAAATATGAGGTGCCAAAAATAATCCAGAAAAGAAAGTTTTATAGTACATAGAGGATGACATGCGGGTCCCATTTAGCATCAGCGGTATCACCGTTTGAGAGGCGGCAGAGATCGAAAGAAAAAGGCAAGTGACCAAATATGAGGTGCCAAAAAAAACTCCAAGAAAAGAAAGTTGATAGCTCATAGAGGATGACATGCGGGTCCCATTTAGCAGCGGTCTCAATGTTTCCAAGGCGGCAAGGGATCAGAAAAAGGAAGTAGCCAGAAATCAGGGGTCAAAAAAAATCCAAGAAAAGAAGGAATTTTGGTTCATAGAGGATGACAAGCGGGACCCATGATCCTGCATCGTAAACGGCTCGATCGGAGAGCGTTGAACGAGATGGCGCGATCGAGAAAAAAAATGCTAGAGAGGCTGCCATGTGGGCCCTACATCCCTGGGCGGTGCGGATTTGCGTTGACTCGGCGGCGAACCCGAGAATTCGCGATGCACCACGTCCCGGGCCACCATACGCGACGTTTTGGCCGCTTTCGTCGGGCTAGGTGGCCTCAAAAACGAGAAAAAAAGTTTTGACATGCACCACGGAGGGACCAAAAATCGTCGGCCATGGTGCACCAACAACCACGGCGCGACTTCAACTTCGTCGGCCATGGCAACTTTTCTTGTAGTGTGAGGAAGAAGTTTGAAACATTTGAATAGATTCAAATAAATTTCAGCATGAAGTGGAAATCATCGTAATAGAAAATTCAAATATCTATGATTGGATCATGGTGGAAATATTTGAATTACGAGTTTTAGCGAACATCTAAGAGAGTTATGAAATTGTTCCACAACTCACGTTTCTTGGAACACCATAGTTATGATGGAGTATTCGAAAGACGTATCCAAACCTTGTTGGATTAATGATGAGATAAAATAAAATAATGCCATTATATTTTGTGGATTATGCTTTAGAGACTACCGCTTTTACACTAAATAGAGTGTCATCATAATCTGTTGAAATGACACCATATGAGTTATGGCATGGGTATAAACCCTAATAGTCCTTTCTTAAATTTTGGTATGCATAGCATAAGTAAATGAGTTTACAACCAAAATCGGATGAATATCTTTGTTGGTTATCCCAGAGAACAAATTGGGAATTCTTTCCACTATGAAGTCAAAGACAAAAGTGTTTGTCGATGTTACTTGCTTATTTCCAAGAAATTGTTTCTAGCGAAGTATTTGAGTGGGAGGACAATGGAACTTGATAAGGTTGATGAACCTGAGCATGATGATCAGAGTAGCGCAGCATCGGAAATGGTTCCGGAAGCGGCCACGACGATCATGGCTCCCATGTCTACAAAGTGTTATAGTCATGGAGATCGAAGTACCTATTGAACCTTGTAGGTATGGTTTACTTTGTGATCAAATAAATGATTTTTGGACAAAGGATTGATTATGAACAATGATAAACCAACTACATACAAAGAAGTTATGATGGGCCCTGACTCCGTTAAAATGGTTAAGAGCCATAAAATCCAAGATAGTATCTATAATAAAGCTTAGAGCTTGATAAACCTGCTGAAGGAATAAATACTTTTTGAAAGTAAGTGGATCTATAAATGGACATGGATGAAATATCCTTTAACAAGCTCGACTTGTCAAAAGTTTGTTTACGACAAATTTTAAAGAGTTGCTGCTATAAGATTAGATCTTTCGCAACGATGCTTATAGTCTATATGGATTGTTCAAGTAATCGCTACATATTTCTTTTATGAGATATGCTAGTAGGATGGCAAAAATACAATCCTTATCAGAAGTATGTATTAAAGGTGTATACAAGATACAACTGAGAGTTTTGCTAGTCCGTAGAATACTAGATAGGTATACAAACTTCACTAGATGAAATGAGTATCACGGAGTTGGAATCTTCACCGGATGAAATAATCAAAAAGTTTTGATTTCACCAGAAACAATGAAGATGCTTGCATTTGCAAGAAATTAAGTGGGAGCGCTAAGACATATTTAAAATACTTTATGTAGATGACATATCATTAATTATAAATAATGTAATCATGTACTTGATATGATTAGAAGGTTTCATTGAAAATCAACTCCAATGAAAGGATATGGACTAAAAACATATTTAGCATCAAGATCTATGAAGATAGATTGAAGCGCATAATAAGTTTAAGTCAAAGTACATAGAATGAATATTGAAATAGTTCAATATAAAAATATTAAGAAGGTGTTCTTTTCCATGTGGAGGTTTAAACAAGACTTGAGTTTATTTGACACTCAATGAGTAAAAACACATGAGTGATTTTAGATCACGAATAATATGTACACAATCAGATGTCCTATTCTCTAAGGTGTTACAGCATATATCAGAATGACTCATATGATGATCATTGGACAATAGTAGAATATCCCTGAGTGCTTTGTCAGAGCCAAGGATATATATATATAGTTTTATATGGGGTAATGACAAACAAATCGTAAGGTGTTACACCGATATTAGTTTGGTCACATATAAAAGTGAATTTCAATCTCAATTAGGCTAATGCGTTCATTAAAAGGTAGCACAATAGGCTAGCTAGAAGAAGTCTATGCTAGATTTAGATAAGTTCTAAATATTATGATGGATTCTACAAACGAAGGCAAAGTATATCATTGTTTTGACAACTAGCATCACACATTACTATTAAGTGGGTAGATGTGTTTTTCTTATTTAAGAAAAATAATTTCCTCTCATACTAATTAAGGTGTTACTTTTAAGTACTTAGAGAAATAATTTCCTCTCATTATATTATTAAGATTTAATTTCTCTCATGAATAATATATGACCTAGGTTGACTAAGTCAACCTCTTCATACTCATCATTTAAGAAAATGATTTAAATGAGGTGAGCACCTCATACAATTTAATCCTAACATGGTAAAGATTTAATATCATCAACAATTCATATGAGACCTATATGACCAGAGTCTCTACATCAATTTGAATTGTTTGTGACAAGATTTAAATGAGAGAAACACTCCCATATGATTTATTAATAGTTTTGGACAATATCTTTGACTAGAAATAGCCATATAGTCCTTTTATTAAACTAGGCCATGATCATTCAAAGTAAGCAGGGAATATTTTTGCAGAAACAATTAGTGCAAGTCAAATGTGAATTATAGCAATTGGATTTACTTCAAAATTCAAATTGGTTGATTTTTAATATTTATTTGAATACTGAAAAGTCTCTGACTTGTTATTTTTGTCACATTAATTCTATACAAGATTTTGAAGTGGGACCAGTGGGGTTGGATAGATCTTTTTACAAGCTTTCTAGAAATATAAATTTCATCAAATTTGGTTGGGTAGATTTGAAACTATTCAATTTCTAGCACAGGACCAGTTTGTATTTTACATATTTGAAAATAAATCCAATTCAAATGGTTGGGCTTGCGCGGGAAAATGGGCCAAAACGAGGAAACTAATGGGCTGGCCCAGGTAACGTTTCAGCGCGCCACGGGCCAGCGACAAAGGCCCGCACGTGACGACTTGCTCTTACCGAAACGCACTGATCGTGAGCGGTTGGATTAGATGCGTCCGACGGTCGCACGTCGTCGTCGTCGTCGGGGAGAAGGAGGTGCTGGCACGGCGGAGTAGGGGGTCGGCGAGCGCTCCAGGCTCGACGCGAGGCGAGGTTGTCGTCGACGGCGAGTGCGCTGGTAGCGGTGGCGAGCTGGAGGTGCTGGTCGACGCCGGCGAGATGAGGTACTGGCGGGCTCCGGCGGCTAAATTGGGGAGCTCCGGTGATGAATCGAGAAGGGGAAGTGGTCGAGGAGGGTGAGGGAAGAGTGGGATGCTGCTGGTGTGCTTGGATGGCCGAGGGAGCTCGGTATTTATAGAGGGGCGAATGGCCGTGGGCGCGGGCGAGGTCGACGACGAGTCGTCGTTCCAGGGCGACGAAGGAGCGAGGAAGGTGCGCAGGAGGTAGGCGACGTCACGGCGGTCCTTGGGGCCTTAATGGCGCGGTACGGCGAGGCGTACGACGGTCGAGCGAGCATCTGCGCGGCAGTGGCGGGATTCCGTCCTCGTCTCCGGCGGCGGCGGGCACGGGTCGTGGTCGCGCGCGTGTCTGGCGCGTCCGGGTGGCATGGTGATGCTCACGGCGTCGAGAGGAGGTACAGGGCGTGACCGAGGTGGTGGCGCGGCGCGTGTCCGGTGGTGCGTACGTGCGGCACTGCGACGTCCGGCATGTCTCAGCCGTCTGGGCGCGCGTCGTGCGGCGGCGTCGACGTCTCCTCGACAAGGCGTGTATAGATGGGTGCGTAGGGTGAGGTGAAGAGAATTGCACGGTGGCCGGGCTGGTGACGAGGAGGAAAGAGAGGGGAACATGGCCGGCATGGCCATGGCCATGATGGTTTTGGCCCCCCTCTTAGGGTTACTATGCATGGGCTAGGGTGAGAGAAGTCAGAGAGCAATGTGGAGGGATTTGGGGCAGGTTAGGGTAGTGTAGATCACTATTTGACATAGTGTCAAATAGTGCCATAATTGGAATTGCAAGTTTGCCCAATTTTTGAGTGAGTTCAAAAGGTGGCACAATTTGAATTGTGTGTGTTTGGTTAAGTCCTAAATGACCAGAGAAGATGAGGTGTGGTGGTGGAAATTCCAAATTCAAAGTATTGCAAAAATTGTTAAGTGTGAGATTGTTGAATATGTTAAAATGTTCCAACTTTGGATGAGCATAGCATTTGATCTAAAAATAATTTGGCATGGTGATCTTTACAAAAAGTGTTCACCTTGATGTTGTCTTGGATGAGGTGCAAAGAGTTGACAAGGTTTAGTTTGAAAATTTTGAAATGCAAGGGCTCAAAGTGGTGATCAGACTATAATTGGCAGATTTGACCAATATCATATGTGAGCCAAATTTGAAGTTGAAAACCATTTGATTTGTGTTTCTTTGATTCCAAAAGTTGTAATAAGTGTTTAGTAACAATGTTCAACTAATTGTGAAGACCAAAATGATCTAGGGTCAAATTTTGGAAAAATGGCATAAGCCATATGTGAGGGTTTTGGGATTTTCTAGCTTTTATTCTTTTATTTTTCTTTGCTTCATTTTGACAAGAGTGAGGTTTATTTGGTGTTCTATTGAGTTGGGTGAAAGGTTCACACCATTTTGAGGCAATGGAATGGCCTAGGTCAAGATTTGATATTTTGGCTAAGTGCCACATATGCCTCTATGCATATGTTTAATTTTATTTTGTTTCTTACTTAAATTGGTTGGTAAGTACTTTGTTGAGTGTGTTGATGTATTTCAAAACATCTACCAAGGTTAACACTCAAGGTTGGAGCATTTGCAAAAAGTAGCCATAGGCTTGCATATGCCTTTTTCTTATTTAAGATCACCTTTTTATTTTGTTTTTCAAAGATTTGTGACAAGAGAGATGAGGTTTAGGGTTTAGTGGGGTTCACCATGGTTCACCACTATTTAGCAAAAATAATAAAGGTAGGGTTCAAGATTTACCTATTAGGGCTATATGCCCACATATGTCTTTTCTTTTATTTTGGTTTCTCAAAATAGATCCAAATGATTTTTGAGAAGGTTAGGGTTTAGGGTTTTTCTTATTTGATTTCTTTCTCTTTTATTTTATTTGGTTGGTGATCTTCACTTGATCACTTTAGGGTTTTAGGGTTTAGCACATAAGCATAATAACACTCATCATGGCAAAACACAAATACTAGGTATGAGCACTATGCATAGCACCCAATGTAAGAAAAGTTTTTGTTGGTTCTCATTTTTGGAAAAATGAAATTCATTTTCTCTTTGTTTTGAAATTTGGGGTGTTACAAGATCCCTCCCGAGAGGAAGATCAACCCTACCCCCACCTGCTCGTGCTCGCGCTAGGGTTTCCGACGACGGAGGAGTACAACTTCCTCCTCCTCACGAGGATCGCGGCAACAGAAGACACATGCACGACGATCGGCGAGTTTTAGGCGGATTAGATCTTAATTAACTGCTCACGTGATCTCCATTTTTTTTTTAAACGTGACGTACATATACCGTATCCATACATATGGGTATACACGGGCTGGATATGGGTTCGGGCGAACCCAACGCTTAAAAAAAATCAATTTGACCCCTCAACTTCACTTAGGGGGGAGCACCGGAGCATCCCTCCTCATCTAGATTCTTATTCTTTTGGTAATGAGATAGCGAGTAGAAAAAATATTGACATGCTAAATCTTCTCTTTCTTAATAGATGACCCCAGCGAAGCCACGTCATCTGATTAGCAGTATTCACCTTCCCCGTAGTGTCTCCCAAGCAGAGTCCATTTAGTTATTCAGTTTCTCTTCCGACTGCTCCGTTCCTCTTCTCAATCGCCTGCTCTACCATAATTGCAACCAAAACTATCTAGCGGAATTCGATGCGAAATCGAACAAGCGGAGTCCACGATCTCCACTACTGAGGTAGCTTACCAGCCTTCTTTTTGCCTTTAAAGACCCGGATAAACACCACAACATTACCATAGATCTCCATCTCGCTCCTTTCCCCTTGATCTGGATCCTCAAATTGGTGAGGTGTCACGGCGCCATTTACAGAGCCATTACGGCAAACTCCGCCACGGGATGCACGCCGCGCACACCACGAGAATTACGTCCCGCACAGCATGAGACTGGCCCCGCTTACCTGATCAAAGCAGGTCCGTTCATGTTTTCGTCGTTAGTAGTTCGTTGCAGTGGAGTCATCATGGGTTCTGCATCCAGTGAGGGCCATGTTTATATTCTCTTTTGAGATCAGCTGGTAAGAGTTTATCTGGACATCCCCTAATTGAGTTCATACTTTCAAGTTCTGATCGATTCTCGGTAAAGTTTGTTTATTCTGAAGTCTAGATTCAGTTCTGACCTCACATCGTTGAAAGTGCTATGTATATGTCCTCAGCTCTCAGTAGCAAGTTACCATCGGTTGTTTGTCACATAACTTTAAACTGATATATTCACTCCAGCTTTGTCGAGATATGTCAGATTGAGTACGCCCGACAGGCTCCATACTCGGGAGATGGTCGTCCTGGGGAATAATCCAAGGTGCTCCGGTAGTCTAATCTTTCCCTGTACTCTTTTATTTTTCTTGAAATAGAAGCTTATATTGCAGTTTGTTGTTGAAGCCATCATACCACCTCTGTTAATTTCACAGTTTATACAGTATTTCTGTAATTAGAAGAACAACCGTTCTACATGTCATCTCCTAATCAGGTAACAACCATTATCTTCTATTTCTATTGCTTTCCATTATGTAATTAGTATGGAATCACAGGTTTTATGAATAAGATGCAAGAATAACTAATATGTTGAATCCAGAATTCCAGATTGAGCATTCTGATAATTTGTCAATTATGTGACTTCTCCCCTGGTTTATGTTCTTTCCTTCTATGATTAATTTCCAGCTGACACATCTGAGTACCTGAAGTAGTACCGAGCCAACCTGTCAGGCTAAGTGTCACTAGGTTTGTCATGCGTAGTGAGGATCCCTTACTGTTTGTGTTTGCAAATACAATATGTTGTTTTCTTCACGCGATATTTCTAGCTAAAATAAGAATGATCAAGTGCCATTCTACAAACTAGCATAGTGGCCCTCGCACTGCGAGGGCATCATCTTCAATATGTTAAAAGTTCTTTTAAAATTCATTAATGCATATATTTGTTCTTTATGTTTACCCCTTTTATTCGTGATTTGGATAGATTCGTGTAGGTGCGTCATGACCTTGCCCTTTACTTTGCATATTAAAATAAATATCCCTTATGGCACGGCGTGATAACAAATCTTTGGTACATCGAGGACGAACTGATGTAGCATGGAGGTATCCACGCAGAACATTTGGAGAATTCGGGAGTGGATATATGATGTTGGAATCATTGTATATCAGAAGGCCAGGGTAGATGGCGCGGTGGCAACCTCGCAGCCTCGTGGGGCACAAGAGAGAGAAGAATTAGTTTATGACTTGCTTCTGGTCTAGGGTACACAATATTTTTGAGACATCCTCTTATTGTTTTCTTACTTCCAAGAGTTTTAGGTTCTTTTGACATTAAATAAGCTATTGCGAATATATAACGAACATCTTTAGAAAATAAAATATACTCTATACAATTTATCCATGTATATAAATTTACATGACTTTCTTATCCTAATACTAAAGAAATTAGTTAAGTAAAACTACTTCACATTTATTTAATATTTCATTGATGTATATACACACATGTATACCCATGCCAGTTTGATTGCAAAAGATATATGTCCACAAGGTTGTAGCGATTACACTGTTCTATTTATAGTATTTGAGTATGGATTTTGTACACGCAGGGATGGGTGAGGAAGCAATACAGCCATCGGAATGAGTTTGCTTTAAGATGCGGAGAAGAGTAGGGGAAAAGGAATTCATGTGCGTGCACTTGTTCGGTCATGTGGGGTCCATTTGCTTTTCCTACTTTTACTCCCGGACACGGAGATTCATGTTGCCATTGTCATCTCCCCTCAAAACTGTTGACTACGTGGCCATTGCCCACATCTCCTCGAAAATCTCTCGCTCAAAAAATCCCCCACCTCATCGCTCATCGCCGCCGCCGTGCTGCTCCATCGACGACCCTCTCCGTTGCGCGCGCCCTTTGTTTCTCGCGGGAGCGCTGATCTGCGACGGCCATGCTTTCTGTCTCCCGGCTGTCATACCGTCGCCGCCGGGGCTCGGCGTTGCCTCCTCTTAGAGCAATGTCGGGCGGGCCAAGTCCGAGGGGAGTACCCTCCAATCCCTTGGTGGGGGCAATCCATAGATGATTTCTACCCCACTGCTGAGTACGTAGCCTCTACGATACCTCCGCGGCGAGCGGTATCCTTTGGCCGTTCGTGGCCGAGCATGGGGTTGAGGACGAGAAGAGAGCCTCCTTCTCGCGGGCCACAAGATGGCAGCAGCGCGTTGATGAATGAGGCGAGAAAGGAATTGGTAGCGGCGTCGAAGACGGCTGTGAAAAGAAAGGGCGCGACATCGACGCCCATGCGCCGAAAGATTTGGGGGCATCACCCAGCACACAATTTGTGACGATGGCAGCGACGTCCCCGCCTTCGCGACCCCAGGTGTTGGATACAAGAAAAGGTAATGAGGCATTTGGAATTGGTATTGCGGCTATCTTTGTTGCCCCTCTCTTGTTAGCTTTTCGTTCATTTAGCTCGCTTACGGTTAACTAAAATAGTTTGTTTGCCCTAATAGCTTGTTAGCCTCGGCTCGATATGCTTGTTCATTAGATAATCATTTTCCTAATGCCTCGTGTGGAAATTGTTCTAGAAATTGCAGCATGCCTCATCGTTGTTGGCAATTTTAAGAGTTAAAAAGCTTAAGGGGAGGGGTTGTCTGGACACCATTTATTAGACGGAGCCGCTTACTTTGGATGTGCGGGGAAACTACTTCGATCCAAAATGTACCAAAACCTTAGCTCAACGACAACCATCCTGTTTTGGAAGCATGTTGATCTTTGTTTCGATTATTTAAAAAGAGATTGGAATTTTCAGCGCAAAAATCCCTCCCACTGACAAAGAATGGTTGATGAGTTGTAGCTCTCTGAATAATCCAAGCGTAATACGGCAGTTTCTCTCCTATTTTTAATAGCATGGGTGATGTGTAGGTGTAGAGGCCGCGAAGGACCTGATGTTCGAGATGGGCCGCCCGGGGAGTTTGGAGCGGTGGAGTTAGCCTATGGAATTCGTCAACAAGGGGGCCAGTACATTTTGGAGCCGATTATTGGCACTTCGTTGGACTCTCTGGCGGAAGCCTACGAATTCTAAACCAGACTCATGGGAGGTTGGTTTTGGTATTCGACATGGGAAAAGCTACACAAACGGGAAGCATTACTTGTCATCGCAAGAACTGATTTGTCGCTATGGGAACACATATCGTTTCCATTAGTATGACATGTTTACAAATCACGATAGGGGCTGGGAGATAGAAAATTCCATTCTGCTTCCCTTTTTGTCCGGACTGAGGCTCATGGGTTTTTTCTTTTGCAGGGTTTGACAACGGGGACAAAAATGATTCCCCCGTTGTGGGTGCAAGGCGATGATTCGTCTCAAAGGTCGATGATCATGGTTGGTTCGTGAGACGAAACTAACCCGATCACAACCACGTATTGTATGACAATTGTTTTTCGTTTTTGATCTTGATCCCGGCAGCTCAAGAATCTTATATGGACGTCTGCGCAACGGCAGACACATGTTTTGGAGATGTGGTGGTGTTCGACACAACTTACACCACAAATCGTACAAGATGCCATTTGGGTTGTTTGTTGGCGTCAATAACCACTTCCATGAGGATATATGTTGGTATCCTCGATGTCGAGGAGACAATAGAGGGATTCAATTGGGCATATAAAGAATTTGTATCGCCATGGGAGGCAAGGCTCCTGACAATGTTGACAGTACTTGCTGCAACTTTGTTTTGCATTTCTTTGTTTTTTGCAAGCATTTTTTGCTACCATTGTGCCACTTTCATTTGACAAAATTCTACCCTCAAATGGTGTGCGCATCGTGTCGGCCATGAGGTGGATATCGCATGACTCTTCTGTACTGTACACCGCTGGTGTAAGTGGTATGCCTTAAGGCTAAAGAAGAACTAGGTGGCATTTTTAGTAAGCAAACAGTTTCAAGGACGCCTCCACAATGTTGTTAATGAGATGTTACTATTGACGAGTTTGAGAAGGCTCAGGGTAGGCTTATTGAAGATTTCGCTTAAGAGAACAGTTTCATGATTCGCGTTCGAGGCTTGGACACACCGGGCGAAACCATTTTTCAAGGACAGAACTGGCAAGGATGATTTCGACTCGAGAGTTGAGATGCAAACCACATGTTGAAGACATATGTCCCTCGAAATTCTTCAATGAACAAGTTTGTGTCCCAAGACAACAAACTACTTAAAGATAGGAATGAAGCTGAAGATCATGTTCCGTGGAGTCTTCCAAAGAAGCCCAGTGAACAAATGTCGGAAATGTGGTGGTTGAGGCCACAACTCGGCAACATGTACTTCAGGTTTGTGAAGAAGAAGATGCAGGATTGGAAGACGATGCTTTGTTCAAATTACTTTCGTATTGTAACGCCTCCGATGTCTTTAATGTTGGCATTTTGTCTATTTGAATTATTCTGGATGAATCAATTGCGCATTCTGTATACTCGACAAATCTAGCTTGTTTAGTGCCTCATTCTTCGGTTTATGATGCTCGTAGCTGTACAGAAAATGGTGGCTGTCACGAGTTTGTTCCACCGTGTTTCAGATTGCTCGCAACTGCCCATGGACAGTTCAAATTGTTGTAAAAATGTTGGCATTTTCTGTTGAACTCTCTCCTTTATTATTCTTGTCGCTTGTGAAATACAGGATCGTAAATTTGGTGTTCAAAATTCCCGCAGCTCCCATTCTCGTTCCATGTACAGAGTGGTATAGATGAGCCTACTATAGAGTGATCCTGGATGGGTCCATATGCTTCAAAAAGCCTAGCGTGCATTTAGAAGCACCTCGTATCAGGGACCCATGTTTTCAAATTCAAAAACATGCCACAGGTTGGCCTTGGACGAGGCTGCTGGATTGCCTCTTTCCTATAAGAAGGGTCCGTAGTGTTCTAGTCAGCTTGTCTAAAGAATTCCACTCATCGTGGTCAACAAAGAGCCCACAAAACAAAGGAGGAAACCAGATGTCATCTGTTCCTTCCAGCGTCGACCTTGAGCATGCCTCATGCTTGACTTGGTTGTCTGATGGAACAGTGTCACAGGGACTATGGTTCCGAGAGTTCTGGAGATAACATCGGTGAGTTAATTTTCAGAACTGTCTTTGAAAACTGCTCCTCGATCATGTGCCATTGTCCCCGGTCTTGGCTGATGCATAGTGTTGTTAATCTGTCTTAGATCCACCAATCACACGCTAGACGCGGACGGCGAGGATAGTGTCGGATACGATGGTCACGGCAACTAGAAAATCGGTTTGCTAGCTGGGGTTCTATCTGAGATGTCTATGTTGTAATTTTATTGGCCGACGACTGTATCAAGACAACTAAGCCCTGGACTCGTATCCTGGCTGCAGTGTCTGCGCAGTCATGATGGAAACGGGGCCGCCATGCTTGTCCGGGGCGGGAGCTGCGGAGAACCGCTGGATCCTGGGCTGCACGGCAGTTGACGTGCACGAGAATCCCGGGTTGGGATTAAGCAGTATGGATACAGAGTTGTCCCTGTCGCGGGCGACCAGGGTGCACAACGCAATCCTCTCTCATTCATTTTTTCCGGATCTCAAAGCAACTCCCACCGTGAACGGCACCGATTGCTTCTCCCACCATCCCTGCGTGTACAAAGTTATTCTATAGTATTTATATAAATTTCTCATTTTCATCTCTTTCATTGCAAAATACACAACCTCCAGACAACAATCTAAATGTATAACTTTGACTTCTATTTTGTGTATTAATATATCATTACGATTCTAAGAAAAATGTGTAAATGAAACCTTGCAATAGAAAGGTAAATCACATTGAGATTGTCTTTTACATATTAAATTAATCCTATCTTTTATAAACTAACAATAATTACACAAACCAATTATCAAAATGGTCTCAAGTTTTGGGCTATTGTAAAACCATAGTATTTACATGTCTAGCCAACAAATGCTACTATAAAGAAGTCTAGACCATGTTTTTCTACACTGCAAAGTAAGTGCTGCATCGTAAATATAAAAGAACAGTTTTTACAAAAGACAAACACGTCAAATTATTTAAAACCGTGATATTTTGAAAAACCACAATATTTTTGTAATCGATTTTGCTGCCAAACATAGCTGAAATCATAATAGCAAATCTTCGCGACAGTGCAGAGATTCTGGAGGTTGATTATTACCTAGAATGTGGTACATAGACAATGTTGGTGAAAATACTGATTGTGTTAAAATGGTCAGAGTAGTAAGATATGAAAAATCGGTATTGTAAGGTTTTTTCCGCGGATAAACTTGGCTAGCTAAGGTAGTCTAATATTTTAAAACCGACTGTCTGTTTTATGTTTTTTTTCAAGCCGATTCGCTTGATTTTTATTTAAAAAACGAACTCAGCTAGTTAGCTGCCCGGCTCTTTTGTTTTCAAACGGATTCAGTTCTTTAACTCATGTCAATTTTTTTTCTGAGTCCACGTCTCAAAGAAAAAACATGAGCATGTATAGAAATTTGGTCTCTTTCTTTTTGAACGGACTCAGCTAGAATCGTTGATGTTTCCTTTTGGCAGAAGAGGTGGTGATGCAAATAAGTGATGAGAAAGATCTGTTCTGAGAGCGTACAACGCAACAACATCATCATTAATTGGTTCACGTCATGGGGGCTGGGACCTGTCCCGATTGGCCACTACCTCTCGGTTCAGATTCGGAACACTGCCTTTTATTCTTACTTTGACTCGATCGATCAGGAGGCAGCGCCGGTCTATCTTTTATTCTCAAACAGACTCAGTTCAGAGAAATAATATAGGCACGTATAAAGCTTACACAATCATGTACGTAGTTATAAGCCGTGACAAACGTGACATAGGTTTACGGTGCACGTATATAATTAACACATTTTATCTTTAAATCTTAGACGTTAAAATTAAAATCACCGATATATATTTTTAAAGCATATGTAGATTAACCTAATGCTTGAAAAACATCGTTTCGGCACAGAGAGAGTATTATTTTAAAGATTTTTAATTAGCATAGTTGTGTGCCTAGTATGCTACAAAAAACATTTTTTACCTCATGCAATACCAAATTCAGTTAATTAACAAATAGTTGAAGTGTGCTAATTGACATCAAACCTTTTATCTTCCTCTTTTTTTTTCCATGAGATATGTTCTCTTGTTATAACAGAACTCTTGCCAAATTAACTATATGGAGCTTACGTGACAGTCTATTTTTGTATACCTATATTGTTTTACGCAACACTTCCTATCTTTTAATCTCAGACGTATATTTATGTGTGCGTGTAGATGCAGCAGCTTGAAGAAGAAAAAAAATCAAATTCGTGTAGCGCCTGGAGGCATTGGAGTTGGAGGCTAATTAGCATTTACGTTAATTTTAAAACATGGAATGGTGCCACCGTGCCACCGGTGGACTCCTCCTACATGGAAAAAGCTAGCACAACTAAATATGTACAAGTATCGTTACCTTTCCGGGCTCCTTTCAATTTTCTTTCTTACAAACGGTTTTCACGTACGTGTCTATATTGCATACCGTGTATGTTTAAAAAATATGGTCTTCTATGTTACGTAAACTCTTTTAATCATGACCATTAAATTATGGATCTAACAGTTTAAATAATTCTGGTGATGTGGATTAACGTAGTGCCTCTATTTCAGACCCTTATTTTGCTTTTAGTATATAATAGATGACCAAGGTGTTTAAGTCGAGGAGTTATTTGAGAACTTGGTGTAGTTTCGGTAGTGTCAGAACTATGAAACTATATTGTATGTGACAATATTGGTAACATATTTTAGACCCAGAATTAAGGTTCCACTAGAAGACCAAACATATACGATTAATGCCGACTCATTTGAAAAACTGAGTGATGCGTAAAGATGCAAATGAATTGCAAAATACATACATTTTTGAGAATGTCAGATTCGTCGACTGAAACCTCTCCCATAAGCAAACATGATAAGTACCAGAAGGCCAAGGTGTTAGATCTTTACAAATGTAAACTAGATTATTGACTCTAGTGCAAGTGGGAGACTGTTGGAGATATACCCAAGAGGCAATAATAAAAGTGTTTATTGTTATATCTTAGTGTTCATGATAAATGTTTGATGACCCACAAGTATAGGGGGTGTATCGTAGTACTTTCAATAAATAAGAGTGTCGAACCCAACGAGGAGCAGAAGGTGTTGACAAGCAGTTTCGATGAAGGATTCACTGTAAATGCTCACAGACAAGTTTTCAGGAGGTTTTGATATAGCAGATAAATAAAGTACAAGTAAGTAAAATGTGAGAGTAATTGCAGCGAGTGGCCCAATCCTTTTTAGCACAAAGGACAAGCCGGTTTGTTTACTTATAATGACCAAACGTTCTTGAGGACACACGGGAATTTAGTCTAGTGCTTTCGCTTCATATAGTTGATTAATCTTCATTGTTTTGATAAGTGTTGTGTGGGTGAACCTATGCTAATGCACCGCCCTTCCTAGGACTAATACATACTTGTGATTAAACCCTTGCAAGCATCCGCAAATACAAGAAAGTAATTAAGATAAATCTAACCACAGCCTTGAACTCTGAGATCCTGCTATCCCTCATGCATCGATATACCAACGGGGGTTCAGGTTGCTGTCACTCCGGCAACCCCACAATTGGCAAACGAATACAAGATGCATTCCCCTAGGCCCATAAAGGTGAAGTATCATGTAGTCGACGTTCACATGACACCACTAGAAGAATAACACCACAACTTAAATATCAAACCATTAAATATTACTCAACATAGTTCACTACTAACATTTAGACTTCACCCATGTTCTCAAGAACTAAACGAACTACTCACAAGACATCATATGGAACAAGATCAGAGGTGATATGATGATGGATAACAATCTGAACATGAACCTTGATTCAACGGTTTCACTCAATAGCATCAATAACAAGTAGTAATCAATACCGGGAGAGTTTCCCCTATGAAATACTCAAGATTCAACCCTAGATGTTACAGCGGAGACGAGGTGCAGCGGTGGAGATGACGGTGTCGATGGTGGAGATGATGATGATGATGATCCCAATGAAGTCCAGCTCGATGACGGTGACGATGGCGACGATTTCCCCCTCCGGGAGGGAATTTCCCCGATTTCTGCCCGCCGGGAGCTCTTCTCTCTGGTGTTTTCCGCAGAGGCGGCGGTGTCTATCCTCGATGCTCCCCTACACCTTAGGGTTTTCGGGAGATGAAGTACGCGAAAGGGCGATGGCCGAGGGGGTCGTGGGCCCCCTCCCCACCTGGCGGCGTGCCTGGCTTGGTGGTCGCGCCAGCCTATGGGGAGGGCCCATGGCGGCCCTCCTCGGCTCCCCCTTTGGCTGGCTCCGTCATCTGGACAAATAGGAGCTTCGGTATATTTTCCGTCAATTGTTGATCTTCAGAAATATTGTATCCTGACGGTGCTTTTCCAGCAGTCCGGCTCCCATGAATAATTCTGCAATAATCATGAAACATGAAAAATAGATGAAATAACATAAGTATCATTTCTAAATATGAAATATATCAATGATAACAGTAAATTATGATATAAAATAGTGATGCAAAATGGACGTATCAATGTTTACATCCCATGCTATAATTGTATTAACCGGAAACGTTAATACTTGTGTGTTTTGTAAACATAAAGGAGTCCCTAGTAAGCCTCTTGTTAAAACTAGCTTGTTGATTAATAGATGATCATAGTTTCATGATCATGAACATTGGATGTTATTAATAACAAGGTCATATCATTGGGTGAATGATGTGATGGACATACACCCATAGTAAGCGTAGCATATGATCAAGTCATTAAGTTCGTTGTGCTTCAAGCTTTAAATATACATAGTAACCTAATCCTTCGACCATGAGATCATGTTAATCACCTACACCGGATGGATGCTTTGATGACACCAAACACTACTTCGCAGATGGGTTGTCGTAAAGGTGGCATTAAGTGTTCGGAAAGTATAGGGTTGAGGCACGTGGATCAAGAGGATTTGTACATCCAAATGAAAGATAGATATACTCTGGGCCCTCTCGGTGGAATGACATCCAATTAGCTCGCAAGCATGTGACATCCAAAGGGAATTGTTATTTTATGTAAATGGGTTTTTCGATCACGATGTCTCGTTGAATATGTGGGAGCTATTATGGATCTCCAGGTCCCGCTAATAGTTATTGATCGGAAAAGAGTCTCGATCATGTCCGCATAGTTCTCGAACCGTAGGGTGACACACTTATGGTTTGATGTCGTTTTAAGTAGGTATAAAATATGGAATGGAGTTCTAATGTTGTTTGGAGTCTCGAATGGGATCCAGGACATCACGAGGAGTTCCGGAATGGTCCGAAGAATAAGATTCATACATGGGAAGTCACATTTCAAGTTTGGGAGTGGTCCGATGAATTTATGGAAGGTTGTAGAAGGTTCTAGAATCACCAAGTGGGACTCCACTATCCCTAGCCAACCCACCAAGTGGGAAGGTGGAGTCCATGGTGGACTCCACCAAGGTGGCCGGCCACACCACAAGGAAGGGGAGGAATCCCACCTTGTCTAGGTTTCCCAAATTTGGTAAGTTTTGGAGTTGGACTCCAATGTGGTTTTGGGGTAAACCCTAGGGATTTCCACCTATTTAAAGGGGAGGAGAGGGGAGGGGCTGGTCACCACTTGGCCACACAACCAAGGGGCTCCTAGGCCGGCGCCCCAAGCCCCCCTCTCTCCCAAACCCTAGCTACTCCCTCCTCCTTCTTCTCCCGCGGTGCTTACGGCGAAGCGTGATACGTCTCTAACGTATCTATAATTTCTTATGTTCCATGCTACTTTTATGACAATACTCACATGTTTTATACATACTTTACATCATTATTATACATTTTCCGGCACTAACCTATTAACAAGATGCCGAAGCTCCAGTTGCTTGCTGCTTTTGGTTTCAGAAATCCTACAAAGGAAATTTTCTCGGAATTGACGAAATCAGCTGGGTCTTATTTTTCCACGGAGCTTCGAAGACCGAAGGGGATACAAGGTGGGCGACAGCGCCCACACCACGGGGCCGCGCGGCCGGGGGTACCCGCGCCGCCCTATGGTGTGGGGCCCTCGTGCCTCCCCTCCGCCCTTCCGCCACTTAAACTCTCCGTCGCGAAAACCCTATTACTCAGAGCCACGATACGAATACTTCAGAGACGCGCGCCAATCCCATCTCGGGGGATTCGGGAGATCGCCTCCACCACGCTTGAGAGGGAATCACCACCGGAGGGCTCTACATCACCATGCCCGCCTCGGGTTGATGCGTGAGTAGTTCATCCTTGGACTATGGGTCCATAACCAGTAGCTAGATGGTTGTCTTCTCCTCTTGTGCTATCATGTTTAGATCTTGTGAGCTGCCTAACATGATCAAGATCATCTATTTGTAATGCTACATGTTGTGTTTGGTGGGATCCGATGAATATGGAATACTATGTCAAGTTGATTATTGATCTATCATATATGTGTTGTTTATGTTCTTGCATGCTCTCCGTTGCTAGTAGAGGCTCTAGCCAAGTTGATACTTGTAACTCCAAGAGGGAGTATTTATGCTCGATAGTGGGTTCATGCCTCCATTGAATCTGGGACAGTGACAGAAAGTTCTAAGGTTGTGGATGTGTTGTTGCCACTAGGGATAAAACATCGATGCTTTGTCTAAGGATATTTGTGTTGATTTTACGCACCATACTTAATGCAATTGTCTGTTGTTTGCAACTTAATACAAGGGAAGGGTCTCTGATACCATGTAGAAAGGTTATTGGAGATTGCACAGCACCAATAGGGCCGGCTGCTCATATATATATAGGCGGACACATGTACAATTACAGGTACAACCCTGAGAAAACACGGGGACCTATATCTATACAATATGTTACTCAACACCCCCCGCAGTCGAAGGGTCGGCACCGACACATAGACTGGAGCGAAACTCAGGAAAAGTCGTGGATGGCAATCCCTTCGTCATGATATCGGCAAATTGCTGAGACGTCGGTACGTGAAGAACTCGAACGCGACCGAGGGCAACTTGCTCACGAACAAAGTGGATGTCCAACTCGATGTGCTTGGTGCGCCGATGATGAACGGGGTTGGCGGAGAGGTAGACAGCCGATACGTTGTCGCAGAAAACCACCGTAGCCTTGTCAACAGGACAAGAGAGCTCGGACAGAAGCTGACGAAGCCATGTGCACTCAGCCACAGCGTTAGCCACGGCGCGGTACTCGGCCTCAGCACTGGAGCGGGACACGGTGGGCTGCCTCTTGGAGGACCAAGAGACGAGCGACGAGCCGAGGTAGACGCAGTAGCCGCTGGTGGAGCGGCGCGTATCCGGGCAACCCGCCCAGTCCGCGTCGGAGTAGGCGACAAGGTCAGTCGACGTCGAGGGCGAAGCATGCAACGTCAAGCCGTAGCCCATGGTACCACAGACGTAGCGGAGAATCCGCTTCACCGCGGCCCAATGAGCATCCCGAGGAGCATGCATATGCAAGCACACCTGCTGCACGGCGTACTGGAGCTCCGGTCGCGTCAGTGTCAAGTACTGAAGAGCACCGACAATGGAGCGATAGAGCGGCGCGTCGGATGCCAGCGACCCATCACTGGCGGAGAGCTTGGCCTTCGTGTCGACAGGAGTAGGCGCAGGGTTGCAGTTAAGCATCCCTGCACGCTCGAGAAGCTCGTGGGCATACTTCCGCTGATGGAGGAAGAACCCGTCCGCACGTCGGACAACCTCGATGCCGAGGAAGTAGTGGAGCGGGCCAAGGTCCTTCAACGCGAACTCGGCGCGAAGACGGTCGGTGAGCTGTCGAAGAAGACCAGCGGTGGAGGCCGTCAGGATGATGTCGTCGACGTACAGCAGCAGGTAGGCCATGTCGTTGCCGGTCCGGTAGACGAACAGGGACGCATCGGAGCGCGTGGAGCGGAAGCCCAGCTGATGCAGGAAGCCGGCGATGCGCTGGTACCAGGCGCGGGGCGCCTGCTTCAGTCCATACAAGGACCGAGAGAGCAAGCACACGTCATCGGGGCGCTCGGTGTCGACGAAGCCGATGGGTTGCTGACAGTACACCTGTTCCTGCAGATGGCCATGAAGGAAGGCGTTGGAGACGTCCATCTGATGCACGGGCCACGCACGAGACGCGGCGAGGTGCAGCACTGTGCGGATCGTGCCCGGTTTGACAACCGGGGCAAACGTATCCGTGAAGTCGACGCCAGCGCGCTGCCGAAAGCCGCGCACCACCCAGCGCGCCTTGTAGCGCTCGAGAGTACCGTCGGAGCCGAGCTTGTGCTTGAAGACCCATTTGCCGGAGATGACGTTGGCGCGAGGGGGCCGGGGAACGAGCTCCCAGGTCCTATTGCGCTGCAGCGCGTCATACTCCTCCTGCATGGCAGCGCGCCAATGCGGGTCGCGCAAGGCAGCGCGAGCCGAGGTGGGCACTGGCGAAGGAACGGTCGCCGGGCCGGTGGCAGAGCCGGTCGGACCGG
Organism: Lolium multiflorum; assembly: GCA_030979885.1. Taxonomy (NCBI): domain Eukaryota; kingdom Viridiplantae; phylum Streptophyta; class Magnoliopsida; order Poales; family Poaceae; genus Lolium; species Lolium multiflorum. Next base: position 155,215,922 of record CM061749.1, read on the forward strand.
GCGGCAGGCCGGGTGGGCCGGTCTGACCGGGCGCTTGGCCGGGTCGGCTGGTGAAGGGGGCGCCGCCGTCGTGCGGCAATATGCTGTTGCCGCTGGCGGAGGCGGAGCCGGAGACGAGGCGTCGCCCAGCAAAGACGGCGCGGCGCCCGAGCTGAGGCTCGAGGGCGACGCAAGCGGCGTCGAGGCGGATGAACCCGGCGAAGGCGCGTCGCCCGGCGAAGACGGCGCGGCGCCCGAGCTAAGGCTCGAGGGCGACGCAGGCGGCGTCGAGGCAGGCGTCGGCGCGGGTGTCGGCGTGGGGTCACCCGAGACATGGCTCGAGGGTGACCCAGAGGGTGGCGAGGCAGCGCCCGAGCCAGAGCTCAAGGGCGCGGCGGAGGACGACGAGGCAGTGCCCGAGTCCGAGCTCGAGGGCACTGTAGCCGGCGGACCTGCCGGGGCAGGGGGTCGACGCCGGGGACCATCAGTAGGCGAAGGAGGAGTGGCGACCACCTGTCTCTGTGCAAAAGGAAAGCAATGCTCATCAAAGTACACGTGCCGGGAAGTGAGGACACGATGGGAGACCGGGTCGTAACAGCGGTAGCCCTTGGTGTTGGCGGGGTAGCCGAGGAACACACAAGGGAGGGAGCGCGGCGCAAGCTTATGCGCGGCGGTGGCAGCAGTGTTAGGATAACACCGGCAGCCGAAGATGCGGAGGTCATCGTAGGTGGGCGGCGCACCGTAGAGGAGATGATGCGGCGTGTAGAACCAACGCACACGACACGGGCGGATGTTGACGAGGAGAGTCGCCGTGGCAAGGGCATCCGGCCAGAATCGCGGGGGCATGGAGGCATGGAACAGAAGGGTGCGGACGCAGTCGTTGAGGGTACGAAGCATCCGTTCGGCACGGCCATTCTGTGAAGAAGTGTATGGACACGTGAGGCGGAAGATGGCGCCGTGGGTGGCGAGAAGTGAGCGAATGGTGATGTTGTCGAACTCCTTGCCGTTGTCGGTTTGGAGAGCGTGAATGGGGCGACCAAACTGGGTGGAGACGAAGGCGAAGAAGGCGGTGAGGGTGGTGGCAACATCTGACTTACGGCGAAGTGGAAAAGTCCATACAAAATGCGAGTAATCATCAAGAATCACAAGATAATAATTATAGCCAGAGTTACTCGGGACCGGCGAGGTCCATACATCACTATGAATAAGTTGAAAGGGAAAAGACGCGACTGTGGAGGACGAACTAAACGGAAGGCGAACATGTTTGCCTAGACGACATGCTTCACAAGAGTGGGCATCCGTTTTATTACAAGTAAAGGAGAAGCCTTGCATTATTTGACGCAGAGTGGCGGAGCTAGGATGACCAAGACGGGCGTGCCAAAGGTCGACACCGGCGGAGAGGGCGAGTGGGCGGCCGGTGGTGGTGGAGGCCGCGCCAACGGGGTAGAGATCGCCGGGGCTATCACATCGGTGGAGGAGCATCCGGGTACGACCATCCTTGACAGAGAAACCAAAAGCGTCAAATTCCACAGTCACAGGGTTATCACGACAGAAAGACTTAACAGAAACAAGATTTTTAATCAAGTCAGGAGAGACAAGAACATTATGGAGAGAGAGAGGAGTGGAGGTGGAAGGAAAAGAGACAGAACCAGTGTGAGTAATAGGAAGAGCATGACCGTTGCCAACGATGATGCGAGAAGAAGTGGAAGCGGGCGTGGAAAAGGAGAGGTTACCGGGATGCGCGGCCATATGCGCGGAGGCGCCAGTGTCCATGAACCAGTCGCCACCGCCACCATACGCCCCAGCAGAGGGGGCGCTCTGGAGGGCGGTCAGGAGCGCGGGATCCCACGGGGTCGCGCCCGGAGGGGCGGCGTAGGCCGGGGCAGGCTGGGGCGCCGCGTAGAACGCCTGGTGGGAGGCTGGACGCGGCCCCATGATGCCCGGGTAGGGGGCGCGCGGCACGGGCATGGAGTAGGCGTGAACGACCCCGGTCCACGGATTGTGACCGGCAGTCCATGGCGGAGGGGCGGTGTACTGCGGGGGACGAGGCGCGGGTGCGGCAGCATTGGCGCCACCGGTGCCACCACCGTTGCCACCGCCACGGCGACGACGGCCACGGCGGCTACCGCCAGTAGGGGCCGGCTGCCCGGTCCAGGGGCCGGTCTGGCCGGCCGGTGCGCCAGCGTGCCCAGTCCAGGGGCCGGTCTGGCCGGCCTGGTGACCGGACTGGCCGGTCCACGGTCCGGTCTGACCGGGTGGCAGGGCGGCGGCGGGGAAACCCGGCGGCGGACCCATGGGGCGAGGCGCAGGGGCGCGGGGCGGAGTCTCTGCCACGGGAGAAGCCAGCGGCGAAGGCGGTGTGAGCCGCCCGAGCCCGGAGGTGCTTGAGGCGGCGCTCCTCGAGGCGCAGGTATGCCACGGCCTGCTCGAAGGTGGGCGTGGTGAGGAGCGTGAGGTTGGAGGCGGCGTTGCTGAGATCCTCGCCGAGACCCGCCGACAGGGTGGAGAGCATGATCTTGTCATCGATCGGGAACTCCAAGTCACGGAGCTCATCGGAGAGACTCTTCAGCTTGAGGGCGTAGTCATCGAGAGACAAGTCGTTCTGGTGGGTGCCGAAGAACTCCTGCTGGAGGAAGGTGACCCGCTGGATTTTGTTGTCGGTGAAGAGGCCGGTGATTTTAGCCCAGACCGTGTGGGCGGAGTCGCCGTCGCGGACGACGGTGCGAAAGATGTCGTTGGAGACGGTCTGGTAGAACCAGCGGATGATGGTGGCGTCGATGGCGAGCCACTCGGGGTCGTGCGGCATGGCGAGGAGGTCGATGGTGCCGTCGACGTGATCAAGGAGATCATACTCGCGGAAGAGCAGCCCGAAGTACGTCTTCCACGGGAAGAAGTTGGCGGCGGTGGTGGAGAGCTTCAGCGGCACGCGCTCGGCGATGGGGATGTCGCGGATGACGGCGACGGAGGGGCCGGCGAAGGGGTTGCTGCTGCTGGAGCCGGAGGAGAAACCGGAGCCGGAGGAGTCGAAGCGCTCCATGACGGTGGTGAGGGCCGGCGGCGCCCGAGATGAGAGGGGCGGCGGCTAGGGTTTGGAGGGCCGGCGGCGCCCTAGATGAGAAGGGCGGCGGCTAGGGTTGGGAGTGGTGGCGGAAGCGGTGGTGGTGGTGATGGCCGGCGGCGCCCTAGGGAGGAGGAGGGGCGGCGGCTAGGGTTGGAGGGAGGGTGGCCGGCGGCGCCCTAGGGAGAGGAGGGCGGCGGCTAGGGCAGGACCCGAAGGGTCTCTGATACCATGTAGAAAGGTTATTGGAGATTGCACAGCACCAATAGGGCCGGCTGCTCATATATATATAGGCGGACACATGTACAATTACAGGTACAACCCTGAGAAAACACGGGGACCTATATCTATACAATATGTTACTCAACATTTAGGCATAGATGCATGCTGGATGGCGGTCTATGTTCTTTGTCGTAATGCCCTGATTAAATCTCATAATGATCATCATGATATGTATATGAATCTTTATTTGTCAATTGTCCACGTGTAATTTGTTCACCCAGCATGCTATTTATCTTATTGGAGAGACACCACTAGTGAACAGTGGACCCCATTCCATTCTTTTTACATCTACTACAATCTCTGTTCTCTGTTGTTCTTCACAAACAAACATCATTTTCCACACCATACGTTAACTTTGTTTTCAGTGTCGGTGAGATTGACAACCACTGTTAAGTTGGGGCAAAGTACGTGATTGTGTTGTGTAGTTCCACGTTGGCGCCGAATCACTGGTGTTGCGCCGCACTACACTCCTCCACCAACAACCTTCACGTGGCCCTTGACTCCTACTGGTTCGATAACCTTGGTTTCCTACTGAGGGAAGACTTGTTGTTGTACGCATCACACCTTCCTCTTGGGTTCCCAACGGACGTGTGCTTCATGCGTTATCGCTCTTTTCTCGCGCTGCCGTGAACCGAAGAAAAGTTGCACCCCCGGAGATTTCTAACTCCCACGTCAACTACACGCCAGCAGCTCTTTTTTTGGCGCCGTTGCCGGGGAGATCAAGACACGCTGTAAGGGGAGTCTCTCACATCCAATCTCTTTACTTTGTCTATTGTCTTGCTTTATTTTATTTTCTGTCTTGATTGCTTTCTTTATATCAAAAACACACACAAAAATTAGTTACTTGTTTTACTTCATTTAATTCGGTTTGCTTAGTTTATTATTGTTAAATGAGTACTCCTGAGAACACTAAGTTGTGTGACTTCACTAGTTAGGCTTAATGGAAAACAACAAAAAAATTAGAGATCTTTATGAACTTTATATTGAATTAGGACATGATGTGTTTGAAGAGAGAATTAAAAACCCATGGAACTTTGTTTGCAAAATAGTTGTAGCAATGTTTTTAGCATGAACTCTTTGAACACTATTATTGCTAATGCTATGAAATAATTTAAGCTTGGGGAAGCTGGTTGTGATATTTTTAGTCCCCCAAGCATGGAGGAGAAAGTTTATGATTATGACATGCCTCCTATATATGATGTTTGCAATGATGAATATGATATTTTCAGTCCATCTACTATTGAGGATAAAATTCATTATGATTATTCTATGCCTCCAATTTATGATGATTACAATGATGGTTGTGATAGTTTTACTCCCACTATTACTAATAAAATTGATTATGCTTATGTGGAGAGTAATGATACTTTTATGCATGTGGATCATGACAAGAATGCTGTATGTGATAGTTATATTGTTGAGTTTGTTCATGATGCTACTTGGAAATTATTATGAGAGAGGAAAATATGGTTGTAGAAATTTTCATGCTACTAAAACACCTCTCTACATGCTGAGAATTTTGAAGTTACTCGTGTTTTATCTTCCTATGCTTATCACTTTGTTCTTCATGAATTTATTTGTGTACAAGATCCTATGCATAGGAAGTGGTTAGACTTAAATGTGTTTTAATTTGCTTTTTGATGCTCTCTTTGCTTCAACTCTTATTTCTGAGAGCATCATTAAAATTACCGAGCCCATCTTAAAGGCGTTAAAGAAAAAGCACTTCTGGGAGATAACCCATGTTTTATTTTACTACTGTATTGTTGAGTCTTGGAAGTTGTTACTACTGTAGCAACCTCTCCTTATCATGTTTTTGTGCCAAGTAAAGTCTCTATAGTAAAGTTGATACTAGATTTAGATTACTGCGCAGAAACAGATTTGCTGTCTGTCACGAATTCGCGTCCTTCTCTCTGTAGAAGAATCAAAAAAATCAGCGAAAAATCATGCATGATCCGCAGATATGTACGCAACTTTCATTAGTTTTGAGTTTTTCCATCTGAGCAGGTTAAGTGCCTCATAAAAATTCGTCTTTACGGACTGTTCTGTTTTGACAGATTCTGCCTTTTATTTCGCATTGCCTCTTTTGCTATGTTGAATGGATTTTTTTGTTCCATTAACTTTCAGTAGCTTTGTGCAATGTCCAGAAGTGTTAAGAATGATTATTTCACCTCTGAATATATGAATTTTTGATTATGCACTAACCCTCTAATGAGTTTGCTTTAAGTTTGGTGTGGAGGAAGTTTAAGGGTCAAGAGAAGAGGATGATACAATATGATCAAGAAGAGTGAAAGTCTAAGCTTGGGGATGCCCCCGTGGTTCATCCCTGCATATTTCAAGAACACTCAAGCATCTAAGCTTGGGATGCCCAAGGCATCCCCTTCTTCATCGACAACTTATCAGGTCACTTCTAGTGAAACTATATTTTTATTCCATCACATCTTATGTTCTTTACTTGGAGCGTGTTTTTGTTTTTGTTTTTGTTTTGGTTTGAATAAAGTTGGATCCCACAATCCTTGTATTGGAGATATACACGCTCCGCTTTTTCATATGGAACACTTGTGTTCTTAGTTATGCTTTAATGTTCATGGCGAAGGCTGAAAATTGCTTCGTTGATTGCTATTTGGTTGGAATCAGAAAATGCTTCATATGGTTTTGAATAATTTGATACTTGGCAATTGTTTTGAGCTCTCATAGATCATGTTTAAGCTCTTGCATCATGTAGTTTAAATCTATTAGTGGAGAACTACCGTAGAGCTTGTTGAAATTTGGTTTGCATGATTGGTCTCTCTAAGGTCTAGATATTTTCTGGTGTAAAGTCTTTGAACAACAAGGAAGACAGTGTAGAGTCTTATAATGCTTAATATGTTCTTGTGTAAGTTTTGTTGTACCTGTTCATACTTGTGTTTGCTTCAAACAACCTTGCTAGCCAAAGCCTTGTACTGAGAGGAAATGCTTCTCGTGCATCCAAACACCTTGAGCCAAAACCCATGCCATTTGTGTCCACCATATCTACCTACTATGTGGTATTTTTCTGCCATTCCAAAGTAAATTACTTGAGTGCTACCTTTAAAATTTCATTCCCTTGTCTTTACAATATATAGCTCATGGGAAAATAGCTTAAAAACTATTGTGGTGATGAATATGTAGCTATGTATCTTAGTTCTTATAAGTTGCTTGTTGAGCGGTAACCATGTTTCTGGGACACCATCAACTTTTCACCTTTGTTGAATATCATGTGAGTTGCTATGCATGTTCGTCTTGTCTGAAGTAAGGGTGATTTATCATGATCAAGTGGTTTGAGTATGCATATGTTAGAGAAGGACATTGGGCCACTAAGCAAAGCCATGTATCATGGTGGAAGTTTTCAGTTTGGACATTCATCCTCAATATCTTATGAGAATATTATCTGTTGTTGAATGCTTATGCATTAAAGAGGAGTCCATTATCTGTTGTCTATGTTGTCCTGGTATGGATGTCCTAAGTTGAGATTATTCAAAAACGAGAAATCAAATGCGATTTATCTCCTTGGACCTTTGTACAAGGGCATAGAGGTACCCCTTTTTGACACTTGGTTGAAACATATGTTATGCAATGATAATCCATGTAAATCCAACCTAATTATGCGGGCACTATTGGTATTCTATGCATGAGGCTTGCAACTTGTAGGAAGTATTATGCATAACACATATGAATTATTACTACCGTTGACAAAATTGTTTCTATGTTTTCAAAATAAAAGCTCTAGCACAAAAATAGTAATCCATGCTTCCCTCTGCATGAAGGGCCATTCTTTTACTTTATGTTGAGTCACTTTACCTACTTCTTTCTATCTTAGAAGCAAACACTTGTGTTAACTCGTGTGCATTGATTCTTACATGTTTACTTATTGCACTTGTTATATTTCTATGTTGACAATTATCCATGAGATATACATGTTACAAGTTGAAAGCAACTGCTGAAACTTAATCATCCTTTGTGTTGCTTCAATGCCTTCTACTTTGAATCTATTGCTTTATGAGTTAGCTCTTATGCAAGTCTTTTTGATACTTGTCTTGAAAGTACTATTCATGAAAAGTTTTGCTATATGATTCAGTTGTTTAGTCATTATCTCTTTGTTAGCAATATATTGCTTTGAATCACTCCATCCATCTCATATGCTTTACAATAATGTTGATCAAGATTGTGTTGGTAGCATGTCACTTCAGAAATTGTTGTTGTTATCGTTTACCTACTCGAGGGCGAGTAGGAACTAAGCTTGGGATGCTTGATACGGCTCCAACGTATCTATAATTTCTTATGTTCCATGCTACTTTTATGACAATACTCACATGTTTTATACATACTTTACATCATTATTATGCATTTTCGGCACTAACCTATTAACAAGATGCCGAAGCGCCATTGTTGTTTTCTGCTGTTTTTGGTTTCAAAACAAAGGAAATATTCTGAATTGGACGAAATCAACGCCCAGGGTCTTATTTTTTCACGGAGCTCTTAAGACCGAAGAGACGAGGTGGGGCGACGAGGCGCCCACACCACAGGGCCGCGCGGCCGGGTGGGGGCCCGCGCCGCCCTATGGTGGGGGCCCTCGTGCCTCCACCGACCCTGGCCTTCCGCCTACTTAAACTCTCCGTCGCGAAAACCCTATTACCGAGAGCCACGATACGGAAAACTCCGAGACGCCGCCGCCGCCAATCCCATCTCGGGGATTCAGGAGATCGCCTCCGCCGCCGGAGAGGGGAATCATCACCGGAGGGCTCTACATCACCATGCCCGCCTCCGGAGTGATGCGTGAGTAGTTCATCCTTGGACGATGGGTCCATAGCAGTAGCTAGATGGTTGTCTTCTCCTCTTGTGCTATCATGTTTAGATCTTGTGAGCTGCCTAACATGATCAAGATCATCTATTTGTAATGCTACATGTTGTATTTGGTGGGATCCGATGAATATGGAATACTATGTCAAGTTGATTATTGATCTATCATATATGTGTTGTTTATGTTCTTATGCTCTCCATTGCTAGTAGAGGCTCTGGCCAAGTTGATACTTGTAACTCCAAGAGGGAGTATTTATGCTCGACAGTGGGTTCATGCCTCCATTGAATCTGGTACAGTGACAAAAAGTTCTAAGGTTGTGGATGTGCTGTTGCCACTAGGGATAAACATCGATGCTTTGTCTAAGGATATTTGTGTTGATTACATTACGCACCATACTTAATGCAATTGTCTGTTGTTTGCAACTTAATACTGAAGGGGTGCGGATGCTAACCCGAAGGTGGACTATTTAGGCATAGATGCATGCTGGATGGCGGTCTATGTTCTTTGTCGTAATGCCCCTGATTAAATCTCATAGTGATCATCATGATATGTATATGAATCTTTATTTGTCAATTGCCCACCTGTAATTTGTTCACCCAGCATGCTATTTATCTTATTGGAGAGACACCACTAGTGAACTGTGGACCCGGGTCCATTCTTTTACATCTGAAATACAATCTACTGCAATCTCTGTTCTCTGTATTCTTCGAAACAAACATCATTTTCCACACCATACGTTTAATCCTTTGTTTTCAGCAAGCCGATGAGATTGACAACCTCACTGTTGTTGGGGCAAAGTACCGTGATTGTGTTGCACGTTCCACGTTGGCGCCGGAATCACCGGTGTTGCGCCGCACTACACTCCTCCACCAACAACCTTCACGTGGCCCTTGACTCCCTACCGGTTCGATAACCTTGGTTCTCTCGAAGGAAAACTTGCTGCCGTACATCACACCTTCCTCTTGGGGTTCCCAACGGACGTGTGCTTCACGCTTATCAAAGCGCTGCTCGGAGATCTCCACCACCATCGTTACGCCGTCATGTCAAGGGATTCCCAGAGGATATACTACATCCACTCGCTCGCTGAACGGGGAGAATGACGAATCATCCATCGTACATGTGACCGAGTGCGGAGGTGCTGCCCAATTGTGGCACCGTCAAGATCTTCACGCGCTTTGTGCGCAAGTGATCGACTACATCCACCACGAGATTTATCTCGTTAACGCTTAGCGATCTTCGAGGGTATGTTGATCTTCACCTCGTTGCTACCATCTACTAGATTAGATCTTGGCTTGTTATTCATTCTTGCGGTAGGAAATTTTTTGTTTTCTATGCTACGAATCCCTACATGCTCATGATGTTGAATTTATTAAATTAAAAGTGTTTCCTCATGATGTTAAAGAAATTAAAACTTTGAATGCCATTCAAGTTAGAATTGATGAAAATGTTAGGATGTTGGCGGAATTGCATGCTAGGTGGGAAAGAGAAGATGAAATTGCTAGAAATAATAATTTGACTAAAATTTGTACCATCACCACCACCAGTAGCAATGAAGTCTCAAATGCTAGCCACTCTGCTACTATTAATGGTAAAATAATTGGTGTAGTAAAAATCCCTGCTCCTTCTACAAAATTGCCTAGAACCACTGAAACTGTTCCTGATAAGTGTGCTGAAATTTTTCGGAGTATGGGAGACAAGAGTCCTTTCACCTTTGATAAAAATGACTTTGGTTTTGATGATTGCATTATCTCTGAAGTAATTAAGTTCTTACAAAATCTTGCTAGAAGTCCTAATGCTAGTGCTATAAATATGGCTTTTACAAAGCACATTACAAATGCTCTTATGCAAATTAGAGAGGAGAAATTAAAACGTGAAGCTTCTATTCCTAAAAAGTTAGAAGATGGCTGGGAGCCCATCATTAAGATGAAAGTAGATGACTTTGATTGCAATGCTTTATGTGATCTTGGTGCAAGTATTTCTGTTATGCCTAGAAAAATCTATGATATGCTTGATTTGCCACCGTTGGAACAATGTTATTTGGATGTTCATCTTGTTGATATTGCTGCAAAGAAACCTTTGGGGAGAGTTAATAATTTTCTTATTATGGTTAACAATAACCTTGTCCCCGTTGACTTTGTTGTTTTGGATATTGAATGCAATGCTTCTAGTCCAATTATATTGGGAAGACCGTTTCTTAGAACCGTTGGTGCTGCTGTTGATATGAGAGATGAGATTATTAAATATCAATTCTCACTCAAGAAAGATATGGAACACTTCCCTCAGAAAAGTAAAAAGTCACCTTATATCTCTATTATTAGAACAAATTATGATGCTGATGCTTCTTCACATGATAATACTTGATGCTCGCTCTTTTTCTGCACCTAGCTGAAAGGCGTTAAAGAAAAGCACTCTTGGGAGATAACCCATGTTTAATTTCTGTAATTTTTATTTTATTGAGTCTTGGAAGTTATTACCTCTGTAATGACCTCTCCTTATCATTTTTATTACCTTTTTGTGCCAATAATAGCCTCTAATAAGAAGAAAGTAAGATTTGGGGAAGTTGCTATCCTGAAAACAGATTATATGATGTCACCATAAACATTCGTATAAATAGACAGAGCGGAATTTTGAGCTTCAAATTTTTGTGCATATGACCCAGGTTATTATCTAATTTTAGTTAGTTGACCACTTGTCGAGATGAGCAACAAAAGATTTTCAAAAAAATTGATATTTACCAGCTGTTCTGTTTTGACAGATTTCTACCACTATTTGCATTTGCCTCTTAATCTTTTTCTTATTGAGTTATGTTGATCAAAGAGCTTTTTTAAGAGTTGCTACAGTAGCTAATGCTTTAATAGATGTTTGATATATGTTAGAACTGAACCCAAGTGGATTTGTTTATTTTGATTGTACTAATGCTGCTAATAAAGAATTGTGTGAAGTTTTGTATGAAGAAAGTTTTCAAGTGTAGGGAGAGAAGAATGATGTGATGAGATGAAGAATGGACAAAAGCTCAAGCTTGGGGATGCCCCTGCACCCCAAGAAATATTCAAGAGGCACATGTTAAAGCTTGGGGATGCTACATCCCTCTTCATCAACAAAGCAACAGGTCATCCCTCTATGCGCTATATTTTTATTGCTTCATACTGATAACCCACAAGTATAGGAGATCGCAAAGTCTTCGAGGGAAGTAAAACCCAAACTTATTGATTCGACACAAGGGGAGGTAAAGAATACTTATAAGCCTTAACAACTGAGTTGTCAATTCAGCTGCACCTGAAAAGCACTAGTAACAGGGATGTGAAAGCAGCAGAATAATGAGAGCAGAGGTAATAAGAATACAGCAACAAGAGTAATATGAGACAATGGCACCGAGAAAATAGTTAATACTACCTCCAATGACATGTGAACGAGTATATGATGATAAGAGATGGACCGGTTCCCAACTATCACTAGTGGTAACTCTCCAATAACAAGTGTTAGGTGAACAAATTACATTGGGCAATTGATAGGATTGAAATAGCATTAACACGTAACATCAAGTCTATTAATCATGTAGGCATGTTTTCCATATATAGTCATACGTGCTCGCAATGAGAAACTTGTACACCATCTTTGTCCTACCAGCCGGTGGCAGCCGGGCCCTCAAGGGAAACTATCGTAATTAAGGTACCTTTTAATAGAGCACCGAGCAAGCATTAACACTTGGTGAAAACATGTGATCCTCATATCTAAGCCTTCCTCCAGCTTATCCTGGGTCCTACCCAGCCTCGGGTTGGACATAGACACGTGTGCAAACAACTTGTAGATACAATCTAAGCAAATAATTATAGAGCTTAAATCTAAGATCATGCCACTCGGGCCCTAGTGACAAGCATTAAACACAACAAGATTGCAGCAACAATAACTTCACAAACTTATATAGATAGACTAATCATAATGTAACAATCCATCGGATCCCAACAAACACAACACCGATTACATCAGATGGATCCCAATCATGTAAGGCAGCTCATGAGATCATTGTATTGAAGTACATGGGGAGAGAATACCAACTAGCTACAGCTACAACCCGTAGTCCATGGGAACTACTCACGGAGCATGATGGAGTGGGTGGCTCGATGGAGATGGCTTCCGGGGGCACCCCCGTGCGGCGGCGAACAGAGATTCTGTCCCCGAATTGGAGTTCGCGATATGCGCCCTGGAGTCTTTCTGGAGTTTCGCCAATTGTATCGCTTTAGGTCAAAGGTCTTATAGGCTAAGAGGTGACAAGAGGGCACCCGGGGCCTCACCATAGGGCCATGCCAGGCCCGGGCCGCGCCGCCTTATGGTCCGGTGGCCCTCTGCCCGCCTCCGACTCCTTTCTGCTCTGGGGTCTTCCGGGAAAATAAGATGTTGGGTCTTCGTTTCGCGAATTCCGAGAATATTGCCCGAACAGCCTTTCTGGAACCAAAAACAGCAGAAAACAGGAACTGGCACTTCGGCATCTTGTTAATAGGTTAGTCCGGAAAACGCATAAAAACATTATAAAGTGTGAGCAAAACATGTAGGTATTGTCATAAAACAAGCATGGAACATCAGAAATTATAGATACGTTGGAGACGTATCACATACGCTATGTGTTGTTCTTGGAGCGTATTTATTTTTGTTTTTAGTTTTATTTAGTTTTTTTGCTGTAGCATATGGTTGGATCCCGGCACATTTGTTTTGGAGAAAGACCCGCTCCGTTTACTAGCATAGAACGCTCTTAGCTGCTATTGTTCTCGAGTGTTCTAGTTTTCCACCACGTTTAGCTCTTGTTTTCACTTGAATTTTGTTTAGAGCTCGTTAGTATTCTTTATTTATGTATGATTATCTCTCTGGTCCATATTGTTTTTCATCTCTGAGAGTTATTTCAAATAAGTTGATTGATGTTGGAGACGGGTGATACGTCTCAAACGTATCTATAATTTCTTATGTTCCATGCTACTTTTATTACAATACTTGAGTGATTTACACATACTTTACAGCATTATTATACATTTTCCGGCACTAACCTATTAACAAGATGCCGAAGTTGCTGCTGTTCTGCTGTTTTTCTAAATCCTGTAAGGAAATATTCTCGGAATTGACGAAATCAACGCCTCAGCCTATTTTCGCATGCTTCCCGAAGACCGGGATTACGAAGTGTGGGCCACGAGGCGCCGACACAATAGGCGGCGGCGCGTGGCCCTGGCCACGGGCTGGGTGTGGGGCCCTCGTGGATGCCCCCGACCTACCCTTCCGCCTACTTAAAGCCTCCGTCGCGAAACCCCCGCACCGAGCCACGATACGGAAAACATTACTGAGAGGCCGCCACCAATCCCATCTCGGGGATTCAGGAGATCGCCTCCGCACCCTGCCGGAGAGGGGAATCATCACGGGGGCTCTACATCATCATGCCCGCCTCCGGATTGATGCGTGAGTAGTTCATCCTTGGACTATGGGTCCATAGCGTAGCTAGATGGTTGTCTTCTCCGCTTGTGCTTTCATTGTATTAGATCTTGTGAGCTGCCTAACATGATCAAGATCATCTATTTGTAATGCTTGTGTTTGGCGATCCGATGAATAGAGAATACTATGTTAAGTTGATTATCAATCTATCATATATGTGTTGTTTATGTTCTTGCATGCTCTCCATTGCTAGTAGAGGCTCTGGCCAAGTTGATACTTGTAACTCCAAGAGGGAGTATTTATGCTCGATAGTGTGGTTCATGCCTCCATTAAATCTGGGACAGTGACAAAAGTTCTAAGGTTGTGGATGTGCTGTTGCTACTAGGGATAAAACATTGATGCTTTGTCTAAGGATATTTGTGTTGATTACATTACGCACCATACTTAATGCAATTATCTGTTGTTTACAACTTAATACCGGAAGGGGTTCCGGATGATAACCTGAAGGTGGATTATTTAGGCATAGATGCATGCTGGATAGCGGTCTATGTACTTTGTCGTAATGCCCTGATTAAATCACATAGTAATCATCGTTGATATGTATTGAATCTTTATTTGTCAATTGCTCGCCTGTAATTTGTTCACCCAGCATGTTAGTTATATTATTGGAGAGACACCACTAGTGAACCGTGGACCCCGGTCCATTTTTTTACATCTGAATACATTCTACTGTTTTAACCGTTCTTTGCAAACAAACACCATCTTCCACTCGATACGCTTAATCCTTTGTTTCAGCAAGCCGGTGAGATTGACAACCTCACTGTTATGTTGGGGCAAAGTACTTTGATTGTGTTGTGCAGGTTCCACGTTGGCGCCGGTTTCACTGGTGTTGTGCCGCACTGCATTCCCCCACCAACAACCTTCACGTGCTTCTGGGCTCCTACTGGTTCGATAACCTTATTTATGTATGGAAAACTCTCTGGTGCGCATCATACCTTCCTCTTGAGGTTCCAACAAATAAGTACATTGGTGTTGCATCACGGGTAAAATGTTTCATGCCCACAGTGATGCAAAAGGAAGCTTGCCTAGCCAGTGGCATAGACTTTGGCATGTCATGTTGGATGTTATTCTTTTCATATGCTTAGTATTTATTGTTGTAGCATGACTTATTTCAAATAGCTGAGAGTGCATAATGTGTCATTGAAAGAATCATGTGTTGTTTCCATCATAAAAACATAATATTGTGGTATTCTCCTTTGATGCTTTATTAGGTTGACTTGGCGCATGCTTATACCATGTTATGACTATAACCAGTCAACTAAAGCCTCTATGATCATTCAGTTTTTGACTTGTAATATCACTTTATGCTTTGATTGATAATGTTTTGTCACTATGCATGATTATGGCCATTATTGCTCTCTTAGTTGGTCGCTCCCAGTCTTTTGCTAGCCTCCGCCTGTACTGAGTATGAGCTCTACTCGTGCATCCAACCACCAATAACCAAAGTTTGCCAATTGTGTCCACCATATCTACCTAGTAGCATTATTGCTATTCCAAGTATATTCATCATGTTTTTATTTATCTTCCAAATTAAATTTTGGCATGAGAAAATTAGTCAGTAAAGCTCTCACGAACTTGATGGCACATTTACTTTCTTGCACTTAATAAATTTGATCATTGTGACTATCTTATGAAGTTTATATGTTTGCAAATTGCAAGTTGGGAGTTAGCACAACCATGCTTTCATGGGGAACACTTTTGACATTGCACTTATTCATATTTAGTTGATGTCATATTCTTTTGCTTATGGATGCCTAGCGATGCATAATAAAATGGAAATTTGTAAGTCCATGGAGTTTGTATATGAGTTAGAGAAACGCCTGGGCCGCTAATCTAAGCCATGCATCATTCATGGTGGAAATTTACAGCGAACCATAGTGAGCATTCTATGAAGCATTTTCAATAAAAAGCTATACCCATAGTAAATAAAAATATTGCTGAGATGCTCATTGTCTATTTGTCTTGTCATTTTGGCATGGGATTGCTCCTACAAGAGTACCTCCATATCATCGGGCAAGAGGTACCCCGTTGGCGGTTCTCGATGATACATGTATACTTACAATGACAAGAACTTATTTGGGACCTAAGTTGAGTAGCATGAGGTTTAGGTACTCGTATTCAAGGGGCATGAGATTTTCAACTTGTGATTTGCAAGCATATAGCTCATATTTGACTCACATTAACTTTAACCATTCAAGATGCTTATGATAGGGGCAATGAGAGCTCAAAGCTAATAAGTACCATACTTTTTGGAAGGTTTATAAAACTTGTTTATCTTGCTTACTCTGCAAAGAGTCTTTCTTTTACTTTTATGTTGAGTCTTCATCTTCTTCTTTATGCACCAATTAAGAGAGCATAGTTGTCATTCTTAGTGCAATGTGCATAGTCCCAAAATTATTATTGATTGATTCATGATTATGCTATTGCTTGTTCTTAAATTACTTGTATCTAGTCACCCTTTGAACTTTAAAGGTGTCCTAGCATTTATGTTTTGCTACTTCATAAAGGACATGTTGAGTACCACTTTGCTATGTTTTCTCTATGCTCATAAACAAACAGTTGCTTTCAATGCACTATTATTCATGATCCTTTGTTTGAGTTACTCTTCATGTTATAACATAGTTGCTAAGTTCTATTGTTAGAATTGTATCTATCATGCCTATGTTTAGAGTACTTTGATCCCAGCTCACAATGCTTTACAATGCTTGATCAAGATTGTGTTGGCTTCATGTCACCTCAAAAATTATTTTGTTATCACTTACCTACTCGAGGACGAGCAGGAGTTAAGCTTGGGGATGTTGATAGGTCGTAAACATATCTATAATTTTTGATGCTCCATGCTTGTTATAGACCAATTTATATATGTATTGCTCATGCTTCGTTGCACTTTTATACATTTCCGGCACTAACCTATTAACAAGATGCCACAGTGCCAGTTCTCTGTTTTCTGCTGTTTTGTATTTCGTAAAGTTGCACAGGAAATATTCTCGGAATTGGACGAAACAAAAGCCGAAGTCAATATTTTTCGTAACGAAGATAGAGTCCAGAGGGGGGTCAAAGAGAGGCAGCAGGGCGGCGACGCCAGCCCTAGGCGCGGCCTGGCCCTGGCCCACGCCTAGGGGTGGTGTGGCCACCCTGGCCTCCACCGACATTGCCCCTCCGCCTATTTAATCATGATCTCGGGAAAACCCTGAACACCCGAGCCTCCATCCACGAAAAAGTTCCATCGCGCCGCCATTGCACCCTAGCTCGGGAGGGTTCCTGAAGCTCTTCCCGACACCCTGCCGGAGGGAGAAATCATCGCTGGAGGAATGTACATCGCCATGCCCGCCTCCGAAGTGATGCGTGAGTCGTTCATTCCTGGACTATGGGTCCATAGCAGTAGCTAGATGGCTGTCTTCTCCAATTTGTGCCTCATGTTTAGATCTTGTGAGCTGCCCTACATGATCAAGATCATCCTTATGTAATGCTACATGTTGTGTTTGCTGGGATCCGATGAATATTGTGTACTATGTTGAGATCGATTATATATTCTTGTCATATGTTATTTGTGATCTTGCATGCTCTCCGTTGCTAGTAGATACTCTGGCCAAGTAGATGCTTGTGAC
This sequence comes from Lolium multiflorum, assembly GCA_030979885.1. Classification (NCBI taxonomy): domain Eukaryota; kingdom Viridiplantae; phylum Streptophyta; class Magnoliopsida; order Poales; family Poaceae; genus Lolium; species Lolium multiflorum. The sequence goes on from CM061749.1 coordinate 155,233,137, forward strand.
TCCAAGAGGGGGTATTTATGCTCGATAGTAGGTTCATGCCTCTAGTTTTATGGAAGAGTGACAATAACTTCTAAGATTGTAGATGTGTTGTTGCTACTAGGGAGAAAACAACAATGTTTTATCTGAGGGTAATTCTATTGTTTACTTTACACACATTGCTTAATGCGATAATCTGTTGCTTGCAACTTAATACCGAGGGGTTCGACGATAACCGGAAGGTGGATTATTAGTCATAGACGCAGTTGGATTATGGTCTATGTATTATGTTGTAATGCCCAAACAAATCTCATAGTAATCATCTTGTCATGTATGGTCGGTATTCTGTCAATTGCCCAGCTATAATTTGTTCACCCAACATGTTATTTATCTTTATGGAGAGACACCTCTAGTGAACTGTGGAACCGGTCCTTTTCCTTTACACTGGTAAATTCATTCATGTTCTGTTTACTTACTGCAAGCTTTGTTCTCTTTAATTATTGCAAACATCTCATCTCTTTTCTTTGTCAGCAAATGATAGATTGACAACCTATTCTAAGTTGGGGCAAAATCCCGGTATTGTCATCAAACGCCAAAAAGGGGGAGATTGAAAGAACATTTCATGATCTCTGAGTTTTGTGTGTTTGTTAACAACACCGGTGACAATTTAACCGTGTGCTAAGTGGTTTACAGTTATGGAAAAGATACCACGGAAAATCTCGACCCACTCAAAAAGGAAGAAAAGAAAAGAAGAAGAAGCTGTCCCTGGCCGTGGCCGGCACTGCCGGCAACTCCGGGCCGGCACTGCCGGTGTGTACACTCCGGCACTGCCGGCGTCTTTGGCCCGGCACTGCCGGCCTTCTGTCGCCGCCTGACCGTCGACCTGCTGATTCAGAAGTGGCCAGATGCGTGGCCTCTGGGCCGACGCGGCGATTCTCCTCCAACGGTAGTGTTGGTGGGGTATAAATACCCCCTTCACCTACCTTGGAAGTGTGCTCAAACCCTAAGATCTTCATCCACCATTGCTGAGCCACCAAGAACACCAAAATAGCCAGATCTCCTCCCTCAACCACCCAAATCCCTTGTGCTTTGGAGAATCGAAGGAGAAGACCCCGATCTACATCCTCACCGAAGCGTTTTTCATTTCCCCCTCATATGCTTGAGGGCCCTCTTGCTAGTGTTCCTCTTTGGATCCCTAGTTGTTGTTGTTGATGTATTCTTGTTGATTGTTGTGTTGTTACAGATTTGGGAGCCTCCAATTTGGTTGTGGATGTGTGCCCCAAGAACCTTGTAAAGGCCCGGTTTCCGCCTCGAGGAAATCCCTTAGTGGAAGTGGGCTAGGCCTTCGTGGCGTTGCTCACAGGAGACCTGAGTGAAGTCTTCGTGACTGTTGGTCTGTGATACGTCTCCAATGTATCTATAATTTCTGATGTTCCATGCTTGTTTTATGACAATACCTACATGTTTTGTTCACACTTTATATCGTTTTGATGCATTTTCCGGAACTAACCTATTGACAAGATGCAAGTGCCGCCTGTCTTTTGGTTTCAGAAAATCCTAGTAAGGAAATATTCTCGGAATTGGACGAAATCAACGCCCAAGATCTTATTTTTCCGGGAGCTTCCAACATCAGAAGAGGGAGATGAGCCAGGGGGCCCCACCCCACAAGGCGGCGCGGCCTAGGGCCTGGGCGCGCCCTATGGTCCGTGGCCCTGTGTCCCCTCCGAGGCTGCCCTTCCGCCATATAAAGCCCCCGACCTAAATCTTCGATACGATAAGCCACGGAGAAACCTTCCAGAGCCGCCATCGCTGCCAAGATCTGGGGACAGAGTTCTATTCCGCACGCCGCCGGGACGGGGAAGTGCCCCCGGAAGGCTTCTCCATCAAAACCACCGCCATCTCCATCAACGCTGCTGCTCCCATGATGAGGAGGGAGTAGTTCTCCCCCGGGGCTGAGGGCTCTACCGTAGCTATGTGTTTAATCTCTCTCTGTACTCCAATACAATGATCTCATGAATTGCTTGCATGATTGAGATCCATATGATGAGCTTTGTATCGCTACTAGTCTATGTGCTACTCATGTGATGTTATTAAAGTAGTCTATTCCTCTTGCATGGTGTAATGGTGACAGTGTGTGCATCGTGTGGTTCTTGTCGTAGATTATGATCATAATCTCTTGTAGGTTATGGAGTTGATTATCGCTATGATAGTATTGATGTGATCTATCCCCTTCATAGTGTAATGGTGACAGTGGTGTATGCTATGTTAGTACTCGGCTATTTTGCAAAGATCTATTATGCTCTAAGGTTACTTAAATATGAATGTTGAATGTTGTGGCACTTGTTAACTCCGGCTTGAGGGAGATCTTGTAGCCCTACACAACGACTAGTGTTTATCATCCAACAAAAGAGTGTATGTAGCACAAATGAGTAGAAGTTATTGTTTATTATGTGATCAATGTTGAGAGTGTCCACTAGTGAAAGTATGATCCCTAGGCCTTGTTTCTAAACATCGAATCTCCGTTTACTTACTGTTCTACTACATGTTTACTCGCTGCCATATTTTATTCAGATTGCTATTACCACTCATATACATCCATACTACTTGTATTTCACTATCTCTTCGCCGAACTAGTGCACCTATACATCTGACAAGTGTATTAGGTGTGTTGGGGACACAAGAGACTTCTTGTATCGTGATTGCAGGGTTGCTTGAGAGGGATATCTTTGACCTCTTCCTCCCCGAGTTCGATAAACCTTGGGTGATCCACTTAAGGGAAAACTTCTTTGCTGTTCTACAAACCTCTGCTCTTGAGGCCCAACACTGTCTACAGGAAAAGAAGCGTGAGTAGACATCAAGTTATTTTCTGGCACCGTTGTCGGGGAGGAAAGGTAAAAGGCACTCATACTCCGGTCCTAGGTAACTAAGTTATTTTCTGTCCGTTGTAAGTGCTCGAAGCTATTTCCTTAGATCCGCAATTGCATCTTTTGGTTTCTTGTTTACACTAGTTAGGCATAATGGAAAGCAACAATGAGCTTCTTATTCTATTTCCTGAGTTAAGACATGGATTGTTTGCTGCGAAAATTAAAAAACCTATGGAATCTTATTTGCATGCTAGTAGCAATGATATTAGTATGAACGCTTTGAACACCATTGTTGTTAATGATATGGAAAATTCTAAGCTTGGGGAAGCTGGTTTTGATGAGCATGACATTTTTAGTCCCCCAAGCATTGAGGAGAAAATTTTCTTTGATAATACTTTGCCTCCTATTTATTATGATTATAATGATAGTGGTCTTTTGGTGCCGCCTACTATGGAGAGTAAATTTTATTATGATTATACTATGCCTCCTACACTTGATGAGAATAATAATGATAGCTACTTTGTTGAATTTGCTCCCACTACAACTAATAAAATTGATTATGCTTATGTGGAGAGTAATAATTTTATGCATGTGGCTCATGACAAGAATGCTTTATGTGATAGTTATATTGTTGAGTTTGTTCATGATGCTACTGAAAGTTATTATGAGAGAGGGAAACATGGTTATATGCATCTTAATAATATTAAGTTTCCCTCTTTATGTTGAGAATCTTGAAATTGCGCTTGTGTTGCTTTTCTATGCTTACCACTTTGTTCTTCATGAATTTATTTGTGTACAAGATTCCTTTTCATAGAAAGTGGGTTAGGCTTAAATGTGTTTTGAATTTGCTTCTTGATGTTCTCTTTTGCTTCAAATCTTATTTCTCGCGAGAGCATCATTAAAATTACCGAGCCCATCTTAATGGCTATAAAGAAAGAAGTTCTTGGGAGATAACCCATGTTTATTTTGCTACTGTTTTGTTGTGTCTTGGAAGTTGTTTACTACTGTAGCAACCTCTCCTTATCATGTTTTTGTGCCAAGTGAAGTCTCTAATAGAAGGTTGATACTAGATTTGGATTACTCACAGAAAAGATTTATTGCCTGTCACGAATCTCAGATTCTCTGTAGGCAACTCAGAAAAATCTGCAAATTTACGTGTGTGATCCTCAGATATGTACGCAACTTTTATTAGTTCTGAGTTTTTCCATCTGAGCAAGTTAAGTGCCCCTGCAAAATTCGTCTTTACGGACTGTCCTGTTTTTGACAGATTCTGCTTTTTATTTCACATTGCCGCTTTTGCTAGGTTGAATGAGTTTCTGTTCCATTAACTTTCAGAAGTTTTGTGCAATGTCCAGAAGTGTTAAGAATGATTGTGTCACCTCTGAACATGTGAATTTTTATTATGCACTAACCCTCTAATGAGTTTGCTTGAAGTTTGGTGTGGAGGAAGTTTTCAAAGGTCAATAGAAGAGGATGATATACTATGATCAAGAAGAGTGAAAGGTCTAAGCTTGGGGATGCCCCGGTGGTTCATCCCCATATTTTAAGAAGACTCAAGCATCTAAGCTTGGGGATGCCCAAGGCATCCCCTTCTTCATCAACTTATCAGGTCACTTCTAGTGAAACTATATTTTTATTCCGTCACATCTTATGTACTTTACTTGGAGCGTATGTGTGCTTTTATTTTCGTTTTGTTATTTTCATTCTCTGAATAAATTCATGCTCATGTGGGAGAGAGACACGCTCCGCTTTTTCATATGAACACTAGTGTTCTTCATTCTTACTTTTAATGTTCAAGGGCGAAAGTTGATCGCTTCACTTGTTGTTATTTTGTTGGAATCAGAAAATGCTTCATATGGTCTTGAATAATTTGATACTTGGCAATTGTTTTGAGCTCTCATAAATCATGTTTAAGCTCTTGCATCATGTAGTTTAAATCTAGTAGTGGAGAACTACTGTAGAGCTTGTTGAAATTTGGTTTGCATGATTGGTCTCTCTAAGGTCTAGATATTTTCTGGTAAAAGTGTTTGAGCAACAAAAGACAGTGTAGAGTCTTATAATGCTTGCAATATGTTCTTATGTAAGTTTTGCTGTACCGGTTCATACTTGTGTTTGCTTCCAACAACCTTGCTAGCCAAAGCCTTGTACTGAGAGGGAATACTTCTCGTGCATCCAAAACCTTGAGCCAAAACCTATGCCATTTGTGTCCACCATATCTACCTACTATGTGTATTTCCTGCCATTCCAAGTAAATACTTCATATGCTACCTTTAAACAATTCAAAAGCTATTATCTCTTATTTGTGTCAATGTTTTATAGCTCATGAGGAAGTATGTGGTGTTTTATCTTTCGATCTTGTCATTTACTTCTGACAGACTTTCACAATGGACTAGTGGCACATCCGCTTATCCAATAATTTTGCAAAAAGAGCTGGCAATGGGGTTCTGTCAACACCCGGATTTTTAAGTCCAGATGCCTATTATGTCTTTCCTCGCAATCCCAGGAATAGTGTTGTTGCGAGACATAATAGTTGAATATCATAGAGTCATCATTTATTACAACGCATAATCGTCTTACACATGGAGATCACATGATCCAATATTACAATAATAGTTGATTCTATTGATCAACAAACACACAAATAGCGGAAGCGGAGTAGTAGCGGATTCTCTAATCCACAGGCCAACGCTTGACGTCAGGAGCGATCCTAGTTGTCGTAGGCGTTCTGTGGTCCATCCTCTTTGTACTGCTGTTCACCTTCATAGTCTGGCCATTTGAATAGCCAGGGACAAAGCCATGAGTACTTTAAAGTACTCGCAAACTAATACTAGTGTAAACACTATCAATTCTAGTAAGGGGGTGCTAAGCTCTAGGTTTATTTGCATAAAGCCAAGTTTATTTCATAAACATTTAGTAAAGATGCTTGAATCGCTAGACTACTCAGGTGGGAACATTAGTGTCATTCCCACAACTCTATTGTGGTTTAATTCAAGTCACCATTCATAGTTCAAATCACCAGTCACCCTTCACGTGTCACATTTTTGAAAAGTTCTGATGACGGAACAGTATGGCCTTTCCAATCGTCCGTAACCGTGGACACGGCTATTCGAATAGTTCTACACTGCAGAGGTCGTACACTTGTGCCACAACATTTGCAATAATCCGTCAGGGTTAACTGGCCCTGATTTACCGCACTGCGTGCGGACTACCAACCATAACCTTTCACTTACATACCCTAGTATAGGCACCTCTCCCCATGAGCTTGGCCTCCCAGTGAAGACAGACCACGGGAACTGCACAGGGCTTGGGCCGGACATTCACCTCATTCACGTCATTTCACATCATTTCATATTTCTTTGGAGGCAGCCCTTGGCATAACCCCGATGACGCTTGTTTAGAGGGAACCCATACTAAGATACATAAATTTCTAGTTAAGCCCTACCCATATCAGGTATTGTGGGGGTACTTGTAAAATTGGAATGGTATCGCATCCGAACCCAACCATCAGTTTTGTATCAAAAATCACCATCTTCTCTTGGTCATATTCACCTTCAAAATCATTCAATGGAATGAACCATCATTCCAAGGTTTCCACTTCATTTCAAAGTCACATGTTCCCATCTAGAGTAGTCAATTTTATTTGATTTAGCAATAGCAACTAGTCATGAGGGGTGCTAACTAGCTTTGATTGCCATAGGCTAACTTGATGATATTGTTCTACTCTAGACCAGGTGAATCATGAATCAAAAAGTACTTTGATAAAACAAAAGTATTGGAACTTGTAAGTAAAACCCTTTAGTAAAAACTTGGGATAGGCTTATTAAACATAACGTAAAATGTGGGGGTGCTTTGCTCTTGTAGCTTTGCACTTTGTAAGAATATTAGCTTGCCACAATCTATCTTATATTAATCCTACTTGCATGAGTAAAAGCTTGTTCTAATATAACTATCATTAGAATAGCCTGCAACAGTTTAGCTTGCATTGGTAATAGCTTGCAATACTATAGCTTGCAAGAATATTGGCTTGCACTGGTAATAGCTGGTAATAATATTAGCTTGCCTTGATTGGTGAGGTGATCAAAGTTCTCTTCTTCTCCTTCTGAGTAGAAGAACTCCTCCTCTTGATAGTCTCCGGTACTAGCGTCTATAAACGAATACGAGGATACAATCACCAAACAATCCTTAAGTGCTAAACTAATCACACAAATGGTTCACACAAGCTAATCTAGCATCCCATATTATTCACTTAGGGGTTGACTTGGTTTTCCTTTAAAGAAAAATAATTTCCTCTCATTAAAAAAATATTTGTTATGGTTTGCTATTTATTTATTCTTAGGAATAATTTCCTCTCATTACAAGCTTTATTTGAGTTTCTATTTATTTGTTCTTGTGACTTAATTTCCTTTTATTGAACCTGGTTAAGATTTAATCTCCTCAATTAACAAGGTATGATCACATGTTGACCAAGGTCAACACTTCACACTTATCCTTTGAGAATATGACTTAAATGAGGGAATACACCTTATGCAATTTAATACTATCTTATTAAGAAGTTAATATCATCAATTCATACATCATGAGATTTATTATATTAAGGTCCTTACCTTATGTTGAATTTACTTGAGACAAAGATTTAAATGAGACCAATACATCTTATATGATTTAATAAATAGTTTGGAACAATTTAAACACTACTATGCAAATGATTTAATAATCTTTAATTAGAACATATGGGTCTTGAAGACTAAGGCCCTTATCCCATGCATTGTAGATGCTACTTGGGTTTAAGATCCTTAAGTGAGCCAATATGAGATTATGATCAAAGGTCATCACATTGCTTTTAGAGCACATGGGAAAGTTATTTAATTTAGGTAATATAGTTCATACAATTTAGTATTAATCATGGTAATGATTTAATATCCTCAAACCAAACATATGAGAACCTAAATTACCAGAGTCTCTACCTTATTTGGGAATTGTTTGTGACAAGATTTAAATGAGAGAGACACTCCCATATGATTTATTAATAGTTTTGGCCAATACTTTTGACTATAAATAGCCATATAGTCTTTTAATTAAACTAGGCCATGATCATTCAAAGTAAGCCTGGCATATTTTTGCAGAAACAATTAATACAAGTGTAATGTGATTTATAGGAGTTGGAATTAACTAAAAAGCATTTGTGGTTGATTTTTAATAATTATTCTAAGGCAGAAAAGTCCCTGTCTTGTTTATTTTCCTATTTTAATTCTATAATGAATCTAGGATTCAATCCAGTGGCATGTTGTAGATAAAATTCTAAGCTTTCCAAATATATAAAATTTGTAAAATTTGGCCTAGTGAATTTGTAGTTATTAATTTTCTAACAAGGCATCTGAGAGACATTTGAATTAATTACATTAAATTGAATTTGAGTATTTGGGCCAGCGCGGGAAACGAATTGGGCCAAAACGTTTCAAACGCAGCAGGCCAGCCCAGTAACGCTTCAGCGCGCCACGGGCCAACTGATAGAGTGGGGCCTGCGCGTCAGTCACTCTTAATCACCGAAACGGTACCTGTGAGTGTGAGCCGCTGGATCAGAAGAAGATCTGACGGTGGAGGTGCGTCGTCGTCGTCGACGAGAAGCAGACGCGGGCACGGCGGAGGTAGGGGGTCGACGGCGAGCTGGGACTCCGGCGAGGGGCGGCGCTGGTGCTAGGCGGCGTTGTCGACGAAGAGGAGTCGCCTGGTACCGGTGGCGTCTCCAATGGTGGCCGAAATCGTCGTGTCGATCTGCGGCGGTCTCCGGCGATCGACGGAGCAATTGGAGCTATCTGTGGCCTAATCGAAGGGGAGCTGGCGTTGAGGAGGTTCAGAAGAGGGAGTGGAGCAGGTTTGGTGTGGGAAGGGAAGGCTGAGGGGGTCGCTATTTATAGGGCGAAGTGGTGGCCGTGGCGGAGCGGCAGGTCGCCGATGGCGCCGGCGATCCAGGACGCGAAGGGGCAAGGGCATGGGCGCAGGAGGTAGGCGACGCCTAGGGGGTGCTAGAGCGCTTGATGGCTTTGCTAGGGGAGGACAGGAGCGTGCGGCGTCATCGTCGTCCTCGCAGTACCGGCGCGGCAGAGCTTGATGATGGCGTCGTCTACGGCGCCGGTGAGGGCCAATGGCGGTGTCCGTCGGTGTCCTGGTGAGGTGTGGAAGGTGCATGCACAAGGAGAGAGAGGGAGGAGCTCGACAGCGACCAGGCGACGCGGGGTACTGGCGCGTCCAGGACGGTGCCCATGCGCGCTCTGGCGCGCCACGACCGGCATGGGCGCGTCTGGGCGCGTTGGGTTTTGGCCAATGCGGTGCTCGCGCGAGTTTGGGCCGTGCACCGTCATGATCAGCAAGTGCATGGGAGTGTACTGGACATGATCATTACCAGAGAGAAGGGCCAGAGAGAAGAGAGGGGTGGAGGTGGCCGGCATGGGCACGGCATGGATGCAAGGGTGCATTCCCTCCATTTTCTCCATGGCTGCAGTACAGGAGAAGGTGCAGGGGAGGTACAGGAACACTTATGAGCAATGATCAAGTGGGCTTTGGTCATGGACCAGAGGTTAATAGAGTGTATGTCAAGTTGTGATTTATGCATGCAAGGTGTTTGAGAGAATGGCCGCAAGAACATTTTGGTCAAATTTTGGAATTCTTTTTGGTGTATCTCAATCATATAATTAAGGTGATATAATGGTGGTGGTGGTGATCATTTTGGTGGTGGTTTGCAAAGATTCAAAAAGTGAGGTGATCTACACTTTGATTCAAAGTCCCTACTTGTCTCCTTTATTCTGGTCAACCTAGTCAAGGTTAGCATGGGTGGTCAACATCAAAGTTGTTGTCTTTGACATGGTCTTGGATGAGGTGTCAATGGTTGACCAAGTTTAGTTTAAGAAAGAATCAAACCAGAGGGGTAAAGTGAGGAACATTTTAAAATGTGCACATATGACCATGATCATATGTGAGAGGGTTTTGGGATTTATTTGGATTTGATTCTGGTTTCTTTGGTGCATTTGGGTTTGTTTAAGACATATAAGTATTTTAGAAACCAAAGATCAAGCAATGGTAGCCTTTGGTGAGGATTTGCAAAATTGACCTATGTGTATGTGAGTGAATAAATAGGATTTTCTCCCCATTTGATTTCCTTCTATTTGATTTGTCTTTTCCTTATTCCAAAGTGATTCTTATTAGTTTAGAACCCTTTTACAAGCATTGAAATCATCTCAAAAGGTATAGTTCAAGGATTTGTAAAAATGGCCAATAAACACATAAGAGGTGATTTTCCATTTTTGTTTATTCTTCTATTTTGTTTTCCCTTGCTCTACTTGAGCATGGGTTAGGATAAAATTAGTGTGAGCTTAAGTTTAGAGAAGGTTTCACACCCTTTGTTCAAGGTAAAAAGGCATAAGGCAATGATTGGATAAATTGGTGATGTGCCACATATACCTCTATGCATAGATTGCATTTGCTTGTTAATTTAATTTGGCTTGACCCTATTGAGGTTATTGAGTGTTGAGGTGGTATAGAGAGATGATCCAACCACTCACAACATGTCTTAGGGTTAAGGTTCTCAAATCCACAACTTGACCTTTTTCTCTCATATGCCTCTATGGCATTTTTAGTTTCTTTTCAATGTCTTGAGATTCAACTTGGGTTTGATGTAGTAAGCACTAGGTAAGGTGTGTGAAGGTGTTCCAAACTTCTAACCAAGTATAAAAGTTTTAGGGTTAAGATTTACCAAAAATAACCATAGGCACATATGTCCCTTTCTTATTTAATTTCACTTCTTTTTATTCATTTTCTATTGGATGGTGAATAATGGGGTGAGGCTTAGGGTTTAGTGAGGTTTAGTAGATGGTTTACCATTAGTGAGAAAATTAGGATGAGTGGTAGTCAAGATTTGCCTACTAGTCTTTATGCCCACAGATGTCTTTTTATTTTATTTTTGGTTTCTTCTTATTTGACCTAATGAGTAGTTGAAGTTAGGGTTTAGGGTGTTTGAAATTATGTTGAATGGAGTAATCAAACATTCATGGCAATAACACAAGTATTAAACCAAGTTACTATATGTCTAACTAAATTTAATAAAAAATTTTGTTGGTTCCAAAATTTGGTAATTGGAAATATTCCTTTTCTTTATTTTAAAATTTTTGGGGTGTTACAGGTTCCCAGCCCCAATTAATTAACTTGCATTAATAATTCTCTTCACATATTTTGCCCTGATCTATCAGTAAGCAACTTAAATTTGCAAATAGACACTCCTCCATGGTATGTGAATGGCACCCGAGGATTCGGTTAGCCATGGCTTGTAAAGCAAAGGTTGGGGAGTGTCATTTAATAAATAAAACTAAAGTACATGTGTAAACAAAAGAGAAGAGGGATGATCTACCTTGTAGAGAGATAACGTCCTTCATGGGAGCCGCTCTTGAAAGTCTGGTTGATAAGGTAGTTAGAGTACCCGCTACCATTCGTTGACAACAACAAACACCTCTCAAAATTTTACTTTTATGCTCTCTATATGATTTCAAAACTTGAAAAGCTCTAGCACATGATTTAATCCCTGCTTCCCTCTGCGAAGGGCCTTTCTTTTACTTTATTGTTGAGTCAGTTTACCCATTTCCTTCCATCTTAGAAGCAAACACTTGTGTCAACTGTGCATTGATTCTTACATACTTGCTTATTTGCATTCATCATATTACTCTGTGTTGACAATTATCCATGAGATATGCATGTTGAAAGTTGAAAGCAACTGCTGAAACTTATATCTTCCTTTGTGTTGCTTCGATGCCTTTACTATGAATTTATTGCTTTATGAGTTAACTCTCATGCAAGACTTTTTGATGCTTGTCTTGAAAGTACTATTCATGAAAAGTTTTGCTATATGTTATCTATTTGTTAGCAAACTATAGATCATTGCTTTGAATCACTCCATTCATGTCATATGCTTTACAATAATGTTGATCAAGATTATGATGGTAGCATGTCACTTCAGAAATTATTCTTGTTATCGTTTACCTACTCGAGGGCGAGTAGGAACTAAGCTTGGGGAAGCTTGATACGTCTCCAACGTATCTATAATTTCTGATGTTCCATGCTTGTTTTATGACAATACCTACATGTTTTGTTCACACTTTATATCGTTTTGATGCATTTTCCGGAACTAACCTATTGACAAGATGCCAAGTGCCGTTTCTGCTGTTTTTGGTTTCAGAAATCCTAGTAAGGAAATATTCTCGGAATTGGACGAAATCAACGCCCAAGATCTTATTTTTCCCGGGAGCTTCCACATCAAAGAAGAGTCGGAGGGGAGCCAGGGGGCCCCACCCCACAAGGCGGCGCGAGGCCCGCGCCCTATGGTCTGGTGGCCCCTGGTCCCCCGAGGCTGCCCTTCCGCCTATATAAAGCCCCGACCTAAATCTTCGATAAATAAGCCACGTACGAGAAACCTTCCGAGCCGCCGCCATCGCGGCCAAGATCTGGGGACGGAGTCCGTTCGGCACGTCGGACGGGAAGTGCCCCCGGAAGGCTTCTCCATCGACACCACCGCCATCTCAATCAACCACTACAAGAAAAGTTCTGATAGACAACGTCTCAAAATCGTCCGCTAAGGGGTATTTTTCGTCGCCTATGGGCCTAACCCGATGATATGGGTTCTGTTGTGGAAACTGCGTCAGGCAAAGTCCAACGACGATTTTTTCGGTCCGTCGCGCTTGGCGCCCTTCCGCCACGGAAAATCGGACCGTTGCGGAAGTGTTTTCGGGAGCCCGTTGACTGCTGACGTCATGCAACCGACACGTGGCAGACGCCGTTAACAACGGCGTTAACCGGCTGAAACCCCGTGGTAGATGGTAGGCCCACACGAGGCCTGCCACGTCTTAAGCGGGCCGGGCCAGATGACATAGTTTGACCGGTCAACTATATAGCTGGGCTGGTCCATTAGTTACGTGGGCCGGCCTAACCTCTAAGGTTGACTGGTCAAAACTTAAATGGGCCGGCCCATTTAACATGTGGGGTCCACCTTACAGCAATCGGCCGCCCAAAAGCAAGTGGGCCGGGCCAAACATGTGGGTCCCACTTTCCCGTTAAAAGGCCGCCCATATAGTGTGTGGGTCCACCGTATAGCAAGTGGGTCGGCCAACAAGCTAGTGGGCGGCCAAAAACACAGTCCCACTTTCCAGTTAAAGGGTCGGCCCATTTAGTATGTGGGGTCCACCATATAGCAAGTGGGCCGGCCCAACAAAATAGTGGGCCGGGCCAAAACACAGGTGGGTCTCACTTTCTGAAAGGGCCGGCCATTTAGTGTGTGGGGCCCACAATATAGCAAGTGGGCTGGCCCACCAAGATAGTGGGCCGGGCCAAAAACACAGTGGGTCCCACATTCCCAATGGGCCCCATTTGATAAGTGGGGTCCACCATATAGCAGGTGGGCCGGCCCAACAAGATAGTGGGCAAAAAACACAGGGTCCCACCTTCCTATTAAAGGGCCACCCATTTGGTGTGTGGGGTCCACCATATAGAAAGTGGGCACCCAACAAGATAGTGGGCCGGGCCAAAAACACAGGTGGGTCCCACCTTCCTATTAAAGGGCCGGCCATTTACCATGTGGACCACCATAGAGCAAGTGGGCCGGCCCAATAAGCATGTGGAGCCCATTATCGTGTAACCGGGCCGGCCTACTAAAGAAGTGGGCCGGCCCAAAATGAAAGTGGGTCCCACACTACTGTAAGTGGGCCGGCCCAATCTGTTGTAGGGCCCTACTTGTTTGACTAGTCAACTTGCATTAAATTTCATGAGCCTAAAATCTGATTTCAATGATACACACAAGTACATACACAAATAAAACAAATAGGAAAATTACAAGGCAATTAATGTGCCCAAATAAAAAAATTACATAGAATCATTGAGGACTTCTATTAGCATCATCAATAACACGTTGACATTTGGCAATCGCCTTGATTGAATCTTGTGTACTCTTTGTCAACATATCAGCTACAGATCTTAAAGCAGCAATACCATGTCTTTTATAAAGTACAGCCTTGAGATATTTACTGTCTGATGAAAGAAATGGTCTAGGTTGACGGCTATGAGAAGATGCATCAGAAGAAAGATCAGAACTTTTTGTGGGCCTCACTGGTAATGAAGATTGCTTCATCACAACTGCATTCTGATAATAATGCAAAAAGAGTTAAACGATGAACTATGCAAACATTTATTATGCAATGTAGATATAAGATAATAACAAGTTGCATAAATAAGACATGTATGGAACTTGTACTAAGCACAAACTTACATCATAATGTTGCACAGGGTCGCTACAGATCCTTTTTTGGCGACTATCTTCTAATGATGACTGCTTCATTAAAACTGCATTCTGGTAACATTGTAAACATAGTTACAACAATTAACTATTCAAACATGTATTACGCAATGTAGAGATCAGATAACAGCATGTAGCAGAAATAAGCACAAGATAAGATAAGATGCATGTACTAAGCACATACTGGCTCACTGCAGGTCCTTCTCTTGCGTGCACTAGTCGTGGTCAACATGCCTATCATTTTAGGTTCAGCCATCAAGTGAAATGCTAATCCTCCTGCTCCATTGTCCTTAATCTGTGTTTAGATATCACATTTAAGACCAAGTCAGCTGGTTTCAAATAACAAAAAACTTGAGCTGCCAAATGAATAAGCCAATAGTTACCAGATATCAGATTAAAACCAACTAGATGTTGCTTTGCATGAGATACGAATTTCAGACATTCAGATTTAGAGTAGGGTAATGCCAAGGTTTTACACATAAAGTAAACTGGCATTAAGAATGACCAAATGTCAGGTTCAAATCACCCTCGAAGTTTCTCCAAGACAAGCATATCAAATAGGCAGAAACATAGTAAAGCATGAATGGCATTGCTATGGCAGGGTTCCAAGTGTTAATCTCTTGCATAAGGAACAATGCATATAGGTTATAGATAATAACGGAAGTAAACTGCCAAAATTACCAACCACGAACTCAGATTCCAACCTTACCTAGCGTCCCCGCTGTTAATGTTGGATGTTCTAATAAGTGGTTCGCATGATCAATCCCTAGGAAAAATAACATTGACAAGTCAGTCTACGATAATACAAAGACCAGACATGCACGCAGCAATAACTATATAAGCTAAAGACGAGGTATAAGAGCAAGCAGATTGGAAATGCACATAGCATGATTATAAAAGCAGTGTGAGAATAGCAGACACGAGAAAACAGCTAGCGGTGAGCTAATGACGTGGTATAAGAACAAGCAGATTGGAAATGCCCATAGCACGACTATAAAAGCAGTGCGACAATAGCATGCAGTACAAAAACAGTTGGCAGCAAATGAATGGGTACAAGGCTATAAATATGTGGATGCACACAGGTGTCAGTAGAATGAACAGGATGGTAGCGACCGGATAATGCTTTTGTACTGTACAACATTTAAACAAACTTCATGCGAAGCAACACATCAAGAAAGTTAACGGCATATGAGATCTGCAAATAACTACACAAAACATGGCTAAAGAAACACCGCGATCTAACGGGCCAGCGTACTAACCAAGCTGCGGCGGGGTGGACGGGGGCGGCAACTTGCATTCCAGCGGCGGCGAACGCGGGAGACGATGAATCGACCCTGTTTCAGTAGAAGCGGGCGTTAGTGAAGCAGATCTGGTTGGCTGGCAAGGTATTCGGTGAAGTTGATACAGCCGCTGCGGCGAGGTAGTCGGTGGCGAGGTCGGCGGTGAAGCAGATCCGTCGGTGGCGAGGTCGGCGGTGAAGCAGATCCGTCGGTGGCGAGGTCGGCGGTGAAGCAGATCCGTCGGTGACGAGGGCGGCGGGGGAGCGGATCAGGTGGGTGGACAGCCAACACGATCAAGGCTACGCTGTGGAGGAGTATGCCGGCGGCGAAGCAGATCTAGTACTGTAGAGAGTCAGAGCTTTGGCGTGTGAGAGTATTTTTGAGCTAATGGGGCGAATGGTTGGTGGGTGGGTGTGGGCCTGTGGGGAGGGTTCGGGATCTAGGCAAGATATTTCATTGTTACCGAATGAGCCCTCCATGGTCGGTGGGTTGTAGCTTCCGGACCAGGGTTAAAAGGGTAAAACTGGTCACGGGATTTTCGAATGGATGCGGCGGGATGATTTGGCGCGTGGCCGAAATTTTCAGTTTCAAGCTACAGTACGAGCAGAACGACAAAAATAATGTTCTTCCCCAGGGAGCTCTCATTTCTTCCTCTTCTCTTTCTCTCTCGAGTCTCTCCCACTCCCCCGGCTCCTCTCCCCCTTCTCTCCGGCGGCCTCGCCGGCCGGAGACGAGGCCGACTTCTCTCTGTATATTGTACACCCTCCGAACTAAATTAATTGATTCAACTTTCCTTAGACGTGTATGTATCTAGAGTAAAAACATGTGTGGATACATCCATATTTAGATAAGCAAAGTTGAGTCAGCTAATTTGGATCCGAGGGAGTTAGTGTTGTTGTAAGCTTAGATCCAGTGTTTCCCATGAGCAGAATGGCGCAATGGAGTCGGGGATCTCGTCATCGGCTTCAGATCTGGCCTATGGTGAATCTGGCGGATCTTGCCGGCCAAACCCCGATCTGGTGCCATCAATGTGATGGCGCTAACGGTGAGGCTTGCTTTGGTCAGTGCTTCAGATCTGGCCAATGGGGAAGTCAAGCTGCTAAAGTTCACAAGCTCGGGGCATACGACGGCGTCATCCGTCTTGCCCGTGCACATCTTGGACTTTCAGCGACCCTTCTCAGAGCCAATATGCCGTTGCTGAGGCCCTTCTTCTCCTTCGTCCTGGCGACTACCGGCGACACCGTCCCAAGTGGTGCGTCCCCGGCGACGGAGTTGCTGGAAAGGATGCGGAGCAGAGATCTGATGTGCGGTCGAGAAGGACTCGATTGATTTTCTTCTATATGTTTTGGGGTCCTTTTTGTAAAGTTGCAGGTTCTATTAGTTATTGTCTAGTACTTTTGGTCCTCTATGTAATTTTTTGGACTAGTTTCCATTGGCACTGATAAACTTGAATTTTGACAAGTTCACGGGGAAAAAAATTCCTTTGCACATATGGCCTATCATGTATAAACATTCTTGAGATTTAAACTATATGTAATGTGCCATGCATTAACCCTAAACCATATATATGTAACTAACCCTAGCTGATCAAACCCTACTTAATTAAAACAAATAACCCTAAACTATACGCATGCACTTTATGCGCAAAGGCGCGGGTGCCTCTAATAATGTGTGTGCGCACTCGATCGATGATCCCTAAACCTTATACAACCCTGAAACCCTAATCCCTAATCCCTAAACCCTAAACACCCTAAACACTAAACCCTAGACCCTAAACCCTAACCCTAACCCTAAACCCTAATTAAACCCTATATATAGGCCAACGACACTTAATTGTGCATCAAGCAGGCCAGGGGTGCCTCGCGGTCCTCTAATTAAATTAAATGTGCCATGCATTAACCCTAAACCATATATATGTAACTAACCATAGCTAATCAACCCTACTTAATGAAAACACATAACCCTAAACTATACTAGCTATAACCCGATCTAATAAAAACATGCTCTATATATAGCAGCTAGCTAGCAAACCGTAGATTAACACCAATTAATATATACATGGCCTATATCGATCATGTTGTATAACATATCCCTGAGATTCATTAATTAATTATATAATTATCGTGATAAATTAATTAACTTTAATTTTGACAAGTTCTCTCGAATGAAAACACATTTGATTAAGTTGCCTCATAATATATATATATAATTAGTGTGCATGCATGGCCTACCATGCATTCGTGCATATATTTTAATGTATATTTGAACATATTCTTGGGGATTTCAATCTCTCTCTCTCGATCATCTATATATCGTTGGTGGCCAAAAAACACACACATATATATATGCATGCAATTTATGCGTAAAGGCGCGGGTGCCTCTAATAATGTGTGTGCGCACTCGATCGATGATCCCTAAACCTTAAACAACCCTAAAACCCCTAAATCCCTAATCCCTAAACCCTAAACACCCTAAACACTAAACCCTAAACCCTAGACCCTAAACGTACCCTAACCCTAACCCTAAACCCTAGCTAATCCTAAACCCCAATTAAACCCTATGTATAGGCCAACGACACTTAATTGTGCATCGATCGAGCGGGTCATGGGTGCCTCGCGATCCTCTAATAAAATTAAATGTGCCATGCATTAACCCTAAACCATATATATGTAACTAACCCTAGCTAATCAACCCTACTTAATTAAAACACATAACCCTAAACTATACTAGATATAACCCGATCTAATAAAAACATGCTCTATATATAGCAGCTAGCTAGCAAACCGTAGATTAACACCAATTAAAATATACATGGCCTATATCGATCATGTTGTATAACATATCCCTGAGATTCATTAATTAATTATATAATTATCGTGATAAATTAATTAACTTGAACTTTGACAAGTTCTCTCGAATGAAAACACATTTGATTAAGTTGCCTCATAATATATATATAATTAGTGTGCATGCATGGCCTACAATGCATTCGTGCATATATTTTAATGTATATTTGAACATATTCTTGGGGATTTCAATCTCTCTCTCTCTCTCGATCATCTATATATCGTTGGTGGCCCAAAAAACACACATATATACGCATGCACTTGATGCGTAAAGGCGCGGGTGCCTCTAATAATGTGTGTGCGCACTCGATCGATGATCCCTAAACCTTAAACAACCCTAAAACCCTAATCCCTAATCCCCTAAACCCTAAACACCCTAAACACACTAAACCCTAGACCCTAAACACCCTAAACACTAAACCCTAAACCCTAGACCCTAAACACCGTAAACCCTAAACCCTAAACCCTAAACCCTAAACCCTAAACCCTAAACCCTAAAACCCTAAACCCTAAACCCTAAACCCTATAAACACCCTAAACACTAATTAAACCCTAAACCCTAGACCCTAAACACTAAACCCTAAACCCTAGACCCTAAACACCGTAAACACTAAACCCTAAACCCTAAACACCCTAAACACTAATTAAACCCTAAACCATAGACCCTAAACACTAGACCCTAAACCCTAGACCCTAAACACCCTAAACACTAAACCCTAGACCCTCTAAACACCATAAACACTAAACCCTAAACCCTAGACCCTAGCTAAACACCCAAAACACTAAACCCTAAACCCAGCTAGCTAACCCTAAACCCTAATTAAACCCTATATATATAGGCCAACGACACTTAATTGTGCATCAAGCAGGCCAGGGGTGCCTCGCGGTCCTCTAGTTAAATTAAATGTGACATGCATTAACCCTAAACGTACCCTAACCCTAACCCTAACCCTAACCCTAAACCCTAGCTAATCCTAAACCCCAATTAAACCCTATGTATAGGCCAACGACACTTAATTGTGCATCGATCGAGCGGGTCATGGGTGCCTCGCGATCCTCTAATAAAATTAAATGTGCCATGCATTAACCCTAAACCATATATATGTAACTAACCCTAGCTAATCAACCCTACTTAATTAAAACACATAACCCTAAACTATACTAGATATAACCCGATCTAATAAAAACATGCTCTATATATAGCAGCTAGCTAGCAAACCGTAGATTAACACCAATTAAAATATACATGGCCTATATATATCGATCATGTTGTATAACATATCCCTGAGATTCATTAATTAATTATATAATTATCGTGATAAATTAATTAACTTGAACTTTGACAAGTTCTCTCGAATGAAAACACATTTGATTAAGTTGCCTCATAATATATATATAATTAGTGTGCATGCATGGCCTACAATGCATTCGTGCATATATTTTAATGTATATTTGAACATATTCTTGGGGATTTCAATCTCTCTCTCTCTCGATCATCTATATATCGTTGGTGGCCCAAAAAACACACATATATATGCATGCAATTTATGCGTAAAGGCGCGGGTGCCTCTAATAATGTGTGTGCGCACTCGATCGATGATCCCTAAACCTTAAACAACCCTAAAACCTTAAATCCCTAATCCCTAAACCCTAAACACCCTAAACACTAAACCCTAAACCCTAGACCCTAAACCCTAACCCTAACCCTAACCCTAACCCTAAACCCTAGCTAATCCTAAACCCCAATTAAACCCTCTGTATAGGCCAACGACACTTAATTGTGCATCGATCGAGCGGGTCATGGGTGCCTCGTGATCCTCTAATAAAATTAAATGTGCCATGCATTAACCCTAAACCATATATATGTAACTAACCCTAGCTAATCAACCCTACTTAATTAAAACACATAACCCTAAACTATACTAGCTAGCTATAACCCGATCTAATAAAAACATGCTCTATATATAGCAGCTAGCTAGCAAACCGTAGATTAACACCAATTAAAATATACATGGCCTATATCGATCATGTTGCATAACATATCCCTGAGATTCATTAATTAATTATATAATTATCGTGATAAATTAATTAACTTGAACTTTGACAAGTTCTCTCGAATGAAAACACATTTGATTAAGTTGCCTCATAATATATATATAATTAGTGTGCATGCATGGCCTACAATGCATTCGTGCATATATTTTAATGTATATTTGAACATATTCTTGGGGATTTCAATCTCTCTCTCTCTCGATCATCTATATATCGTTGGTGGCCCAAAAAACACACATATATATGCATGCAATTTATGCGGGCGCGGGTGCCTCTAATAATGTGTGTGCGCACTCGATCGATGATCCCTAAACCTTAAACAACCCTAAAACCTTAAATCCCTAATCCCTAAACCCTAAACACCCTAAACACTAAACCCTAAACCCTAGACCCTAAACGTACCCTAACCCTAACCCTAAACCCTAGCTAATCCTAAACCCCAATTAAACCCTATGTATAGGCCAACGACACTTAATTGTGCATCGATCGAGCGGGTCATGGGTGCCTCGTGATCCTCTAATAAAATTAAATGTGCCATGCATTAACCCTAAACCATATATATGTAACTAACCCTAGCTAATCAACCCTACTTAATTAAAACACATAACCCTAAACTATACTAGCTAGCTATAACCCGATCTAATAAAAACATGCTCTATATATAGCAGCTAGCTAGCAAACCGTAGATTAACACCAATTAAAATATACATGGCCTATATCGATCATGTTGTATAACATATCCCTGAGAATCATTAATTAATTATATAATTATCGTGATAAATTAATTAACTTGAACTTTGACAAGTTCTCTCGAATGAAAACACATTTGATTAAGTTGCCTCATAATATATATATAATTAGTGTGCATGCATGGCCTACAATGCATTCGTGCATATATTTTAATGTATATTTGAACATATTCTTGGGGATTTCAATCTCTCTCTCTCTCTCTCGATCATCTATATATCGTTGGTGGCCCAAAAAACACACATATATACGCATGCACTTGATGCGTAAAGGCGCGGGTGCCTCTAATAATGTGTGTGCGCACTCGATCGATGATCCCTAAACCTTAAACAACCCTAAAACCCTAATCCCTAATCCCCTAAACCCTAAACACCCTAAACACACTAAACCCTAGACCCTAAACACCCTAAACACTAAACCCTAAACCCTAGACCCTAAACACCGTAAACCCTAAACCCTAAACCCTAAACCCTAAACCCTAAACCCTAAACCCTAAACCCTAAACCCTAAAACCCTAAACCCTAAACCCTAAACCCTATAAACACCCTAAACACTAATTAAACCCTAAACCCTAGACCCTAAACACTAAACCCTAAACCCTAGACCCTAAACACCGTAAACACTAAACCCTAAACCCTAAACACCCTAAACACTAATTAAACCCTAAACCATAGACCCTAAACACTAGACCCTAAACCCTAGACCCTAAACACCCTAAACACTAAACCCTAGACCCTCTAAACACCGTAAACACTAAACCCTAAACCCTAGACCCTAGCTAAACACCCAAAACACTAAACCCTAAACCCAGCTAGCTAACCCTAAACCCTAATTAAACCCTATATATATAGGCCAACGACACTTAATTGTGCATCAAGCAGGCCAGGGGTGCCTCGCGGTCCTCTAGTTAAATTAAATGTGACATGCATTAACCCTAAACCATATATATATAACTAACCCCTAGCTAATCAAACCCTAGTTAATTAAAACACATAACCCTAAACTATACTAGCTATAACCCGATCTAATAAAAACATGCTCTATATATAGCATGCAGCTAGCTAGCAAATTAAACGGTAGATTAAAACCAATTAATATATACATGGCCTATATATCGATCATATGTTGTATAACATCTCCCTGAGATTCATTAATTAATTATATAATTATCGATGATAAATTAATTAACTTGAATTTTGACAAGTTCTCTCGAATGAAAACACATTTGATTAAGTTTCCTCATAATATATATATAATTAGTGTGCATGCATGGCCTACCATGCATGCATTAATTCGTGCATATATTTTAATATATATTTGAACATATTCTTGGGGGATTTCAATCTCTCTCTCTCGATCATCTATATGTCGTTGGTGGCCAAAAAACACACACATATACGCATGCACTTTATGCGCAAAGGCGCGTGTGCCTCTAATAATGTGTGTGTGCGCACTCGATCGATGATCCCTAAACCTTAAACCCTAAATAAACCCTAATCCCTAATCCCTAAACCCTAAACACCATAAACATTAAACCCTAAACCCTAACCTCCTAACCCTAAACCCTAAACCCTAATTAAACCCTATATATAGGCCAATGACACTTAATTATGCATCAAGCAGGCCAGGGGTGCCTCGCGGTCCTCTAATTAAATTAAATGTGCCATGCATATATATGTGTTTAATTTGGGGATTTCAATCGCTCTCTCGTATGTAGCTCTCTCTACCTCTATCTCTCTCTCTCTCTCTCTCTCTCTCTCTCTCTCTCTCTCTCTCGTTGGTGGCCAACAACACACACATGCACTTTGTGCGCAAAGGCATGCGCCTCTAATAATGTGTGCGCAGTCGATCGATCTAGTTTTGATTAATCATAGCACACAAATAAAGAAGTTGTATTTGAATCCACACAACCTAATCTAAAACACATAACCCCTAACATGGCCTAATTAATTAACCCTTCTCGATCTCTACCTAATTAGTGGAAATTGCACAAAATCAAAAGGGGTCCCTCACTAATTATGCATATCTGCTAGATTGTGATAAACTTTTGCCACATATATATTTGGTGGATGGGTGCATCTTGGCATGTAAACAATTAGTGTTTGCAAATGGCGTTGTCAAAATTTATGTACAAATGATTTCTTTCCATCCAAAGTGCATAAAATGGGAGTTTTAATGAAGAAAGTACAAATAAAACAGCTCAACATGCTTCCACACCCCGATTTTCACACGAAGTAGAGCATATTTAAAGGATAATTCCAGAGTTTTACTATTTTTCAAGCAACTTTGCTAATTTTCCCCCACTCACATGACTTTATGTCGATTTAACGAAAATATGGCGAATTTAAACTACATGGGCGGGATAGTTTGAATTGTGCGCGCGGCAAAGGGAACCGCCTATTCCTCAACCTTGTGCACGGCAAATTACACACGCAACTCCATTAAACGCCACCTACCGACCTTAATTATCACCCCGGCGGCCCGGCCGCATGACCCCCCACCCACCCGTACACAACTTATCCCCGTCCGTGCGAAGAGCTTCCCCTCCCCGTCCCATAGAAAACAAAAATTTTCCTACGGCGAACACGCAATCCAAGCCAAGATGCAATCTAGAAGACGGTAGCAACGAGGGGATTATCGAGACTAACCCTTGAAGAGATTCCAAAGCCTATAAGAGTAGGCTCTTATTGCTGCGGTAGACGATCACTTGCCGCTTGCAAAAGCGCGTAGAAGATCTTGATCACGATCGGTTCCGGCGCCACGAACGGGCAGCACCTCCGTACTCGGTCACACGTTCGGTTGTTGATGAAGACGACGTCCACCTCCCCGTTCCAGCGGGCAGCGGAAGTAGTAGCTCCTCTTGAATCCGACAGCACGACGGCGTGGTGTCGGTGGTGGTGGAGAATCCCGGCGGAGCTTCGCTAAGCGTGCGGGGAAGAAGGAGGAGTGGGGCGGCTAGGGTTTGGGGAGAGGGGGTGGCCGGCCTCAAGGGGTGCGGCCAGCTTGTGGCTTGTTGTGGTGGCCGGCCCCCTCCCCTTGGCCCTCATTATATAGGTGGAACACCCAAGAGTTGGTCTACAAGTCTTCGAATAAGACCCCAAACCAAAACCTTCCATATCACATGAAACCTACCCAAGCTAGGACTCCCACTAGAGGTGGGATTCCCACCTTCCCTTGGGAGGGGGTGGCCGGCCACCCTAGGGGAGTCCACCTTGGACTCCTCCCCTTTAGGGTTGGCTGGTCATGCAAGTGGAGTCTCTTCGGGACTCCACTTTCCAAAGTGCCATTCTTCCGGACTTTTCTAGAACCTTCTAGAACCTGCCATAAATGCACCGGATCATTTCCAAACTTGGAATATGACTTCCTATATATGAATCTTATTCTCCGGACCATTCCGGAACTCCTCGTGATGTCCGGGATCTCATCCGGGACTTCGAACAAATATTCGAACTCCATTCCATATTCAAGTTCTACCATTTCAACATCCAACTTTAAGTGTGTCACCCTACGGTTCGTGAACTATGCGGACATGGTTGAGTACTCACTCCGACCAATAACCAATAGCGGGATCTGGAGATCCATAATGGCTCCCACATATTCAACGATGACTTTAGTGATCGAATGAACCATTCACATACAATACCAATTCCCTTTGTCTCGCGATATTTTACTTGTCCGAGGTTTGATCTTCGGTATCACTCTATACCTTGTTCAACCTCGTCTCCTGACAAGTACTCTTTACTCGTACCGTGGTATGTGGTCTCTTATGAACTTATTCATATGCTTGCAAGACATTAGACGACATTCCACCGAGAGGGCCCAGAGTATATCTATCCGTCATCGGGATGGACAAATCCCACTGTTGATCCATATGCCTCAACTCATACTTTCCGGATACTTAATCCCACCTTTATAACCACCCATTTACGCAGTGGCGTTTGATGTAATCAAAGTACCTTTCCGGTATAAGTGATTTACACGATCTCATGGTCATAAGGACTAGGTAACTATGTATCGAAAGCTTATAGCAAATAACTTAATGACGAGATCTTATGCTACGCTTAATTGGGTGTGTCCATTACATCATTCATATAATGATATAACCTTGTTATTAATAACATCCAATGTTCATGATTATGAAACTAATCATCTATTAATCAACAAGCTAGTTAAGAGGCTTACTAGGGACTCTTTGTTGTTTACATATCACACATGTATCAATGTTTCGGTTAATACAATTATAGCATGGTATATAAACATTATCATAAACACAAAGATATATAATAACCATTTATTATTGCCTCTTGGGCATATCTCCAACAGTCTCCCACTTGCACTAGAGTCAATAATCTAGTTTACATATGTAAAGATATAACACCTTGGCCTTCTGGTGTTTTATCATGTTTTGCTCACGGGAGAGGTTTTAGTCAACGGTTCTGACATGCTCAGAAACGTATGTATTTTGCAATTCATATGCGTCTCAGCGCATCACTCATTTTCCAAATGAGTCGGCATATATGCTTAGTCCTCTGGTGGAACCTTAATTCCGCGGTCTGAAATATGTCACTAATATTGTCACACACAATATAGCTTCAAAGTTCTGACTTTGTCGGAACTACACCAAGTTCTCAAAGAACCTCCTGACTTAACATCCTTTGTCATTGTCAAAACAATGACATATTCTGCCTTCTTTTGTAGAATCCATCACAATATTTAGAACTCTTCTAAATCTAGCATAGACAACTTCTAGCTCATTGTGCTACCTTTTAAACAACACTTAGTCTAATTTGAGATTGAAATTTTATTTTCATATGTGACAAAACAAATATCGGTGCAACATCTTACAGCGATTTGTTTGTCATTTCTCCATACAAAACTATATATATATTCTTGGTTCTTCTTAAGTACTTCAAGAATATTCTTACTGTTTTTCAATGATCATCTCATGAATCATTCTGGTATATGCTCATAACATTTTAGAGCACAAGATATCTGATTGTGTACATATTATTAGTGATCTAAAATCACTTATGTGTTTTTACTCATTGAGTGTCAGATACACTCAAGTCTTGTTAAAACTTCACATGACAAGAACATTTTCTTAATATTTCTATATTGAACTATTTCAATATCCATTCTATGTACTTTGACTTAAACTTATTTTGTGTTTCAATCTATCTTCATAGATCTTGACACTAAATTTGTTTCAGTCCATATCCTTTCATTGAAGTTAATTCTCAATGAAACCTTTTTAATCAAGTATATAATTACATCATTTATAACCAACTATATGTCACCTACATAAAGTATTATAAATGTGTCTTAGCGCTCCCACTTAATTTCTTGCAAATGCAAGCCTCTTCATCGTCTCTGATGAAATCAAAAACTCTTTGACTATTTCATCTGGTGAAGATTCCAACTCCGCAATACTTACTTCATCCAATTGAAGTTCGTATACCTATCTAGTATTCCACGGACCAGCAAAACTCTTGGTTGTATCTTGTATACACCTTTAATACATACTTCTGATAAGTAATGTATTTTGCCATCCTACTAGCATATCTCATAAAAGAAATATGTAGTGATTACTAGAATAATCCACATAGACTATAAGCATTGCTACGGAAGATCTAATCTTATCGTATTCAACTCTTTGAACTTTGTCGTAAACAATTTTTCGATAAGTCAAGCTTTCTTCAAGGATATTTCATCCAAGTCTATCAATTTCATAGATCCATTTACTTTCATAAAGTATTCATCTATCTTGGATTTCATGGCGCATGGCCATTTTAACGGAGTCAGGGCCCATCATAACTTCTTTGTTTTGTAGTTGGTTTATCATTGTTCAAAATCAATCCTTTGTCCACAAATCATTTATTTGATCACAAAGTAAACCATACCTACAAGGTTCAATATGTACTTCGATCTCCATGGCTAAAACACTTTGTAGTCATGAGAGCCATGATCGTCGTGGCCGCTTCCGAAACCAATTCCGATGCTGCGCTACTCTGATCATTATGCTCAGGTTCATAAACCTTATCAAATTATATTGTCCTCCCACTCAAATACTTCACTCGAAACAATTTCTCGGAAATAAGAAACATTGACAAACACTTTTGTCTTTGTCTCGTGGGAAGAATTCCCAATTAAATCTCTGGGATAACCAACAAAGACATTCATCCGATTTTGGTTGACTATTAGGGTTTATACCCATGCCATAACTTGTATGGTGTCATTTCAACGGATCATGATGATGCTCTATTCAGTGTAAAAGCGGTAGTCTCTAAAGCATAATCCACAAAAATATAATGGCATTAATATTTTATCTCATCATTGACCCAACAAGGTTTGGATACATCTCTCGGATACTTCATCATCACTATGATACTCCAAGAAATGTGAGTTGTAGAACAATTTCATAACTCTCTTAGATGTTCGCTAAAACTCGTAATTCAAATATTTCCACCATGATCCAATCATAGATATTTGACTTTTCTATTATGATGATTTCCACTTCATGCTGAAATTTATTTGAATCTATTCAAATGTTTCAAACTTTTCCTTATTGAATATATCCACATATATACTCAATTCATTGTTTGAAAGTTTTCATGAAGTAGAAGAATCTCCCGCACACAACTATGCCCAGTGAACCATATACATCATCATGTATTTTTCACTAAGTTAGTTGCCCGTTCAACTCTTGGCCTATGAACGGTATTTTAATCATTCTCTTTAGAAAAGATTTGCAAGCGCCAAATGATTCAAAAATCAAATGACTCCAAAAATCCATTTGCATGGAGTTCCTTCATGCGTTCCTTTCTAACATGACCTAAATGGCGGTTCCACAAATAAGTGGAATTCAAATCATTTGCCTTATGGCATTTTAGCGTCAGTGTTATGTATGTGTGTTTCACCATTAAGATTTATAATAACTTATCCATCATACATGGAGTAATGTCATAATTTGAACAACTCATTGTTTTCATTTGACCAGAGCAAAATAACAATTATTAAGTTCTTTATTATAAATTCTAAGGGCTAGATAGAATGCCAACGACGAACATAATAACACTTTATTTTTGTTCCAGACGTGCATTCCTATCATATTCCTTGTCAGTCACTTAGGCCATTGTATTCTTGTATTGTGTTGTTTTGTATGACACTTCATACCAACCAATATGGTACTAATACCCAAGAATTTCATTGTGTGACCAAACTAGGAATACAACCATAACATGTATATCATTTATATACACCTGAGCTAGACTTTCTAGTCTTTTCTTTTCTTTCTGCCAAAATATCTTTTGCAGTTTCTCTTTTAGCTTTCCTCATTATTCAGAAAAACACTTCAACATCATTGACTTCTAGGTTTGTTGGTCAAATACCAATAACCTTGAGGTTCTTACTTTGAAGTTGATCATCATATGACAAGTGTTCCAGATTTCACTATTAGTAACTTTGTAATATGATGAACAATTTCACTCATAATTTTATCCATCATATCATGACGACTTTCCGAGACCATGTCTGTACATGCTAGGCTCGTAAAGTTTAACCTCAGTATTCGCATGTGCAAATCTGGCTTGCACCCGTTGTATGCACACATAGAATCTATACCTTAGTATTCGAAACTATGAGTCTTAGCAACGGTGCATACTAAGGACGATCACTTCATGGATATACGAATATCGTTAGTGCCCCAATAGTTGGAGGATTGGGACGCCTGGCGTCTTCAACCTTCATACATTCCCATAAAACTTATGAGTTTATGTAGTCTCACCAAATTATATTCTATCATCTTGCAATAAGGTCTTAGATATCATATATATCTCATACCTTGATTATTTCTGAAAACTAAATTTTCAGCTCCTTACTTTTCAAACAAATTTGAACTTCAAGTTTCACGGAGACAAGATAACTTTAGGTACTAATTGAAACCATAGCTCTTTGAATCAACAATGTGAGGTTTACTAAAAGTTTGCAATAGGACTTAATCAATTCTTGATTCTTTAACAATACGGTACCAATCCGTAAAGTTTCTTGTCAGATTTTAACAGTATTTCTATCTCAATAACAAGACTAGCGCATGGTAGAAAACGGATGCCAATACTACAAAATTAATTCAAAATACTACTCAGACTATGTTTATGATAATTAGTTCATGTTTTAATCTAATTACTAATGAACTCCCACTTAATACAACATCCCTCATAGTTGTTAAGTGGTACACGATCCAAATCCACTACACCAAAACCGATCATCACGTGAGATGATGTAGCTTCAATGGTGAACATCAACATGTTGATCATATCATCCATATGACTCGTGTTCAACCTTTCGGTTTCCGTTGTCCCGAGGCCATGTCTGTACATGCTAGGCTCGTCAAGCAAACCCAAGTATTCCGCGTGTGCAACATGGCTTACACCCGTTGTATGTCGAGTTTATCACACCCGATCATCACGAGATGCTTCAAAACGTCGAACAATGCAACGGTGCATACGAGGGAAGAACACTTTATTATCTTGATATTAATGTGAGGGATCATCTTATAATGCTACCGTCGCGATCTAAGCAAAATAAGATGCATAAAGGATTAACATCACATGCAATTCATATGTGATATGATATGGCCCTTTTGTCTTTGCGCCTTTGATCTTCATCTCCAAAGCACGGACATGATCTCCATCATCTTCGGGCATGATCTCCATCATCGTCGGCGTAGCGTCAAGGTTCATGGCGCCGGCTTCATGGTTGTTCACCTCATGTAGCAACTATTACAACTACTTTGAAATACTACTCAACATGAAATTTAAAGACAACCATAAGGCTCCTGCCGGTTGCCACAATACAATAATGATCATCTCATACATATTCATCATCACATTATGGCCATATCACATCACCAAACCCTGCAAAAACAAGTTAGACGTTCTCTAATTTGGTTTGCATATTTTACGTGGTTTAGGGTTTTCGAGTAAGATCCAATCTACCTACGAACATGAACCACAACGGTGATACTAGTGTTGTCAATAGAAGAGTAAATTGAATCTTCACTATAGTAGGAGAGACAGACACCCGCAAAGCCACTTATGCAATACAAGTTGCATGTCGAGCGTGGAGCAAATCTCATGAACGCGGTCATGTAAAGTTAGCCCGAGCCGCTTCATCCCACTATGCCACAAAGATGCAAAGTACTCAACTAAAGATAACAAGAGCATCAACGCCCACAAAACCATTGTGTTCTACTCGTGCAACCATCTATGCATAGACACGGCTCTGATACCACTGTAGGATAACGTAGCATAGAAAACAAAAATTTTCCTACGGCGAACACGCAATCCAAGCCAAGATGCAATCTAGAAGACGGTAGCAACGAGGGGATTATCGAGACTAACCCTTGAAGAGATTCCAAAGCCTATAAGAGTAGGCTCTTATTGCTGCGGTAGACGATCACTTGCCGCTTGCAAAAGCGCGTAGAAGATCTTGATCACGATCGGTTCCGGCGCCACGAACGGGCAGCACCTCCGTACTCGGTCACACGTTCGGTTGTTGATGAAGACGACGTCCACCTCCCCGTTCCAGCGGGCAGCGGAAGTAGTAGCTCCTCTTGAATCCGACAGCACGACGGCGTGGTGTCGGTGGCGGTGGAGAATCCCGGCGGAGCTTCGCTAAGCGTGCGGGGAAGAAGGAGGAGTGGGGCGGCTAGGGTTTGGGGAGAGGGGGTGGCCGGCCTCAAAGGGTGCGGCCAGCTTGTGGCTTGTTGTGGTGGCCGGCCCCCTCCCCTTGGCCCTCATTATATAGGTGGAACACCCAAGAGTTGGTCTACAAGTCTTCGAATAAGACCCCAAACCAAAACCTTCCATATCACATGAAACCTACCCAAGCTAGGACTCCCACTAGAGGTGGGATTCCCACCTTCCCTTGGGAGGGGGTGGCCGGCCACCCTAGGGGAGTCCACCTTGGACTCCTCCCCTTTAGGGTTGGCTGGTCATGCAAGTGGAGTCTCTTCGGGACTCCACTTTCCAAAGTGCCATTCTTCCGGACTTTTCTAGAACCTTCTAGAACCTGCCATAAATGCACCGGATCATTTCCAAACTTGGAATATGACTTCCTATATATGAATCTTATTCTCCGGACCATTCCGGAACTCCTCGTGATGTCCGGGATCTCATCCGGGACTTCGAACAAATATTCGAACTCCATTCCATATTCAAGTTCTACCATTTCAACATCCAACTTTAAGTGTGTCACCCTACGGTTCGTGAACTATGCGGACATGGTTGAGTACTCACTCCGACCAATAACCAATAGCGGGATCTGGAGATCCATAATGGCTCCCACATATTCAACGATGACTTTAGTGATCGAATGAACCATTCACATACAATACCAATTCCCTTTGTCTCGCGATATTTTACTTGTCCGAGGTTTGATCTTCGGTATCACTCTATACCTTGTTCAACCTCGTCTCCTGACAAGTACTCTTTACTCGTACCGTGGTATGTGGTCTCTTATGAACTTATTCATATGCTTGCAAGACATTAGACGACATTCCACCGAGAGGGCCCAGAGTATATCTATCCGTCATCGGGATGGACAAATCCCACTGTTGATCCATATGCCTCAACTCATACTTTCCGGATACTTAATCCCACCTTTATAACCACCCATTTACGCAGTGGCGTTTGATGTAATCAAAGTACCTTTCCGGTATAAGTGATTTACACGATCTCATGGTCATAAGGACTAGGTAACTATGTATCGAAAGCTTATAGCAAATAACTTAATGACGAGATCTTATGCTACGCTTAATTGGGTGTGTCCATTACATCATTCATATAATGATATAACCTTGTTATTAATAACATCCAATGTTCATGATTATGAAACTAATCATCTATTAATCAACAAGCTAGTTAAGAGGCTTACTAGGGACTCTTTGTTGTTTACATATCACACATGTATCAATGTTTCGGTTAATACAATTATAGCATGGTATATAAACATTATCATAAACACAAAGATATATAATAACCATTTATTATTGCCTCTTGGGCATATCTCCAACAGTCTCCCTCCCCGTCCCGTCCGTGCGAAGAAGAAGCTTCCCCTCCCCGTCGTTCTTCTCGAGACGCACCGGCGGTCAAGTTGATCCACGGTAGGGCTGCTATCTCTAGCTCAATCATGTATCGGGCAAGACAGCCTAACGATTTATATTTTCTTGATGCTGCTAAAAAAATCGTCAGTATGCTCGAACTAATTGGCACTTTATAGTTTTCCGCTCGATTTGTCATCGATCAATTTGTTCATTTGCGTGGGCATATAGAGTCAGTTCTGCACTCGATCCGTTAATTTGCTGAAATGCCATGGCAGAGTTTTGTACACGATCTGTTTGCTAAAATGTCGATGGGCATTTTTTGTTTTGTACTCGACATGATTGCTGAAATGCATAATCATGTAGTATAGTTTTGTACTCGATGGATATACATTTCCTACTTCGCCTTAAATTAATCACCAACCACTGTATCTCATAATTAAACAGATGGACAGAACTTGGAAACTGCATGGACACTTATGTTCCCCTTCATATATAAATGGTGTTCAACCCTTTATGGGGTTTATTAGAGCTCATGATGGTCACAACCTGGACGTGTATTGCCCGCGCTGCACATGTATGAATGGTGAGAAGAGGCCTCACCCTGTAGTGGCAGATCATTTACACATTTTTGGGATGGACCGCACATATGTTAGGCGGGTTTAGCATGGTGAACCATATAATGATCCTTTAGCAGGAGAAGCAGATCTTGCTCACACTGTATGTGTGCTGGCATATGTAGTTAATTATTTATATTGATGCTGCCGCTGTTTCAATCAATAGTTTGCATTGCTGTGCAAGGTTCTGTACTCAAATTTAACTTGTTGCAGATGGATGGACGGGAAGGAGAGAAAAAGCGCTTGCTTCAGGAAACGGGTTTCAGCTCTGGGACATGTGCTGTGCCAGATGAGAAGGTAAATATGTAAAACGGCATTTGTTCAGGTTGCATCCCTTAGATGTTTGTCTAATCGGTTGATGTACTAATTGCAGAAGCATAGAGTTAAAGAGGTCTCTCAGTTTGATGGGAGATTTGAAGATGAATCTCAGTTTGATGCACCTGTGGATGGTACTGATGACGAGCCTTTCATAGACGAAGGTCCTGCACCTGAGATTATCCAGTCTACAGAAGGAGGCCGTGGACCGAGTACACAGCTTTGCGTTGAAGTGGATGCACGCCCGGAGATCATCACGGGCGTCCGGGTAGTCTCAAGACCACCCAGCCCTGATGCACCTGTGGATGGTACTGATGACGAGCCTCTCATAGACGAAGGTCCTGCACCTGAGATTATCCAGCCTACAGAAGGAGGCCGTGGACCGAGTACACAGCTTTGCGTTGAAGAGGATGCACACCCGGAGATCATCAGGGGCGTCCCGGTAGTCTCAGGACCACCCAGCCCTGATGCAAAATGTTGAGCTACTTTATGATTCGTACTCTTATGTTCTGGTGCTGTAGTATGTTATGATTTGTACGCCTTTGGCGCTAGATTAAGCATTCAGTGGATGATCGCGTTGCAAAATTCGACACCCACACAATCAGTTCATCGTACGAGTAGTAGCACAATTACTTCTACAGCGATTCCTGCCAGCGCATTAGTTGGTAGCATGAAACACTTTCAGGTACTCCCCTCTGATTCATATTAATTGACTCAATTCTGTCTAGATATGGATGTATCTAGATGCATTTGTTAACTAGACTAACAAACTTGAGTCAGTTAATATGAATCCGTGTAAACCGCCCAAGTCCTCGAGCAGCTAGTTTATTGACTCTGGACTCCAAGCCTCTCGCGGCAAGCCATCGACGAAGCTTTGACCAGATCTTGGCCCGCAATTTTTTTGTGTGTGGCGAATAGCAAAGCTTTGACCAGTTCCTCTCGGGATACAGCACGCCGGTGAGCTTGCACGGTTGCCATGAGCACTTTCCGGCGGAACTTCCTCTTCAGCGCCCTCAAGCCGCTGCTGCGAGACAGCACGCAGTGCCTCGAGGTGGACGGAATTCTGGATCTCAGGGCGGGTGGTCCGCATCGTCCGGGAACGATCTCCAGCGGGTTAACGAGGACATGCATGGCGGCCAGGGGATTTGTTTTTTGTTTTTTTTTGGTTTGAGCTTGGGATTTGGGGTTTTTTCGGATAGGGGAGGAGGAACCGAGGAAGAGGAAGGAACAGCCGCGTGCTTGGCGCGTGGCGGTGTGCTTGAATTTCGAATTTTTGTGAAATGTTTCATTTCCCCGCTACAATTCGGGGGTTTCTTGACGCGCCAATGCGTCCCGCCGGGCAGCTTCAAGTAAATTTGGGGTGCCACACTATGGGCCCTAGTTTCAGTGAGACATGTAATGACTAGTCACATCAGTAAGTTCACTGTGTAATAAAATATGTTACCCCTCCCCTTTATGTAGCACCCCTTCTCTCCCGATCGAGTGCCGATTGCCGACGGATGCAAGCCGCTAGCTCGATCCCCTCCTTTCGCCTCCACCGTCCAGGCATCCAGCTTGGAGGGGCAAGCTGCATCTAGCCCAAGCGGATTAGGTAGGACTAGTAATGTTCTCTCCTTTCTCGAGATCGGTTCTTTTTTCCTCTCCTCGATATCTTGCGCATCTCTTTCCTATTCTGGGCGAAGGGGTGTCTTTCTGGTCACCCTCGAGCTGGGAGTGATTGATGGGGGTGGGGGCGGGGGCTACCTTTGCTTGGATTGGGGTGTTCTTCCTTTATTTGTCGACATTTGCAACCTTTGTAGTTTCTGCTGATCCTCACTGTATCTTTTGTCAGCTTGTACAGGAAAGGTAAGACCTCGGCGGTGGGGGCAATGGAGCGTAAGGCCACCACGCATGTGGGCAGTTGGCTGAGCCTGAGCTGCGTCCCCAGCCCCGCGAAGCAGGTACTCCGTTTGCTTATCCACTCTTTACCTTTTAAGTGTCTCTCTGGTCTCTGCATCCTCAATCTGTTCCTGTTCTGGAATATGCTTAAAGTAGCA
Organism: Lolium multiflorum; assembly: GCA_030979885.1. Classification (NCBI taxonomy): domain Eukaryota; kingdom Viridiplantae; phylum Streptophyta; class Magnoliopsida; order Poales; family Poaceae; genus Lolium; species Lolium multiflorum. The sequence continues at coordinate 155,268,294 of CM061749.1, forward strand.
CATGTCTTCAGCTGTTTGTGCGTAAAGCCTCTGTGACACCATGCTCTATATTCTCTGTATCAGGTTGGTACCTCCAGGTTCCGTGCTGAGGCTATGGGGAACGAGAATAGCGCCCCACCTGCTGCAGGAGCATGGCCCGATCTGCAGCACAAGAAGCGAAATGCCACTGCCGAGCTGGGCAGGGACCGCCCAGGGGTAATTTTTTTAACCAACTTACCATGATGTAGTCTGAATCTGATACTCCCTCAGATCCAAATTAATTGACTCAACTATCTGTAGATACGGATGTATCTAGATGTGTTTTAGCTCTAGATACTACTGCCTCCATCCCAAAGCTTTGGGCTTATATTATTTTTAGAAAGTCAAACTATACCATGTTTGACTAAGCTTTTACCAAAAATCAGTAACATGCAAAATACAAAATTAATATCATTAAATAGATAATAAAATATATTTTCCTACGGTATCTACACAGTATTATATTTGTTGATAGAATGTTCTAAAATTTTGGTCAAACTTTGCTTGTTTTGATTTCTCAAAAATAAATAAGGCTTAAGCTTTTGGATGGTGGTAGTACATTCATATCTAGACAAAGCTGAGTTAACTAGTTTTTTTGTCTGTCCATAGCTAGTGTTCACGCTGCAAAAGGCTAAGAGCATCCACTATATGCATCAGTCTATCTCATACAGTAATTCAATATCACTGCTGAGGTCTGCCTTTTGTTTTGCTATTCATATGCAGACTGAAACTTTAGGGCCTTTACTCAAAAGGAAGATCAAAACTGCGGCTGATCAGGCTGCCAGTATGTTGATGCCGCCCCCATCTTCTAAATGCCTCTACAAGCACAAGGCCACGCACCAGCTGGGTGGTGATCTTTTAATGAATATGGTATATTTTCTTAATCCACAAAACATGCCTTGATTTTTCTCTGTTTATTGTCGGTTTTTTCTATGCTTGCCAAAAGTTTACAACAACAACAACAACAACCAAGCCTTTCAGTCCCAAACAAGTTGGGGTAGGCTAGAGTTGAAACCCATAAGATCTCGAAGCCAAAAGTTTAGAAACACCAAATTCGTTTGCTTACAATCATCATACAGTAATGTTCATCTACTCCAGTTCCCCTAACCCAACATAAAATGATGTTAATTTCGATTTTTAGATTAAAAGAGCACCATTAGGCGCTGTTAATTACGACTTTGAGATTAAAATGTCATTTGCAATTGTTAATTACAATTTTGAGACAATTGGTTAGTTTAACCTCGATCTCTTCTGCTCTCCATTTTTCCCAACCGAACAAAAATGTAACCATTCCATTCCTCTGAAATGGAACCATTCCATTCCATTCCACGCTGTTTCAGAACCGAACACACCCTTGCATTGTTGTGAACTGTTGTCCATACACGGCCATACCCTTCCACTTACATCTAGCACTATATGCATCAGTCTGTCTCAGAGTCATTCAATATCACTGCTGAGATCTGTTCCCATTCTTATGCAGGCTGAAACTGCTGCGCCTTTACTCAAGTGGATGCAAAATGGGGCTAATGAGGCTGCTGTGAGGACGATGGTGCCGGCACCATCTTCCGAAAACCTCTACAAGCACGAGGCCATGGGCCAGCTGGGTGGTGACCTTTTAATGAATCTGGTATATTTTCTTAATCCACATACATGATTTCATTATTATCTGTTTAATTACTGTTGGCTTTGTCTAATGCTTACCAAAAGTTCAGAAACACTGCGTTTGCTTACAATCATCATACACTAATTTTTCACTTTTCAGTCTGTCTCATCCAGTATATAAACTGTTGATTTCCATTGGCTTCTTTTGTAATCATTTGCATTGTTGTCAACTGTTCTCTATGCACAACCCTATTCTTCCACTTACACCCCGCACTATTTGCATCAGTCTATCTCATAGATTTATTAAATATCAATGATGAGTTCTGTTGCTATTCATATGCAGGATGAAACTTCTGTTCCTCTACTCAAATGGATAAAAAATGATCCTGATGAGGCTGCTGTGAAGACGATGGTGCTGCCACCATCTTCTGAAAACCTCCTCAAGCACAAGGCCACGGGCCAGCTGGGTGGTACCCTTTTCAGTAAGCAGGTATATTTTCTTAATCCTCATACATGATTTGATTTTTGTCTGTTTATTGCCGGCTTTGTCTAATGCTTACCAATAGTTCAGAAACACACACACCTATTCTTCCACTTACATCCAGCACTATATGCATCAGTGTCTCATAGATTCATTTTATATATCACTGCTGATGTCTGTTGCTCTTCAATTTTTATATGCAGACTGAAACTGCTAAGCCTTCATTGGTCAAAAGGATTGCAACTGCTGCTGATGAGGCATCTGCAGAGGCTGCCACCAAGTTACTGTCAGCCCCACCTTCTGGATGCTTATATAAGCTCAAGTCCAAGGATCAGCCGGGCCGTAACCATCCAAGGGTTCGGGTATATTTTCTTAAGCCACATATACATGCCATGATTTATGTCTGATATTATCACTGGCTCTGTCTAATGCTTTTTGGAATTCGGAAACACCAAATTAGCATGCTTATATTCATCATACACTAATTTTTCACTGTTCAGTTTGTAACATAGTGTTATGCACTTGCTTGTCAACATTTGCATTGCTCTGAACTATGCACTTTACACAACCTAATTCTTCCACTTACGTTCAGCGCTACGCACCAGTAGTACCTCCCATGTTTCCTTCACCATCCCGATGCCGAGCTTGCGGGAATATGGCGGGCCCATGTACATACCCCGCATATAACACCTCCTATGGCTCTATCTACCTTTCTAGTAGCTCCTTCACAGAGTTACAGGTATGTATTCTCAGTGGTTTAGCATGAATTGGCATATAGTAAAGTCTTGTTTTTAGTCTTCCTGCTTCTTACATTTGTATCAATTTTCACATGCAGACTGTACCTTGTGAACTTCGTCCAATGATTAACCAGATGTGTCCGCATGAAGGATCTTTCACTATGCATGGCAATGGCAAATTGATGAACACCTACACGGTCTATGAGGTGTATGTCTACAAGACGCAGGCCATCACATATTTGTATGGACATGATTGGAGAAAGTTTGCTTTTGACTACGGTCTGAAGAAGGGCGACGAGCTGAGGATCAGAAACTCAAACGGGCAGATATACGTAACTGCTTACAGAGTTGGAGACACTTCCAAATATATAATATGTAACTTTTTTCTACTCATATCTTTTGATAACTGCATTCTGAGCAGTTGTTCTAAACCATTCCCTCTGTTCTAGCTTGCTGGGTTTAACATGATCAAAGCTGCAGATCCCCTGACGGAACAGGAGCGGATGTCACAAAGGGCAACCACACCAGCACCGGCACCGGCTTCCCACTCTCCTGCATCAGCACCGGTTCCTGTACCAGCTCCGTTTACTGCATCTACCCAGCAGTCCCCTACATCAGCATTGGTTCCTGTAGAGGCCCCATATACTACACATGCCCAGCAGGCTCCTGCATCAGCACTGGTTCCTCTAGCTGCACCGTTTACTGCACCTGCCCAACAGTCTCCTGCATCAGCACCGGTTCCTCTAGAGGCACCGTTTACTGCACCTGCCCAGCAGTCTCCTGCATCAGCACCAGCTCGTGTACCAGCCCAGGCTCATGCACCTGCCCCAGCCAGATCACCGAGGTCTCAGCTCATTGCTGTGGCCACCCGTGTGGTGACCAGGACGCATCTGAAGGCTATGTTCGTGAGTATATGACAGCATAACTGCTCTTATCTTGATGTCTTCTCTGCTCAAAGTCTCACATGGTTCAGTGCATTGGTGCCATTGACTAATTTTTGGTGGTATCTCTTGCTTTGAATCAGAAATTGCCTAAAAGTATCTCCAAGGATCTCAATGCTGGCCGAAGGGGCAAGATATCCCTCGTCATGGAGAGTGAAGGTCTCACCGTGGAGGGACGGTACTCTGTCAGTCCCACAGATGGCCGCTTGGCTGTTACTTCCAGGTGGAAAAAGTTCATTGACGGTGCCAAACTTCGCATTGGATCAAAGTTGAAGGTCAAGATCTTTCGATGCCGCTGTGACATGCTGGTCATAAAGTTCGCGGTTGTCTAGTTCTGTTGTCCCATGAGCCCTTAGCAAATGCATTTGTAGTTATACTTATATAAGGTTATCTTATCTGAACTGCTAATTAATTGTATGGGTGGTAAAACTCTGGCAAGCTTTTGCTCTTAGCAAGTATGTATGTATGATCAGCTATTATGATAACTAATGTTTGTGTTCATCTTAATTTGCATTTCCCTTTTAGAAAAAAACTTAATTTCTATTTTGGCTGACCTGTTAGAGAACTATCAGATTGAACCCACAACATGATTCATATAGATTCATTACACCGAGCCACATGTCTTGACCTTGCGATACACTACTTCCATTAATTAGTGCAAGAAGGCTTACCTGAGCTGCCTGAACCATGGCAGATTCGAATCCACCTTATCTATCTAGAAATACAACCTTTGCAGAAAGAGGATTTGCAGTATGGGGAGGCTGACATTGGGGACCCATGAGCCAGCAGCGTCGTCAACGTTTTAAAGGTGGCAGGAGATCGAAAGAAAAAATAAGCCAAAAATCAGTTGGTAAACAAATTCAAGAAAAGAAACATTTACCTTTCTGAGAGGATGACATGCGGGACCCATGAGGCAGCAGCATCCTCAACTATTTCAAGGCGGCAGGGGATCAAAATAAAAAAGGAAATAGCCAGAAATTAATTAGGGTCAAAAATAAATCCATCAAAGGAAACTTTTATTGTTCATAGAGGATGACATGTGGGACCGACTTGCCAGCTGCGTCGTCATCGTTTCAAAGGGGGCAGGGGATCAAAAGAAAAAGACAAATAGCCAGAAATTAGGGGAAAAAATAAATCCAACAAAGAAAACTTTTATTGTTCATAGAGGATGACATGCGGGACCCATGAGCCAGCAGCTTCCTCAACGTTTCAAAGTCGGCATGAGATTGAAAGAAAAAGTCAAGTGACATAATATCAGGAGCCAAAAATAATCCAAGAAAAGAAACTTTATTGTACATAGAGGATGACATGCGGGTCCCATTTTGTAGCAGCGGTCTCAACGCTTCCAAGGCGGCACAGGACCGAAAGAAAAATGAAGTAGCCAGAAATCAGGGTGTGAAAAAAATCCAAGAAAAGAAAGATTTCAATTGGGCTGTATCTGGACATCTGGGCCTTCGAACTATCTGCTGGGCCTTTTGACTCGTACAATTTCAGCCCACTCCAAAACAGGAAAGGTCGGATTTTTCTCAAAAAAAAAAACAGGAAAGTCCTATGCTTCGCAAAAACAAAAAACAAGGAGATTCAACATATAAGTTTGTTTATGTAGATATAAAGATTTAATTTATCCGTTTGCAATAGCTCAGAGCGAAATACAACGTTTATTGTCTGCAAAATAAAATATCACATGTTTCTTGTACGGGGAGGCTGACATCGGGGACCCATGAGCCAGCAGCGGAGTCAACGTTTCAAAGGCGGCAGGGGATCGAAAATAAAAAAAGCCAAAAATCAGTTGGTAAAAAAATACAAGAAAAGAAAACATTTATCGTTCTGAGAGGATGACATGCGGGACCCATGAGGCAGCAGCATCCTCAACGTTTCAAAGTCGGCATGAGATCGAAAGAAAAAGGCAAGTGACATAATATCAGGAGCCAAAAATAATCCAAGAAAAGAAACTTTATTGTACATAGAGGATGACATGCGGGTCCCATTTTGTAGCAGCGGTCTCAACGTTTCCAAGGCGGCACAGGACCAAAAGAAAAATGAGGCAGCAGCATTCTCAACAATTCCAAGGCGGCAGGGGATCAAAAGAAAAATAAAGGAAATAGCCAGAAATTAATTAGGGGTCAAAAATAAATCCACCAAAGGAAACTTTTATTGTTCATAGAGGATGACATGTGGGACCGACCTGCCAACAGCGTCCTCATCGTTTCAACGGGGGCAGGGGATCAAAAGAAAAAGGCAAATAGCCAGAAATTAGGGGTAAAAAATAACTCCAAGAAAGGAAACTTTTATTGTTCGTAGAGGATGACATGCGGGACCCATGAGCCAGCAGCTTACTCAACGTTTCAAAGGCGGCATGAGATCGAAAGAAAAAGGCAAGTGACCAAATATCAGGAGCCAAAAATAATCCAAGATTTATTGTACATAGAGGATGACATGTGGGTCCCATTTTGCAGCAGCGGTCTCAATGTTTGTAATGCGGCTTGAGATCAAAAGAAAAAGAAAGTAGCTAGTAATTAGGGGGTGAAAAAAATCCAAGAAAAGAAAGTTGATGGACATAGAGGATGACATGCGGGTCCCTTGAACCAACAGCTTACTCAACGTTTCAAAGGGGGCAGGGGATCAAAAGAAAAAGGCAAGCCAAAAATCAGAGGGTGAAAAAAAATCCAACAAAGGAAACTTTTATAGCACACAGAGGATGACATGCGGGTCCCATGAGCCAGCAGGTACCTCAACGTTTCAAACGTGGCATGAGATCGAAAGAAAAAGTCAAGTTACCAAATATGAGGTGCCAAAAAAAACTCCAAGAAAAGAAAGTTGATTGCTCATAGAGGATGACATGCGGGTCCCATTTAGCTGCAGCGGTCTCACCGTTTGAGAGGCGGGGATCGAAAGAAAAAGTCAAGTGACCAAATATGAGGTGCCAAAAATAATCCAAAAAATGAAAGTTTTATAGTACATAGAGGATGACATACGGGTCCCATTTAGCAGCAGCGGTATCACCGTTTGAGAGGCAGCAGGGATCGAAAGAAAAAGTCAAGTTACCAAATATGAGGTGCCAAAAAAATCCAAGAAAAGAAAGTTTTATAGTACATAGTGGATGACATGCGGGTCCCATTTAGCAGCAGCGGTATCACCGTTTGAGAGGCAGCAGGGGATCGAAAGAAAAAGTCAAGTGACCAAATATGAGGTGCCAAAAAAATCCAAGAAAAGAAAGTTTTATAGTACATAGAGGATGACATGCGGGTCCCATTTAGCAGCAGCGGTATCACCGTTTGAGAGGCAGCAGGTGATCGAAAGAAAAAGTCAAGTGACCAAATATGAGGTGCCAAAAAAATCCAAGAAAAGAAAGTTTTATAGTACATAGAGGATGACATGCGGGTCCCATTTAGCAGCAGCGGTATCACCGTTTGAGAGGCGGCAGGGGATCGAAAGAAAAAGGTAAGTGACCAAATATGAGGTGCCAAAAATAATTCAAGAAAAGAAAGTTTTATAGTACATAGAGGATGACATGCGGGTCCCATTAGCAGCAGCGGTATCACCGTTTGAGAGGCGGCAGGGGATCGAAAGAAAAAGGCAAGTGACCAAATTTGAGGTGCCAAAAATAATCCAGGAAAAGAAAGTTTTATAGTACATAGAGGATGACATGCGGGTCCCACTTAGCAGCAGCGGTATCACCGTTTGAGAGGCGGCAGGGGATCGAAAGAAAAAGGCAAGTGACCAAATTTGAGGTGCCAAAAATAATCCATGAAAAGAAAGTTTTATAGTACATAGAGGATGACATGCGGGTCCCAAGCAGCAGCGGTATCACCGTTTGAGAGGCGGCAGGGGATCGAAAGAAAAAGGCAAGTGACCAAATTTGAGGTGCCAAAAAAACTCCAAGAAAAGAAAGTTGATTGCACATAGAGGATGACATGCGGGTCCCATTTAGCAGCAGCGGTCTCAACGTTTCCAAGGCGGCAAGGGATCAAAAGAAAAAGGAAGTAGCCAGAAATCAGGGGGTCAAAAAAATCCAAGAATAGAAAGAATTTTGGTTCATAGAGGATGACATGCGGGACCCATGATCCTGCATCGTAAACGGCTCGATCGGAGAACGTTGAACGAGATGGCGCGATCTAGAAAAAAACAATGCCAGAGAGGCTGCCATCTGGGCCCTACATCCCTCGGCGGTGCGGATTTGCGTTGACTCGGCCGGCGAACCCGAGATTTCGAGATGCACCACGTCCCGGGCCACCATACGCCACGTTTTGGCCGCTTTCGTCGGGCTAGGTGGCCTCAAAAACGAGAAAAAAAAAGTTTTGACATGCACCACGGAGGGACCAAAATCGTCGGCCATGGTACACCAGCAACCACGGCGCGACTTCAACTTCGTCGGCCATGGCAACTTTTCTTGTAGTGAACGCTGCTGCTCCCATGATGAGGAGGGAGTAGTTCTCCCCCGGGGCTGAGGGCTCTACCGTAGCTATGTGGTTAATCTCTCTCTCTGTACTCCAATACAATGATCTCATGAATTGCTTGCATGATTGAGATCCATATGATGAGCTTTGTATCGCTACTAGTCTATGTGCTACTCATGTGATGTTATTAAAGTAGTCTATTCCTCCTGCATGGTGTAATGGTGACAGTGTGTGCATCGTGTGGTTCTTGTCGTAGATTATGATCATAATCTCTTGTAGGTTATGGAGTTGATTATCGCTATGATAGTATTGATGTGATCTATTCCCCCTTCATAGTGTAATGGTGACAGTGTGTATGCTATGTTAGTACTCGGGCTATTTTGCAAAGATCTATTATGCTCTAAGGTTACTTAAATATGAATGCTGAATGTTGTGGCGCTTGTTAACTCCGGCTTGAGGGAGCTCTTGTAGCCCTACACAACGAATGGTGTTTGTCATCCAACAAAAGAGTGTATGTAGCACAAATGAGAAGAAGTTATTATTTATTATGTGATCAATGTTGAGAGTGTCCACTAGTGAAAGTATGATCCCTAGGCCTTGTTTCTAAACATCGAACTCCGTTTACTTACTGTTCTGTTGCATGTTTACTCGCTGCCATATTTTATTCAGATTGCTATTACCACTCATATACATCCATACTACTTGTATTTCACTATCTCTTCGCCGAACTAGTGCACCTATACATCTGACAAGTGTATTAGGTGTGTTGGGGACACAAGAGACTTCTTGTATCGTGATTGCAGGGTTGCTTGAGAGGGATATCTTTGACCTCTTCCTCCCTGAGTTCGATAAACCTTGGGTGATCCACTTAAGGGAAAACTTGCTGTGTTCTACAAACCTTCTCTGGAGGCCCAACACTGTCTACAGGAAGAAGTGTGACTGTTGGTCTGGCTTTCGTAGCGACCACACTCCTCCGAACGTAGACGTACCTTCTTGCAAAGGAAGGGAACTACGGGAATCAACTCCGTGTCTCCGTGTGCTCCACTCTCGGTTACCTCTATCCTTTATCTCCTCTATATATTGCGTAGCCATATCTTGCTTAGTTGTTGACCTTGTCATATAGGTAAATTCACATAGTTGCATATCTAGAGAATTTACCTTTGTGTCAAGCCTAAATTGAAAAAGAACTAAAAATTGGTTAGCACCTATTCACCCCCCCCTCTAGGTGCGGCATACGATCCTTTCAATTGGTATCAGAGCCTCGGCTCTTATTTCGGGCTGCTGATACGTCTCCAACGTATCGATAATTTCTTATGTTCCATGCTACTTTATTGATGATACCTACATGTTTTATACACATTATATGTCGTATTTACGCATTTTCGGAACTAACCTATTAACAAGATGCCGAAGTGCCTTTGTTTCAGAAATCCTAGTAACGAAATATTCTCGGAATTGGACGAAATCAACGCCTGGTTCCTATTTTGCCCGGAAGCATCCAGAACACCCGAGAGCCACCAGAGGGGCCCTGGTGGGCCCAGATGACATGGTGGCGCGGCCCGTGCCCTGGCCGCGCCACCCTATGGTCTCGTCGCCTCGTTGACCCCCCGCGCCGCCTCTTCGCCTATATAAAGCCCCCGCATCGAAACCCCACGGGAAGCCACGATACGAGAAAGTTCCGAGCCGCCGCCATCGCGAAGCCAAGATCTGGGGGACGGAGTCTGTTCCACCGAGCGGGGAAGTGCCCGGAAGGCTTCTCCATCGACACCGCTGCCATCTCCACCGCCATCTTCATCACCGCTGCTGCTCCCATGAGGAGGGAGTAGTTCTCCATCGAGGCTCGGGGCTGTACCGGTAGCTATGTGGTTCATCTCTCTCCTATGTACTTCAATACAATAATCTCATGAGCTGCCTTACATGATTGAGATTCATATGATGATGCTTGTAATCTAGATGTCATTATGCTAGTCAAGTGGGTTTTACCTATGTGATCTCCGGAGACTCCTTGTCCCACGTGTGTAAAGGTGACAGTGTGTGCACCGTGTGGGTCTCTTAGGCTATATTTCACGAAGTACTTATTCACTGTTGAAGAGCGTAGTGAAGTGCTTATTTATATCTCTTTATGATTGCAATGTGCATTGTATCACAATTTATCTATGTGCTACTCTAGTGATGTGTTATTAAAGTAGTTTTATTCCTCCTGCATGTGTGCAAAGGTGACAGTGCGTGCACCGTGTTAGTACTTGGTTTATGCTATGATCATGATCTCTTGTAGATTGCGAAGTTAACTATTGCTATGATAATATTGATGTGATCTATTCCTCCTACATATGCATGAAGGTGACAGTGTGCATGCTATGCTAGTACTTGGTTTAGTCTTTTGATCTATCTTACACTAAAGGTTACTAAAATATGAGCATTATTGTGGAGCTTGTTAACTCCGGCATTGAGGGTTCGTGTAATCCTACGCAATGTGTTCATCATCCAACAAAAGTGTAGAGTATGCATTTATCTATTCTGTTATGTGATCAATGTTGAGAGTGTCCACTAGTGAAAGTGTAATCCCTAGGCCTTGTTCCTAAATACTGCTGAGTTACTACTGCTTGTTTACTGTTTTACTGTGTTACTACTGCTGCAATACTACCACCATCAACTACACGCCAGCAAGCTATTTTCTGGCACCGTTGCTACTGCTCATATATATTTATACCCCTGTATTTCACTATCTCTTCGCCGAACTAGTGCACCTATTTGGTGTGTTGGGGACACAAGAGACTTCTTGCTTTGTGGTTGCAGGGTTGCATGAGAGGGATATCTTTGACCTCTTCCTCCCTGAGTTCGATAAACCTTGGGTGATCCACTTAAGGGAAAACTTGCTGCTGTTCTACAAACCTCTGCTCTTGGAGGCCCAACACTGTCTACAGGAAAGGAGGGGGAACGTAGACATCAAGCTATTTTCTGGCGCCGTTGCCGGGGAGGAAAGGTAAAAGGTACTCACACTCCGGATCTCGGCTACTAAGCTATTTTCCGGCGCCGTTGTAAGTACTCGAAGCTATTTCCTTTAGACTCTGCAATTGCGACATTTGGTTTCTTGTTTACACTAGTTAGGCATAATGGAAAACAACAAAAATATGAGAGATCTTTATGAACTTTATCTTGAATTAGGACATGATGTGTTTGAAGAAAGAATTAAAAAACCCATGGAACTTTATATGCATGCTAATGGGAATGTTATTAATATGAATGCTTTGAACACTATTGTTGCTAATGCTATGGAAAATTCTAAGCTTGGGGAAGCTGGTTTTGATGAGCATGATCTTTTTAGTCCCCCGGGCAATGAGGAGGAAATTTACTTTGATTATACTATGCCTCCTATATTTGATGATGAGAATAATAATGATAGCTACTTTGTTGAATTTGCTCCCACTACAATTAATAAGAATGACTATGCCTATGTTGGGAGTAGTAATTATTTTATGCATGAGACTCATGATAAGAATGCTTTAAGTGATAGTTATATTGTTGAGTTTGCTCATGATGCTACTGAAAGTTATTATGAGAGAGGAAAATATGGTTGTAAAAATTTTCATGTTACTAAAACACCTCTCTATGTGCTGAAATTTTTGAAGCTACACTTGTTTTATCTTCCTATGCTTGTTACTTTGCTCTTCATGAACTTGTTTATTTACAAGATTCTTATGCATAGGAAGCATGTTAGACTTAAATGTGTTTTGAATTTGCCTCTTGATGCTCTCTTTTTGCTTCAAATACTATTTCTTGCGAGTGCATCATTAAAACTGCTGAGCCCATCTTAATGGCTATAAAGAAAGAACTTCTTGGGAGATAACCCATGTGTTTATTTTACTACAGCAATTTTTGTTTTGTTGAGTCTTGGAAGTTGTTTACTACTGTAGCAACCTCTCCTTATCATGTTTTTGTGCCAAGTAAAGTTTCTATGTCAAAGTTGATGTTATATTTGGGATCACTGCGCAGAAACAGCATTGCTGTCTGTCACGAATCTGGGCACAGTTCTCTGTAGAAAATTCGAAAAAATCTGCCAATTTACGAGCGTGATCCTCAGATATGTACGCAACTTTCATTAGTTTTGAGTTTTTCCATTTGAGCAAGTCTGGTGCCAGCTTTAAATTCGTCTTTACGGACTGTTCTGTTTTTGACAGATTCTGCCTTTTATTTCGCATTGCCGCTTTTGTTAAGTTGAATGAGTTTCTTTGTTCCATTAACTTTCAGAAGTTTTGTGCAATGTCCAGAAGTGTTAAGAATGATTGTGTCACCTCTGAACATGTGAATTTTTGATTATGCACTAACCCTCTAATGAGTTTGCTTGAAGTTTGGTGTGAAGGAAGTTTTCAAGGGTCAATAGAAGAGGGTGATATAATGTGATCGAGAAGAGTGAAAGGTCTAAGCTTGGGGATGCCCCGGTGGTTCATCCCTGCATATTTTAAGAAGACTCAAGCATCTAAGCTTGGGGATGCCCAAGGCATCCCCTTCTTCATCGACAACTTATCAGGTTTCTTCTAGTGAAACTATATTTTTATTCCGTCACATCCTATGTATTTTACTTGGAGCGTCTGTGTGCTTTTATTTTTGTTTTTGGTTTGTTATCTTAGTTCTCTGAACAAGTTCATCCTTGTGTGGGAGAGAGACACGCTCCGCTGGTTCGTATGAACACATGTGTTCTTAGCTCATAATATTCATGGCGAAGTTTCCTCTTCGTTATATTGTTATATGGTTGGAATTGGAAAAATGCTACATGTAGTAATTGGTAAAATGTCTTGGATAATGTGATACTTGGCAATTGTTGTGCTCATGTTTAAGCTCTTGCATCATATACTTTGCACCCATTAATGAAGAAATACATAGAGCTTGCTAAAATTTGGTTTGCATATTTGGTCTCTCTAAGGTCTAGATAATTTCTAGTATTGAGTTTTGAACAACAAGGAAGACGGTGTAGAGTCTTATAATGTTTACAATATGTCTTTTATGTGAGTTTTGCTGCACCGGTTCATCCTTGAGTTTGCTTCAAATAACCTTGCTAGCCTAAACCTTGTATCGAGAGGGAATACTTCTCATGCATCCAAATACTTGAGCCAATATTCATGCCATTTGTGTCCACCATACCTACCTACTACATGGTATTTCTCCGCCATTCCAAAGTAAATTGCTTGAGTGCTACCTTTAAACAAATTCAAAAGTTATTACCTCTTATTTGTGTCAATGTTTTATAGCTCATGATGAAGTATGTGGTGTTTATCTTTCAATCTTGTTGGGCAACTTTCACCAATGGACTAGTGGCTTCATCCGCTTATCCAATAATTTTGCAAAAAGAGCTGGCAATGGGATTCCCAGTCCCAAATTAATTAACAAAAATAGACACTCCTCCATGGTATGTGATTGTTGGACGGCACCCGAAGGATTCGGTTAGCCATGGCTTGAGAAAGCAAAGGTGGGGAGGAGTGTCATCATAATAAAATTAAAATAAAAAGGCACTCCTTCATGGTATGAGATTGTTGGCAGGCACCCGAGGATTCGGTTAGCCATGGTTTGTGAAAGAAAGGTTGGAAGGAGTGCCACCCAAAAATAAAATAAAATGGGAGCCGCTCTTTGAAGGTTTGTTTGGCAAGGGGGTTAGAGTACCCGCTACCATTCGTTGACAACAACAAACACTCCTCAAAACTTTACTTTTATACTCTCTTGATGTTTTCAAAATCAAAGCTCTAGCACAAATATAGCAATCGATGCTTTCCTCTTTGAAGGACCTTTCTTTTACCTTTATGTTGAGTCAGTTCACCTATTTCTCTCCATCCCAAGAAGCAAACACTTGTGTGAACTGTGCATTGATTCCTACATACTTGCATATTGCACTTGTTATATTACTCTATGTTGACAATTATCCATGAGATATACATGTTACAAGTTGAAAGCAACCGCTGAAACTTAATCTTCCATTGTGTTGCTTCAATGTCTATACTTTAAATTATTGCTTTATGAGTTAACTCTTATGCAAGACTTATTGATGCTTGTCTTGAAGTACTATTCATGAAAAGTCTTTGCTTTATGATTCAGTTGTTTACTCATGTCATTACCATTGTTTTGATCGCTGCATTCATTACATATGTTTACAATATGATCAAGTTTATGATGGCATGTCACTTAAGAAATTATCTTTGTTATCGTTTTACCTGCTCGGGACGAGCAGAACTAAGCTTGGGGATGCTGATACGTCTCCAACGTATCGATAATTTCTTATGTTCCATGCTACTTTATTGATGATACCTACATGTTTTATACACATTATATGTCGTATTTACGCATTTTCTGGAACTAACCTATTAACAAGATGCCGAAGTGCCAGTTCCTGTTTGCTTTTTGGTTTCAGAAATCCTAGTAACGAAATATTCTCGAATTGGACGAAATCAACGCCCAGGTTCCTATTTTGCCCGGAAGCATCCAGAACACCCGAGAGCCACGAGGGGGCCCTGGTGGGCCCAGATGACATGGTGGCGCGGCCCAGGCCCTGGCCGCGCCACCCTATGGTCTCGTCACCTCGTTGACCCTCCTGCGCCGCCTCTTCGCCTATATAAAGCCCCTGCATCGAAAACCCTTACGGGGAAGCCACGATACGAGAAAAGTTCCAGCCGCCGCCATCGCGAAGCCAAGATCCGGGGAGGAGTCTCTGTTCCCTGCCGGAGCGGGGAAGTGCCCCCGAAGGCTTCTCCATCGACACCGCTGCCATCTCCACCGCCATCTTCATCACCGCTGCTCCCATGAGGAGGGAGTAGTTCTCCATCGAGGCTCGGGGCTGTACCGGTAGCTATGTGGTTCATCTCTCTCCTATGTACTTCAATACAATAATCTCATGAGCTGCCTTACATGATTGAGATTCATATGATGATGCTTGTAATCTAGATGTCATTATGCTAGTCAAGTGGGTTTTACCTATGTGATCTCCGGAGACTCCTTGTCCCACGTGTGTAAAGGTGACAGTGTGTGCACCGTGTGGGTCTCTTAGGCTATATTTCACGAAGTACTTATTCACTGTTGAAGAGCGTAGTGAAGTGCTTATTTATATCTCTTTATGATTGCAATGTGCATTGTATCACAATTTATCTATGTGCTACTCTAGTGATGTGTTATTAAAGTAGTTTTATTCCTCCTGCATGTGTGCAAAGGTGACAGTGCGTGCACCGTGTTAGTACTTGGTTTATGCTATGATCATGATCTCTTGTAGATTGCGAAGTTAACTATTGCTATGATAATATTGATGTGATCTATTCCTCCTACATATGCATGAAGGTGACAGTGTGCATGCTATGCTAGTACTTGGTTTAGTCTTTTGATCTATCTTACACTAAAGGTTACTAAAATATGAGCATTATTGTGGAGCTTGTTAACTCCGGCATTGAGGGTTCGTGTAATCCTACGCAATGTGTTCATCATCCAACAAAAGTGTAGAGTATGCATTTATCTATTCTGTTATGTGATCAATGTTGAGAGTGTCCACTAGTGAAAGTGTAATCCCTAGGCCTTGTTCCTAAATACTGCTGAGTTACTACTGCTTGTTTACTGTTTTACTGTGTTACTACTGCTGCAATACTACCACCATCAACTACACGCCAGCAAGCTATTTTCTGGCACCGTTGCTACTGCTCATATATATTTATACCACCTGTATTTCACTATCTCTTCGCCGAACTAGTGCACCTATTTGGTGTGTTGGGGACACAAGAGACTTCTTGCTTTGTGGTTGCAGGGTTGCATGAGAGGGATATCTTTGACCTCTTCCTCCCTGAGTTCGATAAACCTTGGGTGATCCACTTAAGGGAAAACTTGCTGCTGTTCTACAAACCTCTGCTCTTGGAGGCCCAACACTGTCTACAGGAAAGGAGGGGGAACGTAGACATCAACCGCCTAAGAGTATGCCGAATGACGAGGTCGCGGAAGGGGCCGCAAAGATGGTCACCATGGATGAATTCAAGGCAATGGAAACATCCTTGAGGTCCGCCATGGATGCTCAAGTGGAAAGCATGAGAAAATGATTTCCGAGCTTTTGACTCCGGTCCCCCTAGCTCCCGTCATAGAGGTAAAGGACAAGGATGCGTTAGAAGAGGGAGATGCGTCGTCATTACCCTCCTCTACCAAACCCTTGAATGGTGATAACTTAACCACTATTAAATCCCCCATTGCATCTCCTAGTGGAACTAGTGGAGGTGTTAGCTACAATCAAGTGGCTCCGCCTTTCCTATCTCCCGATATCCCGGTTCCTCATCCTCATATAAACATTCGGGGCGACCCACCTAAGTTTAATGTTAAAGATTTCGATACATGGCAATTTGAGTTTCGTTCTCATGTTCGCAGTGCCTCCAATGAACTTTGGAGAATCATCGTGGAAGGCTTCAAGCCTTACAACCCCAACAAGTTGACTAGAAGAGAAGCGGTTGATAGTCAACTCAATGACACCGCCTTGCACATGATTCAAACTAGTGTGGGGACAAAGGAATTGTCTCGTGTTCGGAATTTCACCACCGCCAAGGAAGCTTGGGATGGTTTGGCCGCTAGTTGCATTGGAAGTGATAGCATGAGAAGGAACAAGTACAATTCTCTTCGGAATCAAGCCGAAGGATTCATGAGGCTACCGGATGAAGATCATGAAGTCATGTATGGAAGACTTCTCACCGTTGCCGATGCTTTCCGGAATGTGGGTGCCACCCACATCAATGACTCTTGGATCAAAGATAAGTACATCGATTGCATGATGCCGTTTGAACCCATTGATGTCAAGACTCTTGTTGGGAGAGAATGCTATTCCTCTCTCACTTCTCAACAAGCCGTGCACGAGATGCAAGCCCTCAAGGTGCTCGAGCAAAACTCTCATGATTCTCGCAATCGTGCCATTGGTATGTCAAAAGGGAACAATCTTGCCTTGACGGTCAGTTCCGTAGAAGAAGTGAACCCTCAAGAACCATATAGGACATCTTGGAGTATGTCCTATCCGGAAGACTTGGAACTCCACTACAATGATCACATGGCCTTCCATGCAAAATCCTTTTGGGTTGATCCATCCAAGGCCAAGGAAGACAACATCAAGAGAAACAACTCAAGTGGCTTCACTAGCTTGGGTCCAAGAACAAGATCATGCTACAATTGTGGTGACAAGCACAATTTCATCGCCCAATGCCCCTATGAGCATAGGGAGACTCATGGTGGAAGGCTCATTCCCAAGGACAAGAGCAAAGACTCAAAGGGCAAAGATTCAAAGGCCCCCAACAAGAAATTCTACAACAAGAGCAAGAAGGGCAAGAGGCCTCCAAGGATTGTGCTAGTGACTAGGGAAGAATATTCTTCCGATGAAGTTGAAAGTTCTAGTGATGATGAAGAAGAAGAAAGCTCAAAGGAAGTGGCCGCCATTGTCACTACCAACATTCCCTCTTCATCTCTCTTTGAATCCCCCAATGAGAATCCTCATATCAAGAATGCACATTGCTTCATGGCAAGGTCCACCTTGGACACATCTATTGTGCTATCAACTCAAGAAGAATATTCCTCCGGAGATGATGATGTTGATGATGAAGAAGATGCAACCTCTAATGGATTGGTCGCTCTTGCCTCCCTCTCCACTAACTCTTCATCACCAAGTGAATCCCCCAATGAAGTCATTCATGTGGAGGAAGAAAGTTGCCTCATGGCTAAATCCTCCGAGGTATCATCTCCTAACCCCTCTATGCCTAACATATCAAATGATCTAGGGGTTAATCATGCTAGTTTAAAAGTGAAACAAGAAATGCTTGATTTTGATGAGTTCATTCTTAACTTACAAGGTGACACTAAAAAGCATGTTTCAAGTCTCATGGTTCGTATAGCTCAACTAAATGATACTCTTGAGAAAAAATGTCAAATAGAGAGAGAAGACTCTCTTGAAATTCATGCTCTTAAAAATGCTCTTGAGGAAAGTCAAGAAACTATAGCTTCTCTTGAAGAGAGGCTAGAAACTCTTGAAGAGCCTCAAGATAAAATTAACAAGCTCACTAAAGCTAGAGATCTTGCTAGGGCTAAGACTAAAGTGCTTAAAAAGGAAAAGGCCAAATTTGGTGTTGATCATGAGAAACTTGTGAAGGATCTAGATGAACTAGACAAAGCTCACAAAGCTTTGAAGAGTGAATACACTCTCCTATCCAAGTCTAATGAGCAACTTCAAATTAGGCTTGCTTCATATGATGTGCCTAGCTCCTCTACCCCTTCTTGTGATCATGCAAATGTTATTGAGGAAAATGCTAGGTTAAAGGATGAACTTGCTAAGGCCTCCTCTCCCCAAAGTAAACTTTCTTTGGATGATCTTTTGAGTAAGCAAAGGTCAAACAATGGTTATAATGCCAAGGCTAAAAATGCTAACAAGAAAAAGGCCAAGCCCGCACAAGAAAAGAAAATAGTTATCAATAATGGTGAAGCCTCTAAGGGCAAAACTATTAATGATGATGGTGCGGGATTTGCTAACCCTCACTATGTTCTATTTAAAGATTATTATGGTGATGTCTATGCAAAATATGTTGGCCCATATGATGGTTATGTTGCTTGGTCTATTTGGGTCCCAAAGACCCTTGTTGCTAACAAAAGAGGACCCATTGAAAAATGGGTACCTAAATCCAAGAATTGATCTCATGTAGGACTATGCCGCCGGAGGTTCAAAATGGGTACTTGATAGTGGATGTACAAGTCATATGACCGGCGGCAAGAACCTCGTCAAGGAGTTGAGGCCCAACATAAATAATATCACCGTCTCCTTTGGCGATAATTCTACATCCGAGGTATTGGGTTTTGGCAAGGTTGTGGTTGCACACAACGTTACTCTTGTGGATGTCATGCTTGTCAAAACCCTTGGTTACAATTTACTTTCCGTTTCCGCCCTTGGCAAGATGGGTTTCGCCGTCTTTATTGATAATGATATTGTGGTCCTCTTGTGGAGCAAGACTCTAAAAGTCGCTTTCGTTGGGTATCGCGAACATAACTTGTATGTGGTGGACTTTTCGGGGACCACCACTTCAAGTGCGATGTGCCTATTCGGAAAGGCGGATGTGGGTTGGTTGTGGCATCGCCGCTTAGCCCATGTCAACATGAGAACTTTGCAAAGTCTCCACAAGGGGAACCATATTGTGGGACTAATGGAAAATGTTTCTTTTGCCAAAGATCGTGTTTGTAGGGCTTGTGTTGAAGGCAAAATGCATGACTCTCCGCACCCAAGCAAGACTATCATCTCTTCCAAGAGGATCTTGGAGCTCCTTCATGTGGATCTCTTTGGTCCTACCACTCATGCAAGCTTTGGTGGGAAGAAATATTGCTTGGTAATTGTTGATGACTATTCAAGATACACTTGGGTCTTCTTTCTCAAAACGAAAGATGAGACTCAACAAATCTTCATTGACTTTGCCACCGAGGTGCAACGCCAACACAACCTCCTTATTATGGCAATAAGAAGTGACAACGGCTCCGAGTTCAAGAACTACACACTCAATGATTTTCTTAGTGATGAGGGGATAAGACATCAATATTCCGCTGCATACACCCCTCAACAAAATGGTGTTGCGGAGAGGAAGAACCGGACTCTTATGGATATGGCAAGGTCTATGATGGCGGAGTATAAATCCCGCTATAACTTTTGGGCCGAAGCCGCTTGCCATTCTTCTAACCGGCTCTATCTCCGTAAGGGCTTGAACAAGACTCCATATGAAATACTCACCGGCAACAAGCCTAATATCTCATACTTCAAGGTGTTCGGGTGTAAGTGTTTCTATAAAATCAAAGGAGTTCGTTTGTCTAAATTTGCTCCTAAAGCTTTGGAGGGTATATTTGTTGGTTACGGTGCCGAATCTCACACTTATAGAGTCTTTGATATATCTTCCAAGATTATCATCGAATCTTGTAGTGTGAAGTTCGAAGAAAATGATGGCTCCCAAGTGGGGCAAGTTGATGTTTGTGCAGGTGATGAAATACCTCAAGATGCCATAGTAAGAATGGGTGTGGGATTTTTCCGCCCCATTGAGGGACACGGTGTGGCGTCTCGGGAAGGACTATGCTCTACCACGGTGGAGCCCTCATCTTCTCAACATCAACAAACTCCATCTCTTGAAGCTAATGATGCACCAACCCAAGAACAAGAAGAAAACCCTCCCTCTCATGTACAAGATCAAGGACAAGATCAATCAAGGATTCATGATGGCTCCGATGAGTATCCATTCGATGTTTGCACTTCACCAAATATTGTCCAAGATCAAGCACATGAGGTTGAGCATTCTCAAGAAATTGAGGAAGCTCAAATTGAAGGTCAAGACGGGGACCCAAATGATCAAGTTGATCAAGTGACACCTCCAAGGCCTAGAAGAACCAAGGAGGAGATCGAGGCCCGTCGTCTAGCAAGAAGAGAAAGGAACCTTGAAATTCGTGAACACACACATGACAAGGTCCTTGGTGATGTTCGAGCAAAGGTTTCCACAAGAAGGCAATTGGCTAATTTTAGCAATCATCATGCTTATATCTCCTTAGTGGAACCCAAGAAAGTGTTTGAAGCCCTTGAAGATTCGGATTGGTTGGAAGCTATGCACGAGGAACTCAACAACTTCAAGCGCAACAAAGTGTGGACCTTAGTAGAGAAGCCAAAGGAGTGCCGCAATGTTATAGGCACTAAATGGATATTCAAGAACAAGCAAGATGAGTTTGGAAATGTTGTGAGGAACAAGGCAAGATTGGTGGCTCAAGGTTTCTCTCAAGTTGAAGGAATTGACTTTGGAGAAACTTATGCTCCCGTGGCTCGCCTTGAGTCCATCCGTATCCTTCTTGCTTATGCATCGCATCATAACTTTAAGTTACAACAAATGGATGTGAAAAGTGCTTTTCTTAATGGTCCTTTGCATGAAGAGGTTTATGTTAAGCAACCCCCGGGGTTTGAGGATCTCAACTTTCCTAACCATGTCTATAAGCTTGATAAAGCACTTTATGGTCTCAAACAAGCTCCTAGAGCTTGGTATGAGCACCTTAAAGAATTGTTGATAGACCGTGGGTTTGATGTTGGGCTAATCGATCCCACTCTTTTTACTAAGAGGGTTAATGGGGAGCTTTTCGTTTGCCAATTATATGTTGATGATATTATCTTTGGCTCTACTAACAAAGCTTTCAATGATGAATTTTCAAAGCTTATGACCGATAGGTTTGAGATGTCTATGATGGGAGAGATGAAGTTCTTTCTTGGTTTTGAGATCAAGCAATTGAGAGAAGGGACTTTCATCAATCAAGCAAAATATCTCCAAGACATGCTCAAAAGGTTCAAGATGACCGAGATGAAGGGTGTAGCCACTCCTATGGTTACTAAATGTCATCTTGCACTAGATCCCAATGGTAAAGAGGTGGATCAAAAGGTATATCGCTCCATGATTGGATCCTTGCTTTACCTTTGTGCATCTAGACCGGACATAGTGTTGAGTGTTGGTGTGTGTGCAAGGTATCAAGCTTCTCCTAAGGAGAGCCACATGATGGCTCTCAAAAGAATCTTTCGATATTTAGTTGATACCCCAAGATATGGTATTTGGTATCCTAAAGGCTCAAGTTTTATTCTCAATGGATACACCGATGCGGATTGGGCGGGAGACAAGGATGATAGGAAATCAACCTCCGGGGCTTGCCAATTCCTTGGTAGGTCCTTGGTGTGTTGGTCTTCTAAGAAGCAAAATTGTATATCTCTCTCCACCGCCGAAGCCGAATATGTTGCCGCCGCAAGTGGATGCACTCAATTGTTATGGATGAGGCAAACTTTAAAGGAATACGGTGTCATTTGTGACAAAGTGCCTCTATTATGTGACAATGAAAGTGCTATCAAGATTGCCTATAATCCGGTGCAACATTCAAGAACGAAGCATATTGAGATCCGGAATCATTTTATTAGGGATCATGTTGCCCGTGGTGATATTGAGCTTATCTATGTTCCTACCAAAGACCAACTTGCCGATATATTCACGAAGCCTCTTGATGAAGCAAGGTTTTGCTATTTGAGGAATGAGCTAAATATCATTGATTCAAGGAGTATAGCTTGACCATCTTGCAAACACACCTTTGTCTCAAAACTTTATTTGGTTTAGATGTGGGCATGGAGATAGGGGGAGTGCGGTTTAAACTATTGAGCTATCCCTCCCCCCATAATGCCAACATTAAGAAATCATTCTCTTTATATCATATGTTGATATGTGAGCTTCAATGATGAGTAGTGGTTTTGGGCCCAAGATATATCTTCGCGGTGCCATGCCATAACACTCATATATGGTGGCCTAGGCCACCACACTCTTCTTTGTGAAGAGTTGGAGTTATTTGGATCTTCTATGGATTTTATTTGACTATCATTTGTTCATATGGGAAATCACTCATGTTTGGTCTTTATTTGCAATATTTTGCAAATATGGGTAATATCGTACCATCAACAGTGTGCTCTTTCTATCCTAAGCCCTACCTTTCCTAAAGAAACCATTCCAATCTCTATACACTAAAACTCTGAAATTTTTTGAGGGTTTTTGGGCTTTGGCTGTTTTGGCACTGCAGTGTGCCTTCACACCGGCACGTGCACCACTGGCGGCCTGCTGGCGGCGCGCCGTGGGCGTGGGTTAAGTTGAGGGCCTGCAGGGGGAGTTAGGGCAACTGCCTCTTTCTCCCCCACCGTGCATCCCTCTCCTCCCACCCGACTCCAGCCGTCGCCGCCACCGCCCCTGCCCTCCGGCCGCCGTCCCGGCCCTCCCTCCTCCTCTGGTCGTGGATCCGGCAGCGACCTCCTCCATGGCTTCCTCCTCTGGTTAGCTTCCTCTCCTCTCTCTCTCCCTCTCTAGAATGGGTAGACCTTTCTAGAAGAAAGAAGGCTGGATGAATCTCCCTAGGTTTTGCCAAGAGGATGTAGTACATTGTGTTGTGAAATTTTGAGAAACAATGGCTGAGTCTGCGGTAGATCTGGAGGTTTCCTATGTTGACCGGCACTGCCGGCCTTGCTGATGCCAGATTTCCGTCAGCTTCTTCTATTGTTTCTCGAACATATCATTCACCATGCACTTATTGTCTTGCTTCTCTGTTCTAGTGTACCTTATCATATGCTCCTTCTACCCATTCCTTTCACAGGTGCAGGTGGTCCTCATCGCTCTGGCTCGGGCAAACGGGGAGTACCTAATGACTTTGAAGCTGAAATCTTACCGGTCAAGAAAGCATCTCGTAAGGAGCAAGGCATGGCTGCAACTGAACCTCGTGTTGCCATCATCAGAAGGCTGAGAGGCACACCCATCGGGAAATATCCTGATCATGAGTATGCTCGGCTGCGTCAACCCTACACCACTCCCAAGGCCGACAATTGTTCCACGATGTTCTGGACTAGGTATCAAGAGAAGACTTTTGATGATCTCTATGCTAATGCCACCTATCGAGTTGCTCCTATGCATCATATCAATTTTGCTCACATGGATAAACACGCCCAATACTTTGCCGAAGCTAGAGAGGTTTGTGATCAATTTGGTCTTATTCCGCTGATGGAGTTTCATCACCCTTCGTGTTGATGTGATTGGGCAATTCTTTGCCACGGTCTATGTTGTCAATGATGATGCCAAGACTATGACTTGGATGACAGAGGGTCGCATGTTACATGGAACTTGGGACCAATTTGCAGCATGTCTTGGTTATCGAGTGCTTCCTGACAATGAAGATGGATATTTTATGGCTCACAACACTCCCAAGCCCATTGAGAAGACTCTCCTTGCTGATCTTTATCTTGAAGGAGAAGTGGTGTATGGATCGCAGAAATTTCTTCGCCCATTGTATGACATCCTTCTCCGCATTTACCGAGAGGTCCTAAATCCCAAGGTTGGTTGCGTTGATCAGATCTATGGGTACCTTGGAAATTGTTGTTCTTTCTCACCAGCACCGTGACACTGGTATGCAGCTTGATGTGATGGACTTTCTGTGGAATGAGTTTTGGGCATGCATCATGTCTCGCAAGGCTCCTGTGTTTGCTCCCTACTTCATGTTCTTCATTTGCTCTCGCTGGGAAAATGCTAGGTATGGCAAACTCACTGATGATGTTAACCTTCTACCTCACAAGTCCAGAGATCTCAGGGTCAAAACTCATCCCGATCCTCCTTGTCTTCCTGATACGTCTTAAATGTATCTATAATTTCTTATGTTCCATGCTACTTTTATGACAATACTTGAATGTTTTATACATACTTTACAACATTATTATACATTTTCCGGCACTAACCTATTAACAAGATGTCGAAGCGCCAGTTGCTGTTGTTTTTGGTTTCAGAAATCCTAGTAAGGAAATATTCTCGGAATTGGACGAAATCAATGCCCAGGGTCCTATTTTTCCACGAAGCTTCCAGAAGACCGAGGGGGAAAGGAACACTACAAGAAAAGTTCTGATAGACAACGTTTCAAAATCGTCCGCTAAGGGGTATTTTTCGTCGCCTATGGGCCTAACCCGACGATATGGGTTCTGTTGAAACTCGCAGGCAAAGTCCAACGACGTTTTCGGTCCGTCGCGCTTCCCTTCCGCCACGGAAAATCGGACCGTTGCGCAAGTGTTTCCGGAGCCCGTTGACTGCTGACGTCATGCAAACGACACGTGGCAGACGCCGTTAACAGTTAACGGCGTTAACCGGCTGAAACCCCGTGGTAGATGGTAGGCCCACACGAGGCCTGCCACGTCTTAAGCGGGCCGGGCCACTGACATAGTTTGACCGGTCAACTATATAGCTGGGCTGGTCCATTAGTTACGTGGGCCGGGCCTAACCTCTAAGGTTGACTGGTCAAAACTTAAATGGGCCGGCCCATTTAACATGTGGGGTCCACCTTACAGCAACTGGGCCGGCCCAAGAATCAAGTGGGCCGGGCCAAAACACGGTGGGGCCCACCTTCCCGTTAAAGGGCCGGCCCATTTAGTGTGTGGGGCCACCATATAGCAAGTGGGCCGGCCAAAACACAGTGGGTCCCACTTTCCAGTTAAAGGGTCGGCCCATTTAGTATGTGGGGTCCACCATATAGCAAGTGGGCCGGCCCAAGATAGTGGGCCGGGCCAAAAACAGTGGGTCCCACTTTCCGTTAAAGGGCCGGCCCATTTGGTGTGTGGGGTCCACCATATAGCAAGGGGGCCGGCCCAACAAGATAGTGGGCCGGCCAAAAGCACAGTGGGTCCCACCTCCGTTAAAAGGCCGGCCCATTTTGTATGTGGAGTCCACCATATATCAAGTGGGCCGGCCCAACAAGATAGTGGGCCGGCCAAAAACAGGTGGGTCCCACTTTCCCTTAAAAGGCCGGCCCATTTAGTATGTGGGGTCCACCATATAGCAAGTGGGCCGGCCCAACAAGATAGTGGGCCGGGCCAAAAACACAGGTGGGTCCCACCTTCCTGTTAAAGGGCCGGCCCATTTACCATGTGGGACCACCATATAGC
The DNA here is from genome assembly GCA_030979885.1 of Lolium multiflorum. Classification (NCBI taxonomy): domain Eukaryota; kingdom Viridiplantae; phylum Streptophyta; class Magnoliopsida; order Poales; family Poaceae; genus Lolium; species Lolium multiflorum. The sequence goes on from CM061749.1 coordinate 155,293,949, forward strand.
AAATGGGCTGGCCCAACAAGATAGTGGGCCGGCCCATTTACCATGTGGATCCCACTATCGTGTAACCGGGCCGGCCTACTAAAGAAGTGGGCCGGCCCAAAATGAAAGTGGGTCCCACACTACTGTAAGTGGGCCGGCCCAATCTGTTGTAGTGCCCTACTTGTTTGACTAGTCAACTTGCATTAAATTTCATGAGCCTAAAATCTGATATCAATGATACACACAATTACATACACAAATAAAACAAGTAGGAAAATTACAAGGCAATTAATGTGCCCAAATAAAAAAATTACATAGAATCATTGAGGACTTCTATTAGCATCATCAATAACACGTTGACATTTGGCAATCGCCTTGATTGAATCTTGTGTACTCTTTGTCAACATATCAGCTACAGATCTTAAAGCAGCAATACCATGTCTTTTATAAAGTACAGCCTTGAGATATTTACTGTTTGATGAAAGCAATGGTCTAGGTTGACGGCTATGAGAAGATGCATCAGAAGAAATATCAGAACTTTTTGTGGGCCTCACTTCTAATGAAGATTGCTTCATCACAACTGCATTCTGATAATAATGCAAAAAGAGTTAAACGATGAACTATGCAAACATTTATTATGCAATGTAGATATAAGATAATAACAAGTTGCATAAATAAGACAATGTATGGAACTTGTACTAAGCACAAACTTACATCATAATGTTGCACAGGGTCGCTACAGATCCTTTTTTGGCGACTATCTTCTAATGATGACTGCTTCATTAAAACTGCATTCTGGTAACATTGCAAACATAGTTACAACAATTAACTATTCAAACATGTATTACGCAATGTAGAGATCAGATAACAGCATGTAGCAGAAATAAGCACAAGATAAGATAAGATGCATGTACTAAGCACATACTGGCTCACTGCAGGTCCTTCTCTTGCGTGCACTAGTCGTGGTCAACATGCCTGTCATTTTAGGTTCAGCCATCAAGTGAAATGCTAATCCTCCTGCTCCATTGTCCTTAATCTGTGTTTAGATATCACATTTAAGACCAAGTCAGCTGGTTTCAAATAACAAAAAACTTGAGCTGCCAAATGAATAAGCCAATATTTACCAGATATCAGATTAAAACCAACTAGATGTTGCTTTGCATGAGATACGAATTTCAGACATTCAGATTTAGAGTAGGGTAATGCCAAGGTTTTCCACATAAAGTAAACTGGCATTAAGAATGACCAAATGTCAGGTTCAAATCACCTTCGCAGTTTCTCCAAGACAAGCATATCAAATAGGCAGAAACATAGTAAAGCATGAATGGCATTGCTATGGCAGGGTTCCAAGTGTTAATCTCTTGCATAAGGAACAATGCATATAGGTTATAGATAATAACGGAAGTAAACTGCCAAAATTACCAACCAAGAACTCAGATTCCAACCTTCCCTAGCGTCCCCGCTGTTAATGTTGGATGTTCTAATAAGTGGTTCGCATGATCAATCCCTAGGAAAAATAACATTGACAAGTCAGTCTACGATAATACAAAGACCAGACATGCACGCAACAATAACTATATAAGCTAAAGACGAGGTATAAGAGCAAGCAGATTGGAAATGCACATAGCATGATTATAAAAGCAGTGTGAGAATAGCAGACACGAGAAAACAGCTAGCGGTGAGCTAATGACGTGGTATAAGAACAAGCAGATTGGAAATGCCCATAGCATGACTATAAAAGCAGTGCGACAATAGCATGCAGTACAAAAACAGTTGGCAGCAAATGAATGGGTATAAGGCTATAAATATGTGGATGCACACAGGTGTCAGTAGAATGAACATGATGGTAGCGACCGGATAATGCTTTTGTACTGTACAATATTTAAACAAACTTCATGCGAAGCAACACATCAAGAAAGTTAACGGCATATGAGATCTGCAAATAACTACACAAAACATGGCTAAAGAAACACCGCGATCTAACGGGCCAGCGTACGGTGAAGCAGATCCGTCGGTGGCGAGGTCGGCGGTGAAGCAGATCCGTCGGTGGCGAGGTCGGCGGTGAAGCAGATCCGTCGGTGACGAGGGCGGCGGGGGAGCGGATCAGGTGGGTGGACAGCCAACACGATCAAGGCTACGCTGTGGAGGAGTATGCCGGCGGCGAAGCAGATCTAGTACTGTAGAGAGTCAGAGCTTTGGCTTGTGAGAGTATTTTTGAGCTAATGGGGCGAATGGTTGGTGGGTGGGTGTGGGCCTGTGGGGAGGGTTCGGGATCTAGGCAAGATATTTCATTGTTACCGAATGAGCCCTCCATGGTCGGTGGGTTGTAGCTTCCGGACCAGGGTTAAAAGGGTAAAACTGGTCACGGGATTTTCGAATGGATGCGGCGGGATGATTTGGCGCGCGGCCGAAATTTTCAGTTTCAAGCTACGAGCAGAACGACAAAAATAATGTTCTTCCCCAGGGAGCTCTCATTTCTTCCTCTTCTCTTTCTCTCTCGAGTCTCTCCCACTCCCCCGGCTCCTCTCCCCCTTCTCTCCGGCGGCCTCGCCGGCCGGAGACGAGGCCGACTTCTCTCTGTATATTGTACACCCTCCGAACTAAATTAATTGATTCAACTTTCCTTAGACGTGTATGTATCTAGAGTAAAAACATGTGTGGATACATCCATATTTAGATAAGCAAAGTTGAGTCAGCTAATTTGGATCCGAGGGAGTTAGTGTTGTTGTAAGCTTAGATC